>BSBM01001879.1:3870000-5120000 GCA_027924585.1 Larix kaempferi
CACTCTATATTGTATTCATCAATATGATAACAATATATAATACATCTTCTATCAAGAAAAGTAAGAAGCTAGTAAAAAATGACTAGTTTTGGAAGTAGACTTGGATGAACTGACCGAAGATTGTACCAAGGAAGAGGTGGAGGTTTTCTATTCTGATGTATCCGAATGTCAATCGAAATCAGAGACATAAGAATTAACTTTCACTCTAGTACTCAAAGCATAAGCATGATTAATTTTTGGAGAGGCTTGGAAACAGTTTTCTTGTTCTACAACAAGCTTGCCTTGTTCTTTCTTTGCAATGTTAGGAACATCTATGTTATTGTCTTCAAGCATATTAGCTATGATGTCCAATTTATTTTTGAAGCAACATTTCTCAGGATGAGTTCCTTTGCAGCAATAAGAACACTTGGGCTTCTCCTTCTTCATCTTCTTGGATTTGGAATCTCCATCAAAATCCTCTTCATCTAACAATATCTTTTGTTTGGTTTTGTCATTCTTGAAACTCTTTGCTCCATGAGAAACAAGTGAAAAGTCCTAGGAAGGTGTTAGATCCCTCATTTGGACCAACTTGTCCTTCTCCTTAGTGAGCGAATCAATGAATGCATACAATATTGGCATCTTCCAATTGGGAACTGCATGTCTTGTGCTATGAAAAATAGACACAAGTACTAAGTATTCAAAGCTCTGTTTTAACAGAATGGTGAGAATTAACAGCTCATACTTCTTAGCTATGCCACATTGCTTGAGTTGAAGCACTCGGTTCTTGAATTTTGAGATGAACTCCTCCATTGAATCAAAATTACTTGGACTAAGTGAGATTAGCTCAATATCCAATAAATGACCTCTGAGCTTGTCCCTTTTTCCAAAGAGAGAATCTATCTTTGTCCACACTTGATTTGGAGTGGATAGAGAATCAATATGAAATAGAATATCTAGAGAAAGAGAGAGAAAAAAGTAACCCATAATATTCATCAAGCGTATTGAACCATTTGGATTTTAATCCAACATTTCCTTGCTCAGTTTCAAGCCCCATAGTGACTCTATACAATCCTTTTCTTCGGAGCTCGATAATCATATGCGCCTTCTAGTCAAATAAATTGAAGGGAGTGAGAGTCACAGCTTTGGCTTGTTTTTTATCCATACTGATGCACTCCTGTTGATGGAAATACCTACAAAAATCACTCTTGGAAATTGCTTTGAATCAATGTAGCGCTAATACCAGGTGAGATTTTCAATTGCTAAGATCTAGATTCATAAGACAATTTCACATGGAATATTTCAGACAATGAGAGAAGAAGAATAGAGAAGATAAATTGGGGAAATAAATCTGTGTTGTATTTATCAATATAATAACAATATATAATACATATTCCATGGAGAAAATTGAATTCCTTGGAAGCAATTTGGAAAGGACAAAAAGAAAAGGCTCAGATAAGGCAAAAAACTCCCTAGGTGGCAAAAGCAGTTTCCAAAACTGTACTAGAGGCTCACGAATTTTCTAAGTATGGTATGGAAGCTCATGAGTGAGGTAAATAGAATGTATTTATGGATTTAGGAGTGAAGGTATGATGAGGAGGTCGAATTGGTCAAGTGGAAAAAGTTTCTAAGTCAACTAGCTTTACCTTTTCCACTACAAAGCAGAAAAAAAACAAGAAAAAGCTAACTAAATCAGGAAAGCACCTTATAAACTAGAAATGGAAAGAAATACGATAGAATCCAATGAAATCTTATCCATAATATTCTCAAGTGTGCCCTAGTGACGTAGGATGGCCAGTGGTACACTAAAAGACAAAATTGTCCTATTTTACCTAGTCAAAACTCAGGAAATTAATCATAATTGATTAATTAATTTATCATAAGTCTAAAATGGTATAGGTGGGTTTTTATAAAACTCCAACACTTTATGAGAAATGTTGTAGCTAATTTAAGCTTCTATAAAGAGTATCGCTACCTTTGACTAAAATCGAACCCCTTTTTGTAAACTCTATTTATATAGCTATAGGGTAGATCCAACCCTTATTAAAAAAATATACTTATACTTGGTCCAATATTAGATAATGTTAAAAGTTATGTTTTATAGTTACCATGTGCATTCCATAAGCTTGTTATTAATGGATAAAGTTGGCATGAAATCTGGTAAATTAAAGATGTTTGTATTAGTTTAACAAAACGAATCCCATGTTGGTTTCAATCTGTAGCTATGTTTATTGGACAAAATACATTTCTATTTTAAACTTTTATTAACTAGTTAAATAAAAGTTTATGTCTAGTCAAGAGTAATATTTCCTCTTTCAAATTAGATCTCGGTTCATGCCTGATGTTTATGAAAATCTTGATTTTTGTTATTTTCAAAACAGATGGTTTATTCTTATTTTAGTTATACCGTGCACAACCTTGAATGATTGGAATTCGAACTGGCACATCGTTGCCTTGACGGTTTTATTAATGGTTGATCCTAACTGTTGATTTCTTTCAGTTTAGCATTATCCATTTTACTATCGGTCTTGTCGTAGTTTTTATCTTGTTACTAGAACCTTCTGATTTTATATGCTCAATAGCTTGGCACTTTGTATTTCATCGCATGTAATATTCCATACTTGTGGTATGTGATTGTCGTTTAGAGGAGTCACTGCCTCTTAGATGACTACAATTTTCTATCCTTATTTTCAGTCTATAATCCCTTAGTGTTGTTAATTTTTTGATAATTTCATTCAATATTATCTAGGATCACTAAGAGAATAAACTGCACAGCATAACAATCACAAGAGACAATGGACATAAAGCATTTCACCGGGGAAAACCAAGAAGGTGAAAACCCTGCAACTTCCTTAGAGATAGAATCAGCACCAATACAAGGATCACAAAGATCAAAACCCAAAAGATAGATGTCCTCAGCAGCTACTCCTCCTCCACTTGTGCGCACTCCTCTCTCTCAACTATTGCGAGTTGAATGAGTGAGTGAATGAATAGAATGAGAGACACTCACTCTCTATTTATACACAACTTAGCTTGCCTTTAATTCTAGCAGGGCCGAATTCCTAAGGAAGCCTAACAACCCATCCACATGTCACATATAGGGCTGACCCCACATCGGTGGTATAATAACCCATCAAAAACAAGTTGCGACACTTACGACACTTACAAATACAAATGACAACACTTCTGATTGGAGGAATAATACATCTCCATCATGAATATAATAAATGACAAGTGTAATACATATAAGAATATATTTCGAAGTTACAAATACATTAGCACTCTCTCTTAACTAGGAAGGTATTCTCTAGAAACATGTAAACAATATGTATCACCACAAGTCTTCAATTCTGGAGCTGGATCATCATCAGTGGATCACGGAGCATCATTGTCACTGCTGTTGTACTGGTCATCTCGATCACTAGGCTATATCTCAATTCTTCTTGTCATAGGAAGTTCTACAAAGCCATCCCTTTTTCATGCTGGTTATAGGCCTAGCCTCCTATAGGCTTTCAACAACGCTATCCATCCTGTGGAATGTGTGTCAACAAAACCTCGAAAGAGCATCCATGCTCAAACTATCGGATTTCCCAGGATCGTTTACATGTGGTCAGGAAAGACCTTAAAAGAGTGTCTTGCACCTGCAAGATCTCTAAAGAGCATCCTAGGACTTTTATGAGCACAAAGCTCAACCTATTGGATCTCCAGGACTAATTACATGCCTCCTGTAGCAAAACATCGAAAGAGTATCCGAGCTCAAACTATCTAATCTCCCAGGATCTTTTCTATGCTACCTACACAATCTATCCATGGCCAACCTGTAGCAAAACCTCGAAAGGGTATCTGAGCTCAGACTATTGGATCTTGTTAATTTTTCAAAATTTACTTCAATCTGATCTAGGATCTTAACTGAGAGAACAACATGTACAACATATCTACAGCATATCAATCATGGACACAATAATGCAAGCACACAAGAGACACAGAGTTTACTTGGGGAAAACCACAAAGGTGAAAAATCGCAATAACTTCCTCAGAGATAGATAGAGCAATGATAAAACCCAACAATAAGAGATAGACATCTCCTAGAAGTAGCTTCTCCTCCTCCACAAGTGCGCCACTCTACCGAGAGTGTGAGAGAGAATAGAATGATGAAATAGAGTGCATCCCGCACTCTATTTATAGTTGACTTGATTTGCCTAATAACCTTTACTAGGCCGGCCTTAACTTAACCACATAACATAATGCTGACTAGGTTGACACCCAATAGGGTGGTTTAATAACCCTTTGACCCACATGGACGACCCCCAATAGGGTAGTCTAATAACCCTTCGACCCACATGACTTATACAGGGCCGACCCCAACAAGGGGGTCTAATAACCCATCAAGTATATGTTACGACACTCACAATATAAATGACGACACTTCCGTATAGAGGAATAATAACATCTCTATAGGAATACAAACAATTCCTTATAGAGGAATAATACCATCTCTATAGGAGTACAATATACATATATGAAATACATTCCGAAGTTACATATACATCAAATTAGTAGTATACTCTCAAATTAGTAGTATACTGTTCATTAATGCAACTATTCTAATATGCATAATACACAACCTAATTCTAGGAACATGAGTATATACATTATTGAACAGTATTATTTAAACAATAAAATATGCAAGGGTTGATAATTCAAATAGTTATCTTTGTTTGTTTGTTGGGTTGACTCCCTCTCATTCTTTGCTTCTTTTCTGCAACTTCATTATGATGTGGATTGTGAGAAGTGGTCAACTCCCTCTGAATATCTGCATGCTTGCAGAAACTATTGAAGTTTGCTCCTTCTTGATCTTTGCTTCCTTGTAGGAACAACTGGAGTGTGTTGCCTCTTGATCTTTGCTTTCTTGCAGGAACAACTGGAGTGTGCTCCCTCTTCATCTTTGCTTCCTGGATTACTTGTCCTTGAACTTATATCCATCACTATGCATGCTTATTAGTATCATCATTGTGTTATCCTCAAGGTCTCATACATAATCACACATTCATTAGTATAATATTAATACTATCAAAACACAATAATCTTAAACATGTATAGTCATGATCATTTCAAACACAGATAATAAACATTAGTATTCAAGGTTTCAGGGAAGTCTTCTTTTACTCATGCATATTCTTATTTGATCATAGGAATCTTCTGGTTAGTTAAATCATCAATCAAGATAAGAGACATAAAATGCATAAACCCTTGATTACTTACATTTCTAACTTTATGAGTAAACATAACCAATCATACCAAGTATACTTATATAAGGGATCCTAACACAAGGTAGGATTCTAACTTGATATAAGAAAAAAACATACCTGGATTGCTATATTATCTAGTTATGTCTAACATACCCACATGATGTCTTCTTGTTCTCTTCAATGACTTGTGCTAGTAACCTGCATATCTCATAGGTTAACCATTATAGAACCAAGTTATACATACCTCACAAATAGATCTTCTAAGTGATTCATGACAATGGATGAATCTTTGTCCCCATGTTATCATGATCATATGTTCTTGAACTAGAACATGATTTATCTTTCTTGGTGTACCTTTCATGTTAGCGGACAACATAAACCTCATACAACACCATAATGCATTAGTACAATCATAAGTTTCAACACCCTAATCAATGAATATCTTCTATCATGCATTCATAATTTTATTAAGGTGATACGACAAGTCTAAATTTAATCAAGATTGTACTAACCATAATAATATGAAGACAAACATACCATAAACTTAATCATGAACAAATCTCGAAACATACTTGGATAAGTCATACCTATCGAGATTGCTTGTAATCTTCTTATGAAAGGCCTTAGCCTCATCTCCCTCTAAAACAGGAACTTATTCACTTATGCATGTGACCAATCCATTCTCTTCTAGGATTAAACCAATCCACTTGATTTGCAGGAATTAGATTTGGAGCTGGATTAGTGTTTGTCAGAGAAACCCTAGAAATTCAAACTTTGAATTTCAAACTTCTGAAAGGATAGAAAGATGCACCTTTCTGAGCTGGTCAAGCTGGTATACTCAGAATTTGAAAACTACAAAGTTTCACCCCTCAAATTTGCCTTTGACACTTATGGATTCACTGGACATGACCCTGAACTAGGGTTTGATAAAGCCCACCCTTCTGCCCAGTCAAAAGGTTTGATCCAAATCTCTAAGCTTCTCTTTTTCTGAGAAGCTTCCAGCCGTGGTCATAGATTTCAAAATTTTCCATTTTTGCAGAAGACCTAATTTTCCACTTTTCCGATCAAAGTCTCGAACTAGGGTCTGATCAATCCCGACCCTTTTTCCAACCAAAAATTCTGATCTTGGTCTCTAAATTTCTATTTTGATGAATATCATTCATCCATAGTATCGGATTACAAAAATTCCAACTTTCTCTGAAACCCTAAATTCCGGAAGCCATGAATGAAGGTGCTAAAAAATAATTCTGTTTTGACAGAAATATGTACCTAATTGTTTCTGCTGTAACTCCAAACTTTTCAATCTACAGGATTTGAAAATTTTTCTTGTGATAGCCTGACCTGTCATATTTCCCACCCCATAGGTCTGAACTCAAATGGATTCTCTGAGAGAGAGTTATTCCAAGTGTTGCAACATGACTTGTTTATGGGATAAAACAGGAGAGCGAAATTGTATAGTGTGCCACGTGTCACTGGTTCAGTTTCAACCTCTGAAAACATTCCCTAAGAAAGTACATCCTGTGTACTACCTATCACATTTTACAAAATTTTAGTTGGAGCTTCCTATCCCAAGTTATGACCTTTTTTCCAAGGTCACCTGTTTATGACTAAGATCTGGAAGAGGCAGAAACCCTATATTGTACAGATCATAAATCACAAAGTACAATGAATTAGAGGTTTTCCTTTGGACACATGATACATGGGGATCTTACCTTCTTCCTCTATGATTTTGAAACCTTGAAACCTTGCCTAACTTTATGTATAGCGAAATTTATACCATGACTAGTTTTTGTTGTATCGAGCCCTAGCTTCGCAATTGAAACAAGTGTCATACATGCCATACCATGCCTTCTTTCAGGATAGCTCTGATACCATGTTAACTTTTCAGAATTTATTTCAATCTGATCTAGTATCTTAACTAAGATAACAACATGTACATCATATCTACAGCATATCAATCATGGACACAATAATGCAAGCACACAAGAGACACAAAGTTTACTTGGGGAAAACCATAAAGGTGAAAAACCCCAATAACTTCCTCAGAGATAGATAGAGCAATGATACAACCCAAGCATAAGAGATAGGCATCTCCTAGCAGCAGCTTCTCCTCCTCCACAAGTGTGCCACTCTCCCAAGAGTTTGAGAGAGAATAGAATGATGAAATAGAGTGCATCCCACACTCTATTTATACTTGCTTGACTTGCATAATAACCTTTACTAGGTTGTCCTTTACTTAACCACATAACATAATGCTGACTGGGTCGACACCCAATAGGGTGGTCTAATAACTCTTTGACCCACATGGCCGACCCCCAAGAGGGTGGTCTAATAACCCTTCGACCCACATGAATTATATAGGGCCGACCCCAACAAGGTGGTCTAATAACCCATCAAGTATAAGTTACGACACTTACAATATAAATGACAACACTTCTGTATAGAGGAATAATATCATCTCTATAGGAATACAACCACTTCCGTATAGAAGAATAATACCATCTCTATAGGAGTACAATATACATATATGAAATACATTCCGAAGTTACATATACATCAACAAATCTCCCAAGATCTTTTCTATGCCACCTACACAATCTGTCCACGACCAACTTATAACAAAACCTCGAAAGAGTATCTAAGCTCAGACTATCGGAACTCCCAAGATATTTTCTATGCTACCTACACAATTTGTCCATGGCCGTAGAGTATCATCCTGATACTCATGATCATACTAATCATCATCGTATAGTACATCATCTTGATGCACATCATATGGAGCATCATCCTGATGCTGATCACACATGATCATCCTGATCATCATCATAACATTGTCCCGATTCCTATCATCTAGAGTATCATCTTTAGGCTCATCACACATGATCATCGTAGCATCGTCCTGATGCCTATCATATGTAGCATCATCTTGATTCTCATCACACATGATCATCCTGATCATCATAGCATCATCCTGATGCATATGATCTAGAGCATCAGCCTGATGCTCATGATCATCCTGATCATCATACATAGGAGTAACCAGAGCATCATTCTGATGCTCATCACACAACACTTACATCCACATCCATGGGAAGAATCCTCCTACCACCATGCTTGGAATGGCTCCTGCAAATGTGTGCCATCACTTCTTCCTCAAAGTATCTTCTATTTGAAGAACACTGAGCCTCTCTCTGAAGTACTCAAACTTCACTCTCACTAGTGGTTTGGTCAACACATCTACAATATGCTCATATGTTGCAACATATTGGAGCTTCACTGCTCCTCTCTGCACCATATCCCTGATATAGTGATATTTGATCTTGATGTGCTTCGATCTGTCATGGAACATCGGGTTCTCTGACAACTTCACACATCTTTGGTTGTCATAGTAGATACAAGTAGCATCCAACTAGAGATCGAATAAATCAAACAGTAGCTTCCTTATCCATACTGCCTCACAACTAGCCGAACAAGTTGCAACATACTTTGATTCGGCTGTACTCAGTGCTACGAAGGATTGCTTCCTGCTAAACCAAGAGAGCACACCTGATCCCATACTGAAGGAACACCCCGAAGTGCTCTTCCTATCTACAGCACTACCTGCAAAATCTGAATCAACATAACCCTCCAAGTTAAACTTTTGATTCACATCATACTTGAACCCAAATTCAATTGTACCCTTCAAGTACCTTAGAATATGCTTTACAACAATCAAGTGAACATGTCTAGGATCTGTCAGAAACTGGCTCAAGGTGTTCACCACAAAGCAAATATCTAGTCTCGTGTTCATCAGGTACATCATGGACCCAACCATCTGATGATACATCGCATCATCAATCAACTCTGATGAAGCATCACTTAATAGCTTCAGGTTCGATGCCATAGGTGTGGCCATGGCCTTGCAGTCCATCATTCCGAACCGCTTCAGGATATCTACTGCATACTTACCTTGTCCAAGGAAGATTCCATCTGCACTCTGCCACACTTCCATACCTAGAAAGTAATGCATCATACCCAAGTCCTTCATCTCGAACTTGGCAGCAAGCTTCCTCTTCATATCGGAAATCAACCTATCCTCTCCTCTTAAAAACAGGTCATCCACATACAATAGGAGTATCACTAGATTTCCTTCCTCAACCTTGTAGTAAAGGTTGGAATCCGCATTACTCTTAGTAAAGCCTAAACTGGACAGGAAGTTGTCTATCCTGATGTACCAAGTCTTGGGTGCTTGCTTCAAGCCATACAAGGATTTCTTCAATATGCACACATATGACTCCCCAACATGTGTCTCAAAACCGAGTGGCTTCTCCACATACACTTCCTCTTGGACTACACCATTCCAGAAAGTTGTGTTGACATCCATATGGTGTATCTTCCAATTCATTACTGCAGCCAAACCAAGTATTTTTTTGATGGAATTGTATCTGGATACAGGTGCAAAAGTATCTTCGTAATCTATCCCCTCTTTCCGGGAGAAGCCATGAGCCACAAACTTTTCCTTGTATTTCTTTATGCTACCATCTGCAACATGCTTGATCTTGCAAATCCACTTGGAAGTCACAACAGACTTCCCTTCTGGTCTTGGGACCACATCCCATACATCATTCTTCATGATCGACTGGTATTCCTCTATCATGGAATCCTTTACTGTATCGTGGATCCTGGGAACTTTAGATTCTTCAATATCTTCAATAGATAGCTTCATTCCTGGAACAAATGTTGTAGTCCTTGTTTTGTAGGTGATTATAGATGACCTTTCCTACAAGTCAAATTTAATTGCATGATTAGAAACTTCTCATATTTTTCATAACAAAGTCTTACACATAAAATGCATATGTCGTATAGTCATGCAATTATCTTAGCCAATGCTTTAATACTACATTCATCCATATCCTGTAACTTTCTAGATTCCTTCCAACTCTACCAGAACATTGTTAGGAGTTTTCACTACTCCCAACATGTCAGCAAAGAGGTTTCATTCTAGACAAGTAGAATGGAATGTTGTACACTTACATAGACCACTTACCCATCACATGCATATTAGTAGTATATTGCTCATTAATGCAATTATTCTAATATGCATAGTACACAACCTAAGTCTAGGAACATCAATATATACATCATTGAACAACATTATTTAAACAATCAGATATACAAAAAATGACAATTCAAATACGTATCTTTGTTTGTTTGTTGGGTGGACTCCCTCTCAATCTTTGCTTCCTTTCTGCAGGAACCACTGGAGTCTATGACAGTGTGCTCCTTAACCAATGCTGAAAATGGATGAGAGGTTCATCCACTGATTATTTTTCTTCTGGAGTCCAACTCTGCAGTAGCTTCTTGAAGTCCATTGGATGACATTCGACTGCATACATCGGAGTGGATAATTTCCAACATTCCTTTTGCCTTGCTTTCACTACTTGGAAATGTCTTTCTTTGTGTTCTTTCCTTTTGCACATCCTTTGCAAACACCTTCATGCTTTAATTGGATTTCAGGAAAACCTTCTACTTCTTTGCTTGCAATTGGTAGTGCTCTATAGTGCACATGTGCAAGCCTTTTATGCCAAAGTTCACATGGTTCCATGGATTCATGTACCATGGCATGTTTAGGTTGTTCCTTCAATTTGTACAATCCTCCCTCTTGCTCTCCAATCACTACTGCATCATCTATGGTCTTACCTTTTGGGCACATAAGTACTTGGCCATCCACAAATGCAACTCTCATCCCTTTTGCATTTAAAGGTGATATGGAGAGAATATTCTTCTTGAGTCCAGGTACATATAGAACATCTTGCATCTTTAAAGACTTCCCAGAGTCCAACTTGTAGGAGGCTTCACCACTTCCTTTTATAGGGTTTTGATAGTCATCTCCAAGTTTCACCTTGTGAGGTGACTCATGTTCAGATAGGTCCATAATGTTAGAAAAGCAGGACCGCAGAGCAATAATAATAAACAAAAATGCAAATATAATCACACATATTCATTACAAGTGAGACATAGATATATCATGGTTCACCCAAGATGGGTTACATCCACACTAAAGTTGCCAGTCCTTATTATTATACCGTCCAGCAAAGTGAAGGGATACAACCTGCAGCATAGCCACTGCACTTCCTCTTCATTGCCTCACAGTCTCTCTTCTTGATCTCAGAGATATTTACAATGCATAAAACCTAATACATCAACCCTTTCCATGTTACAATGTCTTTCTTTTATAAGGGAAATACAATGGGAAAATACCATGGGATACCCAAAACCATGGGCCCAAAAAACTGTTGGCAAAAACAACCCCAAAAAATTTCCTCAGGGGCGTTGCCCCCGAAGCCCAAGGTTGGGGAATGAGTGTATAGTCCTCTGAGGTGGGCGGCTGAGACAATATAATCTATGAGACTAGAATATTTGGCTCTACAACCAACAACCTCCCACTTGGAGACTGATCACAACAACTCCACTGCTGCTTTACTTGTTGGACCTTAGACTTGGCAACTTTCTCATCTTCACCTTCCTTCTAGAAGGCCAACTGAAACCGAGCAGGAACTCAGTTTCTCTCTAGTCACTACCTTTGTGAACATGTTTGCAGGATTCTGTCTAGTATGTATCTTTTCCAGCTTCAACAGTTCATCTTCCAGAATATATCGTATGAAATGGTACTTGAGCTGTATATGTTTAATCCTAGAATAGAATGCTAAGTTGTTTGCAAGATGAATGGCACTCTAGCTATCATTATACAAACTGCTATCCTTCTGTTATCCTTCTGCTTCTTAACCACTTCCTCCTTAAACCTCTGCAACCAAATCATCTCTTTACTAGCCTCTGTAAACACAGTGGTTAGAATGACATCTACTATAACCTTGTTCTGTCATAAGCCTATCAAATTTTAAATACCACTACCTTGGAGCTTGCTTCAAGCCATACAAGCTCTTTTTCAACCTGCATACCAAGTTCTCCTTACCTTTGACCTCATACCCTTGTGGCTACTGCATATATATCTCTTCCTCCAAATCCCCATGGAGAAAGGTTGTTTTTACATCTAACTGTTCAAGATGGAAATCTTCTACCACAACTAGACTTAAGATAGTCCTAATTGAAGTCATCTTAACAAAAGGAGAAAACATTTCATCAAAATCTATACCTTTCTTCTGTGCAAACCCCTTTACAACAAGTCTAGCCTTGTACCGCTCCTTGATCTTCTTCCTTCAACCTGTAAATCCATTTGTTCTGCAATGCTCTTTTACCAGCAGGAAACTGAACCAAATCCCAAGTATGGTTTCCTACGAATGAGTCCATCTCCTCATTCATGCCTTGCTCCCACTTCTTTCTAGTTTCCACCTACATTGTTTCTTCATGACACTCTCGTTCACCAGCATCAGTAATCAATAAATAATACATTGAAGGAGAGTGTCATTCAAAGATTCTACTTAACCTGGTAGATCTTCTTGCAGTTGCAGGAGTTTCAGGTACTTCTTGTTCTTGATTTTTTGGCACTTTTGGAACTTCATTTCCTTTAATTTCATCAAGTATTGTGTACTTTGTGTTTTCCTTTTCCTATTTCTTTCCCTGCAACTGATCTTTATACATGACCTTTTCATTGAATATCACATCTCTAATCCTAATTATTTTTTTATTTTCATCAACCCCATATCCAATAAAGGTACATTTCTTGGATTTAGCTTCAAGCTTTGTTCTATTATCTTTATCAATATGGACAAATGCTTCACAACCAAACGTTCTTAGAAATTAGTAGTTTATCTTTTTACCTATCCATGCCTCCTCTGGAATACCACCATCCAAAGCACTTGAAGGTCCTCTATTTATTAAATAAACAACAGTATTTACAACATCCACCCAAAACTATAAGGGAAACCCTGCATGCAATCTCATACACCTTGCACGCTCCATGATCGTTATGTTCATCCTTTCAGACACACCATTTTCTTGTGATGTTCCTGGGACTGTCTTCTCTCTACAAATCCCATGTTATGAACAGTAACGATCAAACTCATTGCCGCAGTACTCACCTCCATTATCAGATCTCAGACACTTCAACCTTTTTCCTATCTCATTCTCAACCAAAGCTTTCTACTTCTTAAAAGTAGAAAACACATTATATTTCTGTCTAATGCAATAAACCCAAGTTTTCCTATTTGCGTCATCAATAAATGTAACATAATAATGAGAGCCACCAAGAGATTGTACCTAAGCTGGTCCCCATACATCTGTATGCACAAGCTCTAACTTTTCACTCTTCTTTTGTTTCCCAACCCTGAGAAATATGACTCTCTTATGTTTTCCATAAACACAATTCTCACAGAATTCCAAACTTACCTACTTCAAATTAGGTAGCAACTTCCTTGAGTGGAGAATCTGCATCCCCTTATCACTCATGTGGCCAAGCCTATGATACCACAATGCTGTATCTATTCCTATGGAAGCTAAAGAGATATAATGGTCAATATTATGAGGACATAAATACAACGTACCTACCCTGTCTCCTTTTTCTATCACTATTGATCCTTTAGTGATCTTCCATCACTTTTCTCCAAATGTAGATAGACAGCTGCCATCTCCCAACTTCCCTGTTGAGATTAGATTTCTTTTCATAGCAGGAATATGCCTTACATCTTTTAACAACCAATCAGTTCCATTCTTCACTTTTATCCATACCTTACCCATTCCAACAATTTTAGATGGCTCATCATCACACAATAAAACATGTCCAAAATCACCTAGAACATAATCATGAAAGTATTTCCTATGGGCTGTAGCATGACATGAAGACCCTAAATCTACTACCCAATAATCACTAATATTATCTAATGCAAGAATCAAAGCATCTTGTAACACATCACCTACTACATTTGCTTCCTGGGTAGTTTCCTGCTGTGCATCTCCTTTCTTCTTTAGAGATCTGCAATTTTTCTTCAGATGTCCTTTCTTTCCACAGTTCCAGCACTCTATCTTTCCCAATTTGGACTTGGATCTTCCCATTTTAGACTTGCCATGATTACCTTGGCTCTTTCCTCTCTCCTTTTGTCTTCCCCTGATTTCCATGATCAATGCATTACCGGATTTCTCACCTGTGCTTTTTCTTCGTATTTCCTCGCTAAGAATAACACCAATAACATAATCAAATTTCAGGGTGTTTGAACTAGAGATAGAGTTACTTACAGCCATGACCAAGTTATTCCAGCTTTCTGGAAATGAACACAAGATTAGAAGAGCCCTAACCTCATTATCGATGTTCACACTCTTAGAATTTAGTTGATTTTTAACTGTATAGTTGATTTGTAACTGTATTAAATTCATTTAAATTATCAGTAACAGATCCACCTTCAGACATCTTCATATTAAATAAATGCTTCATTAGAAATACCTTATTGGAGGCTGAGGGTTTTTCATATAGCCTACCCAATGCGCTCATCAAACCCTCTCTTGCCATTTATTTTGTGATATTGAAAGCCATAGACGAAGCCAGGCTCAGCTGTATTGTTCCCAGAGCCTTTCTATCAAGAACCTCCCATTCTTCATCCTTCATAGCCACTGGCTACTTTGCTCTTCCTCCCAATCGTAGCAATAGAACCTTTTGGTACAAATAGTCCTTGATTTACATCTTCCGTAGCTGAAAGTTTTGGCCATTAAATATCTCAACCTTAAACTTTCCTTCTTCCTCCATTGCTCCCACTTGAACCAGAAACCCTAGCTCCCTGTGGGTTTTTCTTCCAAATAGACCTTTGGCTCTAATACCAATTGTTAGAAAAAAAGGATTGCAAAGCAATAACAATAAACAGAAATGCAAATATAATCACACATACACATTACAAGTGAGGCACAGATATATCATGGTTCACCGAAGATAGGCTACATCTAAACTGAAGTTGCGAGTCCTTATTATTATACTGTCTAGCAAAGTGAAGGGATACAACCTGTCGCACAGCCGCTGCACTTCCTCTTCACTGTCTCACAGTCTCTCTTCTTGATATCAGAGGTCTTTATAATGCATAAAACCTAATACATCAACCCTAGCCATGTTACAATGTCTTTCCTTTATAAGGGAAATACAATGGGAAAATACCACGGGTTACCCAAAACCATGGGCCTGAAAACTGTTGGCAAAAACAACCCCAAAAAGTTTTCTCAAGGGCGCTGCCCCCAAACCCCAAGGTTGGGGAATGAGTGTACAGTCCTTTGAGTTGGACGATTGAGACAATATCATCTATGAGACTAGAAGATCTGTCTCCACAACCAACACATAAGAGATTCTTTGAATCCCTTCATATGTTTAGAAGCCCCACTATCAATAATCCAATCATTACACCCATGTGTAATAGTACATGTGAGAGCAGATATTAGAGCATATTCATCGTCACTTGAAGAGTCTTAACTTTCTACCTTAGTCTTCTTCCTAGGAGGTTCATCATCCTCAATAGCATTAGCACGATATCTCTTCTTGTTGCTCTTGTTGTTGTTGTTGTTGTTGTTGGAGTTCCTTTTGTTCTTGGTGCATTTTGAGGCAAAGTGTCCCTTCTCATTACAAATGAAGCATCTCAGATCTGTCTTCTCTCTTTGATGATGGTGGTGTGAATATATCTTGTGAAAAGATTGCTCCCTCTTGGGATTAATTTTCCTGGTGTGTGTTATGAGAGCTTGATCTTCATTTCCCATCTTTTCTTCTTGGGCCACAAGCATAGCTTCTTCTTGTGAACATTCCTCCCATAGTCTACTGAAGGAGATCAACTTCTTTCTTGCCCATATACCTTGGATGAAGGAGTCCCATGACCTAGGTAGGCCATTCTATGTGGTCATGACAATTTCTCCATTCTCCACTACTTCATCCATAGCTTCAAGTTGTTCTTTGATTTGAGAGACCTTACTGAAGTAGGATTGGATGGTCTCTCCATTCTGTAACTTTACCCCTTTTAATTGATTCCACAGTCATCTTCCGATTTATATTCTTTCCTTAAAACAACTTGTTTAAGGAGTCAAACATATCATTAGGTGTCTTTAGGGAAGACACATGAGGTATGAGATGGTCTTTGATAGAATCAACAATGATTCTCTTGGCTTTGACCAAGTTCTTTTTGTGTAAGGCCTTAGCCTCATCTCCCTCTGGAACTGGAACCTCTTCTTTTATGTAGGTGTCCAGATCATTCTCTTCTAGGATTAACCCAATCCTATACTTCCATGCTTGGAAGTTGTCATCTCCTTCAAGCTTATCCTCAAGCTTCATGTGGTGAGACATATTAATGAGAAACTCAAATGGAAATAAAAGATTTAGGTCTTACCACTTGTTTTGCTGAAAACTAGATCTCGAGCTCGATTAGGGTTTGTTAAAGAAACCCTAAAAATTCTAACTTTGAATTCCAAACTTTTGAATGGATGGAAAGATGCGCCTTGCTGAGCTGATCAAGTTGGTATACTTCAATTTTGAAATTTGCAAAATTTGACCCCTCAAAATTTCTAGTTTTCTAGTCAAAATCCCGAACTAGGGTTTGATAATTCCCAGGGTTCTGCCCAGCCAAAAAATTCAATCTTGGTCTCTAAACTTTGATTTTTCTAAGGAGCATTTGTTCATGGTCTCAAATTTCATAAATTCCAACTATTGTTGAAACCCTAATTTTCCACCTTTCCAATCAAAATCCCAAACTAGGGTTTGATGGAGCCCGGGGTTCTTCCCAACCAAAAAGTTTGATCTTGGTCTCTAAATTTCAATTTTCTTAAGGAGAATCCAGCCGTGGTCTCATATTCCAAAAATTTCAACTTTTGTCGAAACCCTAATTTCCCGCAGTAGTGAGAGGCCAAAAACTGAAAATACTCATAATTGTATTATGTCTTGACAGAAAGATGCACCCTTGCAAGGAGAGTCAGCCTAGACTCCTTCCTTTGATGATCTATGGATAGAAACCCAAAAATTAAGAAGCCCTAGCTTCCGCAGCTGCACAATGTCTTCTTCTTAGCACCGCTCTTATATCATGTTAATTTTTTGATAATTTTATTCAATATTATCTAGGATCACTAAGAGAATAATGTGCACAACATAACAATCACAAGAGACAATGGACACAAAGCATTTCACCAGGGAAAACCAAGAAGGTGAAAAAACCCGCAACTTCCTCAGAGATAGAATCAACACCAATACAAGGATCACAAAGATCAAACCCCAAAAGATAGATGTCTTCAGCAGCTACTCCTCCTCCACTTTTGTGCACTCCTCTCTCTCAACTATTGCGTGTTGAATGAGTGAGTGAATGAATAGAATGAGAGGGACTCACTCTCTATTTATATACAACTTAACCTGCCTTTAATTCTAACATCCTAAGGAAGCCTAATAACCCATCCAGATGTCACATACAAGGCCGACCCCACACTGGTGGTCTAATAACCCATCAAATACAAGTTGCGACACTTACAATAATACTTGTGACACTTGCAGCACTTACAAATACAAATGACGGCACTTATGATTGGAGGAACAATACATCTCCATCATGAATATAATAAAGTACAAGTGTAATACATAGAAGAATAAATTCCGAAGTTACAAATACATCAACAAGTGTGAGTCACTTACTGCTCCACAACTTCCGAACCAGTATTAAATTACCTTTATCATGATAAACAAGAGATTTGGAGCTATGTCACTTATCTAACATCCCATGAAATAATGACTATCATTCTTTTATTATATTTTGTCAATCAAATAGAATGGAATGGAGTTGATTTAATAACAATTGTTTTTATTTCTTAAAAGAAATTTTGTGTTATGTAAAGTTAAATTATAGGTTTTTTGTATGGATTGTATTTACATGATATTCAAATGTTTTAAATTTTGATTGAATATCTTAAATAATGGACTTGTATAAAATATAGGTGTTTAGGACCATAGAAATATAGAAGAGAGAAAACAAGGTATATATCTAATATATATATGGTTTTACAATTTGTCAAGTGGACTAGCATATACATGATATGGTTAAAAGATGATGTTTAGTGAGTATAAGTTATATACATGTAAGAATTTTTAAATAAATGATAGAATATTGTAGAATAATGCATATATATGTGTGTGTGTGTGTGTGTGTGTTTGGTTCAAAGGTTAATGCACATTTCATGTGGTTTAAAAGATAAAAAATATAAACCCCTCATTTTTGGGCTCTATTGAAATAGGTGAACAATGACATGCTTCCATTTAATAGTTTTAAATGGATTATGTTGTACAAATATTGGAATGATGCAAGATATGCTTGGTAGAATAATCATTACTCCTTATATCATGGTACTTGAATGTAAAATGTAAAAGGGTAGATTATGTAAATCAATCATGTTGGAAAACCTTGGAGTAAGCATTGAATAATTGTTATAGTAATTGTGCATTGATAACTTATTATGAAATAAGTGTTTATGAGAATTTTAGGGTCAAGTAGAAAAATATGTATGTGATGTAAGTTCATAATTGAATTATGAAGGCTAATGTTTTTTTAATATCAAGAAGATTTTTATTTTATTTTATCAAATTTTAGTGTGTTTTGGGGTTTTTACATCAAGAAGACCAAATGCTAAAACAAAGATGAGGAAAACACCTTGTAGAATGATAAGATAAAAATTATGGGAAGAATGATGGAAAACAAATGAAATCATAAGGTAGTTCTTGGTAAAATGGCAACATAGTTGTCACATACCCAAATTCTGAAGATTTTATGTTGTCAGAAAAACATTATGTTTTATGTTATTGTAAAGTTTTTTGTTTATTGACCAAGTGGGGTCAAGGATGACTATAATTAATTACTCTGAATATTTTATTATTTATAAATAAAAGAGGAGACAAATATCCAAAGGAGACTGTTGAATGAGGAATGGAATGGGGTGGAGAGAAAACTGACACTTGGTAGCATCCACAAGTCACTTCTAGCTGTTGCAGGGGGGAAATACCCTATTTTTATGGTCATGTTCCCCAAGAAAGTGGAGCTGAGCAGGTGTCTCGTTAACTAAAAACAACTGACCAAAGACCTAGGCATGCTTTATCTACCCATCGAATTCAGCAAGAGGTTGTTCATTTCTTTCCTTGTGAAACTTTCTGAAAGAGAAAGACAAGAGAGCACAAGGGATTCGATGAGGGGGAGGTTAGAAGTGATTGAGTGAGTTAAGACTGCATTCTGAACTAGTGCAACCATATTGATGAGTTCAATATTGCTAAAGGTAGAAGTATTACTGTCAAATAATATTGTTGAGTTGCAAGGGAATTTATTCCATTTCTCCACACAACATCTTCATCCTAGTGGTTAAGTGAATAGGCTTGGGGGTCCTAAGGCAAGTAGCTTTTCTATCTTCAGGAAAAGGTTGGGTGGAACGGGCTCCTTTGGCTGTTTGTCTCCTCTACAGTTACCAGGTTTTATTTGTGTTATCTAATTTACTTTATGTCAAATTTATGTTACTAAGGAAATGATTTTTTTATGTTATTAGGTTTCTATTCAAACCTAGATATCTCTTAAACTGTTAGTAATGGTTTTAATTTTCGATCATATTATCTTTGCTGAAAAACCATGTATCCGTTAAGTATAAAATCGATTGAATAATTCTGAGTTTGCAAACTGATAAATCATAGAATAAAAATACTTCTTTGTATTTTTCCACATACTTTATGTATCGTACTCTAGTAAAAAGAAGTAGATTTAGGAATAGATTCGAATGATTGTATGCCTTATATTAAATCTGTTTCATTTTTGTATAACATTTCTATGTTATTTTCAGTAAATCATAACAAAATTCTAATGTAAAACCTGTCTTTTTCAATAGTATAAACCAAATAAAGTCTCAGTAACTTTTCATATAGTTATCACCATATAGTATCACAGGGATTAGTAACAAAAATAACATTATATACTATTAAATCTCTTGCTCTTTTCAAAACCTAAGTTCAATCGTGGCATACACCTCTCATATCAGAAACTAAGTAACATATAATTGTTGATGTATTATAACTTCGGAAGATATTCACTTGTATATTGTATGTATTGCATTTCTACTTTATTGTATCCCCAACAGAGATGTATTATTCCTCTGATTGGAAGTGTCGTCATTTGTACTTGCAAGTGTCGCAAGTTACATTGTAAGTGTCATCATTTGTATTTGATGGGTTATTAGACCATCTTGGTGGGGTCATCCTTGTGTGAGTCATTTGGGTTAAATGGTTATTAGACCACCCTAGTGGGGTTGGCACAGTCAGCATTATGTTAAGTGGTTAGGTTGGGGCCGACCTAGTTGAGTAAAGGTCAAGTGAAAGTAAAAGTATAAATAGAGAGTGTGACTCTCTCATTTGACACATTCACTCATTCAATCACTTCGCATTAGTGAGAGAGAGGAGGAGTGAGAACAAGTGGAGGAGGAATAGTTGCTACAAACATTTATCTTTTGGCGATTCATCTTGATGATCATTGTATTGGTGCTTATTCTATCTCTGACGAAGTTGCGGAGCTTTTCACCTTCTTGGTTTTCCCCAATGAAATGCTTTGTGTCTCTTGTTGTTAATTTTGAGCATTAATTCACAATACTCTAGGATCTTTACTGAGAGAATAACATGTATAGTATATCAATGCATATCAATCATAACAAGCATGTCAATCATCACAAGAAGCAAAAGCATGAGAGACAATAGACACATAGAGTTTCCGTGGGGAAAATCCTAAGGTGAAAAACCACACAACTTCCTCATAGATAGATAGAGCAATAGCACAACCAAAGAAAAACCAAAGTACAAGAGATAGACTCCTCTTAGCAGTTGATCCTCCTCCTCACAAGTGTGCCACTTTCCGAGTGAAGGAAGTGTGAGTTATGAAGTGATCCAAATAGAGATCTCCCGATCTCTATTTATACTTGTCCTGTTTGCCCAAGAACCTTATGGGGCCGATTTGTTTAGCTAGGTACAATAACTTCATATTACATTATATCAGGTCGACCCCTTACAAGGTGGTCTAATAACCCATCAGCACGTTAACATACCTGCGACACTTGTCAATACAAATGACGACACTTCCATATAGAGGAATAGTACATCTCTATAGGATTACAATAAATATATAAATGAAATACATTCCGAAGTTACATATACATCAATAGTCCCTCTTAACTAGGAAGGTATTTCTTGACACAGATCATCTAGCACAAGTCTTCTTCTCTAGATCATCATCAATGAATCATCATCCACGAATAATCGTCATCGTCACTGTTGCTATCTCGATCAATCTCTAAATCTACTCGTCATAGGAAGTTCTACAGAGCCAGTCCTTTTTCATACTAGATGTAGGCCCACCACCTGTAGGTCTTCATCATTAGTGGCCATACTGTGGAACCTACGACTGATTACGTGCGTCAACAAAACCTAGCGCAAACTATAGGTTCTTTTACATGTTGAACTTCACAAAACCTACTCGGAGCATCCCATAATGTTACGAGAAAACTGCTCTACATGTTTGGATCTCGATAGAGAATCCTAGGCTGTTACAAGCACACCACTCTACCTGTCCGGATTTTAAAGGATCTTTTCTATGTGAACTTTCGCAAAACCTACTTAGGGCATCCCAGGATGTTACGAGCACACCGCTCTACCTGTATGGATCTCGATAGAGCATCCCAAGATGTTACGAGCACACCGCTCTACTTGTCCGTATTTTAAAGGATCTTTTCTATGTGAAAATATAGCAAAACATACTCAGAGCATCCCAAGATGTTACGAGCACATCGCTCTACCTGTTTGGATCTCGATAGAGCAACCCAGGATGTTATGAGCACACTGCTCTACCTGTCTAGCTTTTAAAGGGTCTTTTCTATGCTACCTGTACAACCTATCCATGGCCATAGAGTATCAAACCGATACTCACCATACATCATCCTGATGTACATCATCACATGATCAACCTGATAATCATCATACCATCAACCTAATGCGTATCATCTGGAGCAACATCCTAAAGCTTGTCATCTGTGATCATCCTGATCATCATCATAGCATCAACCTGATGCATATCATCTGGAGGAACATCGTGAAGCTCGTCATCTATGACCATCCTGATCAAACAGTATATCTATCTGATGCATACAAAGTATCTACCAAATACATATCATCATACATGATCTAGCTGATCATACAAATGCATCCATCTGATATACATAATGCATCCACCTGATACATATACATGATCTACCTGATCATACAAGTATCCACTTGATACATATACAAATACATGATCTACCTGATCATACAAGTATCCACCTGATACAAATACATGATCTACCTGATCATACAAGTATCTACCTAATACATATACAAATACATGATCTACCTGATCATACAGTATCCACCTGATACATATACAAATACATGATCACACTGATCAAAGCATCCAACATGATGCATATACAAATACATGATCACACTGATCAAAGCATCCAGCATGATGCATACACACATATAAATGATCCAACTGATCATATCCAACATCCAACATTATGCATACATACATATACATATAAATGATCCAACTAATCATATCTAGCATCCAACAGGATACATATATAGAGCAGTAACTGGAGCATCATCATGATACTCATCATCCAACACTTACATCCATAGCCATGTGAAGGCCACCATGCTTGGAATGGCTTCAGCAAATGTCTCCATCACTTCTTCCTCGAAGTGTCATCGATCTGAAGGACACCAAGCCTCTCTCTGAAGTACTCGAACTTCACTCTGGCTAGTAAATTCATCAACGCATCTGCAATCTGCTCATTTGTCGCAACATACAGGAGCTTCACTACTCCTCTCTGCACCATATCCCTGATATAGTGATATTTTATCTCTATGTGTTTCGACCTGTTGTGGAACAATGGGTTCTCAAACAACTTCACACAACTCTGGTTGTCACAAAGGATACTAGTAGCCTCCAATGGGAGATCAAATAACTCAGACAATAGCTTTCGAAGCCATACTGCCTCACAACTAGCCGAACAAGCTGCAACATACTTTGCCTTGGCTGTACTTAGTGCTACGCAGGACTGCTTCCTGCTAATCCAAGAGATCACACCTGATCCCATACTGAAACAACACCCAGATGTGCTCTTCCTATCTGCAGCACTGTCTACCCAATCTGAATCAACATAACCCTACAGGTTAACCTTTTGACTCACTTCATACTTGAGCCCATAATCCACTGTACCCTTCAGGTACCTCAGAATATGCTTTACAACAACCAGGTGAACACTCCTTGGATCCGTCAGGAACTGGCTCAATGTGTTCACTGCAAAGCAAATATCTGGTCATGTGTTCATCAGGTACATCAAGGACCCAATCATCTGACGATACATAGAGACATCAAGCGGATCAGATGAAGAATCACATAGAAGCTTCAGGTTTGATGCCATAGGTGTGGCCATGGCCTTGCAATCCATCATCCCAAACCTCTTCAGGATATCTACTATATACTTCCCTGGTCCAAGGAAGATCCCATCTGCACTCTGCCACACCTTCATACCTAGAAAATAGTGCATCATCCCTAAGTCCTTCATATCGAACTTGGCAGCAAGCATCCTCTTTGTATTGGCAATCAATCTATCATCTTTTGTTACAAACAGGTCATCCACATACAGGAGTAGAATCATAGGATTTCCTTCCTCAACCTTGGAGTAAAGGTTGGAATCTGCTTTACTCTTGGTAAACCCCAAACTAGATAGAAAACTATCGATCCTACCATACCAAGTTCTCGAAGCTTGTTTTAAGTCATACAAGGCTTTCTTCAATCTGCACACATATGAATCCCTGTCATGTGTTTCAAAACCGAGTGGTTGTTCCACATACACTTCCTCTTCAACTACACCATTCGAGAGGGAAGTCTTGACATCCATCTGGTGTATCTTCCATTTCATCACTGCACCTAGGGCAAGTACTATTCTGATGGAAGTGTACCTGGCTACAGGAGCAAAATTTTCTTCATAATCTATTCCCTCTTTCTGAGAGAAACCACGAGCTACGAATCTTGCCTTGTATTTCTCTATGCTGCCATCTGTAGCATGCTTGATCTTGTAGATCCACTTAGAAGTCACAATAGACTTCCCTTCGGGTCTTTGGACAGCATCCCAAACATCATTCTTCATTATTGATTGGTATTCTTCAATCATGGCATCCTTACATTCTTTCTTTTCCGCTACTTCTTCATAACTAGAAGGTTCTTTGTTCATAATATCACAAAGTAAAGGAACATAGCTGGTATGTGATCTGGTCCTCTTCTTTGCTCTATGTTCTTCTTCTGGAATGCCATATCTTTCTGCATCTTGAATGAGCTCTCTAGCCCATGTAGGTTTTCTCTTCCGAGAGTTATTCTCACGGGGTGGATCTACTGGTTGTTGTGGATCTTCAATTTCACGATCAACATCTGGAATTGCTTCAGTCATGGTAGTGTCTTGAAATCTAGTTTCATTAGGTTCTTCATAAACTTCAACAGGTGTCTTCCTTGATTTGACAAATACTGAGTTTTCATCAAATGTTACGTTCTTGCTGACATCAATCTTCTTGAACCCTGGAAAGTATATTCTGTAAGCCTTCGAGCTTTCACTGTAACCCAAAAAGATACCCTTCTTTCCTGAAGGATCTAGCTTGGTCCTCTTTTCCTTTGGGACATGAGTGTATACTGGACAACTAAATATTTTGAGATGGTTGACTTCAGGTTTCTTACCAGAGAAGACCTCTTCTGGTGTCTTGTTGTCCAATATCTTGTGGGGTGTTTTGTTCTGCACATATATAGCTGTCCTAACTGCTTTTTCCCATAGATGCACAGGTAGATCCTGGTCATGTAGCATTGCCCTTGCTGCTTCCATGATTGTTCGATTCTTTCTTTCTACAACTCCATTCTATTGTGGATTGTAAGGAGTAGTCAACTCCCTCTTAATCCCGAAGTCACTACATAGCTTCTTGAAGTCACCTGAAGTGAATTCTCCACCGTTGTCGGATCTGAATGTTTTGATCTTCTTATCAGTTTAGTTCTCCATCAAGGTTTTGAATTCCTTGAGCTTATCAAACACTTCATCTTTGTTCTTCAAGAAGTAAACCCAAGTCTTCCTGGAGAAGTCATCAATGAAAGAGACATAGTAAACATACCCACTCAGAGAGCTGGATGACATCGGGCCGCATACATTGGAGTGGATAATTTCCAAGATACTTTTTTCCTTGCTTTCACTGCTTGGAAATGCCTTCTTTATGTTCTTTCCTTTTGCACATCCTTTGCAAACACCTGCATGCTTGGTCTTAATTTCAGGAAGACCTTCTACAACCTTACTTGCAATTGGTAATGCCCTGTAGTGCATATGTGCAAGTCTTCTATGCCAAAGTTCACTTGACTCCATAGAATCATGCACCATGGCATGTTAAGGTTGTCCCTTCAATTTATATAATCCTCCCTCTTGCTCTCTAATCACCACTGCATCATCAATAGTTTTACCCTTTGGCCACATTAGGACTTGGCCATCTACAAATGAAACCCTCATACCTTTTGCATCTAATGCAGAGATGGAGAGTATATTCTTCTTGAGCCCAAGTACAAATAGCACATCTTTCATCTTTAAGGACTTTCCAGATTCTAGGTTGTAGGAGGCTTCCCCACTTCCTTTGATAGGGTATTGATAATCATCCCCAAGTTTCACCTTATGGGGTGATTCATGTTCATATAGGTTTACAAAAGATTCTTTAAACCCATTCATGTGTTTGGAAGCCCCACTCTCAATTAACCAATCATTACAAACATGATAGATAGTACCTATGAGAGCATATATTAGAACATACTCTTCTTCGCTTGATGAATCGTCATCATCACTTTCTGCTCAAGCTTTATTCCTGGGAGGTTCATCATCCTTAGTAGCATGAGCATGATATATTCTTTTGTTATTCTTCTTCTTCTTCTTGAAGTTGTTGTCTTTCTTCTTCTTGGGACAATTTCAAGCAGTGTCCCATTTCATTACATTCGAAACATCGAACATGAGATAGATCTTTTTTTCTTATGATAAGGGTGAGAGTGTTTCTTGTTATGATATTTCTCCCTCTTAACCTTGCTTCCCTTGGTGTGAGCTGTGAGAGCTTGATCTTCATTCCCCATCTTTTCTTCTTGTGCCACAAGCCTAGCTTCTTCTTGAGAGCATTCCTCCCACAGTCTACTGAAAGAGATCAATTTCTTTCTTGCACAGATTCCTTGAATAAAGGAGTCCCATGACCTAGGAAGGCCATTCAGAGTGGCCATAACAACTTCACCAGTGTCAAATACTTCATCCACAGCTTCAAGTTGTTCCTTGATCTGAGAGACCTTGGAGAAGTAAGATTGAATGGTCTCTCCATTCAACATCTTGACTCCTTTCAATTGATTTCATAGAGTCATCTTTTGATTTATGTTCTTCCCTTCAAATAACTTGGTGAGGGAGTCAAACATCTCCTTGGGTGTCTTTAGAGATGACACATGTGGTATGAGATGGTCTTTGATAGAATCAGCAATGATTCTCTTTGCCTTGACCAAGTTCTTCTTATGCAATACCTTAGCCTCCATCCTCTGGGACAGGGACCTCAGAGCTGATGTAGGAGTCCAATTCATTTTCTTCCAGGATTAACCCAATCCTATACTTCCAGGCTCAGAAGTTATCAACCCCTTTAAGCTTATCCTCAAGCTTGGTGTGGTGAGACATTTTAAAGAGTACTTCAAATGGAAATAGAAGAGATTTAGGTCTTACCATTTGTTTTGCTAAAAACTGGATCTGGTCTCGAATTAGGGTTTGTCGAAAAAACCCTAAAAATTCAAAATGTGAATTTCAACTTTCTGAAAGGATAGAAAGATGTGCCTTGATGAGCAGATCAGCCTGGTGAATTCATAATTTGACATTTGCAAAGTTTCACCCTTCAGAAATGCCTTTTAGTCTTCTCGGATTCACGAGGGAGGACCTTGAATTAGGGTTTGAGTTTCCTGGAGATTTACCCAGCCAAAAATCTCAATCCAAAGCTCTAAACTTCAATTTTTCCAAGGAGCTTCTAGCTATGTCTTCAGATTTAAGAAATTCCTATTTTTGTGGAAACCTTAATTTTTAGGGCCAAATCTGAAAATGCTCATAATTGAATTATGATTGGACATATAGATTCTCCTTGATGAGTAGAGTCAATCTACTATACTACTTTTCCAAAATCTGTGGAGAGAAATCCAATAAGCAAGAAACCCTAGTTTCCATCACTGCAAAATGTCTTCTTCTCAGGTTAGCTCTGATACCATGTTAATTTTGAGCATTAATTCACAATACTCTAGGATATTTACTAAGAGAATAACATGTACAGTATATCAATGCATATCAATCATAACAAGCATGTCCATCATCACAAGAAGCAAAAGCATGAGAGCCAATAGACACCCTGAGTTTCCATGGGGAAAACCCTAAGGTGAAAAACCCCACAACTTCCTCAAAGATAGATAGAGCAATAGCACAACCAAAGTATAAGAGATAGACTCCTCTTAGCAGCTGATCCTCCTCCTCACAAGTGCCCCACTTTCTGAGTGAAGGAAGTGTGAGTTCTGAAGTGATCCAAATAGAGATCTCTCGATCTCTATTTATACTTGTCCTATTTGCCCAATAACCTTATGGGGCCGACTTGTCTATCTAGGTACAATAACTTCATATTACATTATATCGGGCCGACCCCTTACAAGGTGGCCTAATAACCCATTAGCAAGTTAACATACTTGTGACACTTGTCAATAAAAATGACGACACTTCCATATAAAGGAATAATACATCTCTATAGGAGTACAATAAATATATAAATGAAATACATTTCGAAGTTACATATACATCAACACTTGTCTCCTATCTCTTATGTTTGATATGTTGGACATGTTATTCTCCCAGCTAATATCCTAGATCGTATTGAATTAAATGATGAAAAACTAACATGGTATCAGAGCTAGCCTAAAGGAAGGCATTATATGGGATTTATGACACTTGTTTCACTTGCGACAAATTGGAAGCTAGGGCTTGGTATAGTAAAAACTAGTCATCATGGCACTTTCCCTGTAAATCCATTTTGGCAAAGGTTCAGGTTCTGAAACTTGTATAGGTCGAAGATAACATTCCCATGTACCTTTTTTTTGAAGCATGGCATCTGATTCATTGTACTTTCTATTTTATGATCCGTACAAGTGAGGGTTTATGCCTCTTCTAGAATGCAGTCCTAAACAGGTGACCTAGGAAAAAAGGCCATATCTCGGGCTAGGAAGCTCCAAATAGAATTCTGTAAAAATTGACAGTTAGGGAATGGACTGTACTTTTACAGGTATGGGTTTCAAAGGCTGAAGTTGAAATAGTGACACGTGAAACTCCATACAAATTCACTATAATGTTTAATCCCATAAACATTCACGTTGCGACATTTGGAATATCTCTCTCTTGGAGAATCCATTTGCATTCAGACCTATGGGGTTGGAAAGATGATAGGTCAAGACACCATAGGATGAAGTTTAGACCCTGTGGATCTGAAATTGAAGAGATGCACCAGAAACAATAAGGCACATATTTCCGTGAAATAGAATTGGATTCTGAGCATTCTCATTTTTGGCTTGTCACTGCTGTACGAAATTAGGGATTTTGAAAGAAGTGGAATTTTGGAGTGATCTGAGCATAAGATTAATATCCTCAACAAAATTGAAATTTAGAGACCAAGATCAATTTTTTTTGTTGGGCAGAACCTCGGGCATTATCAAACCCTAGTTCGGGATCTTGATCGGAAAGGTGGAAAATTAGGGTTTCTGCAAAAGTTGAAATTTTTGGAATTTGTGACCATGACTGGATGTTCCTCAAAAAAATCAAAGTTTAGAGGACAATACCAAACCTTTTAGCTGGGCAGAACCCTGTGAATTATCAAACCCTAGTACAGGATTTTGACTAGCAGATCCGAAAGTTTCAAAGGCAATTTTGAGGGGACAAATTTTGGAGATTTCAAAATTGAAGTATACCAGCTTGATTAGCTAGGCAAGGCACACGTTTTTATCCAACCAAAAGTTTGAAATTCAATGCTTGAATTTTTAAGTTTTCTCTAACAAACCCTATTCCAGCTCCATATCTAGTTTTAGCAAATCAAAGTGGATTGGGTTAATCCTAGAAGAGAATGATTTAGACACCTACATAAGTGAAGAGATTCCAGTTCCAAAAGGAGATGAGACTAAGGCCTTACATAAGAAGACTACAAGTAATCCCCATAGGTATGACTTTAGGAGATACAGGTATGTTTTGAAATCTGTTCATGATTAAGTTTATGATATGTTTGTCTTCTTATTATTAAGGTTAGTACAATCTTGATTAATTTTAGAGTTTTCTTATCACCTTAGTAAAAGTATGAATGCATGTGAATGATAGAAGACATTCATTAATTAGGGTTATGACACTTACGATTGTACTAATACACTGTGGTGTTGTATGAGGATGATGTTTTCCACTAACATGAAGGGTACATCAAGAAAGACAAATGAAGTTCTAGATCAAGAACATATGACCATGGTGACATGAAGACAAAGACTCATCTATAGTCATGGATCACATAGAAAGACTACTTACGAGGTATGTATAACTTGGTTCTACAATTATTAACTTATGAGATATGCAGGTTGCTAGCATAAGGTCTCTAAGAGAACAAAGAAGACATTGTTTTGGTATGTTAGACAAGCATGATAATCCAGGTATGTTTTCCTATATAAAGTTAGAATCCTACCTTGTGTTACGATCTTATATAAGTAAACATTTGTATGATTGATAATGATTATTCATGAAGTTATAGGTTTGATTAATCATGGGTTTATGCATATTATGTTTCTTACTTTGATTAATGATATGACAAACCAGAAGAGTCCTATGGTCAAATAAGAATATGCACGAGTAAAAGAAGTACTCCCTGAAACCTTGAATACTAACGTTTGTGATAAATTACCTGTGTATGAAATGACCATGACCATACACGTTTAATATTATTTAGAATCATAATGTTTTATAATATTGAGATTATACTAATGAATGTATGATTATTTATGAGATCTTGAGGATGACACAATAATGAAACTAGTGCACACTTAAGCATGCATAGTGGTCATGGATGGATATAAGTTCAAGAATAGATAATCCAGGGAGCAAAGATCAAGAGGGAGCACACTCCAGTAGCTCCTGCAAGGAAGCAAAGATTGAGAGGGAGTCCACCCAACAACCAAACAAAGATAAGCATTTGAATTGTTATTTCTTGTATGATGTTGTGCAGTCATGTACATACTTATGTTCCTAGATTTAGGATGTATATTATGCATTTTAGAAAGGTTGCATTAATGAACAAGATACTACTAATATAGTAATGGGTAAGTGGCCTATGGTACTGTACAACATTCCATTGCTACTTATCTAGAATGAAACCTATTTGCTAACATGTTAGGAGTTGTGCACACTCTTAACAAATGTTCTGGTAGAGATGGAAGGCATCTAGAAAGTTACCGTGTGAATACAGGATATGGATAAATGTTGTATTGAAGCATTGGCTAAGATAATTGCATGACTATATGACATATGTACTCATGTGTAAGATTTTGTTCTGGAAACTATGAGAAGTCTCTAATCATACAATTGAATTTGACTTGTAGGAAAGATCATGTACAATCACCTACAAAAGAAGGACAACAACATTTGTTCCATCAACGAAGTTCAAGAAAACTATTTATTGAAGAATCTGAATTTCCCAGGATATGGGATGCAGTAATGGAAGGATGCCATGATCGAGAAGTACCAGTCGATCATGAAGAATGATGTCTGGGATGTGGTCCCAAGACCAGAAGGAAAGTCTATTGTGACTTCCAAGTGGATCTACAAGATCAAGCATGTTACGGATGGTAGGCAAGTGGTGAAGTGGAAGATACAACAGATAGATGTCAAGACAACTTTCTTGAATGGTGTAGTCGAAGAGGAAGTATATGTGGAGCAGCCACTTGATTTTGAGACACATGATAGGGAGTCATATGTGTGTTGATGTATTCGTAACTTCAGAAGATATTCACTTGTATATTGTATTTGTACTTTATTGTATCCCCAATGGAGATGTATTATTCCTTTGATTGGAAGTGTCATCAATTGTACTTGCATGTGTCGCAAGTTATATTGTAAATGTTGTAACTTATACATGATGGGTTATTAGACCACCTTGAAGGGGTCGGCCCTGTATGAGTCATGTGGGTCAAAGGGTTATTACACCACCCTAGAGGGGTCGTCCTAGTCAGCATTATGTTAAGTGGTCAAGTTGGGGCCGACCTAGTTGAGTAAACGTCAAGTCAAGTTAGTGTATAAATAGAGAGTGTGTCTCTCTCATTTTATACATCTCTCTCATTCACTCACTTCGCATAAGTGAGAGAGAGGAGGAGTGCACACAAGTGGAGAGGGAGTATGTTGCTGAATATATCTATCTCTTGGGTTTGATCATGGTGATCCTTGTATTGATGCTTATTCTATCTCTGAGGAAGTTGCGGGCTTTTTCACCTTCTTTGTTTTCCCCGGTGAAATGTTTTGTGTCTCTTGTCTCTTGTCTCTTATGCTTGATATGTTGTACATGTTGTTCTTTCAGTTAAGATCCTAGATCATATTGAATTAATGATAAAAAAATAACATGGTATTAGAGGTATCCTGAAGGAAGGCATGATATGGCATTTATGAGACTTGTTGCACTTGCGACAAATTGGAAGCTAGGGTTGATATAGCAAAAACCAATCATCGTATCACTTTCACTATAAATATATTTTTCGCAATGGTTCAGGATATGAAACTTCTACAAGTCGTAGATAATATCCCCATGTATCTTGTGTCCGAAGCACAGCATCTGATTCATTGTACTTTGTGTTTTATGATCAGTACAATCTAGGGTTTCTGCCTCTTCCAGATCTCAGTCATAAACACGTGACCTAGGAAAAAACGTCACAACTTGCGATAGGAAGCTCCAAATGAAATTTCATAAAATGTGACAGGTAGATAATGGGTTGTATTTTCTCAGGTAAGTTTTTCAGAGGCCGAAGTTGAATCAGTGACACGTGGTACTCTGTACAACTTTGCTCTCCTGTTTTTTCCCATAAACAGATCATGTTGCGAAACTTGGCATAACTCTCTCTCAGAAAATCTAATTGAGGTCAAACGTATGGGGTTGGAAAGTTGACATGGCAGGCTACCACAAGGAAAAGGTTCATACCATGTGGATTCGTAAAATCAAAGATTCACCAGAAACAATCAGGTGCATATTTCTGTCAAAACAGATTTGGATTCTGAGCACCTTCATTCTTGGCTTGTCACTACTGCGGGAATTTAGGGCTTCGGAGAAAGTTGGAATTTTTGGAATTGGAGACCACAGCTGAATTATCCTCATCAAAATAAAAATTTAGAGACCAAGGTTGAATTTGTTTGGTTGGGTAGAAGGCCGGGCTTGATCAAACCCTAGTTTGGGACTTTGATCAGAAAGATGGAAAATTAGGGCTTCTGCAAAAGTTGGAATTTTTTAAGTGTGTGACCACAACTCGAAGCTCCTCAGAAAAATTGAAGCTAAGAGATTTGGAACGAACTTTTTGGTTGGGCAGAAGGGTGGGCTTTATCAAACCCTAGTTCAGGGTCCTATCGAGTGAATCCACAAGTTTCAAAGGAAATTTTCCAGTTTTCAAAATTGAAGTATACCAACTTGATTAGCTCAGCAAGCTACATCTTTCCATCCATTCAGATGCTTTAAATTCAAAGTTTGAATTTTTAGGTTTTATCTGACAAACCCTAATCCAACTCTACATCTAGCTTCAGCAAGTCAAAGTGGATTGGGTTAATGCTAGAAAAGAATGAATTGGACACCTGCATAAGTGAAGAAGTTCCAGTTCCAGAGGGAGATGTGGCTGAGACTTTACATGAGAAGGATATAAGCAATCGCTATAGGTATGTTTTGAAATTTGTTCATGATATGTTTGTCTTCATATTATTGAGGTTAGTACAATCTTGATTAATCTTAGACTTGTCTCATCACCCTGGTAAAAGTATGAATGCATGTGAATGATAGAAGACATTTATTGATTAGGGTTATGACACTTATGACTATACTAATTCACTATGGTATTGTATGAGGTTGATGTTGTCCGCTAACATGAAAGGTACAAATAAAGTTCTAGATCAAGAACATATGACCATGGTAACATGAAGACAAAGACTCATGGATCGCATAGAAGCTCCACTTATGAGGTATGTATAATTTGGTTCTACAATGGTTAACTTATGAGTTATGCAGGTTACTAAGCACAAGTCATTGAAGGGAACAAGAAGACATTGTTTGGGTATGCCAGACATAACTAGAAAACATGATAACCATGTATGTTTTTCCTATATCAAGTTAGAATCCTACCTTGTGTTAGGATCTTATACTTTTGTATGAATGATTATTCTTGAAGTTAGAAGTTTAAGTAATCAACAGTTTATGCATATTATGTTTCTTACTTTGATTGATGATATGACTAATAGAAGAGTCCTATGGTCAATAAGTATATGCATAAGTAATAGAAGTCCTCTCTGAAACCTTGAATACTAATGCTTGTGATAAATTACCTGTGTGTGAAATAATCATGACCATACATGTTAAATTTATTTAGGATCATAGTATTGAGATTATACTAATGGATGTATGATCATGTATGAGATCTTGAGGATGACACTAGTGCACACTTAAGCATGCATAGTGGTCTAGGATGAATATAAGTTCAAGGACAGGTAATCTAGGAAGCAATGATCAAGAGGGAGCACACTCCAGTAGTTCCTGCAAGGAAGCAAAGATTAAGAGGGAGTCCACCCTACAACAAAACAAATATAAGTATTTGAATTGTCATTTATTATATGATTACTTAAATGATGTTGTCCAGTCATGTACATACTTATGTTCCTAGATTTAGGATGTACATTTTGCATTTTAGAAAATTTGCATTAATGAACAAGATACTACTAATATGCAAGTAATGGGTAAGTGGCCTATGGTACTGTACAACATTCCATTGCTACTTATCTAGAATGAAACCTTTTTGCTAACATGTTGGGAATAGTGCATACTCTTAACAAATGTTGTGGTAGAGATGGAAGGAATCTAGAAAGTTATCGTGTGAATACAGGATAGGGATAAATGTTGTATTGAAGCATTGGACAAGATAATTCCATGACTATATGACATATGTCTTTATGCATAAGAATGTGTTTTTTGAAAAAATATGAGAAAGTTTCTAATCATGCAATTGAATTTGACTTGTAGGAAATATCATATACAATCACCTACAAAAGAAGGACTACAACATTTTTTCTAGCAACGAAGTTCAAAGAAAACTATCTATTGAATATATTGAAGATTCTGAAGTTCCCAGGATTCGGGATGCCACAATGGAAGGATGCCATGATCGAGGAGTACCAGTCGATCATGAAGAATGTCGTTTGGGATGTGGTCCCAAGACCTGAAGGGAAGTATGTTGTGACTTCCAAGTGGATCTATAAGATCAAGCATGCTGCAGATGGTAGCATAGAGAAATACAAGGCAAGGTTTGTGGCTCGTGGCTTCTCCTAGAAATAGGGGATAGATTAGGAAGAGAGTTTTTCTCCTGTAGCCAGATACACTTCCATCAGAACAATACTTGCTCTGGCTGCAGCGATGAAGTGGAAAATAGACCAGATGGATATGGTGTAGTCGAAGAGGAAGTGTATGTGGAGCAGCCACTCGGTTTTGAGACACATGACAGGGAGTCATATGTGTACAGATTGAAGAAATGCTTGTATGGCTTGAAGCAAGCTCCTAGGACTTGGTATGGTAGGATAGATAGTTTTCTGTCCAGTTTCGAATTTACCAAGAGTAAAGCGGATTCCAACCTTTACTACAAGGTTGAGGAAGGCAATCCTGTGATACTACTACTGTATGTAGATGACCTATTTGAGACAGGTGAGGATGGGTTGATTGCTGACATGAAGAGGAAGCTTGTTGCCCAGTTCGAGATGAAGGACTTGGGATGATGCATTACTTTCTAGGCATGGAGATGTGGCAGAGTGCAGATGGGATCTTCCTTGTACAAGGGAAGTATGCAGTAGAGATCATGAAGAGGTTCAGGATGATGGACTGCAAGGCCATGTCCACACCTATGGCATCGAACCTGAAGCTTCTGTGTGATGCTTCATCCAAGATGGTTGATGTCACGATGTATCTTCAGATGATTGGGTCCTTGATGTACCTGATGAACACGAGACCAGATATTTGCTCTACTGTGAACACATTGAGCTAGTTCCTGACGGATCCAAGAAGTGTTCACATGGTTTCTGTAAAGCATATTCCGAGGTACCTAAAGGGTACGGTTGATTATGGGCTCAAGTATGATGTGAATCAAAATTTTAACCGAGAGGGTTATGTTAATTCAGATTGGGTAGGCAGTGCCATTGATTGGAAGAGCACATCGGGGTGCTACTTCAGTATGGGATCCGGTATGATCTCTTGGTTTAGCAGGAAGCAATCATGTGTGGCACTAAGTATAGTCGAAGTAGAGTATGTTGCAGCTTGTTCGACTAGTTGTGAGAAAGTATGGCTTAGGAAGCTACTGTCTAAGTTATTTGATATCCCATTTGATGCTACCTGTATCTTCTGTGACAACCAGAGTTGTGTGAAGTTGTCTGAGAACTCGGTGTTCCATGATAGGTTGAAGCACATTGAGATCAAATATCACTATATAAGGGATATGGTGCAGAGAGGAGCAGTGAAGCTCCTGTATGTTGCAATGAATGAGCAGGTTGTAGATGTGTTGATGAAACCACTAGCCAGAGTGAAGTTTGAGTGCTTGAAAGAGAGGCTTGGTGTTTTTTAGATTGAAGATACTTCGAGGAAGAAGTGATGGGACACATTTGCAGGAGCCATTCCAAGCATGGTGAGAGGAGGATCCTTCCCATGGCTATGGATGTAAGCACTGTGTGATGAGCATCAGGATGATGCTCTAGTGGATGCTTTGGATATGCATTAGGTGGATGCTTTGTATGATCAGTTGGATCATGTATATGTATATGCATCAGGTGGATGCTTTGTATGATCAGTTGGATCATGTATATGTATGAGTATCAGGACGATGCTCTAGATGACATGCATCTGGATGATGCAGTGATGATGATCAGGATGATCATGTGTGATGAGTATTAGGATGATACTATGGATGATATGCATTAGGACGATGCAGTGACGATGATCAGGATGATCATGTGTGGTGAGTATTAGGATGATACTCTGGATGATATGCATCAAGATGATGCTATGATGTTGATCAGGATGATCATGTACATCAAGATGATGTATGATGAGTATCAGGTTGATACTTTGTGGCCGTGGACAAGTTGTGCATGTAGCATAGAAAAGATCCTGGGAGATCCTATAGTCTGAGCTTGGATACTCTTTCGAGGTTTTTCTACTAGAGAGGCATGTAATAAGTCCTGGAGATCCTATAGTCTGAGCTAGTATTCTCTTTAGAGTTCTTGCAGGTTGCAAGACACTGTTTTAAGGTTTTGTCGAACCACATAGAAAAGATCCTGGGAGATCCTATAGTCTGAGCTAGGATACTCTTTCGAGGTTTTGTGGTGGGGGGGTCACATGTAATTAGTCCTGGAGATCCTATATTCTAAGCTAGGATTCTCTTTAGAGTTCTTGCAAGTTGCAAGACACTCTTTTAAGGTTTTGTGACAGTCAACGTGTAAAAGATCCTATAGTCTCAACTAGGTTTTGTTGACACACGTAATTAGTCCTGGGATCCACAGTATGGTGAGTGATTATGAAGACTTATAGGAAGCTAGGCCTACATCCAGCATGAAAAAGGGTTGGCTCTAGTGCAGTGCCTCCATCTACCCACCACTCCCCACCCAAAAGCATATCATCTAGGATGGGTCCAAAACACGGGGGCTTCACTAGAAGGCAATATAATACCACGTTCATTCATATTGTAGTATTAAATATTCATGAAAACCAAAAAAATTATATTGCTTATATATTAAGGGGTAAAGGGTTTTTTTTTATTTAATGTAACAATACAAAAATACTTTGGGGTCTTTTTTATATGGGTGGGCTGACAAATATCCGCCAAATGGAGATGGCGGGATCATGGCTGGATGAGAAATCGGTTTGAGCCAAGGCTCGAGCTTACCAGTACACAGGGAAATCGCGTCTTGAGGCATGCTTGACGCCAGGGGGTTTCGTGGTGAAGTGGGTTTCCATTCAATCATAGTCGAGAGATAGTGGTCATTGACAGCCAATTGTTACCAATAACACTCAACCAGTTGTTTCCAATATCCTTGGGAGTCTCTAAGCCTCCAAGGCCTATTAGTTTCCCTCGATAGACCTTGGGGGCTTGAATACCCAACCACTCATGCCTATTACAGACCTTGGGAGGTTTAGTCAGCCTCCTAGAGCTTGTTACAGGCCTGGAGGATTGGATACCTATCCCACAATAGGGTTAGTCAGCGATTGGGGAACTGCAACATGCAATCTAAATGTTGTACTATGTGCATTGGCTCTAGTGACATACAAGAAGTGATCTCCTATCTCTTCATTAGACCATTAGATGTTGCAAATCATAATGATATGTGTTTGAGTAATTGCATTGTGGGTGAAGTAATGTGCATCCACAATATACATTGAAAGAAGAAAGGTGCATTGTAGAATGCATGTGGGGTCATAAGAGGGGTATCATATCAATACACTAGGTAGAAATATAAAGGGATATAAAAAATGTCAATTGAAAAATTGATACTCCACGCATCCTGCACACCACACAGCCTGCACTCCACCCATGTTTTTCCCCTTTGCTCCATCTCTCGATGCTACAACTCCTTCCATCTCTCAACATTGCTCCCCCTTCCATCTATCCATGGTGCAACTTTTTCCATATCCCAATGTTGCTCCCTCTTCCATCTCTCAATGATGATCCCTCTTCCATCTCTCAATGCTTCTCCGTCTCCCATAGCTCCACGCTGCTCTATCTCCCACAACTCCACGCTGCTCCATCTCCCAGATCTCCACGCAACTCCATATCCCATCTCTCTCACATTGTCCTTGCACCTTAGTTGCTTCCCTAAACCTCCACACCTTCTGCATACCTTTTCTAGCAACTCCTCCACTCCCTGGTTGGAACAGGAATGCGACTTGCCCTCTTTTTGAAATAATGGGAGGCGTTATCCCTAAGGAGGGCGGCTAGCTGGGCTGGATGAGCAGCTCCCACTATGTGTTGCATTCATCTCCCTTGCGCAAGGAAGATCATCATTAAATCAAAACTTATGTATCTTGGATTTCATGTAACCTTGAAGTTTGAGTGAAATGGTGACTAGTTTTTTTGAAATCATTGTTTGAGTGAAATGGTGACTCTCTAAATGTATTGAACTACAACTAAGCATATTTTATTTTAAAAGAGGAGTGCTAGAGAGAATTTGAAAACATTAAGTGTGTATTTTTAGTTTTCATATCTTTGATTAACCTTTAAATTCCTTTGAAATAGAGATAGATGCTTGTAGAAATGAACTAATTGCAATTTGGATGAAAAAAAAGAAAAACTTTTTCCTACCCCTTTTATTTATTCCATGAAAATGTTTTAAATTATGTATCTATAATTATGCACATGCTACCTTAAAAAGTGAATAGTTATTAACATATACATATTAACAAAATGGTAAACTTTTGAATTTTTCCCAATTATGCATAAATATAATTTTAAATACATAACAAATTGCATATTTCTAATACATTAAAAGAGATGATACATTAATAATGTTTATTTAGAATTTCAAAAATGTCATAAACAACTTCCATGCTTTCACAATCCTTATCCCATCTTGCATGACTCATGACAACCCTGTAGAGAGAATTTTTGAATTTTTCATTTATAATGTTTATTTATAATTGCAAAAACTTCATAAACAACTTCCATGCATTCACAAATCTTATGCAATCTTGGATGTGTCAAGACAAACTTGTAAAAATAAGTTTTCATTTATGGTTAAGAATGCATTACTTCCAATTAGAGAAAACTATGAACTATCGATATAATTCCTTAAATTTTATAGGAAAAGCAATTACTTGGTTATAAATACTAAAGATAATAATTTATTAGATAAATCTAATATAATATTTTATTGTACATTAAAATAGTTTTAGCCACACAATGTTTCTTTAAAGTGGTTTAGTTATACTTTTCACCATGATTTACAAGCCCCATCATGATAATAAATAAAATAAAATAAAAGAGGATATTATTACGTATTGAAATGTATGGTAAAATATATATATAACATTCTAATAATATTTAAATGAGAGTTAATAACAATCTAATAATAATTTAAACCAGTCACAAGTTGATGTTGTATTGACATGTCATTTATATAAGTTTATATGGGTTTTGAAATTCAATGAATGTTTATATATTATAAATATGGTAAGGTTGACTAAATAATGTTTTGATGAAATTTTAGTTTTGAAATAAGAGTGGAACTTTAAGTAAAATAATTAAATCTTTATTTTAACAATTTAGTTATTAATTGATTATGCATAAAAGAGGGTAACTAAAATAGTAACATATTTAATAATATCTGAATTCTTATGATATTTTAACTTCAATATGACAAGTCAATGGCCATATCCATGTATCCTCATATTTTATATATTCATATAAATAGATATAAACATTTCTTGCAATTTTGGAGAGAAAAAATAAATCCAATGCATGTGTGTAAAGAACTTGAATAGAACATGCTGCAACAAATACTTTAAAATGTATAACATGCAATCCAATGTGGATGAAAGTTTTATATATATACATATATGACTTTAAAGTTATGTTTAAAAAATATGTTTTAATTAAAAACTTAAAAATATAATTAACAAAATATTTCAAATATATTATGTGAACTTGGCAAGCCTAACCATATGCCTTGGATGGTCTATAGTCTATCTGCCATGAATGTACTGAATTGCAAGTTCCCATCAACACACTATACTGAACTAGATTAAATATCATGGATGATATTTGAGTATAATTACACTATGATGAACTGGATTAAATCTGATGGATGATATATGAGTATAATTGGCCCAACCCTATCTATCTCGAAGCATATGGGTGGGATGGTTTAGGCATATGCCTAGGAACAGTCAGCCATTTCAGTAAGTTGCGCATGGACCAACCCCTTACAATTCAATAAGATTAAAGATATTAAATACATATACATTAAGATTAAAAAAGATATATACGTATCTATCATATAAATACCCCATGTTGCGTGCGGAGCCCTCATTGAAAGCATTTGGTATCACATTTTAAATTTTGAACGGAAGACTTAATGTTTGAACTTTTGGGATCTTTGTTTATTTAAAGTATAGAGACCCATTTGACTTCAAATAAAGCATTGTTTGGATAGTTGCGTGACTGCTTTGCCCCACCTTGAAGAAACCGTTTATGTTTTTATGTTAATAATTGGAATGCTATGCGTGAAGTAAGTTGGATTCGGGTTCTAATGATATACATTTTGGGTGAGCGATGTGCAGATTCAGTCAAACTGAAAACAAAAGTTTACCTGAAAACAGTAACAAATACTTTCGGATCGTTTTCCATCATATTATAAAATTTGCAAAATTCTACCATACATTCGTAGACAGCCACATAACCTAATTCGGTAAGGAGAGCTTGATAGCATATGTAGGTACTCACATGAACTAAAATTCTTATATATGTTTTACATGAAAAAAAAAGCTAAAGAAAGGGATTATGCAAGTATCCCGATTTCCAATAGCTTTTATCATCTAGCATAGACTAGGACCCTTGAGGTGTTTCCATGTTTTTCCCCTCAATATGTGGTAGATAAAGACATTATTTATTGATTTATACAATATTATGGTTTCATCATATGTGGTCAGAAAATTGTCATTCTAAAATTCACATTTGCCCGTAATCCTATAGATGACCAACTCAGAGTGACAAGAGTTCTGCAACATTGTTTTAACCTTATCCAACATTAACTTTATATTATACGGAATGTGTGGTTGACGTGTAGAGTAATACAACCAACACCTACAATATAACCCCCCAACTAAGATGCCCCATCAAAGTAAGCCTAGGGATTACTCATAACAATACTCTTTTCCAATGGTTATCTTGGAATTTTTATTATGACCTATAAAATACATTCATTTACTATGTTTAAGATTTGAATTGATACAACAAATGTGAGCTATACCTTATTCTAAAACAGAGAAAGATTACGTACCAACTTGATCCCCTTGCTATGATAAGAGGGAAAGCACATAAAGCAATGGTCTTTGAATTCCCACACCATATTCTAAGACCATCATTAATCGTGTCACCCTCTCATATTGATTTCCCATAGGAGGAGATTTGGCCTCTTCTCAAGCAGATCGGCACATACTGGAGCTACTCAAGAAACCAGATAGGGCGCAATACACAGGTGTAGCGTCCCTCTTTGTTCATTGGGAAAATCTTCTCGAAATTTGATGTCATCAAGCAGTTTCGGTAGCCAACAAATTAGGATAACTCTCTAAGGTGGACGCATTCAAAAAGAGCGAGACACAGTGCATCCATGAGGAAGGGTGCACTGGCTTCCAGAGGGTGCTAATGCTGAGCTAGAGAGTTCAGAAAATGTAAGAAGAAACACAATAAAATACAGAGGGTGCTAATGCTGAGCTGGAGCATTGATAAAATGCAAGAGGAAACTCACAATTACATAGAGCAGGAAAAGAGGAGCCACAAGGAGTTCTATCATTCCAGGAGGAGGCGTCCAATCTAAAACTAGAACTAAAGAAAAGAACAGGATTAGAAAAGTAACTTTCTCAATAAGCCCATTTGTATTAGATGAGAGGTTCACCATTTATAGTAAGGGACCTACATATTCACATAATAGATGTTCTAATACACATTAAGAAAGCTTAGGCTAAGCTTATTACATGATCCCCTGTTTCTACTATGGGTTGCAATGATTACTAGCTTCTTTGTGGCCCAATTCCTCCATGTTTAGATCTCGAAGCCTCCCTGCTTCCATGAGAAGATGAGGAAATAGATGTTGCACCATCTGAGATGTCAACCACTTTGCTTGAGTTGGAGTTTGTCCTTCGTGTTCAAGGAGGTAAGACGTGTAAGCCCGATGACGAGTAGAATGGGTTTTCATTGTTGGTTATGGAGCCAGATCTTCCAGTCTCATATATGATATTGTCTCAGTCGTATACCCCAGCTTTATATGATACGCAAAAGGACTGTACACTCGTTCCCCAATGTTAGGGTTCGGCGCAGCACCTCGAAAAAGGGGGCTCGAGGGAAACGCCCCCAAGTCACGGGGGTCGCCAACAATTTACGGGCCCATGGTTTTGGGTAGCCCGTGGTATTTTGCCATTGTATTTCCCCTATAAAAGAAAGACACTATAACACGGATACGATTGATGTATTAGGTATTATGCTTTGTAAAGATCTTTGAGATTGAAAAGATAGACTGTGAGAGAGTGTGAAGAGGGAGTGCAGCGGCTGTGCTGCAGGTTTTATCCCTTCACTTTGTTGGATTATATAATAATAAGGAATGGCAATTTTAGTGTGGACGTAGCCCAACTTGGGTGAACCACAATATATTGGTGTCTCTCTTGTAATGTGTATGTGTGATTATATTTGCATTTATGTTTATTGTTATTACTCTGTGATTCTATTTTTCTAACAATTGGTACCAGAGCCAAAGGTCTATTTGGCAGATAAACCCGCAGGAAGCTAGGTTTTCTGGTTTCAGTGGGAGCAATGGCGAAAGAAGGAAAGTTTAATGTCGATAATTTTAGTGGCCAAAAATATAAGTTATGGGAGATGTAAATGGAGGTCTATCTGTACAAGAGGGATCTATTCCTACCGTTGGGAGGAAGAGAAAAGTAGTCGGCGACTATGAAGGACGAAGAATGGGAGGTTCTTGACAGAAAGGCACTGGGAACAATATAATTGTCCCTGGATTTGTCGGTGGCTTTCAATATCTCAAAAGAAAATACAACGGAGGGTTTGGTGAGCACATTGGGTAAGCTGTATGAAAAACTCTTGGCCTCCAACAAGGTATTTCTAATGAAGCGTTTATTTAATATGAAGATGTATGAAGGTGGATCTATTGCTGATCATTTAAATGAATTTAATATGGTTACAAATCAACTAACTTTTGTAAGTGTGAACTTTGATGATGAGGTTAGGGCTCTTCTAATCTTGTGTTCATTGGCAGAAAGATGGAATGGCTTGGTCATGGCTGTAAGTAACTCTATCTCTGGTTCAAACAACTTGATATTTGATGATGTTGTTAGTGTTATTCTTAGTGAGGAAATGTGAAGAAAAATCACAAGTGAGACATCAGGTAATGCGTTGACCATGGAGAGTAGGGGAAGACAAAAGGAGAGAGGAATGAGCTAAGGTTATTGTGGCAAGTCTAAAATGGGCATATCCAAGTCTATACTTGGAAAAATAGAGTGCTAGAATTGTGGAAAGAAAGGACATCTGAAGAAAGACTGCATATCTCTAAAGAAGAAAGGAGATGGACAACAGGAGACTACCGAGGAAGCAAATGTAGTAGGTGATGTGTTACAAGATGCTTTGATTCTTGCATTAGATAATACTAGTGATTAATGGGTAGTAGATTCAGGGGCTTCATGTCATGCTACACCCCATACGAAATATTTTCATGATTATGTTGCAGGCGATTTTGGACATGTTTTATTGGGTGATGATGAGCGATGTAAAATTGTTGGAATGGGTAAGGTATGGATAAAATTTAAGAATGGAACTGATTGGCTACTGAAATATGTAGGGCATATTCCTGCTATCAAAAGAAATCTGATCTCAGTGAGGCAGTTGGGAGATGGTGGCTGTCTATATACGTTTGGAGAAACGTGGTGGAAGATCACTAAAGGATCAATGGTGATAGAAAAATGAGACAAGGTAGGTACGTTGTATTTATGTCCTCATAATACTGACCATTGTATCTCTTTAGCTTTCACAGGAACAGATACATCATTGTGGCATCATAGGCTTGGCCACATGAGTGAGAAGGGGATGTAGATTCTCCACTCAAGGAAGTTGTTGCCAGATTTGAAGCAGGTAAGTTTGGAATTTTGTGAGAACTGTGTTTATGGAAAACAAAGCAGAGTTAGATTTCTCGGGGTTGGTGAACAAAGGAAGAATGAAAAGTTAGATCTTGTGCATACAGATGTATGGGGATCTCCTTAGGTACAATCTCTTGGTGTCTCTCATTATTATGTTACATTTATTGATGATGCAACTAGAAAAACTTTGGTTTATTGTATTAAACATAAATCTGATGTGTTTTCTACTTTTAAGAAGTGGAAAGCTTTGGTTGAGAATGAGACAGGAAAAGGGTTGAAGTGTCTCAGATCTGATAATGGAGTTGAGTACTGCAGTAAGAAGTTTGATAGTTATTGTTCATACAACGGGATTCATAGAGAAAAGACAGTCCCAGGAAAACCACAAAAAAATGGCGTGTCAGAAAGAATGAGTAGAACGATCATGGAGCATGCAAGGTGTATGAGATTGCATGCAGGGTTTCCCTTACAGTTTTGTGTAGATGCTCTAAATACTGTTGTTTATTTAATAAATAGAGGGCCTTCAAGTGCTTTGGATGGTGGTATTCCAGAGGAGGCATGGACAGGTAGAAAGGTAAACTACTCATTTATGAGAACGTTTGGTTGTGAAGCATTTGTCCATATTGATGAAGAAAATAGAACAAAGCTTGAAACTAAGTCCAACAAATCTAACTTTATTGGATATGGGGTTGATGATTTTGGTTATCGCTTATGGGATTATGAAAATAACAAAATCATTAGGAGTAGAGATGTGATATTCAATGAAAAGGTCATGTATAAAGATCAGTTGCAGGGAAAGGAATAGGAAAAGGAAAACACAGAGTACACAATACTTGATGAAATTGAAGAAAATGAAGTTTTAGGGTCTAACATGTAGGATATAAATGTGCTCAAAAGGAAGTTAGCTAATTCATTTGCGATGAAGGATTTGGGTGCTGCAAAGAAAATCCTTGGTATGAGAATTACAAGAAATAGGAAAAATCGCAAATTGACATTGTCTCAGGATGAGTACATACAAAAGGTGTTGGAGAGGTTCAGAATGCAGAATGCAAAACCGGTTAGTACTCCTTTGGCTATTCATTTCAATCTAATTAAGGAAATGTGTCCCAAGACATAGGAAGAGACAGATTACATGTCCAAGATTCCCTATTCATCAGCAGTTGGTAGCTTGATATATTCCATGGTGTGCACAAGACCAAATATTGCACATGCAGTGGGAGTTGTGAGCCGATATTTGAACATTGGAAGGTAGTATAGTGGATTCTCAGGTATTTGAGAGGTACTACCACTCAGGCATTATGTTTTGTAGGTTCAGACACTGCTCTACAGGGATATGTTGATGCAGATATTGCAGGTGACAATGATAGCATGAGGAGCACCACATGGTATGTATTTATTGTAGGTGGAACAACAGTAAGTTGGATTTTGAAACTACAAAAGGTTGTTGCACTTTCAACAATGGAATCAGAGTATGTTGCTGCTATAGAGGCTAGTAAAGAGATGATTTGGCTGCAGAGGTTTATGGAGGAATTGTCTAAGAAGAAGAAGGATATCAGGTGGTATAGTGATAGCCAGAGTGTCATTCATCTTGCAAAGAAATCAGCATTTAATTCCAGGACTAAACATATACAGCTCAAGTACCATTTCACACCCTCTGTTCTAGAAGATGAACTGTTGAAGCTCAAAAAGATACATACTAGCCAGAATCCTGCAGACATGTTCACAAAGGTAGTGACTAGAGAGAAACTGAGATCTTGCTCTGTTTCAGTTGGCCTTCTAGAGTGAAGGTGAAGATGAGAAATTTGCCAAGTCCAAGATCCAACAAGAACAGTAGCGGTGGAGTTGTTGTGATCAGTCTTTAAGTGGGAGATTGTTGGTTGTGGAGCCAGATATTCTAGTCTCATAGATGGTATTGTCTCAGCTGTATAACCCAACTTTATATGATATGCAAAACTTGACTGTACACTCATTCCCCAACCTTGGGGTTCGGTGCAGCACCTTGAAAAAAGGGGGTTCGAGGGAAACACCCCCAAGTCACAGGGGTTCACCAACAGTTTACGGGCCTTTGGTTTTGGGTAACCCGTGGTATTTTCCCATTGTATTTCCCCTATAAAATAAAGACATTGTAACACAACTATGATTGATTTATTAGGTATTATGCATTGTAAATATCTCTGAGATCGAAAAGAGAGACTACGAGAGAGTGTGAAGAGGAAGTGCAGTGGTTATGTTGCAGGTTGTATCCTTCACTTTGTTGGATGATATAATAATAAGGAATCTCAATTTCAATGTGGACGTAGCCCAACTTGGGTGAACCATGATATATTGGTGTCTCTCTTGTAATGTGTCTGTCTGATTATATTTGCATTTTTCTTTATTTTTATTGCTCTCCGATCCTGTTTTTCTAACATTGGTGTCGAGTATAGTATCCTTGGGAAAAGGAAGCTGAAATTGTAGAATATTATCCACAGGATGTGTAATTGTGACTGGTTCATCGAAGAGAGGAGGCTTGAATAACTTTAGATGATTGAAATTGATGACATTGTGGATCCCGAGCTCAGGAGGGAGGTCCAACCGATATGCATTTTCCCCAATATTTTCTAGAATTGTGTAGGGGACATATCAAATTGGATGTAGTTTACAATGATGTGCTTTGAAGCCTTTCTTATCCAAATGTAACCAAATGTGGTCTCTAGGATGAAAGGAAATGGATGTACCATGTTTATCATGCCTTTGCTTTGTGTGTGCTTGAGCAGCTTTCAAAGCTTTCGTTACCTGAGTGTGGTAGTGTGCAATTTGTTGAATAAAATTTTGAGCTGAGTGTTGTTCTCTTTGTTGATGATCTATACCTTGGGTGTCTAATGTGAGGGGAAGCTCAGCCAGAGAAGCTGGTTGGAAGCCTAAACATACTTCAAAAATAGAAAAATCGGTAGCGAAATGTGTGGCCCTGTTGTAGCTATGTTCAAGAATATGTAAATAACTGTCCCACTATTTGTACGTTTGAAATGAGTACGTAGAGCATGTACCAGCACGCGTTTGACTACCTCTGTTATGACATCTGTTTGAGGGTGGAAAGCTGTGGAGAATTTAAGATGACATCCAAGTAGTTCCGAGAGTTCCTTCCAAAAGGAAATCAGGAAGCATGAGCCTTGATAAAAAATTATGTTTCTTGATAGGCCAAAATGAGGTCACACTTATTGGAAATACAATTCCGTTGTTTGAGAGGGTGTAGTGGTCTTTGTGCAAGAAATGAAGAGAGCCATTTTGATAAAATGGCATACTACCACCCAAATTGCATCATGTTTTCATTGGGTGATGGGTAGTCCACTTAATAAATTCATAGAAATTAACCCCTAGGGCCTAGAAGGTAGTGGTAGTGGGTGATATAAACCATGCTTCCGATTTGATGGTTTCAATTGAGAACATAAGCCACAGGCTTGTATGAATCTCTGTACTTGAGGTTGAAGAGAAGGCCAATAGAAATGGAGTTGGAGATGTTGAATGGTCTTAGTGGTACCAAAGTGGCTTCCACATGCAGATGCATGAGATTCTTTAATGAACAGGCTACTACACAGAAGGGGGTATTAAGACAATATTTGTGTAAATTGTCTCAACTTAAGACAAAAAAAATTGTGTATTGTCTTTGAGCGAGTGTCTTAAACTATTGTCTTAAATTATTGTCTTAACTATTGTCTTAAATTTAAGACAATAGTTTAAGACACTCCCTTAAAGACAATATTTAAGACAATACACAATTTTTTTTGGTCTTAAGTTGAGACAATTTACACAAATATTGTCTTCTTACCTCCTCTATGTAGTAGTGATAGAATGCAAATATTTATGATAGGGCACAGTGGAATCGAACCACCAATCTTCTGCGTTATAGGAAGATGCTCTACCATTGAGCTAGTACCCTACAACTTTATATACAAGAAGAATATTTGTATTTTTTAGAGTTTTTTTAAAGCAATGAGCACAAGAAGCATGAAATACTCACTGTATTTCACTCATTTGATGAATTGATTTGCAGGATCTGTTATGCAAGCCCAATATAATGAATATCTCACGAGATTGCATTATATTAAAATGTGAATATGTGTTTGCAGGAAGATTATAATGTTGTGTGAAAGAAAAGGAGATAGATCGCCAATGGATTGTTTTCATACCACCGAATGCGTTGAACATAAAATACAACATATTGCAGGTCCCTTCACTAAGGTTCAATTCGACCAGTCCAATAGCATATAAAAGGGATCCATGTGTTAAGGCCTTTCAGAATGATAGTTTATGTAAAATATAATGCAGCAAAAGAGCTTACAAAAAACAAATATGGGTACCTGTACAAAGTTGGTACCCAAAAAGGCCGCAATAGAAGCGTGCAAGCGGGAAAAAAACAGGGGCGCGCATGCACTTTCAAACGTGCACATGCGTCCCTGCTTTGGAAATGTCGAACGTCCACATTGTTGAGTCGACGTGGAAAAAAGGTGCATCCATGCATTATTAACGCGTACGCAAACATATGCATGCACACGTTATTAACATGTGTGCATCCCTATTTAAAATAATAATAAAAATAGAGCACAGGTTTATCACTGTTCAACAAACCCGCGAGCATAGACCGACTAAACAACCACCCCATGAGCACATTGTGGAGCACCCAAATACTCCTCAATGGCATCAATTCAAACCTCCACCATGTTTCTGAACCATGTTACCGACGTTACCTCCAGTTAGGTGCTCAACGAACCATGTTTTCGTTGTTTTTTTTGTTTTCCATTTCAATTTTAATTTAAAAAAGAATTTTACAATCAATTAAAGAACCAAAAAATTGTCATTTCATATTAACTGCACCTAACAATATGAAAAACACACCAGAAGCATCAGATGAAACCAATGAAACCAAACAATCATAAGACAACATCAACATTGAAACGAAAAATGAACCATCTGAAAACCCCGAAGATCAATTACAACAAGATTTAAATGAATTAAGAGTATTAAGTGATGAATGGAAGAGCACCAAGGAACCCTCTCGGGTTTCCTTGGTTTCATCATTGCAAAACATCATTGAATCCATCAACATTTCCCATAGTGAGATCACAAATCTGAGCCAATACATTGCTTGAATGAGGGAGCACTACTCCACTCGGATATCCAAAGAATAGATTAAAGACCTCAACATCACCAAAGCCTAGTTGTACAACAAATTCATAGATCTGAGGACAAGACAACCTCTAGATGTGAAGAAGAGACGGGTTTCAATGGACTAGTGTATTTACCAACCATGGAGAGATAATTGGAGAAAGAGATGGTTTATGGTGTTTGAGAGGCCCTCGTGCAATAATTTGGAGGTCCCACAGTATTTCCTTCGAAAATTGTGGGCTGAGTTTGATCTAGGCTACCATGTCAACTATTTTTACATCACTGAGTTTCAGGGGGTCGGTCTTGGCTCTGCCCAAGATCAACCTCATGCCCGCCGCAACCCACTTAGAGGACCTCCTGCACCCAGGAGAGAGCCAAAGCCCCTCCTCAGCCACCCAGGTTTGGTAGCAGCCTAGATGAGATTGATGACTTAGTTAGACATGCCACGCGTCATTTGCTTAGACATACCACATTTGTGGCTATGTCTTCACAGAGTCGGGAGGACATCAATGAGACACACACAGTTGCATGGTCTATGGGTGGTGGCCGGGACATGCCAGGTACAAGTGGAAACCAGCTGGGGCCATCTAGTTCTACTGGAACAATAGCACATCATTGTTCTCACTGTGGTCATTCTTTCCATGGTCCTATGCAACAACATGCCACAGAGAGCTACATGGAGCAGGTTAGCTATCATTTTATTTAATGTTCAAGTATTTATTATATTTTATTTGATAGCGTATTATTTAATATATTTAACTTTGAATTACACATTGTTGACTTTATTTTTTTTAATGTATAGTTATTCAAGGTCGAGTATCCATCCTGCAGGTGGGAGGACATCAGTTCCTTTGATCTAGACTAAGCCATGGCAGCAACAGACAAGATTGCGGCACCATACACATAGGTAACTTGTTTACTTTGAATAATTAGATCTAGTTATGAGTAAGTTGTGTTCAGTAATTACAAATTAATTAGCACTGAGTAATTACCATATTATCATCAGATTTTAGAGTTGTGTTTATCATATTGTCTAAATTATTTGAGAGCTATAAATCATATAATCCAACCAGACAAAAATGAAACGTTAAAAAACATGAAAACCTAACAAAACTATACACATGTGTTCATGTTCACTTTAGGCATCCTAGACCTCTAATGATTATAGAAATGGGAGAGAAATTTCCAAAATCTATCATTCTTACTTGACGAATTATGAGAGAAATTTTCATCATCAATTTGTTGTAGGTGACATTGTCATCATTTTGTCCATCAGCAATCTGTCCATAAGTTGATCATCTTCATTTTGTTTAATAGCATGTCCTCATTTTGTCCCCAAACATATTTTAATTTGTCCATGGTCATGCTATCATTAATCTACCACTACTGTTGCCTTAGTGAAGCCCAAAAGATTAGAGATAAAAATTAGTTTACTGCTACACCACTACTCCTGCTGCTGGTCCTACCTCACCAAACCTCCCTCAGTCATCCTGCCCCCGAAATCAAAGCTCTCCTCAATATCCTGAAATCTTCACACATTGCTTCCTTAAAAATGAAACTTTTCTTCTATTTATACTCTTGTCTTCTATGAAACTTGTCTTCTATTTATAGTTTTATTATTGAGATGATTAAATAAATCAAACATGATTTAATTAATTATGGCCATGCCATGCCACCTTCTATGCCATGTCACCTTATTTAATTTTAATTTCATGCCATGTCACCTTCTATCCTTTCAAAATATTAAATGTGAGACAAACATATGCCCTTAAGATTCCCACAATGCACTCTTAAAAATGCCCCCAGTGGGCTCCACTTTAATGCCCGCAAGGGCCATCAACACATGCCTGTATTGGTCTTCGATTTTGCATGCAATGGTCTCATGTAAATTCGCACAGGCCCTTATCAATATGCCCACAATACACCACAAATGCCCCCAATGGGTGCTTCAAAGAATGCCAGCAGGGTCCTTTTTATTATGCCCACAATGGTGCTTTGAAATGCCTGCAAGGGACCTTCCAAATGCCCACACCTCTTCCTTATCGACCTCATCATATTGTCTTTGTCCTCTAATCTTATGTTTTCCAAGTCATCGTCATCCATGTCACCAAGTTATCAATCCTTCTTGTCATCAAGCATGTCCTCCTTGTCATGTTCCATGTCATCAAACACCATGCTTGACAAGTCATCAAGCTTGCCTACTTGTCACTTTCCTTTGTCTTGTCCTTATCTTGCCATGTCCTTCTTCTATGATTGCCATATTTGTCATACTTGTCACCTTTTCCATTCCTCAAGACATGTCACCATCTCCATTATGCTTTCCATAATGTGTATACTCCATGTTCTTATCTCTTCCATGTCTTTTTAATTAATGTATTGTCATCAATGTCATTATCAAGTCCTTGTCATCAATCCTTTGTCATGTCTTCACTTTGTCAAGTCTTCTACACTTGTCATTCTTGCTTTCCACTTGTCAAGTCATCAAATCTTGTCATGTTTATCATATGTCCATTCAAGTCTTTGCCATGTCATCACTTTGACCTTTGTCATTAATGTGTTGTCATCAATGCCAACTTTTTCCATCAAACACTTCAAGCATAAATTGTCAATCTTCTTTGCCACATTATCTTCAATGAATAACAACAAAATGGGTCATTTGTTCCTATCATGGGCCCAATCCATTGTGGGTCAAAGGACATGATCCCCACAACCATGTTCTTTACCAAGTATTGAACAAATATAATGCACCAATGCAATAAAAACTTTATATAATATGCAAAGCCCATCAAACCACTATCATCTAACATGAATCTAAATTAATTGAAGTCATTTTTTTAAGCACTATCGTTGTTATTCAGATTGGCATTGTGTTTAATATTTTTAATACTGTTTTTATAAATTCAATCTAAAAATTGTAATATTCGCACAAGTATCTGTAGGCTCCAGCGACCAGCCATCGCCACCAGAGATCAGTAGATCCCCACGTGTGTAGTTATCGTGTGTATTAAAGTATAAATTTAATTTAAAAAATGATGACTTGTCTGTGTATATTTATATTTTTCTATATTAAAATATGAGGTTATAAATGTGTATGTAGGTACGAGCACCTCGGCCTGCCAGTGCCGTTATTCCTCCCTCCCCGGCCTTTCAACCACCGTATATTCCAGTTGTATCCCCTGGCATACAGGCCCCCTTCCATACATCCCTCCCCACCCCCTTCCATCCAACCCCTCCCTCCTATCTATCACCACACTTCCATCCAACTCCCACTTCTGTTTCATATCCTGCGTCCCATCAGCCCATCCCAACCTTTCCACCACCTTCATTACAATTTCCCATGTTTCCACCCTCCCCCATCCGACCACGATACACCACCCATCCACATTCACCCATCCCTCCACCGCAACATAGACCTCGCCCTCCCCGCATATTCCCCCCCCACACTCGCTTCCCCTAACATGGTGGCCTCATCCATACTACAACCAGTTGGGGTTTATCGCCCTAGACATGCATCTCCACTTTTCCCACGCCATTCCATGCCTCCTCCTTTCACCTCTCCTTCTTCCACTATGCCCACCAGTGGTGTAGCCACTGTCAATGTGGCTACATCCTCCCCTATACCATTCACCCTAGCATCAGAGTAGGTTGTCCAACCAACTACTCCATCCACAGTCCCCGAACAACAGCCGGTTGTGTTCACGGTGAGATTGACTAGTTTATGAAAATCTCGTTCAATTTTAACGAAAAATACTATATGCATATAATTTCATCATTTATCTAATTGTTCTATATGTTGCAGGGTGGCATTGCTGAGAGACTTTGAGCATGGAGGAGAGAGACCCCCTCACGACTTACAGTCTCACATGCGGTGAGGTATTAAAAATTTGAAAATTATTATTATTTTAAAATTATGCTCTATACTTGTATAATGCCTAGAAAAGTTAACATATTATGGTTGTTGTTTAAGGGCACAAGGGGACATGGTTGAAGTCTCTAGAAGGACCCAGCTTCCTCTAGCATGAAGAAAAGGAAGATCGATTTTGGAGATGCACCTGGGAGCTCCGAGGCTGGGCATGAGGATTGACAGACCCTCCTATGTACACTAGCCATGATGTCGCATTTTGGGCACAAGTTGCCATATTTTGAATAGGGCACGAGTTTCCATATTTTGTACAGGGCATGATTTTCCATTATATATACGTTGGGAATGATCCATTTTTCCAAAAATTGTACATGATTGGATCAGTTTTGCATATTAATAGATGGATCTGCACTTGTCCATATGACTTTGTGTTTGATTACATTTTTGCATACATGATTTTCTCTTCAATAACAATGTTATGGAAAAGTTTTCACACACATATAGATGTTATTTCTGGACACCAAGGGACCTCAATATGAGTCCCTTGTATTTGAATGGGTCTTGCATCTTACACTTTTTCACACATCAAGCACATGGATCAAGGTAGTATTGAGTGTAAAATGCAAATGCATTTTTGCATAGTTTGCAATGTCTATAAATATCATTCTCTCATTTACTTATTAGATCGCATGAAAGTGTAAAATGAAAACCTATAGATGAATAGTTTGCATTGTGCATGTTCTAAGAATAAGAAAGTAAAAAAGGAACAATAAAATTCCCTAAACAATGATGTCTCACTCATATCACACTATAATGTATTTTATTAGCTTAGAAACGTCACAATGAATTATTATGGTTGTGGGAATGAACTCAAGAACAAATCATTCATTCATTATTTAAAAGAAGAAGAGTTTTTCCAAACAGACAAATTATCTCGACACATTTTGAATGGTTATAATAGTCAATTCTAGCAAGCATTGCATCACATATTATATCAAATTAACCTAGATATATGACAAGTTCATATGTGTGCTTGGATGGAAGGGTTAACTATATCACTTGAATTAGTTCAAACATGAGGGGTGTGCATAGGTGCAATTGGATTGAGAAATGAAAGAGAATTGTTAATGTAGTTACATATGGATCGTTCTTTGTGTGTTAGTATGTGCCTTTAACGAAAGCATGGTTAATGTGTTGAACTACTACATGCACAAGTTGGCATAGACCCTTAGTGTTGATAATGTCTTCAATGTTTTGTTAATATTGATAAACACTCTTTGTAATTTAAGTATCTTGGATTTTTTGATGTTAAGACACATATTGAACATAGCCAACTCAATGGTCCTAGAAATCATTTTATCCCATGATCCACGGAAGATTCATTGGATTCATATGAACCTCATTGTCATCGCCTGAACCATGGTCAAGACGCCAAGATCCATCCTTAGTAGACAAAACCTCATGTTGGCACCCATATCTGACGCAAGGCACCTCGATGAATAAGGTTCTTGCTTAACTATACACACAACACATACCACAATGTTTACACGAACAAGGTGTAAAATAGGATGCCAGAAATGGCTTATATTACTTCTCTGAAATCGGTTACAATGTGGAATAACTAAAAGTAAATAACTAACTATAGTCAGCCTCAGCCATTACAATTCAGAAGTAACTATGGTGTGTTCTCTCAGTGTGTCGACCTCACCCTCTCCTGGTTCACTTCGCCACGCGGAGCTGTGGCTCGATCTCAACTCTCCCTGTTATCAGTATGTGTGACTCTTCACAACTTTTCCCCCTCTGCTCTCTGATGGTGCTGACCAAAGATCAAAGGATCCTTGAATTGATTCCTCTCCTCCGTCTTCTACCCTACTGTTGCTATTCCTGAGACACGCATCCTCTTGTCCACCAATCCTTTTGAATCTTGTAGACCTGCAAATATCATCTCCCAGCCGTGGTACACAGCCTCTATCCATGATGACATCTATCATGTCCTTCACCTACCTGCAATAACTATAATAAATTCTTCAGTAACCCCGAACGGCTACCAGGTACAGTCCTCTTGACTTTCTTCTCTTCCAACACTGCTACAGTAGTTGATCACATCTCGACCTTTTTGTTGGCTCAATCTCTTGACTTCTGCAGTTAGCCACTCCTCCCCTTCCTCCACACTTGGCTCCGCCAAACCTGTCAGGTCGTAGTTCGACCACTTGTTGACTACCCGACATCTCGCTTTCGCCTGTCGTCTATTGACCGTAACCTGTCGACTCTTGCTCCATCACAACATCCGTTGTGCGCTACTCTGGCCAGTCACCTACCGACTTCTTCTGCTTGACTTGTTGACTTCGACAAGTCAACTTGCTTCCCACACCAGTGGTCATCGGCACTCCCGCTGGTCGGCCCCCCTTATGTCGATCAACTTCGACTGATATGCCTAGGACCCGATGCTCCTGCATCAGACTCCCCAGGTGAAAAATAATTTGACTGCTCCGTCAGTCTCCTGAACTCCTCTTTAGAAATCCAGTCTCCTGTTCTCCCATCCTTGCGTTCTTCGATTACTTCTACGATCTCTTCTTTGTGTCGATCTGGAATTTGGTCTATCTAGTCGATGCTTATCACTTCTTCGCTTCCACTACTTGACCCTTCTTCAAATTTGTACAGGTCTAAGGCATTGAACGTTGCTAAAATGTTGAAGTCATCCAGCAACTCCAACACATAAGCGTTGTCCGAAATATTTTTCAGAATTCTGCACCGTCCAATCTTCTTCAGCTTCAGCTTGTTGTAGGTACCTATCGAAAATATCTCCTTCTACAAGTATGCATAGACCAAGTCCCCTTCTCTGAACGATTGTAGCCTCTTCTTCCTATCGGCCCTCAACTTGTATGCCGCGTTAATCTTTTCTATGCCCTTTCGCACATTTTCAAGAACTTCATGCATATGTTCTGCGAATGATTCTGTATCCGCACTTTTTTTTATTTCTGTCGGCAACTCGACCAAATACATCACTCCGTCTGGGATTCTCCCCTTAACAATCTGGAATGGACTCAAACCCATCAACCGATTCATAGAATTGTTATATGCAAACTCCGCCTGCGCCAACACTTTTTCCCACTGCTTAGGTTTGTCAGCCGCTATACATCTCATAAGGTTTCCCATACTTCTGTTTACCACCTCGATTTGTCCGTTTGTTTGCGGATGGTGCGCTGAGCTAAACTGCAACTTCATGTCTAGTTTCTTCCATAAGGTTCTCTAGAAATGCCCCATAAACTTGGTATCCCGATCCGATGTGATACTCTTTGGAAACCCATGTAATTTGACTATCTCGTTGAAGAATAGTACAGCAATCTCTTTGGCGTCACTTGTCTTCTTACACGAAATGAAGTGTGCCATCTTCGAAGACCTATCGACTACAACAAATATTGAGTTGCTTCCTTGTTGTGTATTCAGCAATTTTAACACAAAATCCATGCTAAGATGCTCCCAAGGGGTATCTGGTACTGGTAATGGTGTATATGTAAAATTAGTCACAGCAGATCTAATGAACAAGTAAATCAATCACAATAGATGAAACTCAGAAAAATGGTGTAAAACTGTGCAAAACATGCATCAGTGCTCAATATCCCAATGAGGGTGAATAATTACAATACAATACAGTAACAATGACTTAGCAATTCGAACTGCCTAAGGAGGTCATTCAAATCACTGAATGGAGTAGCTTGACTCCAACTAGGAGTCTTCATCATCAATCAGTGGTGGTCATCAATGCACAAGAACCAGTCATCCAGGTGTCAATCTGAGTCTAACTGAGTGTAACATGTGTAACTGAAGTCTGTAACACTGATATAGGGAAGTGGGCTCAGTGGAGGGCGCATGGGAGGCTAACTGAAGTCAGAACAAGTCATCTAGTCAATCTGGAGGTCCAACAGAGTGAAACAGTCAGTCGGGAGTGAAACTAGCCTCAAATCAGGGAGAATCGAAGCTAACTGAGTGTAACTGAAGTGGAACTGCAGTGGTAGGTGAAGAAGTGTGCCCTTCTATGGCAGTAGGTGAGAAGTGGGCACCTTCCTGACTAGGGTGCTAATGAACTAATGTAAGAATCTCCCGGGTGCTAGAATAAGGTGGCTAAGGTGCTAGAGGCATCAACCTGGTGACTGGGATGCATGCAAAGTGCATGCAAACCCTAGAATTTGCATGCAAACCCTAATTGCATGCAAGATCCTGAAAAAGATGATGTGGATATCCGAACACCCCCCCTCAAGCTAGACTATGATGTGCAAAAAATAATGTGGGGCCCTGGTAACTAAGACCAAAGGTCACCCCAATACAATAATCCAAAAAATGTTGAAAATAAACTAAGTGAGGAAAGAGGGAAAATCCAGTGGGAAGAAAGCCCCCCCTCAAGCTAAAGCATAATAATGGATCAATCTGTCTCCACCATGATGGAACTCACCCCTAACAGTGAACGGAGGTAAGAGAAATTCTTCTCAGTGAAGCTCTTGGTGAAGATGTCTGAAATTTGCTCATCAGTAGGGCAATATTGCAGAATGATGGTGCAATCATGCACCAACTATCGAATGTAATGCATATGAATCTCAATGTGTTTGGTCCTCTATCGCTGAACTGGATCTGTAGAGATCTTGATAGCACTTTGATTGTCACAAAATAGGACAGTCCAAGTAGTGCCACCAAAACCAAACTCGGAAAGAATACCCCGCAACCAAACTGCCTGAATGCAGGCATTGACTGCCCCTCGATACTCTCCCTCTGCTAAAGAAAGTGCAATGGTTGCCTGCTTTTTGTTGGACCAGCAAATAGCACCATGACCAATCATGAAAACATAACTGGAAGTGGACTTTCGATCAATGCTATCACCTGCCCAATCTGAATCAGTAAAACCAATGAAATCAAGCTCAGAATCTGCAACATAATGTATGCCAAAATGTTTCGTACCTTGCACATACTGCAAGATCTGCTTGGCTGCTCGCCAATGAAGTTCATGGGGATGTTGCATATACCTTGACACGGCACTCACGGCATATGAAATATCAGGCCTTGAGTGTGTCAAATAAAGTAGTGAACCAATCAACTGTCGATACATACGGCAATCTGCAAGCGGTGTAGAATCTCCCTCCTCAAGACTGATTCCTGAGAGGAATGGGAATGGGGATGCCTTACATTCATCCATATTAAACTTCAATAATAGGTCGGATGCATATTTGTTCTGAGATATAGTGATCCCATCAAAATTTTGAGCTATCTCCAATCCCAAAAAGTGACTCAGCAAGCCCAAATCACTCATGTCAAAAGCTAGATTTAAGGCAGTTTTTAGCTTGTTTATTGAAGTAAGAGTGCTACCAGTAATGAGAAGATCATCAACATAAAGTAAAATAACCAACAAATTACCTTTAACTCGCTGAAGATACACATTTGGATCAGATTTGCATCTTTGGAAATTCTGAGAAAGAAGGAAGGAGTCCATCTTTGCGTACCAAGCTCTTGGGGCTTGTTTTAACCCATACAAAGATTTCTTCAATATGCAAACTAATGATGGATCTGATGTGTATCCCTCTGGCTGCTGCATATATACCTCTTCAGCAAGGTCTCCATGTAGAAATGCACTCTTCACATCCATGTGGTGCACTTCCCAGTGCTTGGATGCGGAAATAGCCAAAGCAAGGCGGATGGAATCCATCTTTGCAACCGGTGCAAAGGTCTTAGTGTAGTCCACTCCTTGGACTTGGGAGAAACCTTTTGCCACCAACCTTGCTTTGTATTTTCTGATAGAGACATCAGAAGCAAATTTCCTGTGGTAGACCCATTTACACCTCACTAATTTTCTTCCAGGTGGAAGAGAAACTAGCTCCCATGTATTGTTCTTTTGAAGAGAACTGTACTCTTCATTCATGGCACTTTGCCATCTCGGATCTCAGTGGTCAGAATAGTATGATGTGGGATTTGAACCAGCCATCAAATAAAAAATCTCAGGAAGTAATGGATCAGAAATAGAAAGAGCCATACCTGGTCTTTGAAATTCTGCTCTTGTTCGTCTCGGATCAACAGGATTTCCAAGGTTCGAACCAACAGATTGAAGAGTGTTTTGGGCCCACTTTGGTAATTGAGAAGGATCATAATGGTCAGATTCTAAACCTGATATGTCATGATCATCATGTGATGCTAAAATATAAGAAATATCAGAACTCATACCTTCATTATCGCTGCACAGATCTTCTTCTGGTGAAGGCGGTGAAACGACAGTTTCTTCCTCGACTAGTTGCAATTCTTGAAGTGGTTCTTTGAATTGCACACTGCGCTCTATGAATATCTTTTTAGATCTGATATCCATGAGTTTATATGATTTTGATTCTTCCCCATATCCTATCAGTATGCACTCAATACTTTGTGGATCCAAAGCTCGTCTCTTCTTGGAAGGAATTCTAGCCCATGCAGTAGAGCCAAAAACTCTCAAATTTGACACATCCGGTTTGTGACCAAAGAATGCTTCAAAAGGAGTCATACCTTTCACGGATGAATGTGGAACATGGTTCTATATGTATGCAGCAACATTGATTGCTTCAGCCCAAAGATTTGCAGCCAAACCTTTTGATTCAATCATGCATGTAGCCATCTCTTTCAGTGACTGATTTTTCCTTTCCGCTACACCGTTCTATTGGGGAGTGTAGGGAACTGTATGTTGGATTTGAATTCTGCTTTGGGCACAAAGTTGCAGCAACTCGGCCTTGATATATTCTCCACCATTATCAGATCTAAGAGCTTTGATCTTGCTCTCAGTGGTGGTCTCAACATAAGCCTTAAAATCATTGAATTTTCCAAGCACTTCTGACTTGTTTTTTAGAAAGAATACCCATGTAAAGCGGGAAAAATCATCAATAAATGTCAAAACATACCTTGAACCATTTAATGACGTATGGGGCAATGGACCACTGATGTCAGAATGTATCAAACCCAAAATTGTAGAAGCTTTGGTAGCTTTTCCGCGGTCGAATCTGTGCTCGGGGTGCTTCCCAATAATGCAACCAATGCATATTCCCTTCGAGGAACAGAGTTATGGAAGACCATCTACCATGGAATTTTTTGATAACAACAAAAAATACTTATAATTAAGATGTACAAATATTTCATGCCCAATCCTACTAACCTCATTACCATGTGTGCGAAGAGCAGTGGGCTTTGCAAGTGGAATAAAGTGTGAAAACTCATAGCATTTTGCAGTGTGGTTCGCCTTTCCAACTGCAACAAGTCTTCCACTTTTGATATCAGAAATTTCAACTGTATTAGGGCTGAATGTAACTTGCTTCAGTTCACTAGTGTGTGTCATTTGATACACAGAAAGAAGATTTGAAGCCAAGGAAGGCACATAGAGAACATTCTGAAAGCTTCCATGATCTACATGAATCGTACCTTTGCCCTTTGAAGAAATTTTTGAGTCATCTCCCAAATGGATGGGGATGGAGCTGTTTGGATCGAATGAAGAAAAAGAATAAATATTTGCAGCCATATGATTCAATGCACCTGAATCTATCAAGAGAGTAGTGGGCTTCGAAATAGTTGCCATGAGTGCTTGTCCTCTTTCATGATCATCATTACTATCCTTCTTCCTTGCATCGTCAGGAAGAGTTATGTTGTTCTTTTCCAAAAGGAGGGCCATTTGATCTATAGTCTTCTTCATACATGAAATTTTGGGATGAAATCCATGGTTTCAATAAGTACATTTATATTTTTGGTTACCTTCTTTGCCCGTTTGCTTGAACTTCGAACTGGATGGTGCATCCGTTTGTTTGCCTTTCTCTCTTTGCTTGTGAGGTTCGAATTTGGGCTTCTCCTTCTTTTGCTTTCCTTTACCATTCAATATCTTGGGTCCTTGAACATATAGGGTTGAATCTTTGGAGCTTATGGACCCCATTTGAATCAACTTATCATGCTCGTTTGTGACGGACTCAATGAAGGCATTCAAGGTGGGCATCTTCAAATTCGGGGTAGTTAGCTGACCGGAATTGAAAGTAGAGACAAATACCGAATAATCTTTACCAAGCTTGCTGAGGATGGAGAGGATCAATTGCTTATCCTCTTTGATAACTCCACTATTCTTCAACTGCATGTTCAAGTTCTTGAATTTTGTGAAGAATTCATTAATGGTCTCGAAATTCTCAGGACTAAGGGCAATCAATTCGTTCTCTAATTGAAAATCGCTAAGCTCGTCCTGCTTGCCAAATAGTGTTTCAAGTTGCTCCCATATATCTTTTGGAGTCTTCAATCCGCTGAGATGGAATTGAATATCTTTGGAGATGGAGAGACAAAGAAGACCATAAGCTTCATCAAGCTTGTTGTAGTGTTTGGTTCTATCTGACAAGGTGTTTGGCTCCAATTCAAGACCAAGAGTGACTCGGTAGTAACCTTTTGAACGTAATATGATCTCCATATCATCTTTCAATCAAAATGATTGAATGGGGTGAGGATAGGCTTTGCAGAAGAGTATTCCATTGCTAGGAGTGAGTGCACACTGATGTAGAAATGCTTGCAAGGGCAAGGTAGCGAATGCAGTTGATGGAGACAATAACCTGCAAATCACAATAAAACCAAGAATAATGAGGTCGAACAATCCACCCTTTTAGAGTTGCATCACACCTAGGATTGGAGATCAAGCAATGTTGAATGGGTCCAATGTATCAAATCCAGGATTTATGTGGAAACTCAAGCTTCTGGAGTGGTACTGGAAGTATTTTCAAGCTTTGCACGCAAAGGAGCGAATGCCCTTGAGATCTTTCATGCCAAAACTTTTTCTAATTTTTGAGAAAAATTCACTCAAATCCTCTTGTAGAAACACCTGTAGAAAAGAGATCTTGTCCCTGCAATGGCTCTGATACCATGTAAAATTAGTCACAACAGATCTAATGAACAAGGAAATCAATCACAATAGATGAAACTCAGAAAAATGGTGTAAAACTGTGCAAAACATGCATCAGTGTTCAATATCCCAATGAGGGTGAATAATTACAATACAATATAGTAGCAATGATTGAGCAATTCGAATTTCCTAAGGAGGTCATTCGAATCACTGAATGGACTAGCTTGACTCCAACTAGGAGTCCTCATCATCAGTCAGTGGTGGTCATCAATGCACAAGAACCAGTCATCCAGGTGTCAATCTGAGTCTGACTAAGTGTAACATGTGTAACTGAAGTGTGTAGCACTAATATAGGGAAGTGGGATCAGTGGAGGGCGCATGGGAGGCTAACAGAAGTCAGAACAAGTCATCTAGTCAATCTGGAGGTCCAACAGAGTGAAACAGTCAGTCGGGAGTGAAACTAGCCTCAAATCAGGGAGAATCGGAGCTAACTAAGTGTAACTGAAGTGGAACTGCAGTGGTAGGTGAAGAAGTGTGCCCTTCTCTGGCAATAGGTGAGAAGTGGGCACCTTCCTTACTAGGAGGGCTAATGAACTGATGTAAGAAGCTCCTGGGTGCTAGAATAAAGTGGCTAAGCTGCTGGAGGCATCAACCTGGTGACTGGGATGCATGCAAACCCTAATTGCATGCAAGATCTTGAAAAAGATGATGTGGATATCCGAACAGTATATAGCCCCATGTTTTGACTTCTCCCTTTTTCCAACTAGCAAACTCGACATTGTCGAACCCACTTTCCGACATCAGTCGTCATCCCTGGCCAGAAATACTTTTCTTCTACTAGTGATTTAGTCTTGTCGTTGCCAAAATGTCCTGCTAACCCGCCATTATGCAATTCTTGGATTAGGTTCTCTCTTACTAATCCTTTGGGAATACACAACTAAATTCCCCTGAACAGATAGCCTTCCTGAATGAAATAACTCAAGCATGGAGTCCTATCAACACTCCAAGGTTCACAACAAGCCTTCCATGCTTTCGCAAAATCCTTGTCGGTCTCATACTTTGTCTTTATCGACTCTTTCCCTGTTTCCTGAACTGTCATTGTTTTCAGTAGTGCAACTCTCTTTCTCAATGCATCAACAACTTTGTTCAACTTGCTTGACCTATGTCGCAACATGAATGTATACCTCTGAAGTAGGTTCACCCATTTCATGTGTCGCTGATCTAACTTTGCCTGTGTGTTTAGATACCTCAGCTCTTGGTGATCTGTGTACAACACAAAATCCTTGGGAAACAAATAATGCCTCCACTTATTCAATGCTTGGACGATAGCATAAAATTCCTTGTCATAGACCGAATAATTCCGCTTCACTCCATTCATCTTTTCACTAAAGAATGCAATTGGTCGGCCTTCCTGACTCAAGACTGCTCCAATTGCCATTCCACTCGCATCACAATCAACCTAGAAAACTTTGTCAAAGTATGGGAGCACCAATACTGGTCTCTCAGTGACCTTTTCCTTCAATTCGTCGAAATATCTATGGGCTGCATCTTTCCACTTAAACTCGCCCTTTCTGATGATTCTGTTAATGGTGCACAAATCCTACTGAATCCCCGAATGAACTTCCTGCAGAAACTGGAAAGTCCATGGAAACTCCTTACTCCAGTCGTACTTGTTGGCTTCGGCCAATCCACTATTGCCTTCACCTTCTATAGGTCCATCACCAACCCTTTACTCGAGATTACAAACCCCAAGTACACCAACTCCTCCTTCATGAAGAAGCACTTTTGCCGGTTCACCACCATCTTCTCCTCCTGCAATCTCTGCAATACTTGTCGAATGTGCCCCAAGTGTTCTACCTTGTTTCGACTGAAAATCAGAATGTCATCTAAATAGACTACGACAAACTTTCCCAAGAATGGTTTCAACACCTCACTCATCAATCTCATGAATGTGCTGGGTGCATTAGTCAACCCAAATGGCATGAATATCCACTCGTACAACCCTTCTTTTGTTTTGAATGTTGTCTTCCATTCATCTCCTTCTCTGACCCGGATCTGCTGATAACCACTCTTTGGGTCTATCTTTGTGAAGTATGTCACTCCACTCAAGAAATCCATCAAGTCATCCATTCTCAGCAATGGAAACCGATACTTGATTGTGATCCTGTTGATGGCTCTGGAGTCTATACACATTCTCCATTCTCCACCCTTCTTTGGCATCAATACTGCTGGTAATGCAAATGGGATCAGAATTTCTCTGATTAACCCTCTGTCCAAGAACTCTTGGACCTGTCGGTTGAGTTCTTGTCCTTCTGTCGGACTCATCCTATACGGTGCTTTGTTTGGCAGACTCGACCCTAGAATCAAGTCGATCTGATTGGATATGCTCGTTGTCGATGGCAATCCAGTCAGTTTCTCATCAACCATTATGTCACAAAACTCTTCGAGAAACTCCTTGATTTCGACTGGAATATCCTCCTCCCTAGTCGCTCTCTCGACAGATGGTCCTTTTGGAATGATCACAAAACATCCCGACTGTCTCTCCTCTTCCATGAGGAATTCCTTCGCGGTGCTCATCAACACTCACTTTTCCCAAAGGTTTCTCTCGTCGTGCTTGTTGTCGGCTTGCTCCTCCAACCTCGGCTTAAGAGTCCTTTTCATGCCATTCTTCCACATTGTGACTGTGTTGGCTCAACCATCATAGATCATTTTCCGATCATATTGCCATGGTGTCCCCAACAATTGATCGCATGCATCCATTGGGACTACATCGCACAGTACACTGTCTTCAAATCCTTCAACTCAGAAGTTGATCAGACACTATCTTGTTACCTTGACATGGTGTCCCCTCTACAACCATGATATATTGTAAGGGTGTGGGTGTTCTCGACACTTCAACCCGATCTTGTCGATGACTTCTGTTGACACAAGATTCTCCGTGCTTCCACCATCAACTATGGTTTTGTAATGCCATTCGTCGATCCGCACCTTTGTTAGACATATCGCCTTTTGTTGTGTCAGCTCCATTAGGTCACATTGATCTTCCTGGATCAAGGCTCTCTGAACCATCAGATTTTGGTTCTTCCTCTTCTCACCTCCACTGCTGTCGGATGCCGACTCTTCTCTCTCGTCGACTTGTCTGTGTTTTCGACGTCTTGGTTTCGACTCCTCTGTGGCATGTAGCTTCTCTGGGCACTCATATGCCTTGTGTCCCACTCCTTGACAATTGTAACACATTATGGTTGGTCTATTAGCTCCCTTTTTGTCGGATGGACCACTTCGACTGTACACTCCTCGACAATGGTTCTCATGACCATCGCATCGGTTTTCTTGCGCTTTCTCCCTTGTCGATGTCCCTTCTTCCTGTAGGCTATCTTCGACACTTTTCTTCCTATACCCGCTACTTTGGCCTTTCATGAAGACATTTTTTGTGCCTCAACCAGTCATCCTTCCCCTGGTCGCTGTAGATTTCCTCGATAGTTTCTCTTCTGCCTTCAGAGCTAACCGGTAGGCTTCACCGACTGCTCTGAATCTTGACATGCTCAGTTCATCCTGAATAGCATATTTTAAGCCGTTCACATATCTATGGACAAATTCTTCCCCCTCATCGGTTTGTCCCGACTAAATAGACAATCGGTAGAACTCCTACATGTACTCCTTCATGGTCATCTCTTTCGACCGAAAGTTCTGCAACTTTTTGAACAAGGAAATCACATAGCCATTCGGCAAGAACTTCCCCTTCAACTTGGTGACCATTCTGTCCCAAGACTTGATTTTCTCCTTGCCTTTCTTGACTCTATCAGCCAGTACATTGTCCCACCACAACAAGGCATGACCTTTCAATCTCAGACATGTAGTCTTAACCCGTTTAGGGTCCTCCATCTGCTCTATGTCAGAGTATTTCTCCATTTCTCTGAACCAGTCGATCAAATCTTCTGGGTCAAAGCTTCCTGAGTATGTACGTATGTCTATCTTCACCCGATATCTCATATCCATCATAAGTTTGATCAGTTTTTCTTCTAGTTCTTCTACGGCTTCTTACTGGGCTTCCACCTCTTTGAGTTCCTCGTCGCTATGGTCTAATGCCTCAGGAATACAACCACTCCTATGTCTTTCCTTGATCGTTGCGACTTCATTGGTCAAATTTCGCATCATCCTGACGCATTTGTCGAACATCTCACGGTCCACCACGATGGCTTATACGCCATGTGCTCTTCATCCTCGAACATTAACGCCTTTGTGATCCATTTTCAACCTCTGGTGAAACTCCCACGCGTCCAAACGCAACCAGACTTAAACAAGTCTTGCACAATTCTACCCAACCTCAAATGGAATTGTTTAACACACTTGCAGGCCCAATATCATGGACTTCCCTCAAACTCTAAAGATTCATCCGCTCTGATACCAACTAACGCAAGTCAGGTTGGTATAGTCACCTTTATCAATCGGACTCACTTTTGGGCTCTGATACCAACTGATGCAAGGTGCCTCAGTGAATAAGGTTCTTGCTTAACTATACACACAATACATACCACAATGCTTACATGAACAAGGCGTAAAACAGGATTTCAGAAGTGGATTATATTACTTCTCTGAAATCGGTTACAATGCGGAATAACTCAAAGTAAATAACTAGCTACAGTCGGCCTCAATCGATACAATTCAGAAGTAACTGTGGTGTGTTCTCTCAGTGTGTCGACCTCACCCTCTCCTGGTTCACATCGGAACACGGAGCTATGGATCGATCTCAACTCTCCCTATTATCAGGTTGTGTGACTCTTCACAACTTTTCTCCCTTTGCTCTCTAATGCTGCTGACCAAAGATCAAATGATCCTTGAACTGATTCCTCTCCTCCGTCTTCTACCCTGCCACTGCTATTCCCGAGACACGCATCCTCCTGTCCGCCGATCCTTCTGAATCCTATAGACCTGCAACTGTCATCTCCCAGCCATTCTGCACAACCTCTGTGCATGACAACATCTGTCATGTCCTTCACCTACCTACGATAACTATAATAACTTCCTCAGCAACCCCGAATGGCTACCAGGTACAGTCCTCTTGACTTTTTGCTCTTCTGACCCTGCTACAGTAGTCGGTCACATCTCGACCTTTTTGTCAGCTCAATCTCTTGAATTCTGCGGTTATCCAGTCCTCCCCTTCCTCCACGCTTGGCTCCACCAAACCTGTTAGGTCATATTTCGACCACTTGTTGACTACCCGACGTCTTGCTTTCTCCTGTCGTCTGTCGACTGTAACCTGTCGACTCTTGCCTGATCACAACATCTGTTATGCACTACTTCAGTCTGTCACCTACCGATTGCTCCTGCTCAACTTGTTAACTTCGACAAGTCAACCTGCTTCCCGCACCAGTGGTCATCGGCACTCCTGCTGGTCGGCCCCCTTATGTCGATCAACTTTGACTGATATGCCTAGGCCCCGATGCTCATGCATCAATATCACACTCAAAGATACAAAATTGTTTCAAAGGGCATGTTTGGGGGTTGAGGGAATCTTGATGGATACTATCCTTAAAACATTTATATTTGATGTGAGGCCTCATATGTCCTAACCTTATCATTGTCAATACCTAAAGACCAATCCTTAGTGCAAAAAACCTCCAAATGGAATACATATCCATAACAAAGTCCATGTATCCCGTCTAGAGAGCTTGTGTAGTGATTCAAGGACTTGTTCATGGCTCATGAGCATGCAAATATTCATTTAGGTCCTAATAACCTTTATATTTTTTAATCACCATGCTCAATTTAATAAACACAATGCTACCATAAAAGCATAAATATCAACACATAATTCATATTAGGCCACTCGACCATAGGGTGGCATGAAAACTGATGTTAAATTTGTGTAGATAGATAACACAAGAAGATATTTTAGGTAGCATCCAAGTGGATACTAGTAACACCGAGTAATCACAACCTTTACTTCACACTCAATGGAGGGGAACATAATAACCAGTGTCCAAATTAACATCTCTCAAACCCAAGGTAGAGAGGGGGATAATTCCCCATGAAGAAGGGATAATAGATATATTAGTTTCCAAATACCAAAAAGTAAATATTTCCTTAAATCTAGGCATGATGGAAAATTTCTATAACCCAAGTTAGAATAATCCAAGATTTCAACGATTTCAAGAAGGAATATAATTAGTATACGATGACTTGGCATGCTTAGAATCTCCACATTTGACAAAAATGCTAGGAAAGTGGTCCAATTGCACACAAGAAAAGACAGTGTCCCTGAATGGCCCCAGGGTGCCAGGAAAAAATGCCCATAGCTCCCAAACTGTGACTCTGGTAGAGAATCCATCGATTCCAATAGATCTGGGACGTTGGGTTTCAACTAGCCCCCCCCGCATCATGCCTCGAAGACTCCGAAATGTTGCCAATGTGCCATCTCCAGAGCTAGGGTTTTGCTTACTGAGGGTCGTTCCAATTTCGCTCAAGGGGGCCATTTCTCATCCAAAGGCCCCAGGGCGTGCATGGCCATTATGGAAAGGTCCAAAATGGCCATGTGCAACTGTGGGAGCCAACAGAATCCAAGTCCGCTCATTGGTTTGGGTTTCGTTTCCCTGGAGCAAATCCTCAATGTGTCCCTGAATGGCCTCGGGGTGCTCGACGAAAATTCCCATAGCACCCAAACCGTGACTCTAGTCGAGAATCCATCGATTTTGATGGATCCTCGGCTCCTAGTTTCATTTGGGGGTCCCCCCCACGATGCCTCGAAGACTTGTAAATGGTGCCAATGTCTCATCTTAGGAAGAAGGGTTTTGTTCATCGAGGGCCATTCCAATTTCGCTCAAGAGGGGCATTTCCCATCTTAAGGCCCTCAGGCATGCGTGGCCACCATGGAGAAAGTCCAAAATGGCCATGCACACCTATTGGAGCTGATGGAATACAAGTCCTCTCATCGGTTTGGGTTCTGTGGACAATGAGAAAATCCTCAAAGTGTCCCTGAATCACCCCGGGGTGGCCGAGGAAAATGATCGTAGCACCCAAACCATTGTGCAAGTCGCAAATATGTCAATTCTGATGGATCTGAGATGTCGGGTTTTAGCTAGGGACCCCCCACACCATGCCTCGAAGTTTTGGAAACAGTGCCAATGTGCCATCTTTGGAGCTAGGGTTTTGCTCAGTGAGGGCAATTTCAAATTCGCTCAAGGGGGGCATTTCTCATCCGAAGGATCCCAGGCATGCGTAGCCACCATGGATGCGTAAAAAATTACAATGCACCTATGGGAGCTGACGAAATCCAATTCCACTCACTGGTTTGCGTTCTGTGGCCCTGAAGCAAATCCTCAAAGTGTCCCTAAATGGCCCCGAGGTGCCCGAGGAAAAGGTCGGTAGCACCACAACCGTGGCTCCGGTAGAAAATCTGTCAATTCCAATGGATGCAATATGTTGTGTTTCAATGAGGGAGCCCCCACACTGTGACTCGAAGTCCTGAAAATGGTGTCAATGTTCCATCTCTGGAGCTAGGGTTTTGCTTAGTGAGGGCCATTCCAAATTCGCTGAAGGAGGCCATTTCTCATCCGAAGGCTCCTCGATGTGTGTGGCCACTGCGAACATGTCCAAAATGGAAATACGCACCTATGGGAGTCGACAGAATCCATGTTCGCTCGTTGGTTTGGGTTCCGTGGCACCGGAGCAAATCCTCAAAGTGTCCCTGAATGGCCCCAGGGTGCTCGAGGAAAATGATCATACCACCCAAATCGTGACTCCAATCGCAAATCCGTCGATTCTGATGGATGCGGGACACCGAGTTTCAGCTAGTGGACCCCCCAAACTGTGCCTCGAAGTCTCATAAATGGTAATAATGTGCTATCTCCAAATATAGGATTTTTCTCAGTGAGGGCCATTCCAAATTCGCTCAAGGGGGGCATTTCTCATCCAAAGGATCCCGAATGTGCATGTCCACCATGGACACATCCACAATGTAAAAACACACCCATGGGAGCCAACATAATCCAATTCTGCTTGCTGGTTTGGGTTCCGTGGCCCTAGAGAAAATTCTCAAAGTGTCCCTGAATGGCCCCAGGGTGCCTATGAAAAATGCTTGTACCACCCAAACCATGGATCTGGTCATGAATCCGTTGATTCCAATGCATTCGGGGCACGAGGTTGTAGCTAGGGGACCCCCACACCATGCCTCGAAGTCTCAAAAACGGTGCCAATGTGCCATCTTTGGAGCTAGGTTTTTTGTGAGTGAGGGCCATTCCAAATTCGCTCAAGGGGGACATTTCTCTCTGAAGGCTTCTAGGTGTGCATGTCCACCATAAACGTGTCCACAATGGAAATACGCATGTGTGGGAGTCGATGGAATCTAAGTCTGCTCATCAGTTTGGGTTCCGTGGCGCCAGGGAAAATCCTCAAAGTGTCCCTGAATGGCCTGGGGGTTCCCGATGAAAATTCCCGTAGCACCCAACCCGTGACTCCAGTCATGAGTCCATCGATTTTGATGGATCTGAGATGCCAGGATTCAGCTAGCGGCCACCCCACACCATGGCTCAAAGTGTCGAAAACGGTGCCAATGTGCCATCTCCAGAGCTACGGTTTTGCTCAGTGAGGGCCATTCCAAATTCGCTCAACGTGGCCTTTTCTCATCTGAAGGCTCCCAGGTACATGTCCACTATGGACACATACACAATGGAAATACACACCTATGGGATCTGACAGAATCCAATTTTGCTCGTCGGTTTGGGTTGCGTGGCCTTGGAGCAAATCCTCAATGTGTCCCTGAATTACACTGGGGTACCCGACGAAAATGCCCATAGCACCTAAGCCGTGGCTCCGGTAGAGAATACGTCAATTCCGATGGATCCAACACTCCTATTTTTAGTAGGGGTACCCCGCCACTATGCCTCGAAGACTCAGGAACGGTGACAATGTGCCATCTCGAGAGCTAGAGTTTTGCTCAGTGAGGGCCATTCCAATTTCACTCAAGGGGTGCATTTCTCATCCAGAGGCTCCCCGACGTGCATGGCCACCGTGGACGCATCCACAATGGCCATGTGCATCTGTGGGAGATGATGAAATCCAAGTCCGCTCATCGGTTTGGGTTCCTTGGCCTCGAAGCAAATCCTCAAAGTGTGCCTCAATCGCCTGGGGGTGCCCAACGAAAATGCCCGTAGCACCCAAACTATTACTCCTGTTGAGAATCCGTTGATTCTGATGGATCTAAGACGCCGGTTTTCATCTTCCCCCCCCAACCATGCCTCGAAGACTCAGAAATGGTGCCAATGTACCATGTCTAGAGCTAGGGTTTTGGTCAGTGAAGGCCATTCCAATTTCTCTCAAGGGAGGCATTTCTCATCTGAAGGCCCCTGGGTGTGCGTGGATAGGTCCACAATGGCCACGTGCACCTCTGGGAGCTGACGGAATCCAATTCTGCTCACCGGTTTGGGTTCCGTGGCCCTAGAGCAAATCCTCAAAGTGTCCCTAAATGGCCCTGGGGTGCCCGAGGAAAATTCCCGTAGCACCCAAACCATCGCTTTGGTCACGAATCCATCGATTCTGATGGATCCAAGATGCTGGGTTTAATCCAGGAGACCCCCCACATTGTGCCTCAAAGTCCCGTAAATAGTGCCAATGTGCCATCTCCGGAGCTAGGGTTTCCTCAGTGAGGACCATTTCAAATTCACTTAAGGGGTTACGAGCCTACCCTTAGTTATGTTGCAAATTCTCCTATAGCTTACTCCTCCGACGTTGATTATTGAAATCTGTTATTGTAAGCCTTTAGGAAAGGAGTTGGATACTCAGAGTTGAATGTGGTAATGAAATCGTTGTTTTTCTAGACTTCAGAGTCTGCATGATCTGGATTATTATGGCCTCTGCGCTATTGAATACTTTTACAACTTATATATTTTTGGAATAATTTATAAGACTTTTCCTGCTAATGTGATTAATCTCTGTTATGTCTAGAATTAGTATAAAGATGGATGAGATATAACACGCATGACTGCTAGTGCCTACATTTTAATTTTATGCTTGCAAATCTAGTTTTCGATTGGGTGTATGGATTTTCTTTTATTTGTATAACGATCTGGGTCTAGGGTTCTGTATGAATGAAATTGTTCCAAGTGATATACGGCCTATGATCTTGCTATCAAGATTTATCCATGTGTAAAAGTTTGTGACTCGAATTTAGTTCCTAGTAAAGTAAAATAGGCCCTATAAAGAAATGAAGATGTAATGATTTGGGTTTACTACGAAATGAACTGCCTATGTAAAGAGAATGATGGTAACATACATCTCTGTAATTCTCTTAAATTTTTGTGGTTAAAAGAAATCTGGGTGGAATAAATTTTGATGTTCTCTTTGTAATGGTGAGTCTAGTCCTAACGCTATCAACTCTGTTATACGGTGGTATTTTAGGTTCTTTTATGGTTTAAAAAATTCATGGTTGTATTTAGCGATACTAAAATATAGAGATGAAGGATTTTTAAGATTTTTGAACATCGGTGGTTTCCATCGTATTTCGATCGTCAATGCATTAATTTTATTTATTTCCATCTTGTATATTATATTCTCCAGAAGGACGCCTTTGTTTATACTAAGTTGTCATTTTTATAGTTATGGACAACTTTGAAATGAAGTAACATGGGTTAGGCCCTAGAAAGCAAGGGAAAACGATTTGTGAAAACCATGTCTCTGTCTGTAATAAAATACAACTTTGCAAATGTGGTTAGTTAACTTAGTAGAAATGAGTCGTTACCAGTTTATTTTGTATGGAGATTTTGCTGGGTGCATGAACACCTATGTTTAGAGTTAAAAGACTCTTATCCAGTAGAGTTTCGGTTTGTTTAAAAATAAGATTTTGTTAAATTAATTAACTAACTAGGGATGTAGAACTCAGTCAGGTTCTGCCTGAAATATTTCTTGATTTTAATAAATAAAAAGGGCAGCAGCGTGGCTTTCCTTCCAACATTGGCTCTGTGGTGGAAGAGAATCAGATTTTGGTTGGGTGGATTCAAATTTCCTTTTAATTACATGGGTGTTTTATTTTTTTTTAAATGATTATGGTTCTATAAAATTTTATCCTAGCAATTCGAGAAGGCTTGATGATTTAGGGTTTTATTAGAGATGAAAGAACATAAATCTACCCTAAGAAGGAAACAGTAAATCGATCAGAGGTTAAATATAATTATGAAATATAAATGAAACAATAACCCAGGTGCCATGATTAAGCTATCCATCGACCATACAAAAAATAGAATACAACATTTAAAAAAGAAATAGGGAGATAGTTAGTAGATTCTCCAGGGATTTTATGATGAGCATTATTTATCCCATAACACTATCCTAGAACAAGAATGAAATTTTGAAATACAATTCCTATTTTTAAAACATAATAAATTGAACTAGAGTTCCTATTCTTGAAAACAGAAATAAAATTTGAGTTTAGAATCCGTATTCTTTAAAAACAAAAATAAAATTCGAGTTAGAAATCCTATTCAAAAGAAACAGAAATAAAATATGAGTTTAGAATTCCTATTCTTAAAATAAAAATAGAAATAAAATTTTTGAGTTAGAGTTCCTATTCAAAAGAAACAGAAATAAAATTTGAGTTAGGACTGAAGGGGACCTAATGCCTGGATCGATGTTGGGGTACTAGCCTTTATAACTCTGCATACATTAAACACTAGTTAATGGAACAATTATTCTTAGTTGACCTGTAGTAAGAAAACTGAATAACCTTGGAACTGCCACGTTCCTCACAACCATGACCTAGAACCATTCCTGGTTCTAATAAGATCCCCCCGAGCTGGCTCCAACATGCAACAGGATACTAGAGAACCTATGGCAGACAGCTCAATGTAATTCAATCTTGGAAAAATTTACTCTTCCGGATCCATGGGACAATTTCTCTCTTGTTACAATAGAAGAAATGATAAAAAGATAGATGATCTTCTCTTTGGAAATTGTCCTTGCATTTATAGGTGAACTTTTGGAAATGGCAGTTGAGTAATATTAATTTCTTTAATATTAACTTTGGTTTGATTTTCTGTTTGAATTTAATATATATAATTTGAAAATTTTATTTAATTATAACTTTAGTTTATCTAGAACTTTTTAACTTGTTCCTTTATAAATTTATTAAAGGAACTTTATAATTTCATTTTATATAATAACTTTATTTGTAAATAATATCTTTTACCTATATTAATATCTTGTACTTATAATTAATATATTTACTTATAAGTAATATCTTTTACTTATAATTAATATCTTTATGTATAAGTAATATCTTTTACTTAAATCTTTCATATTCATACATATATTTATGTATACCTCTTGTACCTAAGTGGGGCTCTTTATAATTTAATCACTTTGATTTATTCAAGTAGTTATATAGCATTATAAATTTGATGCTTTATTAATTAATGTCCCCTCTTTGACAAGGCCTTGGTAGGTTTGGGTGGTCAACTAGGTTAGGTAGCTCTAGGTCCCTTTTGCATGTTGGATTACCTCGTATTTTGTGGTAGTTTACTCTGTCCTTGATGAGATGAGTAGTGATTCAATTAGTCAAATTAGATAAGTTTGATGACTATTGGTTCTATTCAGAGCCTTCCTCAACTCAAAAACCATTAATTAAAGTAACCGTGAGTGTTATTCAGAGCTTAGTCTCAACAATCTCACATGGGCGTTACGCTAGTGCAATTCCAGAGCTTCTCGCTTAGCACTAGTACTAGGATTTATTTTTCAGATACACCTAGGGATACAATGACCAAAGATCCGATGCTCTAGAGCTTATGCTCAACATCATGTTGGAGTGCTCCAGGGATTATGCCCAACAATCTATGTACATCGGGGCTTATGTCCAGCACATAATAAAAGTCATCGATGTACATCGGGGCTTACGTCCAGCACATAGGGAATCCATGTACATCGGGTCTTATGCCCATTACACAGGCATCCATGTACATCGGGGCTTACACCCAGCACATAGGTCATCCATGCGCTCTAGAGCCTATGCTCAACACATAATAAAAGGTCAAAGTCTTGGGATATTACAGTAGTTTCCTTTCAACGCTGACCTATGTGTGATGGTGATAACCATTCTATGCGGTCATATAAATTAGTTTTTTTTTTATGAGAGCATCTAACGAAGGTGGAAAAATTGTATTTCTTCAATTGACTATGTTTTATAATTTTTTATTGTTTAAGTGACTCGCAGGGTCGTTATTGGTTGGGGATATAATTCCACTAGATGAAGTAATCGTAAACATTCTTTTTAGATAACTCTAGTTAGAGCAAGGTGTATTCACTATTTTGATGCTAAAGATTTACTGGGTGCTAAATGGGTTTATGGTTTTCTAATGTATTATTAACAAGATCTATATCACCGATCCATCTTGATTTAATTCTTTTAACTATTAGTTACCCTAATTATTGACTATAAGTTTTAGATTTTAAAGGTGAATACTTGAACTGTATTGGTTTGTAATATATAATATTGGTTTTTTTTTTAAACTATAACCCGTATTAAGTAAATCGATTTGTTTAAAAAGCCTTGGTTCTTGATCTATCCAGTTCGATCTATTCGAAAGAAGGGAAATGTTTAGTTTTCAGATTTGTTTCAAACAATCTATTAGAAATAAAAGAAAAAAATGGAAAAGTTTACCTAAGAAGCGTCGGGATATTCTATAGTAAAATAGAAGTCTTGTTTTCAATGATTTTTGGTAGGTAGATATTTTGATGCTTTAAACTATGATTATCCTCTGACTGTATAGAAGAAAAAAATCGGAAACGGAGTTTATTTGATAAACGGGAAAAATGCTATAAGTTATTTTAATTTGTAAAAAAGAAAAGAAAATTGTATGGTAGAAACATTAGATAGGGATTATAATGAATTTTTGGGTATAATCATTATCCAGAAACTTTAAAAATCGAACAACAGTATATACAATTTTAGATCATAGAAGTATATATATTTCCGTACAACGTATAAACAAACCATAGACTATTTTAGATGCAGAATTGAATTATACAAGGGGTTAATTGTGAAAAATAAAAATAACATTCCTGCAGTAAGAAATCTAACAATAGAAAAAATGAACAAGGAACTTAGCACTCTTGTCGGGAAAACAGAAATGGAATAGCCATTCCTCCCAACCAACTCCTAGAGTAGCCAAGCCTTGCTTGCTCCAAAACCCTCAAGCCTAATCGCTGAACAACAAGAGAAAAAATCCCTAATGCACCAATTCCCCTCCAATGCTAGCCTCCTGCTGCTTATGGACATAATGTTATGTAGTATTTTTCCTAGGACTCGGTGATTTATGAGCCTCCTTCACTTTAGCACTCAACTAAGACTTGTGAATTGATTTGGGAGAAGATTCCTCCTGCATCTTGAGTTCTCACTCAGCAGCTTCATCCACTTGGATTTTTTCTCTTGTGGTTCAGCAATCACTCATGCAACAACTATTTCATTTCTGTCTCCCAGTTTTTAATTTTTTTATAATAAAATAATAATCCATTACATTGTTTTAATTTTGACTTCTTTTCAAAAATATAAAATAAATTACAATATTCAAAAATGTAATTAATAATAAATTTGTTTATTCCTAGTGTATTACATCGTCCAACCCGTCTGACATTAATGCCTCTGTGAGCCATTTTCAATCGTAACTGAAACTCCCACTCGTCCAATTGCAACTAGACTTTCACAAGTAGTCCACAACTCTACCCAACCGCAGCTAGATCTGTTCACTCTTAACAGTGGATTCTCTTCCAACAGTGATACGAACTGACGCTCTCCTGCTCATAGGATGCTTCCACTCAACCAGACTCTACTTCTGGGCTCTGATACCAACTCTGACAAGGCAAGTTGCAGGACCTTCTTGCTTAACAATAACACATGGCACACATGATGCTCACACAGAATTGGTTTAAATAGGATGCCAGAAGCTGGCTTCTATTACTTCAATCAAATTAACAATTACAATGTGAAATGCAAGGAAATGTAAATAGCTAAACTAATCGGCCTTATCCTGATACAATATACAGAATTAAATGTGTGTTCTCGCTATGTGTGATATTCTTCCTCTCACGGCCTCTGCTAAATGCAAGCACTCACTGAGATATGGATGAATGATCTATGCTCCCAAATGGAACTCTCTCTAACTACCTTTTGCTATGCCTGCGCACTGGTCTTTTAATGTTGTTGTTCTATTGCTCATCCTGTGGTCCACCCCGTTCCCCGAGACACTCTTCCTCTGTCCGCCGAATCCTCCAGATCATGCAGATGTGTAGTTGTCAGCGCCCTCTGGCCGTGCTGCACAACCTATCCCCGTTGTGACATCTGACCTGATCCCAACCACCTTCATAACTGCTCATAACTTCCTTAGCAACCCCTAACGGCTACCAAGTACCTCGCCTTGACTTCTGAGCTACTTTGAATCTGCTATAGTAGTTGGTCTCATAACTGACCTCGACCATACTGTCTTTCATCATCCTTCGACTTTACCTGTCGGCTTCACTTTGCTTCTACGACTTCTAGTCTGCCCCTTCCTCCACGCTTGGCTTTGGCCTCAACCTGTCGGTGTTGCGATTCGACAAACTGTCGACCTTCGACACCTCTGCTAATATCCTGTCATCTATCGACCTTAGATATGTCGACTCTCGACCTTTCTCCTCCTATCGACACACTTCGGAAGCTTATGCTCGACATCTTGGATTTTGACTGCCATTCTTCTTCCGCACCAGTGGTCGTCGGCAATCCCCTTGGTCGACTTCTCATGTCGATAGACTTCAACTGCTTTTCCTAGGCCCTGATGCTCCTACATCAAAACTACATTACTTATTTTCAAGGTATAGACATTCTCTTTATATATAAAACTTATAAAGGTTTGTTGAAAAAGAAGAAATTGAAATTAGATGATTTTCTCTTAATTTGAGATATAGCACTTGTTTTAAATACCTATGATTGATGAAGAGGAGGAAATGAAAAGTTATATAATCGATTTTATTAATGCAAGATATAGTCACCTACCGTGTTGAAAAGGAATAAGTGTTACACGTTGCTAATAGAGGTTATATATATATATATATTGGCCTATGGTTAAATAAATGAAATATAATTATGTACATTGCACTATTATGAAATGCAGCATATGTTCTGGGTTTAAATTAAAAATGGTTTACACACACACACAAACACACATCTAATGGTATACATACCCATTGATCATTAAAAAGAATGAAATTAAGACGGATATTCTATGTTGGATTATGGTCATTATATTTTAGCAAATAAATGTCACAATAATTGTATTTGGATTTTAGTTATGGTTTTATTTAAAAGTATAAAAGTTATATTCATTTGTCACTAGGAAATAAATTGATAATGAAAGACCTTAATTATCAATTATGAACAAATTATAAAATTTAGTTTAATCTACTATGTTGATTACCATAGTATAAACTATGAGGATTTTTATCATGTAGTTATAGGTGTTATAGAATCCTTTTAAAAGACGGAATGAGCTTATAATCATAATTAGTTCAAGTTAGGATCAACAATTTACTTGGGTAGTAATCATCAAATGCTTAGTGATGATCTCTATGTAAAGACCATAATGGGAATTGGTATTATATTCCTAAGTCGATTTAAGTGTGAACGACCCTAGTGAGATAGTTCTTTGTCAAGAGGGGTATGTGAGAATTAAGGTAAGAAACCCTTAATGAGGAATTCAAGAAAGCTTTAGTATGGTGAGATAATAGAACCCATTTGAATGTAAACATGAAGAATGTCAAAAAATTCTGAGTGCTGAAGATAATAAGTATACAGAGAACATCAAAGAAGTTATCAATGGTTGAAGTTATTGTCAACACGTAATTTACGATGTTAATGAGACCCTTAAGAAAAAAAAATTTATGGTGTATTTTGAGGGGCATTACACCAAATGTGGCTAATTGCGATGTTAATTCCATTAGGCTATTATCAAGATATCAGCTATTGAATTTCTTCCATTTCCTCATGTAGGAAATTCTCTATCTATTCAAAAATTGTATTCATTGTATGTGGCCATACAATCAGAGATATTTAGAAATAAGGTACTTTGAAATAGGGTGGTATGATTCTCACATATCGAATAGATTCTAGCAAGACCCATGCATAACATATATGGTGTTCAAAATATGCTCAAAGTAGTTGGTTCATTTTCTCCTTGCATATTCTCAAGTGGACATTTCTAGCTAGTTAAGCAATACATGGCAGAGGTGTTATTGATTTAATGTGAGGATGCAACATAGGATCTCACAAACAATAAATATGGAAACGAGGGAGAGAAATTAACTCTTTGAGCTTTATAGGACCAATTTTATATGCCTACCATCAATATAAAGTCGTCCATTTTAGAATAATTTTAATTTTCTCTCTTAAATATATTTTTCTTCTCTTATTTATATATTATTTTGATTTTTATCATGTTATTTAAACATAAAAATTTTAATACATGATATCCTGGAAAAAAAATTCTTTATCTTATAAATATTTGAATAGGAAAGTACATTAGAAAATTCTTGTTATTTTCAACTATTTTGTGATTAAAAAAAACTAATAAGTATTAAAAAATTAAATTGATTTAGCAAATCCTTATTAATATATTATTGTATCTATGGATTTTTTTTAAAATACGAGGAAAATGTTTAATTCATTCCATACTTAATATGAGATTGATGCATAGCATTTAAAAACTATATTTCAACATAAATTATAAAATAAAAATTCCATAATCACCTTTGATATATATATATATATAAAATGTATTTCACCCTATTTTTGTAATTAATATTTTTTTTGGTTAATTACCACGCATCACATGCATTAGAGAAATGTTATCGGAAAACCTAAAAAATTAAGGAATGAAAGAAAAAAGATATCAGAAAAACTAAAATAATAAAATGTAAATAAAATGAATGTGAATAGAGTACACATAGAATGTATAAATAAAATGCCCACGAATATGTAAATGCTATTATAACCAAAGAAAACAAATAGCTTAAAGATTCTAAAAAAGTTTCTAATTTGGGTAGTTCCTTACTAGTATTAATAATACTATACAAATCAATAGTATTAGTGCCAAAATTTTATTTTCAACTTATATCTATGTATGCCAGAGAAAACTGCACATACTCGTGTTAAAAATATTAAGAGAACGTGTACGATCAGATGAAAAATAGCTAAATATTCTCATTCAAATAAAATCATTGAAAATATGCATCTGACTCTTTCATATGTTTGAATGCTAAAATATTTAACCGCAAATTCCCTCCTTGTATATAAGGAAATTTTAAATCTTCAGTGTATTGTGATGAACTAAATTTAAACCTTTAATTTCAAAAAATAGAAAAATATAAAACATTTTCCTTAAGCTCTATTTTCATCGAATCATGATGTTAGAACATGTTTGAATAGAGATTCTTCCACCATTGCTTGCATTAAATTATCAGCCAAGAATAAAATTATTTAAATATTATATTTTCATTTATAACCAATTATTAAGACCAAAATAATACATTTTTGTATTTAAATTTATAAATCTCTGTTTATTTCATATTTTATTTCAATTTAATTTAAATTGAATTATTTATTATGTTCAATTTGATCTAAATTAAATTATTTATTATGTTCAATTTAAAATATAATTTTGAATAATCAATTTTTATTTATATTATATAAATTAACTATTAATTATTCTTAATACTATTTACAAAATATACTATATTAATATTTAGTATATTGTTAAATATATCATTTTTTCATTATGAATGAAGAGACGTCACCTTCCAATGTAGATCTATTTTGTATATATTTTTTATAATTTAAACTCTTTCGATATAATATAAATATAATAAAGTTAAAAATATTTTAAGTTTATATAATATAAATATAATAAAGTTAAAAATATTTTAAGTTTAATTTTTATTTTATAGTGATTTACTTAAATACTTTTTTTAATGATTGGTTAAAATATTTTATAATAATTATATTTAATTATTTATTATTTTTATTTTTAAAAATAATAAATAAAAGTTTAAAATTTAAATTTAAATGAAGGTAACATTTAAATAGTTTCAAGATATTAAAATTTTATTAAGTTTATGGGTTGATGAAGTGAAGGCAAAAGAACACAAAAAAATTGAAAATCAAATTACATAAACTTTACATTATTCATTAGTAAATTTTCACTCTAAAATTTGTATCAAATTTTAATATCTCTCTTCCTACTTTACTTTTTTTTAGCTTAAGGATGTAAATAGTATATGGTTTCTGGTGAGGAGCTCAAGGCCAAGGCCCCACCAGACAACCTTGCAAACATTATTATTGATTTCCTAAGTTGTAAGTTGCAGACTAGGGATCGAAGGCTATGACACAACTATAATGACATGGAAAATGAATACACTAGGAGAAAGGGGTAGGTTGTAGTAAAGCCTTTAGAAATCACTTTGGACAACTCGGGGTCATCATAGTACCTGTGGGTGGTTAAGAAGAAAACGAACTTACTAACCTAGATTATTTATGTGAAACAATGAATCCCTCTCATGCGGAAAACCAAGGGATTGGTAGTAACATGTACCAAATAAGCAAGAAATTTGGAACGTCAATTGAAGAGTCCCAATTATGTTATTATGAACCTTGGAGAACATATAGGCTATCCTTATAAACATCTCTCACGAATTAGCTAATGGAATAGAAACATTACCTTAAAGATATCAATATGAGATAAAGATAGATTTTATACATTTATATGTATATGTATAGTTAATATTGATAAAGATATTATATACCTTACAAAGATAGATTTTATACATTTATATGTATATGTATAGTTAATATTGATAAAGATATTATATACCTTACATATATGTAAAGGCATTAAATCAAGTGTAATCTGCTTAATTATATTGTTAGGGAAATATATGAAAATGATTAAAGAATAAAACTATATATCTTGTAAATAGAGGTATTATATTTTTTCTTTGAAAGGTCTAAAATCTTACTAGAATCTCTATAGTACGTTTTGCGGGAACATATGATTTTCATTTAAGAAAATACTATTCTATAGATTGTATACCTTTACAAACGTAGGAAAGTGGAAAACCCTTCCTATTCTTATATGTTACAATGGGCTGCCATTTGGCATTTTCGAGGCACCTATTTCCAAGTGGCATACACTAATTAACTACCATTTAAGATTATTGGAGTAGATTCTCATTGGGGAAGGGATCCGAGGTAGCCTCTAGGGTGGGACAAACTACTTGAGGTAGTGGCACAACTGGTGTGTGTTTAAAGGAGAAAAACGCGACCAGGATCGGGGAGGGGGCCTTCTTAGGGAATGCTCTGTTGTTTAGTGGAAGTATGCTGAGATGGGAAAGGACGGCTCAACGAGCTCGATCCCTGGTTTTTATTTCTTTGTTTATATTCATGTAAATTTTGCAATATGGTGGAGTGTGGGGAAGGGACGGCCTGATGGCTCGAGCTCATCTTGGTTTTTTTTCCTGTCAAGTTTACTTTGGTTATGATTTTCCGTGAATCAGATTTTAACACTGTCGAATTTCTGTAGAGTTACGGTGCCTTTTGTATTGTTATACTCTATCGATTTGCTTACAAAGTCCCGGTGCCATTTTTAGTCTGCGATTTGCTTACACAGCTATGATGCCATTTTATATTGTTTTACTCTGGGATTTGCTTACAAAGTTGCGGTACCCACTTTACATTGTTTATACTCTCCGTCTTGCTTGAGTTACGGTTCCCTTTTGTATTGTTTATAGTCTGCCATTTGCGCACAGAGTTATGGTGCCCCATTTAGGGTAATGTTTGTGCTTTGTCTACTACTATGTAGTTACTGTGATACTGTGATGTAGTCGGGGAGAGGACGGCTCAAGGAGAGCCCAATCCCTCCATTTTTACTTGATACTTAAGTGCATACTCGTTAATGATTCAATTTACATATATATATATATATATCTCTGGAACCAACCTTTGCGTTGACTGATAAGATCTACTAGAAATCATGATAAATTTATATGCTGCATTGAGTTTCGCCCGGCTAAATACTCTTCCATTCTAGTTTGGTAAAAGATTAACACCTGAGATGCGATCCTCTATGTAGGTCATAGTCTAAGTTTTATGTTAATAGAACTGCCTATCTATTTGTTATGCACGATGTTTGTCGCATCTAGTCGCACCTAAGTTAACTCGGCTTGATAGAACGATATCTGGCTGTATACATTTACCTTGTTGATTGAGGTTTACGATCTTTGTTTGTATAAACCTGTCTTGCTGCATGCGTTGGGTGAGTGATCCCTGCAAATCTCGGTCGATAGAGATTTTCCTTGATCTTGTTTTACTTTAAACCCTGCATATATATATTAATGACAGTCGCATCTATGCGATCTTAGCCTGAACACATACTTCAGGGTTGAAGTATATTTATCTCCCAAACGAAGACAGAGTCGATCTCTATTATGGATCGATGATATCGACCTGTATATGGACCTCTACGTTTTTTTGTTCTCTTGGTTAATGCATTTTGGATGTATATTTATGACAAATAGCAAACAAATGATCTTCGTCTATTTATGCTATCTCCTCTAGGCGTTGAACTATTTTTACACGTCAAGTTTTGAAAGAGATTATACCACCTTATAGGTGATCGCCGCATGGATCTATCGATGTAGGCACACTTGGGTCCAGGGATCAAATTTGAAGGGTGGGGTCCCATTTCACTATGAAGGGCTATGAGATATTGAACCCTTCAATGCTGCCATGTAAAAATAAGTTATTCTTTTCATTTGAAAATGTAATAGTACATCAAAATTTCAATGTTTACTGACGTAGTAAAGTTGAGAGGCTTTATTTTTCAGTGGATATAGCAGCACTGAACATTATATATGTCATATAACACAACCATATTTCGCCCCGATCTAGCGGCTCAGTCTCTAGGCCACTATGCCACGTTTGCCATCTTAGCAGTTTCCCAAATTGAGCAAAGAGAACTATCTGACTCCAGCCAACTTTTGTTCACAATAGTTAATTATGGACCCTGTATGCTTCTTCTTTACAGCCCCCCCCCCTAGATCCCGTTATACATACTAAATCCGTGGTATGATGGAGTAGAGGATGGGTTGTGAAGCATAAGTAAAACGTAGGTAGACCAAGTAGAGAGGAGATGCATAGATGGTTGAAGTTCTTGTTATATTGTTGAAGTTCATGTTTTTTTCCACACCAACCGATAAGGGAAACAAAATCAAAAGGTAAAGTAGCATTGTCATTCTAAAAATCAAGATTACAAAAACATTTTTGTCCGAGTTCATACAGTCGAACACAGATTGTAAGTGCAGTAGCATCGGTGGTCTTCATATTAATAAATACCAAGAATCTTAAACCGTGTACTAGAGGAAGGTGTCGATTCGATGACTGAGCAATTGGGGAAAATAGCTCATGTAATATAGTTTCAGATACAAAGTATGGATTCTTGATTTTACTCATTAACTAGATGCATGGAGGTTGGGAAAGTAGGAACTTCCCCAAATCCCTGGGCTTTTTGGTAAAGTTCGGGGGCGCATTGCGCACACCTATTTCCCATAGGGATGCAACCGTGTCCGGTGGCAGCTGAACGGGGAAGCACTCGGTTTCAGAGTGAAAACAATGGTCTTCCTTGTCCCCTCCATTTCACGAAAGTTAAAGGGTAGCTAAATTCTCAAGAGCTTCGATCGGGCGACAATGGAAAATAGGGAAAGGCAAGGAGCACATGGAATCATATATATGCGTATACACATGACATATGAAGAAATAAGCAATTGTTGTTGTTGCTACAATTAGGAATTGATAAATGTCGTTCTAAACAGCCTCTCACAGAGATTTGTGACAAACCCACTCTCGGGTCCAGGCTTCAAATTTGAAGCCTTCAAGGCCCATTTGAAGTAACAAAATTTCATTCAAATAATAATATTGTGTTTGAACTTTGAAGTTACCGAATTTTAATCAAATAACAAATTTTTTAAATAATTGATGGGATCATGAATGGATAAAATGATGTAGATACCTGTAAATTCATAGGATGTCAAAAATCTAGTTAGCCTTGAAGTTGAGCTCCTCAAAGAAAACAAATTTCTTTAAATATGTTTATGGCAGGCAAGCATTGCCAGCTTCGCTCCGCAAACTCTCCTGGAGGACTGGAGGAGATATGGTAGGTGGAACTTGGAAGTAGCTCAACCACAGTGGAATAGGGGTATAAGAAAAAGCTTGTTTCTATTCATGCAATATTATATATTGATGGTCGGAGCCATGGAAGCATGGAATTCAAGCATTGACTTGATACAACAAAGAAAACAAAAGGTGGAACTCGGGAACTGCAGGATTGACTTGATACAACAAAGAAAACACAGGGTGTGAGGCTGGGAGCCGTAGACGGTAGGATTAACTTGATACAACAAAGAAAACACAGGGTTATAGGTAGGGGCCACGGGCAGGAGAAACAACCTGCAACATTACACGAAGTTTATGGATTGTGGATTTTGTCTGAAATGCCAAATTCGCGGGGGCACATTAACATAATATATTATACATTGAATACTCAATTAACTCACGGAGTCAGCATTCACAAATTGGTATGTGATAACTTGTAACTTGGTAAGCCCGCTAGCAACAACACGTATGAGGCACCTACCAGGTTTAATAATTTTGTTGATGCCATTAAATGTGTTAAACACGTAAGCGCTCGCTACAAACACGAGAACTTTGAAGCGTTCAAGCCATGTGCTGCTCAGTGTAAGCCCGTCCACGTAAGTTGCTCAATGATATTATTAGAGGCCCAATGCTCCATGATCCATGGATGATCGAACACGTGGATATTAGAGAGTAACCGAATCCCACTCCCAAGTCACCTAGCTAGTAGCCGCATTCCCAATTTCCCACTAAAAACTGTTGATGGGTGAAATTTGAAGCTACCCTTCTGTTGCAATTTTAAACAGTAGTGGTTAATTTAATTATTGAAGGGCTTACCATGAAATTAAATTTTTTTTGCATGGTAAAATTTGAAGTGGCCTTCTATGACGTGTAAAATGACCTCTTAAGGGCCCTGAAGGCTTCAAATTTGAAGCCTGCTTGGGTCAGTATAAAAATAGTATTTAAGCTATTTGGATAGATCGAATTAAAAATATCTTCACATTACAGATCTGCAAAAGAAATCCTCGATTGTCTACTTCTCTCTCTATATATATACTAGTTGAAGGTATAGTTGTGTTAATTAAAGTATATCCAATACTTAGAACGTTATGCTAGATCTTACACCTGAACTTAAATCTCAGTTGGAGCTTTGGGATTGGGACTGTTGTGATTTATATATTAGTTAAACAATTTAAGATCAGAGGCATATAGGATAATGAATTTTATGGAAAGAAGTTATGTGACTTAGTAGGCTTTATATGACATCCAGTTCTATCTTACATGTTGATGAACATCTTTACGCATGATGTCGTCTAGTTCTCGCGATGTACGGCCGGAATTCATGAGATCCAGGTCTAGAATATCTGTGGTCATTTATTGTAACACTCCTTTTGAGAATAAAATAAGATGCGACCGTTGGTGGATGTAGCCCAAGGATTGGGTGAACCACATATATTGGCCTTTGGGTTGTTCTCTTGCATGTGCCTTTTATGTGTTATGTCGGTGGTTTATCTTTGTTTATATTGATGTATAAGTGTATTGTGCCAAGAATTGTATTCATAAAGATATGTCTTTATTGAAGTATGGATATGTTAGTGTTTAATTTAGGCACTTTTAAATTTATATAAGGATTTCGTGAAAATGTTAAGTGTTAATGCAGTGATATTTTATATGTGACTTAGCTAGATATTGGTTGTAGTTAAACAATATGCTATTGTTAATATATTGTACAATTGAGATGTGTTTTGTTACATAGGATTTTTTTGAAAGGCAATATAAAGAGTTAATAGGATGATACCTATAATAATAGGCACTTTGAAGTTGTATAGGTTTAGAAAATAAATGATTATGTATGATTGTTTTTAATTTAAACGCTATATTATTTGTAAGGTAAAAATATCAGACTATTTTATTGTGCAGAACTTTAATGGAAGAACGGAAAATTTTAGTTTTCACCAAAATACTAACTCATCGATTCGGGTATGTGACATATGGTATCAGACCACAGGTTACAAAGACTGGGGCCTATTTGGACTCAGCTAGATGAAGCAAATGTATTTTAGTTGAACTAATAAGAGAGCTCCAGCTACAAAGACACAACATGAAAATTGAATTTTTCGGCAAAAGGTAACGGATAGGTCATCTATGAGTTGCAAGTAAGTAAATTCCAATGTGTTTAATATTGAAGTTAATGTTACCTTGACTTGTTTGGTTAACTAATTCCTTTATGCAAAAATTGTTGTACTCACATACATTGAGAGTAAACTATAGTGGATGAAATTGTGTTGTGGTGATATGTTGTAACTAATAGCTTTATATAGAGAGAAGAATTATGGCTTTGGTAAAAGTGGTATCTATGCTTCTGGTTGAATTTAGGACTAATATGTATAGTTTAAAGTTGAAAGTACTAAGCTTTAAATTGATTCATTTGGGCATCATAATAGTATTTTTATTTTTATTTTATTGTTTGTTAGGAAAAATTGTGAAGACAATGACTTGTTGGTATGTTAGTAACATGGATTGCAAGGTGGATCTTTTAGACTATAAGACCAAGAGAGTTGTCAAGTTTCTCATCGTAAGATCACTCCATTCTATGTAGCTTAATAAGTATTAAATTGATTCTTAGTAAGGTTTTTCTTTGTCTTAAAGATGAGTTGATGATATCTTGTCATGTAAATGAAAATACTATATTAGTGTAGAATGTACATTCTAGTCATTTGTGATAAGCTCTTCAGAGGAAATAATTTTTACAAGATACTAAACTAGGTTGTACGGATCTGTTACGTAGGGTAAGTAGTAGTTGAATAATGAGCAGACTACTTTTGTTCTTACATTTGAGTACTAATCAGGTTATTACATTACATGAGATTTCAAATTTTATAAACTAGGACAATATATTAGAATTGAGTATGTTTGGGAACATTTTGACTATGATGTCCTCTTTTATTCTAAGGAACAATCTTTCTCTTATAACAAGTTAACTGTTTAGTTGAACTAAGGATGTTGAAATTAAAGGAAGATTGTGTACCAACTTAGAAGCACTGATTGGGTTCATATATTATGTTTGTGTTTAATGAGAGTAAATATATATATGAACAATTGTTGTTACTTACACGATGTTAGTGGGTACAAAGAAAAGTTGTATAAATTGTATTTTAAGGGATGATAGCTAAAAGTTGGGGTTAAGTGATCATCTTATGCATGGTTCATCAAAGAAAGAATGTTATTTCGGGTTCGAAACATGGTATGTAAGCCTATTAAGCTAAGTTGTGCGTAGTAAGAAAGGAGGTTATCCAGAAGTTTTAGGAAGTTAAGGAATCTATTATAAGTTTTATTGTATGTACATGCTTTCCTAGGAAATAATGCACCAAGAAAAAAAATCCAATTTGTATCTTACTTCGGTGAACCATGTTGTAATGATTAAAATAAAGGAACCAAAATAGGATGTTCATTTCAGATGATTATGTATGGATAATGCAATATGAAGGGTGACTTTCCTACTATTATGTTAGGAGAATACTTTCTCATGAAATTCGATTTTTGTTAAATAAAGAAGTACTAACAAGTGAATTTGGCAGATGGTCACATTATGTGGAGTTTGTGCAAAGACATGGACATGATATAGAATACATGTTAAGCATATGGTAAGATCAAGGACTCATGAAAGGATATGATAAAAGCATGAGTTCGAACTGATGAGTAAATAGATGAACCTATTTTATGTTAGTATTATGTTGCTATTATGTTGCATGTTGTGGTTAACCAAAACTACAAGAAATATTAAATGATTGTTATTTCCTGGACTCAAAGGAGAAGGTTTGAGGGGAAAATAATATTTCAGGACTCAAGTGAGAAGGCTTGAGGTGGAAAAAATTGACCCAACTCTGCTTTGCTAAAGCAACTTTTCCTGGACTCAAGCAGGAGGCTCGGTGGAAGAGAAATTCCTGGACTCAAGCAAGAAGGCTTGAGGGGAATTGCGAAAGAGTTTTGTGGTATCAATGGAAAAGACCTAGGCACAAAGATTGACATCTGGATACAAGACGTTTGATATCTTGAGGAGGGAAACTTTTTAACTAGAAATAAAAAAGGAGAGTAACCTCAAAAGTGTAGCCCGTAAGTCCACAATAATTGATGATAGAATTAAAGGAAGAATTATGTATTTAGCAGAGGGTTGCTGAAGTTTCAAACTCATAGGAGAGCTTGATGATCAATAAAGTATTGTTGAAATATTTTTTTATGATATAACAGTAAAATCATGATTAGTCTTGTAACCGGACTATTGGATGCACTTATGTGTGAATATAATGAATGCTTGAGTAAGCAATAAGTTTCCTCAAGGGTGAGGATGAATGATAAATGTTAAAAATTTACTAATTGAAATTTTGCGAAATATATGATGTTAACCCATGAATGAAAGAGATGTCTACCTCAAGTTGAGGAATAATTTCCATGTATTGGAGGTAAAAGAATTCCTACAAAAGGATAATCAAAATTGCATCTCTATAACTCCTTTGAATATTTGAAAATAAGCTTATATCATATGTGCTTGCAATGTTCCATGATTGCAAAGATTATGTTGTAATAGAAGGCTCATTGTTTATGTTTTTGAGTTTGATTATATAATTGATGATAAGTTTTTCGGTTTCTTTGAATCCCGGTTATGTCGCAGGTACAAAAAGAAAGACACGTTGAGGATATCTAAAAGGTTGTCAAAGCAAGCAAGATAGTTGAAAATTTTATGCTCACAGTAGTAACGAATCAAGGAAAAGGACAACGTATAAAGGAACTCAAGGATGGATGATATGTTCTGAAGATTATGAACAACGAGGACGGTGTTATCTTCAAGGGGGAAAGGATGTAACATCCCTCTTCCTACCCTACCTTTATGTAGTTTAAGGATGTAAATGGTAGACGGTTTCCGGTGAGGAGCTCAAGGCCAAGGCCCCACCAAACAACCTTGCAAACATTATTATTGATTTCCTAAGTTGTAAGTTATAGACTAGGGATCAAAGGATATGATGCAAGTATAATCACGTGGCAAACGAATACACTAGGGGAAAGAGGTAGGTGTTAGTAAAGCCTTGAGAAACCACTTTGGACGACGGGGGGTGGTGTCATCATGGTACCTGTGGGTGCTTAAAAAGAAAACGAACTTACTATCGTAGATTATTCATGCGAAACGACGAATCCCTCTCATGCAAAAAACCAAGGTATTCGTAGTCACATATACCAAATAAGCATGAAATTTGAAACATCAATTGAAGAGTCTCAGTTAGGTTATTATGAACCTTGGAGAACACATAGGCTATTGTTATAAACATCTCCAAAGAATTAGCTAATGGAATAGAAACATTACCTTAAAGATATCAATATGAGATAAGGATAGATTTTATGCATTTATATGTATATTTAATATTGTTAAAAGTATTATGTACCTTACATATATGTAAAGGCCTTAAATCAAGTGTAATCTCCTTAATTATATTGTTAGGGAAATATATGAAAATTATTAAAGAATAATAACGATATATCTTGCAAATAGAGGTATTATATATTTTATTTAAAAGGTCTAAAATCCTACTAGAATCTCTATAGTATGTTTTAGAGGAACATATGATTTTCATTTAAGAAAATACTATTCTATAGATTGTATACCTTTACAAACGTCCGAGAAAGGGGAAAACCCTTCCTATTTTGATACGTTACAATGGGCTACCATTTGGAATTTTTGAGGCACCTATTTCCAAGTGGCATACAGTAATTAACTACCATTTCAGAATATTGGAGTAGATTCGCATTGGGGAAGGGATCCGAGGTAATGTCTAGGGTGGTACGGACTACTCGAGGTAGTGGCACAACCGGTGTGTGTTTAAAGGAGAAAACCGCGACCAGGATCGAGGAGGGGGCCTTCTTGGGGAATGCTCTATTGTTTAGTGGAAGTATGCTGAGATGGGAAAGGACGGCTCAACAAGGTCGACCCCTCATTTTTATTTATTTGTTTATATTCCTGTAAATTTTGCAATACGGTGCAGTGTGGGAAAGGGACGGCCTTACGGCTCGAGCTCAGCTTGGTTTTTTTTCCTATCAAGTTTACTTTGGTTATGTTGTTCTATGAATCAGATTTTAACCCTATCGAATTTTTGTAGAGTTACGGTTCCTTTTCTATTGTGTTACTCTGTCAATTTGCTTACAGAGTCACGGTGCCATTTTTGCTCTACGATTTGCTTACAGAGATATGATGCCATTTTATATTGTTTTACTCTGCGATTTGCTTATAGAGTTGTGGTACCCACTTTACATTGTTTATACTTTGCGTCTTGCTTGAGTTACGGTGCCCTTCTGTATTGTTCATACTCTGCCATTTGCGCACACAGTTATGGTGCCCCATTTAGGGTAATGTTTGTGCTCTGTCTGCTACTACAGAGTTACTGTGATGTAGTCGAGGAGAGGATGGATTAAGGAGAGACCGATCCCTCCATTTTTACGTGTTACTTAAGTGCATACTAGTTAATAATTCAATTTACATATATATATATATATATATATATATATATATATATATTTCTGGAACCAACCTCCGCGTTGACTGGTAAGATCTACCAGAAATCATGATAAATTTATATGTTGTGTTGAGTTTCACTCAGCTAAATACTCGGCCATTCTGGTTTGGTAAAAGATTAACACCTTAGATGCGATCCTCTGTGTAGGTCCTAGTCTAAGTTTTATGTTAATAGAAATTCCTATCTATTTGTTATGCACGATGTTGTCGCATCTAGTCGCAGCTAAGTGAACCCGTCTTTATAGAACGATATCTTCATGTATACATTTACCTTGTTGATTGAGGTTTGCGATATTTGTTTGTATAAACCTGTCTTGCTGCATGCATTGGGTGAGTGATACCTGCAAATCTTGGTTGATAGAGATTTTCCTTGATCCTGTTTTACTTTAAACCCTGCATATATATATTAATGACAGTCGCATTTATCCGATCTCAGCCTGAACACATACTTTCGGGTTGAAGTATTTTTATCCCCAAAATGAAGATAGTGTCGATCTTTGTTATATCGATGATATCGACCTATATATGGACCTCTACGATTTTGTGTTCTCTGTTAATTTTTCATCATTTAATTCAATATGATCTAGGATCTTAACTGAAAGAACATGTACAGCATATCAAACACAAGATACAAGAGACAGGAGACACAAAGCATTTCACCGGGGAAAACCAAGAAGGTGAAAAACCCCGCAACTTCCTCAGAGATAGAATGAGCACCAATACAAAGATCACAAAGATCAAACCCCAAGAGATAGATGTCTGTAGTAGCTACTCCTCCTCCAATTGTGCGCACTCCTCCTCTCTCTCACTAATGGGAAGTGACTGAATGAGTGAATGTGTCAAATGAGAGAGTCGCACTCTCTATTTATACTTTTACTTTCACTTGACCTTTACTCAACTAGGTCGGCCCCAACTTAACCACTTAACATAATACTGACTGGGCTGACCCCACTAGGGTTGTCTAATAACCCTTTAACCCAGATGACTCATACAGGGCCGACCCCATCAAGGTGGTCTAATAACCCATCAAGTATAAGTTACGACACTTACAATATAACTTGTGACACTTGCAAGTACAACTAATGACACTTCCAATCGGAGGAATAATACATCTCCGTTTGGGATACAATAAATTACAAATGTAATACATACAATATACAAGTGAATATCTTCAGAAGTTACAAATACATCAACACTCCCTCTTAACTAGGAAGGTATTCTCTTGACACATGTCATCAATACATATCGGCACAAGTCTTCAATTCTAGAGCTGTATCACCGTCACTGTTGTTGTACTCGTCATCTCGATCACTGGTGCTATCTCTCAATTCTTCTTGTCATAGGAAGTTCTAAAGAGCCAGCCCTTTTTCATGCTAGTTCTAGGCATAGCCTCCTATAGGTCTTCATCATCTTTGGCCATACTGTGTAATCCTAAGGACTGATTACGTGCATCAACAAAACCTTGAAAGAGCATCCGAGCAAAGACTATCGGATCTCCCAAGATCTTTTACATATGACCATCACAAAACCTCGAAAGAGCATCCAAGCACAGACTAACGGATCTCCCAAGATATTTTACATGTGACCAACACCACAAAACCTCGAAAGAGCATCCGAGCACAGACTATCAAATCTCCCAAATCTTTTACATATGGCTAGGAAAAACCTTAAAAGAGTGTCTTGGAACCTGCAAGAACTCTAAAGAACATCCCATGAATTTTACGAGCACATAGCTCAACCTATCGGATCTCCAGGGCTGATTACATGCCTCTTGTAGCAAAACCTCCAAAGAGCATCCGAGCACAGATTATCCGATCTCCCAAGATCTTTTCTATGCTACCTACAGAATTGAAAGAGCATCCAAGAACAGACTATCGGATCTCCAAGGATCTTTTCTGTGCTACCTGCACAACCTGTCCACGGCCATGGAGTATCAACCTGATACTCATGATCATACTAATCCTCATCATACAACACCTCATCTTGATGCACATCATCATCGCATGATCATCCTGATCATCATCACAACATCGTCCTGATGCATATCATCACACATGATCATCTTGATCATCATCACAGCATCATCTTGATGCATATCATCACACATGATCATCGTGATCATCATCACAGCATCATCCTGATCAACATCACAGCATCATCCTGATGCATATCATCTGGAGCATCATCCTGATGCTCATCACACAGCGATTACATCCACAGCCATGGGAATCATCCTCTTGTTCATGTATATGTAACTTCGGAATGTATTTCATCTATGTATTTCATATATATTTATTGTACCCTTATAAGAGATGTGTTATTCCTCTATAAGGAAGTGTCCTCATGTGGATTGACAAGTGTCGCAAGTGTGTGTACTTGCCGATGGGTTATTAGACAACCATGTGTGGGGACGGCCCTAAAATATATATTATATTGTGGATGTATCTAGATCGATAAGTAAGCCCCATAAGGTCACTCGGAAAACATGTTAAGTATAAATAGAGATCGGGAGATCTCTATTTGGATCATTCGGAAAGACACACTTTTCTCACTCAAAAAGTGGCGCACTAGTGAGGAGGAGGATCATCTACTCTAGGAGACTATCTCAAGTGTATTTTGGTTGTACTTTGGTTGAGCCATTACTCTCTCTATCTCTGAGGAAGTTGTGGGGTTTTTCACCTTAGGGTTTTCCCCACGGAAACTCTGTGTCTCTTGTCTCTCATGCTTTTGATTCTTGTGATGCTTGTCATGCTTATTGTGATTGTTATGCATTGATATACTGTATATGTTATTCTCTCAGTAAAGATCCAAGAGTATTGTGAATTAATGCTCAAATTTTAACATGGTATCAGAGCTAACCTAAGAAGAAGACATTTTGCACTGACGAAAACTTGAGTTTCTTGTTTATTGGGTTTCTCTCCATAGTTTTTGGAAAAGTAGTATAGTAGATTGACTCTACTCATCAAAGAGAATCTATCTATCCAATCAGAATTCAATTATGAGCATTTTCAAATTTGCCCCTAAAATTTAGGATTTCCACAAAAATAGGAATTTCTAAAATCTAAAGACATAGCTGGAAGCTCCTTGCAAAAATCGAAGTTTAGAGCTTTGGATCGAGATTTTTGGCTGGGTAGATCTCCGGGAAACTCAAACCCTAATTCAGGGCTCTCCCTAGTGAACCTGGGAGGACAAAAAAGAAAGTCTGAAGTGTAAAACTTTGTTGATCTCAAATTTTGAATACGCCAGGCTGATCAGCTCATCAAGGCGCATCTTTCTATCCTTTTAGAAAGTTGAAATTCATATTTTGATTTTTTAGGGTTTTTCCAACAAACCCTAATCCGAGACCAAATCCAATTTTCAGCATTTTAAGTGGTAAGACCTAAATCTTTTCTATTTTCATTTGAAGTACTCTTTAAGATGTCTCACCACGCCAAGCTTGAGGATAAGCTTGAAGGGGCTGATAACTTCCGAGCTTGGAAGTATAGGATTGGGTTAATCGTGGAAGAGAATGAGTTGGACTCATATATAAAAGAAGACATCCCTATCCCAAAGGATGAAGAGGCTAAGGTATTGCATAAGAAGAGCTTGGTCAAGGCAAAGAGAATTATTGCTGATTCTATCAAAGACCATCTCATACCCCATGTGTCTTCTCTAAAGACACCCAAGGCTATGTCACGGGGGGTTCACTAGTGAGGCAATATCATATCACGTCCATTCATATTGGGTGCTTGAATACTCTTAAAAACCTCAAAAATATATTGCCTCCTATTAAGGGGTCAAGGGGGGCTTTTAATTTGACATAGTAATATAAATATTGGGGGTTATTTTATTTGGGTGGGCTGAGGAATAACCTCCAAATCGTGGGATGGATTCATACCTCCAAATCATGGGCTCAATTCATACCCACCTAAAACTTAATGACCCTCCATTTTTATTTCATATTGCTTGTGATCCTAAGTTTTGCATAAATATGATAATATTGTACCAATGATAATATCGATGGAAGTCTCTTCAGATTAATGGCCTTGATCCATAATCATTCAATAACTTATTTAGGATTAGAATTGATACATTGTATTGTTTTTCATCTTTAAGTTAAGAGATGTAGCTAATTGGGAGTTTCATAGTTGAACAATTGTATTTTATTTTTGGTAGGGATTCGAGTAAAATATCTAACTCTTCATTTTCTAGGTTGGGGTTTAGGTGGGTATTGAGATTCAATCAAACCTTGCTCCATGACAACCAAGAAAAGTGAGATCAATCTTTCTTGGCTCACTCGAACCAAGAAGAGTTAGATCAATCTTTCTTGACCAATTATTTCTTTCAACTTTTTGTATTCTTCTTTAACATTTTCACATTGCCAGTTATGAATAGTTGTTAGATTGAGTTATATTTGGAGCATTCATAATTGTAATTTCAATTCTTATAATATGCAAGGAATTTGTCTTAATATTGTATTGGAACTAACATGAACATAGGTATAAATATAAATCCTTATTTACATACCCTATGTGTTATCGTTACCATGAAATGGTATCATATAACTTTCTCCATCTATGTATCTTTATAACTATTGCATGCTTGAAACCTAACAATGAAGATTTTTCCCTCTCCTGTTAAAAAAAAACCTAGATATAACCCAAGAAAATGTAACTAAATGTTGTTAATTTCCTATGGCAAGAATAAATGTAGAGGTAGTGGGGGAAATTCATTACATCTTGTGAATGATCCAAATCCAAGGTATGCACATGATCATATGGTGTTATTGGAAAGTAAGAGGAATTTTGTTATGTTCATTTGGGTTCAAACATCAAGGATGTTTGTTTTGATAGGAAGGTAGGGGAGTCCATCCACGAAAGGGTTTCAATTTTGAATTTTTATGGAGTTTAATTTATTAAGATTATAGAAAACATGAGCTCTTTATGTCTATACTTATATTTACTTGATATAAAATTGGTATATTGACAGACTATGGTGTGAAACATTTGCAATTCTGCTCTTTTCTAAGCATTGCACTAACTATTAAACTATCAACCTTTTACATTCTTTGTTATGTTGATCTCTTGACTAGGTTTCCTTGTACGCATTTTCCTTCCCAATACTATTTCATTGGGTCTTCCACTATCCAATGCTACAAATTGATCATTCACCCCTGCAATCTTGGTTGGATCATTATTAGCATTATACTATTATTTTATTTAGCATAATGTTTGCTTATTCTAATATGTGTTAGGGATCCTATTTGTTACAACTTGATAATATGATATAAAGGGGGTATTAAAAATGGGTTGATAAAAATGGATACATATAATATATGGTGAAACTAGGGGTTTTCTTAATTGGAAAGGCATATTGGGAGGGGGGTTTAGCAATAAAATTTAAGGAGGAATTTTCCAATATTTAGTGAAATTAGGGATATTCTTTAATATCATGCGAACGATGGTGCTATGTAACAAATTCACTAAGTGAACCCCCCGTGGGCTATGTTTGACTATTTTACCAAGCTATTTGAAGGAAAGAACATAAATCGAAAGATGACCCTACGGAATAAATTGAAAGGCATCAAGATGTCGAATGGAGAAACCATTTAATCCTATTTCTCCAAGGTATCTCAGATCAAGGAACAACTTGAAGTTGTAGATGAAATGGTGGAGAATGGTGAAATTGTTATGACTACTTTGAATGGCCTACCTAGGTCATGGGACTCTTTTATCCAGGGGATCTGTGCCAGAAAGAAGTTAATCTCCTTCAGCAGATTATGGGAGGAATGTTCTCAAGAAGAAGCAAGGCTTGTGGCAAGAGAAGAGAAGATGGGAAATGAAGATCAAGCTCTCACAGCTCACACTAAGAAGGGCAAGTTCAAGAGGGAGCCATCCCATCACAAGAAGAAATCTTCTCATCATTTTCATAAAGACAAGAAAGATCTAAGGTGTTTCACTTGTAATGAGAAGGATCACTTTGCTTCAGAATGTCCCAAGAACAAAAGGGACAACCACAACAACAACAACTCCAGCAAGAAGAAGAAGGGTAACAATAGAAGGTACCATGCTCATGCTGTCGAAGATGATGAACCTCCAAAGAAGAAGGCTAGGGCAGAAAGTGATGATAGTAATGATGACTCATCAAGTGAAGAAGAGTATGTTCTAATCTTTGCTCTCACGGGTACTATCTCCCACGGTTGTAATGATTGGTTAATTGAAAGTGGGGCTTCCAAACACATGATTGGGTTTAAAGAATACTTTGTAAATATGTCTGAACATGAATCACCCCATAAAGTGAAACTTGGGGATGATTATCAATATCCCATCAAAGGAAGTGGTGAAGCCTCCTACAACCTAGATTCTAGAAAATCTTTGAAGATGAAAGAAGTCCTTTATGTACCTGGGCTCAAGAAGAACTTACTCTCCATCTCTGCATTGGATGCAAAAGGTATGAGGGTTGCATTTGTGGATGGCAAAGTCCTAATGTGGCCAAAGGGAAAAACCATAGATGCTGCAATTGTGATTGGAGAGCAAGAAGGAGGTTTGTATAAATTAAAAGGACAACCTGAACATGCCATGGTGCATGAATCCATGGAGCCAAGTGAACTTTGGCATAGAAGACTTGCTCATATGCACTATAGGGCACTTCCAATTGCAAGCAAGGCTATAGAGGGTCTTCCTGAAATCAAGACCAAACATGAAGGTGTTTGCAAAGGATGTGCAAAAGGTAAGAATATTAAGAAGGCTTTCCCAAGCAATGAAAGCAAGGCAAAATATATCCTGGAAATCATCCACTCAGATGTACGTGGTCCTATGTCATCCAGTTCTCTAAGTAGGTATGTTTACTATGTCTCATTTATTGATGACTTCTCCAGGAAGACTTGGGTATGCTTCTTGAAAAACAAAGATGAGGTGTTTGATAAGTTCAAGGAATTCAAAACCTTGATGGAGAATGAAACTGACAAAAAGATCAAAACTTTTAGATCCGACAATAGTGGAGAATTCGCCCCAGGTGACTTCAAGAAGCTTTGCAGTGATTAAGGGATTAAGAGGGAGTTGAATGCTAATTATAATCCTCAATAGAATGGAGTTGCAGAAAGGAAGAATAGAACAATCATGGAAGCAGCAAGGGCAATGCTGCATGACCAGGATCTACCTATGCATCTATGGGCAGAAGTAGCTAGAACAGTTGTGTATGTGCAGAACAGAACACCCCACAAGATATTGAACAACAAGACACCAGAAGAGGTCTTTTCTAGTAAGAAACCTGAAGTCGGCCATCTCAGAATATTTGGTTGTCTAGTATACACTCATGTCCCAAAGGAAAAGAGGACCAAACTAGATCCTTCAGGAAAGAAGGGTATCTTTGTGGGTTACTGTGAAAGCTTGAAGGCTTACAGAATATACTTTCCAGGGTTCAAGAAGATTGATGTCAGCAGGGATGTAACATTTGATGAAAACTCAGCATTCATCAAATCAATGAAGGAACCTATCGAATTTTATGAAGAACCTAAGGAAACTAGATTTCAATACACTACCATGACTGAAGCAATTCCAGAAGTTGTTCGTGAATTTGAAGATCTGCAAGAACCTGTAGATCCACCCCGTGAGGATAACTCTCACAAGAGGAAACCTGCATGGGCTAGAGAGCTCATTCAAGATGCAGAAAGATTTGGCATTCCCGAAGAAGAACACAGAGCAAAGAAGAGAACCAGATCACATACCAGCTATGTTGCTTTACTCTGTGACATTATGAACAAAGAACCTTCCAGTTATGAAGAAGCAGCGGAAAAGAAAGAATGGAAGGGTGCTATGGTTGAGGAATACCAATCAATAATGAAAAATGATGTTTGGGATGTTGTCCCAAGAACTAAAGAGAAGTCTGTTGTGACTTCCAAATGGATGTACAAAATCAAGCATGCTGTAGATGGCAGTGTAGAGAAATACAAAGCAAGATTCGTAGCTCGTGGATTCTCTCAGAAAGAGGGAATAGATTATGAAGAAAATTTTGCACCTGTAGCGAGGTATACTTCCATCAGAACAGTATTTTCCCTAGCTGCAGCAATGAAATTGAAAATACACCAGATGGATGTCAAGACTGCTTTCTTAAATGGTGTAGTTGAAGAGGAAGTATACGTGGAGCAGCCACTCGGTTTTGAAATACACGACAGGGAGTCATATGTGTGCAAATTGAAGAAAGCCTTGTATGGCTTGAAGCAAGCTCCCAGAACTTGGTATGGTAGGATGGACAGTTTCCTATCTAGCTTGGGATTTACCAAGAGTAAAGCAGATTCCAACCTCTACTACAAGGTTGAGGAAGGGAATCCTGTGATTCTACTCCTGTATGTGGATGAGTTATTTGTAATAGGAGATGACAGATTGATTGCAGATACTAAGAGGAAGCTTACTGCTGAGTTCGATGTGAAAGATTTGGGAATGATGCATTATTTCCTAGGTATGGAGGTGTGGCAAAATTCAGGTGGGATCTTCCTTGGTCAAGGGAAGTACACCATAGATATCCTGAAGAGATTTGGAATGATGGATTGCAAGGCCATGGCCACACCCATGGAATCGAATCTAAAGCTTCTATGTGATGCTTCATCTAAGCCGGTTGATGTCTCTATGTATCGTCAGATGATTGGGTCCTTGATGTACCTGACGAACACAAGACCAGATAATTGCTTTGTAGTGAACACATTGAGCCAGTTCCTGACGGATCCGAGGAGTGTTCACCTAGTTGCTGTAAAGCATGTCCTGAGGTACCTGAAGGGTACAGTGGATTATGGGCTCAAGTATGAAGCGAATCAAAAGTTTAACCTACAGGGTTATGTTTATTCAGATTGGGTTGGCAGTGCTGTAGCTAGGAAGATAACATCTGGATGTTGCTTCAGTATGGGATCAGGTGTTATCTCTTGCTTCAGCAGGAAGCAGTCCTGCGTAGCACTGAGTACAGCTGAGACAGAGTATGTTGCAACCTGTTCAACTAGTTGTGAGGCAGTATGGCTACGAAAGCTACTGTATGAGTTATTTGATGTCCCATTGGATGCTACTGGTATATTTTACGATAACCAGAGTTGCGTGAAGCTGTCTGAGAACCCAGTGTTTCATGACAGGTCGAAACACATAGAGATAAAATATCACTATATCAGGGATATGGTGCAGAGAGGAGCTGTGAAGCTCCTATATGTTGCGACGGACGAGCAGATTGCAGATGTGCTGACGAAGCCACTAGCCAGGGTGAAGTTCGAGTACCTCAAGGAGAGGCTTGGTGTTATTCAGATCGAGGACACTTCGAGGAAGAAATGATGGACACATTTGATGAAGCCATTCTAAGCATGTTGGAAGGAGGATCCTTCACATGGCTGTGGATGTAAGTGCTGGATGATGAGCATCAGGATGATGTTCTAGTTTCTGCTTTGTATGATCACTTGGATCATTTATATGTATATGTATGTACACATCATGTTGGATGTTGGATATGATCAGTTGGATCATTTATATGTATGTACGCATCATGTTGGATGCTGGATATGATCAGTTGGATCATTTATATGTATGTACGCATCATGTTGGATGTTGGATATGATCGGTTGGATCATTTGTATGTATTTTGTATATGCATCATGTTGGATGCTTGGACCATGTATCTGTATCAGGTGGATACATTGTATGATTAGGTAGATCATGTATGTTGATATGTATCATGTATTTGTATTTGTATCAGGTGGATACATTGTATGATCAAGTTGATCATGATGATGAGCTTCAGAATGTTGCTCTAGATGATATGTACCAAGATGGTACAAGTGATGATGATTAGTATGATCATGGGCATCAGGATGATGCCTCGTGCGATTTTGATCCGTTGGATCATGAGTATCAGGTTGATACTTGGAGGTCAGAGATGATATGTGGCAGGTTGTGCAAATAGCATGTAATCAGTCCTAGGAGATCTTGTTGGTCGTGCTGCAGCACATAAATGTTCCTGGGGTACTCTTTCCTGTATTGCTATGTAGTATGTAATCAGTCCTCAGATATCCGATAGGTTGAGCTGTGTGCTCGTAATCAGTCCTGGGATGAGGTATTACTACAGAGACATGTAATCAGTCCTGAAGATCCGAGAGGTTGAGTTTTGTGCTCATAATTAGTCCTAGGATGCTCTTTAGAGATCTTGTTGGTCGTGCTGCGACACATAAATGTTCCTGGGATGCTCTCTAAAGGTTTTGTCTATCCACATGTAATCAGTCCTGGAGATCTGAGAGGTTGAGTTGTGTGCTCGTAATAAGTCCTGGGACGCTCTTCAGAGATCTTTCTTATCGTGCTGGGGCACATAAATGTTCTTGGGATGCTCTTTAAAGGTATTGTGGAGGAGATGCATGTAATCAGTCCCGAGAGATATTTCCGGTCGTGCTAAGCACATAAATGTTCTTGGGATACTCTTTCCGATATTGCATCCACACATAAAATTAGTCCTGAGAGGCCACCTCTATCAAACCGTTTGCACAGATGAGGAAGACCTGTAAGTGGTGGGCCTACATCGACTATGAAAAAGGACTGGCTCTGTAGAACTTCCTATTACGTGTAGAGTCATAGATTGGTTGAGATAGAAGCAGTAGTGACGATGATGATGATGATGCATCGATGACGATGACCCCGAGAAGAAGACTTGTCTAGCATAGCTGTGTTGAGAAATACCTTCCTAGTTAAGAGGGAGTGTTGATGTATATGTAACTTCAGAATGTATTTCATCTACGTATTTCATATATATTTATTGTACCCTTATAAGAGATGTGTTATTCCTCTATAAGGAAGTGTCGTCATGTGGATTGACAAGTGTCGCAAGTGTGTGTACTTCCCGATGGGTTATTAGAACACCATGTGTGGGGTCGGCCGTAAAATATATATTATATTGTGGATGTATCTAGATAGACAAGTCGGCCCCATAAGGTCACTGGTAAAACAGGTTAAGTATAAATAGAGATCGGGAGATATCTATTTGGATCATTCGGAAAGACACACTTCTCTCACTCAGAAATTGGCGCACTAGTGAGGAGGGGGATCATCTGCTCTAGGAGACTATCTCAAGTGTATTTTGGTTGTACTTTGGTTGATCCATTGCTCTTTCTATCTCTGAGGAAGTTGTGGGGTTTTTCCCCTTAGGGTTTTCCCCATGGAAACTCTGTGTCTCTTGCCTCTCATGCTTTTGATTCTTGTGATGCTTGTCATGCTTATTGTGATTGTTATGCATTGATATACTGTATATGTTATTCTCTCAGTAAATATCCAAGAGTATTGTGAATTAATGCTCAAATTTTAACACCTCCTACAACCATGCTTGGAATGGCTCCAGCAAATGTCTCCCATCACTTCTTCCTCGAAGTATCTTCTCTATGAAGAACACCAAGCCTCTCTCTGAAGTACTCGAACTTCACTATGGCTAGTGGTTTGGTCAACACATCTGCAATCTGCTCATCCGTCGCAACATACGGGAGCTTCACTACTCCTCTCTGCACCATATCTCTGATATAGTGATATTTGATCTCGATGTGATTCGACCTGTCAAAGAACACTGGGTTCTCAGACAACTTCACATAACTCTGGTTGTCACGGAATATACAGGTAGCATCCAATAGCAGATCAAATAAGTCAGATAGTAGCTTCCTAAGCCATACTACCTCACAACTGGCCGAACAAGCTGTGACATACTCTGCTTCAGCTGTACTCAGTGCTACGCAGGACTGTTTCCTGCTAAACCAAGAGAAAACACCTGATCCCATACTGAAGCAGCACCCCGAAGTGCTCTTCCTATCTACAACACTGCCTGCCCAAGCTGAATCAGCATAGCCCTCAAGGTTAAACTTTTGATTTGCATCATACTTGAGCCCATAATCCATCGTACCCTTCAAGCACCTCAGAATATGCTTTACAACAATTAGGTGAACATGTCTAGGATCCGCCAGGAGCTGGCTCAATTTGTTCACCGCAAAGCAAATGTCTGGTCTCATGTTTGTCAGGTACATCAAAGACCCAATCATCTGACGATATATCGTGGCATCAAATGAGTCTGATGAAGGATCACACAATAGCTTCAAGTTCGATGCCATAGGTGTGACCATGGCCTTGCAGTGCATCATCCCAAACCACTTCAGGATCTCTTTTGCATACTTCCCTTTTCCAAGGAAGATTCCATTTGCACTCTGCCACACCTCCATACCTAGAAAGTAATGCAACATACCAAATTCCTTCATCTCGAACTCGGCAGCAAGCTTCCTTTTCGCATCAACAATCAATCCAATCTCACCTGTCACAAGTAGGTTATCCACATACAGTAGGAGTATCACTGTATTTCCTTCCTCAACCTTATAGTAAATGTTGGAATCCGCTTTACTCTTGGTAAATCCCAAATTAGACAGGAAGCTATCTATCCTGTCATACCATGTCCTGGGTGCCTATTTCAAACCATACAAGGTTTTCTTCAGTTTGCATACATGAGTCCCTGTCATGTATCTCAAAACTGAGTGGCTGCTCCATGTACACTTCCTCTTCGACTACACCCTTCAAGAAAGTTTTCTTGACATCCATCTGGTGTATCATCCACTTCATCGCTACAGCTAGAGCAAGTAATGTTTTGATGGAAGTGTATCTGGCTACACATGTAAAGGTCTCTTCATAATCTATAACTTCTTTCTGGGAGAAGCCATGAGCTACAGACCTCGCCTTGTATTTCTCTATGCTACCATCTACTACATGCTTGATCTTATAGAACCACTTGGAAGTCACAATAGACTTCCCTTCTCGTATTGGTACCACATCCCAAACATCATTCTTCATGATCGACTCGTATTCCTCGATCATGGAATTCTTCCATTACTGCATCCCGGATCCTGGGAACTTCAGATTCTTCAATATCTTCAATAGATAATTTTCTTGAACTTCGTTGCTGGAACAAATGTTATAGTCCTTCTTTCGTAGGTGATTGTAAACGATCTTTCCTACAAGTCAAATTCAATTGCATGATTAGAAACTTCTCATAGTTTTCAGAATAAAATCTTACACATAAGAATATATGTCATACAGTCATGCAATTATCTTAGCCAATGGTTCAATACAACATTTATCCATATCCCATAACTTTCTAGATGCCTTCCATCTCTACAAGAACATTTTTAAGACTGTACACAACTCCCAACATGTCAGGAAAGAGGTTTCATTCTAGCTAAGTAGTAATGGAGTGTTGTACAGAACCATAGGCCACTTACCCATTACTTGCATATTAGTAGTATCTTGTTCATTAATGCAACTTTTCTAAAATGCATAATATACATCCTAAATATAGGAACATATGTATGTACTTGACTGAACAACATCATTTAAGTAATCATATATATAAGAAATGATAATTCAAATATTTATCTTTGTTTAGTTGTAGGGTGGACTCCCTCTCAATCTTTGCTTCCTTGCAGGAACTACTGGAGTGTGCTCCAGTGTCATCATTGTGTCATCCTCAAGATCTCATACACAATCATACATTCATTAGTATAATCTCAATACTATCAAGATATTATGATTCTAAATAATATTAAACATCTATGGTCATGGTTATTTCATACACAGGTAATTCTAACTCAATATTCTAGTTTGTGATATCATCAATCAAAGTAAGAAGCATAATATGCATAAACCCATGATTAATCAAACTTATAACTTCATGGACAATCATTATCAATCATACAAAAGTATACTTATCTAAGATCCTAACACAGAGTAGGATTCTAACTCGATATAGGAAAACATACCTGGATTATGATGCTTGTCTAACATACCCAAACAATGTCTTGTTTGTTCTCTTAGAGACCTTGTGCTAGTAACTTGCATATCTCATTTAAGTTAATAATTGTAGAACCAAGTTATACATACCTCGTAAGTAGAGCTTCTATGTGATCCATGACTATGGATGAGTCTTTGTCTTCATGTCACCATGGTCATATGTTCTTGATCTAGAACTTGATTTGTACCTTTCATGTTAGCAGACAACATCATCCTCATACAACACCAGAGTGCATTAGTACAATCATAAGTCTCATAACCCTAATCAAAGAATGTCTTCTATTATTCACATGCATTCATACTTTTACTAGGGTGATAAGACAAGTTTAAATTTAATCAATATTGTACTAACCTCAATAATATGAAGACAAACATATCATAAATTTAATCATGAACAGATTTCAAAACATACCTCTATCTCCTCAAGTCATACCTCTGAGGATTGCTTGTAGTCTTCTTATGTAAGGCCTTAGCCTTATCTCCCTCTAGAACTCGAATCTCTTCACTTATGTAGGTGTCCAAATCATTCTCTTCTAGGATTAACCCAAATCCACTTTGACTTGATGAAGCTGGATCTCGAGCTCGATTAGGGTTTTTCAGAGAAACCCTAAAAATTCAAACTTTGAATTTCAATCTTCTGATTGGATGAAAAGATGCATGTTGCTCAGCTGATCAAGCTGGTATACTTCAATTTTGAAATCTCCAAAATTTTACCCCTCAAAATTGCCTTTGAACTTTTGGATTTTCTCGTCAAAATCCCGAACTAGGGTTTGATAATGCCCGGGGTTCTGCCTAATCAAAAGGTTCGATCTTGTGCTCTAAACTTTTATTTTTCTGAGGAGCATCCAACCGTGGTCATAGATTCCAAAAATTTCAACTTTTGCAGAAACCCTAATTTTCCACCTTTCCCATCAAGATCCCGAACTAGGGTTTGATAGATCCTCGCGTTCTATCAAACCAAAAAATTTGAACTTGGTCTCTAAATTTTGATTTTGCTGAGGAGAGTAATCCTATGCTAAGATCACTACAAAATTCCACTTCTGTCAAAAGCCCTAATTTCCTGCAGCAGTAACAAGCCAAAAATGAGAATGCTCAAAATTCAATTCTATTTCACAGAAATATGTGCCTTATTGTTTTTGATGTATATCTCAAATTTCGGATCTTGAGGGTCTGAAACTTCGGTCTATGGTTTCTTGACCTGTCATCTTTCCAACCCCACAGGTGTGACCTCAAATGGATTCTCTGAAAGAGCGATATGCCAAATGTCGCAACGTGACCTATTTATGGGATTAATCATTATAGTGAACTTGTACGAAGTGCCACGTGTCACTGTTTCAACATCGGCCTCTGAAACCCAGACTTGTGAAAGTATATTCCGTGCTATTACTGTCACTTTTTACAAAATTTCATTTGGAGCTTCTTATCCCAATTTGTGACCTTTTTTCCTAGGTCACATGTTTATGAGTGAGATCGGGAAGAGGCAGAAACCCTAAATTGTACGGAACATAAAACAGAAAGTACAACGAATTAGATGTTGTGCTTCGGACACAAGGTAAATGGGGATGTCATCTTCGACCTGTACAAGTTTGAGAACCTGTACCTTCGCCAAAATGGATTTATAGCGAAAGTTCCATGATGGCTGGTTTTTACTACACCAAGCCCTAGCTTCCAATTTGTCGCAAGTGCAACAAGTGTCATAAATGCCATACAATGCATTCCTTCAAGCTAGTTCTATTTAGAAGCGATTGATACTATGTAAATCTTGTGGTTTGAATATCTGCTAGAAAATATCAATCATGTTTAAACTCTATTTATATAGCTATAGGGTAGATCCAACCCTTATTAAACTAATATACTTGTACTTCGTCCAAGATTAGAGAATGTTAATAGTTATGCTTTATAGTGACCATGTGCATTAAAAAAACCTGTTATTAATGGATAAAGCACGCCTGAAATCTGGTGAATTAAAGATTTTTGTATGGGTTTAATAAAACGAACGCCATGTTGGTTTCAATCTGTAGTTATGTTTATTGGACAAAATAAATTTCTATTTTAAAGTTTTATTACCTAGTTAAATAAAAGTTTAGGTCTAGTCAAGAGTAATATTTCCTCTTTCAAATTAGATCTCGGTTCACGCCGGATGTTTAAGAAAATCATGAATTTTGTTATTTTCAAAACAGATGGTTTATACTTATTTTATTTATACCATGCACAACCCTGAATGATTGGCATTGGAACTGTCACATCGTGGCCTTGATGGTTTTATTAATGGTTGATCCTACCTGTAATTTAGCATTTGCGATTTTACTATCAGTCTTTTCGTACTTTTTATCTCGTTACTAGAACGTTCTGATTTTATAAGCTCGATGGCTTGGCGTTTTGTATTTCAAAAATTTTCAACCAAGTATCCAGTAAATCCACTACAGATCAGATCCCTTGAGTTTCAATCATTTATTTTCCTCCCTCAGTAGTATTGTAACTTTGTGTTTAGTAGGAACAAATTAGGAGTTGGACCAAGTTAGACTACAATCTACCTCAAAACTAGCTCCCATTCTAAATGTCTCCATAAGAAGTAGCTCTAACGAATCCTTGCCTCGTGACATTCACCTCCATGATGCACACAAGAAAGAACTAGAGTTTGGTATTGGTTTTTCCCTAAAAATATGGGATTAATTCAGATAGATCTTGTTGAAGACTAATCGTGAACTCTTCTTATTCTCTACCATCATGCCCCTTGATGTTGGCTTCACTGTGTATAAAATATTGGAGGAAAAACACAGTCAACCGAGATATGGAACATGCATGTAATATTCCATACTTGTTGTATGTGATTGGCGTTTAAAGGAGTAGCTGCCTCTAAGATGACTACAATTTTCTTTAAGTCTATCATCTCTTGTCACTGACTACTCCGCAACTTCTATTGGTGAAATCAAAACTTACTTATTTTAGATTTCATGTAACCTTAATGTTTGAGTGAAATGGTGACTATTTTTTTACCATATTGTGCACTCCCTTAATGTATTGAAGTACAACTAAGATTATTTTATTTGGAAAGAGGAGTAGTAGAGAGAATTTGAAAACATTAAGTGTGTAGCTTTTAGTTTTCATATCCTTGATTTACCTTAAAAATCCTTTGAAATAGAGATAGAAGCTTGTAGAAATGAAATGATTGCAATTTTGATAAAAAAAAAGAAAAACTTTTTCCTATCCCCTTTATATATTGTATGAAAATGTTTTAAATTATGTATTTATAATTATGCACACGCTACTTTAAAAAGTGAATGGTTATTAACATATTTTATTGAAAAATATATACATATTAACAAAACAAATTACATATTTCTAATTACATGGTAAAGTTTTGAATTTTTCCCAATTATGTATAAATATTTTTTGAAATAGATAACAAATTACATATTTCTAATACATTAAAAGAGATAATACATTGATAATGTATATTTAGAATTTCAAAAACTTCATAAACAGCTTCTATGTTTTTAGAAACCTTATGCAATCTTGCTTGACTCATGACAACCATGTAGAAATAAATTTTCACTTGATAATGTTTATTTAGAATTTCAAAAACAACTTCCATGCATTCACAATTCTTATGCAATCTTGGATGACTCATGACAACCTTGTAGAAATAATTTTTCACTTATGGTTATGAATGCACTACTTCCAATTGGAGAAAATTATGAACTATCAATATAATTCCTTCAATTTTATAGGAAAAAAAACTAAGGTAATAAATACTAAAGATAATAATTGATTAGATCAATCCAATTTAAGTTTTGATTATACATTAAAATAGTTTTAATGTTTCCATGTTTCTTTAAAGTGGTTTAGTTATTATTTTTATCATGATTTACCACCCCAATCATGATAATAAATAAAATAAAATAAAAGGAGGATATTGTTACATATTGAAACATATGGTAAAATATATATAACATTTTAATAATATTTAAATGAGAGTCACTAATAATCTAATAATAATTTGAACCATAGTCACAAGTTTATGTAGTGTTGACATTTCATTTATATTTATATAAGTTTATATGGATTCTGAAATTCAATGAATGTTTGATATATTATAAATATGGTGAGGTTGACTAAATAATGTTTTGACGAAATTTTAGTTTTAAAATTTAGTTGTTAAAATAAAAGTGGAACTTCAAGTAAAATAGCTAATTCTTTATTTTTAACAATTTCCTTATTAATTAATTATGAATAGAAGAGTGTAACTAAAATAGTAACTTATCCAATAATATCTCAAGTTTTGTGATATTTTAACTTCAATATCACAAGTCAATAGTCATATCCAATAATTTCTCAAGTCTAGTGATATTTTAACTTCAATATCACAAGTCAATGACTATATCTATATATCCCCATCTTTTAAATATTCATATAAATAGATATAAACATGTCTTGCAATTTTTGAAAGAAAAAATAAATTCAATACATGTATGTAAAGAACCTGAATGGAACATGCTGCAACAAATGCTCGAGAATGGGTAACATGCAATGCAATGTGGATGAAGGTTTTATATATATATACATATATGACTTTAAAGTTATATTTAAAAAATATGTTTTAATTAAAAACCTAAAAATATAATCAACAAAATATTTCAAATATATTATGTGAACTTGGTAAGCCACACCATATGCCTTGGATGGTGTACAGTCTATCTGCCATGAATGTACTGAATTGCAAGCACTATGCTGAACTGGATTAAATCTCATGGATGATATTTGAGTATAATTACACTATGATGAACTGGATTAAATCTGGTGGATGATATAGGAGTATAATTGGCCCAACCCTATCTATCTCGAAGCATGTGGGTGGCATGGTTTAGGGATATGCCTACGAACAGTCAGCCATTTCAATAAGTTGCGCAGGGATCAACCCGTTACAATTCAATAAGATTAAAGATACGAAATACATATACATTAAGATTAAAAAAGATATATACGTATCTATCATATAAATACCCCATGTTGCGTGCGGAGCCCTCATTGAAAGCATTTGGTATCACATTTTAAATTTTGAACGGAAGAGTTAAATGTTTGAACTTTTAGGATCTTTGTTTATTTAAAGTATAGAGAGCCATTCGACTTCAAATAAAGCATTGTTTGGATAGTTGCGTGACTGCTTTGCCACACCTTGAAGAAACCGTTTCTGTTTTTATGTTAATAATTTGAATGCTATGCATGAAGTAAGTTGGATTCGGGTTCTAATGATATACATTTTGGGTGAGCGATGTGCAGATTCAGTCAAACTGAAAACAAAAGTTTACCTGAAAACAGTAACAAATACTTTCGGATCGTTTTCCCATCATATTATAAAATTTGCAAAATTCTACCATACATTCGTAGACAGCCATATAACCTAATTCGGTAAGGATTGTCAGTCATGCCCAGGATATTAAGATAATCAATATTTCGAATATATTTAATACATGGTGGCAATCGGTGCAGGGAAGAACCAAAAAAATAGGAAAATTTTTCTTTCAATTTAATAGATTTGATTGGAATTCTACGACGAGATTGGAATTCTACGACGAGCCTACAGTAAAATCTTTTCGACAATGTAATACTTCTCCTTTCGACAACTGGTTAAATGCAATATTTTGCTTGCATATAGACATGGAATGTGACACCTCCTGTTGTTCTAACTGTACATGTATTTATGGAGAAAAAGGTTAAAGGCCGCATGATTACTCTGTTCCTTTGCCATCAGGGCCCGTTAGTGTTTTATATTTCGTCGATAGGTGCTTCAATGAGCTTTTCTATGTATATGGAGGGGATCGCAACTTTTAATCAGTACTTAAGGATGGAAGGCTAAGATGGGAAATTTAAGTATATTGTTCATTGAGCACATATATCCAACGACACACAGATTTGTAGTTTGCTGAAAGGTTACCCAAAGGTTTTTCAGATTAGCAATAATCACCCCTTTTTTTGTTTAATCAAGTTATTTTGCAGGGATAACGAAAGGTTGAAGCGATCGCCCGGTTGAAGCTATAAAAGGTTGAAGATGGATCGGTGTAATAACATGTGGTCTCTGACAGGTGGGAGTCCGTGTTTTCTTTGATCGATGGGTTAAATGAAGTCTTGGAAACCAAACCGTCTTGCATGAACGGCTACTTGTTAACCTTCCTCTACATCTGTTGACCTTCCTCTGGGATGTAGTCCAGGTGTAAGGCTGGCTGGAATGAAGGATTGGAAGGGCGGATGCGGGATGGGTATTATGATAACGAATACCGAGACCAAAGGCAACAAAAAGAGAAACCGGCCTTTGATTTCTTCTTCATGGCCAATGAAAAAATCTCAGACACCATAGAGATTGGGGGCAACGACTTCGACATTGCATACAGAATCCTCAAACCCACCCCGCCCACACCATTCTTCACAAGGTTTCCAAGTCTGTTGCAGGTTGTCCAGGTAACGTCAATCAACTGTTAATTCTTTCTTTCTGCAGTGGAATGATTATGGTGTTTCATGATGAATGAATGGATGATTGAATTCCGTTTGAATCTTGCATAAATAAATATGACCAGGAGCTGTACAATGAGGGTGCATTCTCGTGGGCCTCAAGGATGTGGACCTTTTTGGCTCAGTTACTTCGGTCAGGCACCCAACGATTTCAATCAGCACGCTCCGTTTCTTACAATGATGCAGTCGGTCAAAATAATTTACTGTTTAGACTTATTTCATTGAAAATTGATTTTTAAAATGAAAATATGATTACTGCACAGTATTTTAAATAATCAGATTGGTGAAATTTTCCTTGCTCAGCTATAAAGCTGATCATTGTTTAATGCATGGGATTACAGGTCCAGGATGTTCTACAACAGCATTTGGAGCCTCGGAGGAAATCGGGCCTTTCCGTATACACAAGAACGCTTCCTCACTATACCTGGAGTTCAAACTTATTTTTTGTGGAATCTCCCGCCGGAGTGGGTTTCTCATATAGCTCCTCCAACCTGTACGATTCTGGGGACAAACGCACTGGTACAAATATGCTATTTTATTTCATTATTAGCTCTGGTTTACTGGTTTCAGAAAGCCACGCAGGTCAGTATATATACAGTTGGAAACCGGACAATAAATTCCAATTGGTTTGCAATTCTTTAAATCCGAATTTCGATCATGTTACTTGAGCGCATTTGAATTTATTTCAGGGCACTATATTCCACACCTCGCGAAGAAAGTCTACGAATACCACAAAGGGAATTCTAATCCCTTCATAAATCTCAAGGTTTTATGGTATAAATCTGCATTTTAAAATTATTGTATTGCTTATTTTATTCGCCAAACTGATCTAGAACCTGGGTGGGATGAGATTTTCTTAATGTAATGCTATCTCTAATCTAAGCTAGACAACCTTGTTTTGTGTCAACGGCAATGTTTATTCTCGAATATCTGTTGTTCAGTCCAGTTCATTCAATTCTGAGTACGAGTACGGTGAGTAATATATATTGTTTTAGGACAAGGATTAATTCAAAGGTAATTCCTAGGATTGACAATTTTGTACTGCGTACAAACGTTTACTATGACAGTATCGCCAGGATTCAATACCGGTGGTCTCATGCTTTGATATCCGATGCCACTTATAATGCTATTCTGAAAACCTGCTATTGTAAGGAACCGGTACAGAATTATTCATTGGCCTGTATTGAATCCATGAACTGTGCCTATAATGAGTTCGGTAACATAGATCCCTATAGTATCTATACCCCAACATGCACTCAACCAACAGGGAATGCGAAGTTTGCCGGATTTAAAAACTCGGTACAGATTATCTATCCTGAAACAGTCTTGTATGAATTTAAGTAATTAAAGTAATTATCAAGTCTCGCATTATCTGAATTTTTTATTTTTATTTGATTACGTATTTTGACAAATCTCTAGGAAGATGGCTGGGTATGACCCTTGCATTGAAAACTATGCAGATATATATTATAATCGCCCTGATGTACAAAAAGCACTTCATGCTAATACTATGCATATTCCCTAGAAATGGAAGAACTACAGGTGTGTCTAATATATTAATATATTAGAAAAATACGTTACTTACCTTTTTATTAAAATTTATGCCCCAGTTGATTTTGATTGATCCTTCCGCAAATCGATAGAATTGACCGTCAAATTTCCTTCTGAATGGCAGTTTAACCATTAATATGTCATCCTGGACGATTTCAGAATTCTCCATTTTACCAATATACAAAGACCTTATTGCAACCGGGCTTAAAATTTGGGTTTACAGGTATTTCCTACATTCAAATTATTTCACTCCAGAAGTACTATTGTAAATCTCTTATTTCACTCTAGAATTACTGTTGTAAATCTCTAGGACTATCATGTACGTAGAATTAATTTTGCATGTTTGATAATTAAATAATTCTACTTATCGTCCCTGGGTAGATTTCTGAAACTCTCGTTTTGGCTTTGTTTTGAAATTGTTACATCGATTTCTAACCCTATTTCTATTCAACATAACAATATATTTCTATTTAACGTAACACTATAAATGATCATTTTCAACATTGAACACGCTCTCACTACTAAAACGAACAATGAATTTAGTCAATTTGAGTGTATGGGACCCATGATGTTATGTTAAACTATGGTATTGAATATTTATAGTTACAGCTCCAACATCCACTCTCCGTCCTGTAAGTGGTTATTGGAAAGTGTGAGGAGTTACCGATATCATATTGTTTATGAGAAGGTGCTAGGTGTTTTGAAACAAATTTCAATCAGAGTGAGGTTTAGTTCACAATTACACATTACTTTGTAATTTGTAAGGTGCATTTTTGTAAGGTATTATTTCAGTAGAATAGGAAATTACTAACAGTTCACAAGGTTGAAATGATATTGATAGTTCTGGCAGTTCTTTTGCATATATTGGTTGTTGAACAATTATATTCAATAATGTTTATATTTTTATTTTTTTAATAATATTAATGTTTTTCTCTCCTTGAAAATATTCTGGAAATGCTAACAAATAACATTGTGTTTTTTTATATATCTCCACTAAATGTATTACTTGCCAAAGGAAAATATAGTTTGCTTGGTTGTTGGAAGGACAGAGATGGAAAGGCGGATATCTGTAGATAATGGAGACTCGAGAGTATCACGTTCATAGATGTTCAGGTTTACGGGGAGTGTTAATTTTATAATGTTCACTTGTATAGGCTTTGTATCTATGAAATAAATAAGTATTAACTGTCATAGGACTATCACTGGTTCCCTTTAGATGTGAAAGTTGGGGTGTACTATCTCAGAAAATGTTTCTCATCGCCAGGGAGCTAGGTCAAGAACAAAGGCTTCTCGGGTCGGTTTCGGAGATTTTAAAGTGAATCTAGAACCAGGCCTGCATCTTAGAAAATTTTGGAATTGATTTATTGCATTCATTTGGCTAAAAAAAAATATAATGTTTATGGTTTTTCAGTAATAAACTATTACTCCCATTGGTTAATCTCATCGCAAATTCTACTGTGTATTTTAGAAGATGAACCTTTTCAAGATGTTAACCAGCTTAAAAAAAAAGTTCCAACATTAAAGCTATTTTTTCTTATGCCTTGATTGTATTACTCTCATTCTGAACTCCTCACTTTTTTATGTGGAATTTTATCTAATTGTGAAAATTATTTTCCCAAACTATTGATACCTTTTTCAGTATACTCATGGCAAACTCTATTGTTAACTAATCTTTTCACAAGATTAACAAGTTGCCACCTGCACTCGAATTAAAGAACCTTTCAGTATACTCATGGCAAACTCTATTGTAAACTAATATTTTCACAAGATTAACGAGTTGGAGAAAACGTTCCATCCCACGTGCACTCGAATTAAAGATCACTTGAATTAGAGATTCGTGAGAACAACTTAACATAAGTCAATTGAAATAAATATATTACTTATATAAATGAATATGGGATATGGATCAATGCGAGTTTGAAAAGAGGTAATTATTGCATCCAGGCACACTGTATAACATTTTTATATTCATTATAAAACAGATTTACATTTATATATAAAACATATTTACATTTATATATAAATATGAGTTGAATCATATAAGCAATGATAAATATTATAAAGACTATCCGAATATTATGGGAATCTGTTATTGTTATGTCAATGAGAAATAATAATTCAGAATTTTTTTTCATTTTAAATGAGAGTTAATAATACAGTAATGTTTAGTAATGTTTTTTAAATTTTGACTAGAACTTCAAATGAGAATTAATAACACATTAATACTTTTTCAAATTTTGATGAAAACTTCAAAGAATTAATAACACAATAATGTTTTTTCAAGAAAATTTCAAATCACATTTTTATTGAGAAGGTGAATCAAAAGATTAATATTTTGTTAATATGAATGAAAAGAATATTAATTTGAACAATATTTTAATAATAAGAATGAAAAGAATATTTTGATAATAAGAATGAAAAAAATATTATTTTGAAAACCTTGATATCAAATAAAAAGTTAATAAAACAGTAAATAAAAAAATAATATTTTAATTAAGTTAAACTTTTACAATTCACTATTATTAATATAATATAAATTTTAACATTAACTATATAAAAATAATATAATGTAAATTAAAAATAAGATTTATATTTACTTTTATATTAAACTAATCTTAGTTTACCACAATTGTGTCTACTCTTAACAAGTTGCAAAAAACGCTTCAGCCCACGTGCACTCGAATTAGATATTAGTGAGCACAACCTAACATAAGTCAATTGAAAAAAATATATTATTTAGAGAAATGAATATGGGATATGGCATTGATACAATTATCAAATAAATAGGATTGTGAACTAAATATTTAAAGAATTGCATATTTCTTAAAAATTAATATTGGATCAATGCCAGTTTGAAAAGAGGTAATTATTTCATCGAGGCACGCTGTATAATATTTTTATATTCACTATAAAAAGTATTTACATTTATATATAAAACATATTTACATTCATATATAAATATGAATTGAAACATATAACCATTGATAAATATTATAAAGACTATCTAAATATCATGGGAATTTGCTATTCTTATGTTAATGAGAAATAACTTCAAAGAATTAATAACACATTATTGCTTTTTAAAATTTTGAAGAGAATTTCAAATCACATTTTTATTGAAAAGGTGAATCAAAAGATTAATATTTTGTTAATATGAACGAAAATAATATTACTTTGAACAATATTTTAATAGTATGAATGAAAAAAATATTTTGATAATAGGAATGAAAAGAATATTAATTTGAAAAGTTTGATATCAAATGAAAAGTTAATAAAATATTAAATAAAAAGAGTAATATTTTGATTAGGTTAAACTTTTATAATACATTATTATTAATTTATAATATAAATCTTAACATTCAATAAAAATTATATAATGTAAATTAAATAAAAATTATATTTACTTTTGTATTGAAATAATCTTAGTTTACCATACAATTGTATTTACTTTTACTTAAATTTAAATCTTTCAAAATGATTATTAAAAAATTAATTATAAATAATATTTAAAATGATAATAGTATAAACAAAATGTTTACAATACTTAAATATTTAAATATTTTAAAAAAGAAAACTATTAAAATACTATAGTATTGCACAAATTTTATTTTATATAAATACAAATAATACAAAATATTAAATTTTAGTATGATATTTAATAAACTCATTTTTTACCATATTAAAAATATATATTAATGAAGTATAATTTATCGAAAAAAATTGTAAATATCATTTTCAATAATGACCTTAAAAATTTTAAAATGTGTATTAAGTAATATTAATATAAAATAAAACAAATATATTTAAAATAGAAATATAACATAAAATCATTGTAATTATATTAAAGTAATTATAAATATTAAAATGAAATAAAAATAATTAATATATCGAAAATAGTTAATAAAATAATTATTTGTAACATTACTATCAATATTTAAAAAGATAACCTTATAAAATTATCACTTTATATTATCATTTTATAGCTTTCATAATTTAACATAATATTAAATTTTGATTTTTATATTATTATTAATCTTAATTAATACTATTTTTATTAATATTAAACAATGATAAGTAGAATTATCTAATTATCAAACATATGGAACAATGATGCACTAAATTAAACCATGCCTTGTCCAACCATGAATTAATATAGTCTATCTTAGTCAAACAAATCAAACCATTCCCAAACAACTAAAGTCAAACAAAGACAACCGTGCCAAAACAACCAAAGTAAAAAAAAAGTCAAATAGAGACAACCTTGCCTAGATAATCAAAGTCAACCATGACCAAATAATGTAAACCATGGTTAAGGATAATAAACCATGGTACTATACAATGTAAACAAAATTCATATAAATAATGTAAACTAAAGTCATCCAAAGTCAACCATGCTTAAACAATCAAAGTCTTCTAAAGGAAACCATACCCAAATAACTAAATTCAACCAAACCAACCAAGTTCAACCATGCCCAAACAATCAAAGTTAATCAATGTCAACCAAAACAACCAATGTGAACCAAACAACCATCCTCAAGAAAATTCAGCCATGGTAAACTAAAGAATGTAAACCAAACTCAACCATGGTTAATCAAACAAAGTAAACAATGTAAACATGTCTAATCAAACAATGTAAACCAAATTCAACCAAACTGAACCAAAAACCAAACAATGTAAACATCGTCAACCAAACATTCTCAACGTAGTAAACAATTCAAGCAAAGTCAACCAATGTCAACCATGACCAAACAACCAAATTCATTTGAATTCAACCATGTCCAAACAACGAATGTCATCTGACACAACCAAATTCAACTATGCAAAGCCACTAAATTCAACAAAATTCAATCATAGTCAGCCATACCCAAACAACCAAAGTTAATCAAAGCCAACCAAAACAATCAAAGTTTACCGAGCAGCCAAGGTCAACCCTGTCAAATCAACATAATTCAACCATGGCCAAATAGTGTAACAATGTTTAAGCATATTAAATCATGATCAACAAAGTCAACCATGGTGAACCAAACATTTAAATGAAATTCATCCAAACGAAAGCATGCCCAACCAAGTAACTCATCCAAAGGAAACTATGCCCAAAAAACCAAACTCAACCATGCCCATAGTCAACCAAAGTCAACAATAGTCAACCATGCCGAAACAAAATTTTTTTAATCAAAGTCAACCAAACAACTAAGATTGACAAAATTCAAGCATGGTTAACCAAATAATGTAAACCAAAGTCAACCATGGTTAACCAAATGAAGTAAACAATGTATACATAGTTAACCTAACAATGAAAACCAAATTCAACCATAGTCAACCAAATAATGTAAGGGTGAAAGTCAATCAAAGTAAACAATGTTAACATGGTCAACTAAACAATGTAAGCCAAAGTCAACCATACAATGTAAACATGGTCAATCAAACATTTTAAATGATATAAACAATTCATGCAAAGTCAACCATGTCCAAACAACGAAAGTCATCCAAAGTCAACCATGACTAAACAACCAAAGTCAACCATGTCCAAACAACCAAAGTCATCCAAAACAACCATGTTTAAATGAAAAATATGGGTTGAAGTCAACTATGGATTGAATCCAACCAACTGCTGAAGTAAACCTTGGATTGAAGTCAACCATGGATTGAATTCAACTATGTTAGAACAAAAACTATGGGTTGAAGTCAACTATGGATTGTGTTAAGATTTAATATGCTAAGACAGAAAATAGCAGCATTACATTCCATTTCACAATAATAGCATATACAGGATCACTGAAGAAACAACAAGCACAGCATAAACACAAGAGACAGAGATTTATCCTGGGAAACCCTCATGGGGTAGAAAACCCAGCAAAGCTTCCTCAATATAGATGACAAGCAATATACAAAGATGAAACCCTGAGACATGATCTCCTCCTCCACAATAGCATACCTCTCCTCCACAAGTGCGCTATCCTCAAGTGTGTGAGTGTATCAAATGAGGAACACACCTCCTCTATTTATACACTACTCTGATATGTATTTTACACAAGTACATGTAGGCTCGTATTTAACCATTAGGTTAAATACCCCATTATAACTGACTGGGCCGACCCCCACATGGTGGGTCTAATAACCCTAGTTACCACACCCAACTCGAAGGAATAAACATCTCCGGATTTATAGTGTAATCACATCGGAGGTATGGAACATCTCCGAAATAAATAATATACAAATATAATATTCTTTGAAGTTACAATATTTCAACACTCCCCCTTAACGAGAAGGATATTATAACAGTATCTGCACGAGCAAGGAGTCATCAACATCATACATGATACATCTATAAATCATTGGAAGCTTTCTCAACATCATCAGTAACTCAAGCAGTTACTGGAACATCTTCAATACTGGAACATCAACATCTTCAGTACTGAGTCTTTATCTTCTGCAGCACTCGAACAACTACAACAACATCAACATCTGGATCCTCACGATCATCAGTATCGTCATCTCACGATCATTAGCATCGTCATCACACGATCATCAGCATCGTCATCACACGATCATCAACATCGTCATCACACGATCATCAGCATCGTCATCTCACGATCATCAGCATCGTCATCACACGATCATCAGCATCGTCATCTCACGATCATCAGCATCGTCATCACACGATCATCAGCATCGTCATCACACGATCATCAGCATCATCATCTCACGATCATCAGCATCGTCATCACACGATCATCAGCATCGTCATCACACGATCATCAGTATCGTCATCACACGATCGTCAGCATCGTCATCAACACAGGTATCCATAACAATACAAGTATTCACATCATTAGTACAAGTATTCATGCCAATACAAGTATACATATCATCAATACAAGTATCCATACTGATACAAGTAATCATGTCATCAATACAAATATCCATACCGATACAAGTAACCACATCATCAATACTAGTATCCTACCGATACAAGTAACCATATCATCAATACAAGTATCCTACCGATACAAGTAACCACATCATCAATACAAGTATCCTACTGATACAAGTAACCACATCATCAATACAAGTATCCTACCGATACAAGTAACCACATCATCAATACAAGTATCCTACCGATACAAGTAACCACATCAAAAATCACTTTCTCGGAGACCATACGTCTACGGATCAATTCAGGGACCGAAATCCGGGGATGATACAATCCCCACTTCTCGGAGACCATACGTCTACGGATCAATTCAGGGACCGCAGTCCGGGGATGATACAATCCCCACTTCTCGGAGACCTCACGTCTACGGATCAATTCAGGGACCTAAGTCCGGGGATGATACAATCCCCACTTCTCGGAGACCTCACGTCTACGGATCAATTCAGGGACCTAAGTCCGGGGATGATACAATCCCCACTTCTCGGAGACCTCACGTCTACGGATCAATTCAGGGACCTAAGTCCGGGGATGATACAATCCCCACTTCTCGGAGACCTCACGTCTACGGATCAATTCAGGGACCTAAGTCCGGGGATGATACAATCCCCACTTCTCGGAGACCTCACGTCTACGGATCAATTCAGGGACCTAAGTCCGGGGATGATACAATCCCCACTTCTCGGAGACCTCACGTCTACGGATCAATTCAGGGACCTAAGTCCGGGGATGATACAATCCCCACTTCTCGGAGACCTCACGTCTACGGATCAATTCAGGGACATAAGTCCGGGGATGATACAATCCCCACTTTTCGGAGACCATACGTCTACGACTCTCTTTAGGACTGAAAGTCCAGGGATGATCCAATCCCCTCAACTGTCCACTAAGGACTTCATTCTCGGAGACCTCACGTCTACGGCTCTCTTTAGGACTGAAAGTCCAGGGATGATCCAATCCCCTCAACTGTCCACTAAGGACTTCATTCTCGGAGACCTCACGTCTACGGCTTTCTTTAGGACTGAAAGTCCAGGGATGATCCAATCCCCTCAACTGTCCACTAAGGACTTCATTCTCGGAGACCTCACGTCTACGGCTCTCTTTAGGACTGATAGTCCAGGGATGATCCAATCCCCTCAACTGTCCACTAAGGACTTCATTCTCGGAGACCTCACGTCTACGGCTCTCTTTAGGACTGAAAGTCCAGGGATGATCCAATCCCCTCAACTGTCCACTAAGGACTTCATTCTCGGAGACCTCACGTCTACGGCTCTCTTTAGGACATGTGTTCAAGGATGATACAATCCCCACATGTATTCTCATCAATACAAGTACAAGTATCCTCAACCATACACGTACATTAATCAATACATGTGTCATCAAAAGTATGTATTCTTACCAATACATCTTATCATCAAAAGCATGTATTGTCACCAATACATCTATCATCAAAAGCATGTATTCTTACTAATACATATAACATCAAAAGCATGTATAAGTAAAACTAAGTATTCTAAGTATACGAGTCCTAAATCTAAATATTTCTAAGTATCTAGGTGTAGAGAATAGGTTACCTCATCATCGACCTTGTTGTATGATGAGACAATCTCATCATCAATGAATATACTACTCCCCCTTTCGAGGAGGGTCCTTTTGAGCTACACCAAGCTTGTCTCGAAAGTATTCAAATTTCACTCGAGACAGAGGCTTGGTTAGTATGTTGGTAACTTCTTCACTCGAGGTAGAGGTTTGGTTAGTACATCGGTAACCTGTTACGAATTCAAACTTTATAGTTCCTTTCTGTGTCATATCTTGTTAGATCCCTATGATCTTTGACTTATCATGGAACACTGGATTCTATGTCATCTTGATAGAACTCTATTTGTCACATAGGATCACAGTTGGTTCTATCTCTAAGTCAAACAATCCTGAAGCCAAACTTCTTCACAACTAGCAGAGCAAACAGCCATATATTCTGCTTGTGCTGAGAGCCACACTAGACTGCTTCCAGCTAAACCACGAGATCATGGCTAATCCTAGAAAATAACATCCTCTAGATGTGTTCTTCTTGTCTGATACACTTTCTGCCCAATCAGCATCTGAGTAGCCATCTGAAGTCATGATCTCCAAGATAGCACAGATCAAATTCTATCGTATCCTTTAGGTGCCTCATCACATGCTTTGCAACTATCAGGTGAAAACATCTAGTTTCCACTAGATACTGACTCAAGGTATTCACAACAAAGCATATATCTAATCTAGTATATGTTAGAAACATCAATGACCCAATAATTTGACTGTACAGAGTTATATCCACTAACTCTGATGAGTTATCCCCTAACAACTTCAAGTTGGAATCCATAAGAGTGGCCATTCCAACACCTCAAGTCATATTTCTCATCATACTTTCCCTGGTTGAGAAATATTCCTTCTGAGCCTTGCCATACTTCAAGACCTAGGAAGTAAAGCATCAAATTGAGATCTTTCATTTTCATTTCTGCATTGAATGATCTTCTGCATATATATCTGTGCCATCTCTCGTTAGATGGGTCTACTAATATGAGCCTTAATATCATTCGAACTCTGTGGTGAGTTCCTTCTTGCATCCATGTCATTTTTGTATAGAAATCATATTCAACCTTGTAGCAAAGGTTGATATCCACATCACCCATGGTGATCATTAAGCTTATCATTTATTATCGATCCTAGGTACCTATACAGAACCTGATTCACACTTCTTCTTTAATTACACCATACTTGGAGCAAACATCTTGTCGTGATTCTCTTCCCCTTTCTAAGAGAATCTTCTAGCCATGAGCCTTCTATATTTTGTTTGATTTGTAAATCTTCTTGTTTGAACATCCACCACTTGTACGGTGTCCATCATTATTCATGACCTTTCCTACAAATCAAAATTAAGTACATGATTAGTAATACTTCATAATCATCAAATCATATTGACATGATAACCTATTATGCATACAGATATCATTTACATAGTGATGCAACTATTTTGACCAATACTTTAGCACAGCACTTTCCCATATCCTGTATGCATACAGTGGCTATCTAGATGCCTTCCATCTCTACCAGAACATACTATCGAGAGTGTGCACAACTCTCAGCATGTCAGCAAAGAGGTTTCATTCTAGACAAGCAACAATGGAATGTTTGTCCAACTTACCAATCATATGCATATTAGTAGTATACTGTTCAATGTTCTATGAATATTTACACTCAGCATGATATATTATAGGAATACAAATATGCATACAACCTATTACAGGCAATATCATTACTATTTCAAATAACAACTCAAATAATTATCTTTTATGTTTGTGTGGCTGCCTCCCGCTTGATCTTCTGTATGTCTTTTGAACTTCTATTCATTCTGTACCACTGTGCATGCTCAAGAGTCATCCTCATGATCTCATACACAAACATACACTCATTAGTATATTCTAAATGCTATCAAAACATTATAGTACTAAATAATCTTGAAAATGTATAGTCATGATTATAGTTAATAAACATTAGTATTCAAGATTTCAGGGAAGTCTTCTTTTACTCATGCATATCATCAATCAAGATAAAAGATATAATATGCATAATCCATTGATTACTAACTTTATGAATAAGCATAACCAATCATTCCAAGTATACTTATATAAGGGATCCTAACACAAGGTAAGATTCATGGGAAACATACCTGGATTAGTATACCTACTTGGTTATGTACAACATACCTAAACAATCTCTTCAATGATTTAGAGATCCTGAGCTAGAACCTGCATGTCTCATAGGTTAAGCATAATATAACAAAGTCATACATACCTCGTAAGTAGAACAAAGATTATGGATGAGTCTTTGTCTTCATGTTTTCTTGGTCATGGAGCCTGATTTGTCTTTTGTGATGTACCTGTATCTTGTTAGTAGACAACATCAACCTCACACAACATCATAATGCATTAGTACAATCATAAGTGTCAACACCCTAACCAATGAATATCTTCTATCATGCATTCATAATTTTGTTAAGGTGATACAACAAATCTAAAATCAAGATTGTACTAACCGTAATAACATGAAGACAAACATACCATAAACTTAATCATGAACAAATCTCAAAACATACCTCGATGAGTCATACCTGTCGAGATCACTTGTAATCTCCTTATGTAAAGCCTTAGCCTCATCTCCCTCCGAAACAGTAACTCCTTCACTTATGCAGGTGACCAATCCATCTTCTTCTAGGATTAACCCTATCCACTTGATTTGCAAGAACTGGACCTGGAGCTAGATATGGGTTTTTCAGAGAAACCCCAAAAATTCAAACTTTGAATTTCAAACTTCCGAAAGGATAGAAATATGCGCCTTGATGAGCTGATCAAACTGATATATTCAGAATTTGAAAACTGCAAAGTTTCACTCCTCAATTTTGCCTTTGAAACTTACGGATTCACTGGACGTGACCCTGAACTGGGGTTTGGTGAATCCCACTCTTCTTCCCAATCAAAATGTTTGATCCAAAGCTCTAAGCTTATATTTTTCTGAGGAGCTTCCAGCCATGGTCAAAGATTTCAAAAATTCCCATTTTTACAGAACCCCTAATTTTCCACTTTTCTGATCAAAGTCCCGAACTAGGGTTTGATCAAGCCCGGCCTTCTTCCCAACCAAAAAATCTGATCTTGGTCTCTAAATTTCTATTTTGATGAGTAGCATTCAGCCGTGGTCTCCGTTTACAAAAATTCCAACTTTCTTCAAAGCCCTAAATTCCGGAAGCCATGAATGAAGGTATTCAAAAATAATTATGTTTTGACAGAAATATGTACCTGATTGTTTCTGGTGTAACTCCCAACTTTTCAATCCACAGGGTCTGAAAAAGTTTTCTGAGATAGCCTGACCTGTTATCTTTCCATCCTGATAGGTCTGACCTCAATTGGATTCTCTGAGAGAGAGTTATGTCAAATGTTGCAACATGACCTATTTTGGGATAAAACAGAAGAGCGAACTTGTACGGCATGCCGCGTGTCACTGTTTGAACTTCGGCCTCTGAAAAAAATTTCTGAGGTATCTCGGCCTGTTATCTTTCCATCCTGACAGGTCTGACCTCAATTGGACTCTCTGAGAGAGATTTATGCCAAGTGTCGCAACATGACCTGTTTATGGGTAATACCGGAGGGTGAACTTGTATGGAGTGCCATGTGTCATTGGTTCAACTTCGGCCTCTAAAAAAGTTTTATGAGATAGTACCAACTGTGTACTACCTGTCACTATTTACGAAATTTCATTTGGAGCTTCCTAGCCCAAGATATGACCTTTTTCCCAAGGTCACCTGATTTTGACTCAGATGTGGAAGAGGCAGAAACCCTATATTGTATAGATCATAAATCACAAATTACAACGAATTAGAGGTTTTCCTTTGGACACAAGGTACCTCGAGATTTAATCTTCGTCCTGTAACAATTTTAGATCCGAAAACGTCTCCAAAACGGATTTATAGAGAAAGTGCTACGATGACTCGTTTTTGCTATGTAAAACCCTAACCTTCAAATTGTCGTAAGTAAAGCAAGTGTCTTTAGTGCCATACCTTGTCTTCCTTCAGGTTAGCTCTGATACCATGTTAATATTTAATATGCTAAGACAGAAAATAGCAGCATTACATTCCATTTCACAATAATAGCATACACAGGATCACTGAAGAAACAACAAGCACAGCATAAACACAAGAGACAGAGATTTATCCTGGGAAACCCTCATGGGGTAGAAAACCCAGCAAAGCTTCCTCAATATAGATGACAAGCAATATACAAAGATGAAACCCTGAGACATGATCTCCTCCTCCACAATAGCATACCTCTCCTCCACAAGTGCGCTATCCTCAAGTGTGTGAGTGTATCAAATGAGGAACACACCTCCTCTATTTATACACTACTCTGATATGTATTTTACACAAGTACATGTAGGCTCGTATTTAACCATTAGGTTAAATACCCCATTATAACTGACTGGGCCGACCCCCACATGGTGGGTCTAATAACCCTAGTTACCACACCCAACTCGGAGGAATAAACATCTCCGGATTTATAGTGTAATCACATCGGAGGTATGGAACATCTCCGGAATAAATAATATACAAATATAATATTCTTTGAAGTTACAATATTTCAACAGATTGAAGTCAACCAAGTAATGAAGTCAACCTTGAATTGAAGTCAACCATGGATTCATGTTGAATTCAACCATGGATTGAAGTAAACCATGGTTCTTTTGGTTATTTCAACCATGATCAATGATGGTTTAACATGGTCCTCCATAACTAACCATTTGAAGTCAACCATGGTTCACTAAATTCAACCGTGTTTAACCAACATCGACCATAGTGAACCATGGTCAACCAAAGTTAACCATGGTAAAAAATGAGATGTCATCTACCATGCCTAAACATAATGAACCATGGTTAACTAAACTTGACCATAGTCGACTATGATGCAACCATATGGAACCATGTTGCACTAAAGTCAACCATGTCTAAACAATGGTCAACATTGGATTAATATAGTCTATCTTATTCAAACAAACTCAACCATGCCCAAACAAAGTTAAACAAAGCCAACCATGCCCAAGCAAAGTCAAACAAATCCAACCATGCCCAAACAACCAAAGTCAAACAGATACAACCATGCCTAAACAACCAAAGTCAACCAAAACAACCAAATTCAAACAAAGACAACCATGCCTAGATAGCCAAAGTCAACCAAACAACCAAAGTCGTTCAAACTAAATCAAAGTCAACCATGCCCAAACAATGTAAACCATAGTTAAAGACAATAAACTATGGCCAACTAAACAATGTAAACCAAATTCATACAAATAATGTGAATTAAAGTCATCTAAAGGAAAACATGCCCAAACAACCAAATTCAATTGAAACAACCAAATTCAACCATTCCAAAACAACTAAAGTCAAGCAAAGTCAACACAGTCAACCATTCCCAAAGAACCAAAGTTAATCAAATTCAACCACAACAACCAAAGTTAACCAAATAACCAAGGTGAACCCTGTCAAATAAAAAAAGTCAACCATGCTGAAATAATGTGACCCAAAATCAACTATATACAATCATATGATGTAAACATGGTCAAACAAACAATGTAAATGATATAAACAATTCAAGCAAATTCAAGCAAAGTCAACCATTCCCAAACAACCAAAGTCAACCAAAACAACCAAATTCAATCATTCCCAAACAATCAAATTCAACCACAGTCAACCATATCCAAACAACCAAAGTTAATCAAAATCAACCAAAGTCAACCAAATAACCAAGGTCAACCAAATTGAACCATGGAAAACCAAACAATGTAAACCAAAGTCAACCATGGTTAACTAAACAAATCAAACAATGTTAACATGGTCAACCAAACAATGTAAACCAAACTCAACCATCGTCAACCAAACAATGCAAGTGCCAAATTCAACCAAAGTAAATAATGTAAACATGGTAAACCAAACAGTGTAAACAAAAATCAACCATAATCAATTAGTCAACCAAATTCAACCACATCCACTCATTGTTAGTCGTAGTAAACCATAATCAAACAAAACCTGCCAAAGTTAACCAAAGTCAACCATTATTTACCAAAGTTAACCAAATTCAATGAGATCCAATAGTCAATTGCGGTTAAACAAAGTCAATAATGGATAGCCATAGTCAATTAGTCAACCAAGCTTAACCATAGTCCAACATAGTTAAACATAGTCAATCATGGTCAACCATAGTAAACTAAAGTCAATTATGCCCAACCAAAGTTAACCATGATACAATGTCCATCGCGGATTGAATTCGACCAAGGATTGTAGCCAAACTTGTTTGAAGCCAGCCATTATATTGATATCAACTATAGATTGATTTCAATCCTAGATTGAATTCAACCTTTCTTAGAATTCAACCATGGATTGGATTCAACCTTACTAAAATTTAACTATGAATTGAAGTCAAACATGGATTGAATTCAACCACAGATTGAAATAATTTATGTTTTTATTATTAATGACCTAAAATAAACCATTGGCATTTCGTCAACCTTTCAGACAACCTTCGATTGAAGTCAAACTTCAATTCAAATAACCCACATATTGAAGTCAAGTTTGAATTGAATTCAAATATAGATTGAACTCATATATAGATTGAAGTCAAACTTGGATTGAATTCACCCATTGGATTGAAGTCAACCTTGGATTGAAGGAAACTTTGGAGTGAATTCAACCATGGATTCAATTCAACATGTCTAAATGAAAACTATGGGTTCAAGTCAACTATAGATTGAAGCCAACCAAGCACTGAAGTCAACCATTGATTCAAGTTGAATTCAACCATGAATTGAAGTCACCTTTGGATTGAAGTCAACTTTGGATTAAATCCAACCTTAGATTGAATTCAACAAAGGATTCAAGTTAACCATGGATTGAAGTCAACATTGTTTTGAGGTCAACCTTTCTTGCAAGTAAACTATGGATTGAAGTCAACATTGCATTGAAGCCAACCATGGATTGAAGTCACCACTAGCATGAGGTCAAATTTTCTTAAAAGTCATTTATTTATTCAAGTCAACTATCAATTGAAGTCAACCATGGTTCAAAGTCCATCATCCACTTTTAAAAATGTTGTTGGGGATTGAAGTCAACCATAGTTCAAAATGAACCTTAGATTGAAGTCAATATGGATTGAATTGAACCATGGAAGTCAAACTTGGATTGAACTCAACTATGGAATGAATTCAACCATAGTTTGAAGTCACCACTAGCATGAGGTCAAAATTTCTTAAAAGTCATTTATTTATTCAGGTCAATTATCAATTGAAGTCAACCATGGTTCAAAGTCAATCATCCACTTTTAGAAATGTTGTTGGGGATTGAAGTCAACCATAGTTCAAAATGAACCTTATATTGAAGTCAATATGGATTGACCTGAACCATGGAAGTCAAACTTGGATTTAAGTCAACTATGGAATGAATTCAACCATAGTTTGAAGTCTATATTTGATTGATTTCATCCATGGTTTGATGTCAACATTTTTCGAGCGAAAAAAAACTACTATTGATATTCCATTGAATCAAATAGTACAAAGAAGTTCATGATTCATGATCCTGAATCAGATACATAAATTTACAAAACTTTCAGAAGATTTTAAAATTTTCAAGACCCAGTCTCGTATTTAGATACACTTCAAACAGAAGGACAGCCCACCAAAAAAAGAAACCATAAATAGAAAAAACAGACCAAAAGAAGAGGTTGTCCCGGAGATTCAAAGTATCCTGAGATCTTAATCAAAAAAGAAAATGGAACCACTATCCAGCAAGCAATTATCACACCATTCTTCCCATGCAAGAATTCCTTCCATATCTGATAGAGCTTGTTTTGATAACTAGTCTGGCAGAGAGTTATGCTCTCTATAAATATGCTCAAACATAATATTTTGATGCTTTGATATTTCATTTTGAGCACGAGAAATCCAATGTCTCATATTTGTCACATTCAACTTGAATTAACCAACTTCCCACTTGATTGTAACCCTCGGGTCACCATAAACTTTAATATTGACCAAACCAAAGACATCAAGGCCACTTTCAAAACGCACCAGAGAGCCATAAGTTTCGCTTTCATATTACTGCCAACACCACAATTGAACCTCACTGAGAAATGATGTGAATCATTCAGATGTATCACACCCCCTACTGCACATATCCCATTTTGTGCAGCACCATCAAAGAAAAGAACAGGCTGATCCACTATAAGAGAGAAATTTCAATCTTTGACAATATTATGTTTAGAATCATTGGACTCATATCCTAAAAACATCTTCTGAGCTATTAGACTGCATCTCAAGATATCTGGGGGAATATTCTGGAACAGAGCACAATTTCTAGTGTGCAAATTGCCCAAGTAATGCAAATGGCAATATTAAAAAACTGTTTGCAATGCGTGTACCAATTCAGAAGGAAAACATTGAAGGCACCAACATCCCATTGAAGAGAAATATTCATATTTTTTGTAACAAAACTCGATATTTTTTGGGTGAAGCTGTAGGAAACAAATAAATGCTGCTTAGTTTTGGCATCTTTGAAGCAAAGAGAACATCAACTAAGGATTGAAGTTAGCCTTACTTCAAAGTCAACTGTGGATTGACTTCTTAATATGGTTTCATAATATGGTCAAACAATGGTTGGCCATGTTCTCCTCATTATGTCAACCATGGTCAACATCAATGTTCTCCTCGTTATGTCAGCCATGAAGCACTAAATTCAACCATGCCTAAACAATGGTCAACCATGGTTCAAAGTCTACCTTGGTTGAGCGTCAACTATGGACTAATGTCAACCATTATGAAACACGGTATAAATAATTGAACTTATATTATTATTAATTATTTAATTTTTACTTATTATGTATTTACTTATATTATTTATTTTCTATGTTTTCATTAATAAGTAATGCTTAATTTTTTTGTTTATAATAATAATAATAATAATAATTTTAAAATTTAAATTGAAAATAAAATAATAATAATGACAATAGCACATGGGGCATAGAATACACTCCTTTCGTAACATCATGTGTTCAAAACTCACTGGGTAGGAGCGTATAAAATAATAATATTAATAATAAGTGTCCACCATAATCAACAGTCAACCAATATTCACTGGACATTAGTCAACAATTGATCACCGAGGAGTCAATAGTAAACAAATATTCTATAATAAACCAATATTCAACAAATAGTCAATATTCAATACCAATGGTGAACCATAGTCAAACATGGTCAACCATTATCAAACATGAACAACTATGCTCAAGCATAATCACCCATGGTCAATCATAGCCAACCAAAGTTGATTATGCCTAACTAAATTCAACCATGGTCGCTAACTATTTAAACATGTGGTTATATTTTACTTCTCTTTAATATCAACAAATTATTTTATTTTGAATTTACCTTAAATTAATTAAATAATTTAATTAGTGTTTTTATGATAATTATTATTACGAAATATTGATTTTAATTAATATTAGTAAATAAGATATGTTAATATTAATAAAAAAAAATTATATGGCATTTATTTTTAGTACAAAAGTTAAGTTAAATTAAATTAAATGAAAGTAATTAAATTAAGTTAAGTTAAGCTAATTAATTAGATTAAATTAAATTAATTTAATTTAATTAATTAACTTACCTTAATTTGATTTGATTTAATTTAGTTTAATTTAATTTAATTTAAATTTAATTTTTAATACGTTTTATTTAATTTTTAATATATATATATATATATTTAACTTAATATATTTCTTTTATTTTTATTTCCAAATAACATTTTATTAATTTTATTAATTTAGTTATTTCTTCGCTGTCCACTAGCAACAACCACATTTTTAAATGTGGTTGATATTTGTCAATAGGTCTATATCAACCAGCTTTTAAATGTGTGGTCATGGTTGATATAGGTAGATCAACCACATTTAAAAATGTGGTTGTTGCTAATGATAAATTATTTGAGTTATCATTTTCGAAAATTCCATTGAAATTGATATAAGAAGTAAATTGTAAAAGAAATTATTCAAAGCATATAGTATAAAATGTGATTTTAGAGAACCCTAACAAAAGAAGTAATGAGATTGAATGTTCCGGTGTGGTCTATTTTAGAATCTTAAGAAAAGAAAATACCTTGCAATTGATATAAGAAGTAAAGTGTAAAAGAAATTATTCAATGTAAACAGAATAAAATCCAGGGCCTCGTACAGCGAAGGCAACTGTGATGAGATAGAATCCAGGGGGCAACGCAATGTATACAGTATAAAATCCAGGGCCTCGTACAGCGAGGGCAATTGTTATGATAGAATCCAGGGGGCAACGCAACGTGTGTGAAAATAATGCAAGCACGGAGAAAGAAATAGAACCGGCTCCGTGTTTGTAAAATCTTCGAGGCAAAATATGCAGCTCTCCACCTCTTCTGTAGTACTGTGCTCAATGTCTCTCTCAGAATCCGCAAGGGCCTTCTCCCATCGTGCCTGACGCCATGGTGCCAACCATGTATGATCTACACGCAGTCGTAATACAATGAAAGCAAGCAACGTCGATGCTACAACCGGCGCATGCTTTTCCATGAATGCTTTTATGATGTCAACTAAAATCCCAGTGATGACAGTAAACGCATACTCGTCCATCCCTGACTGCAAATATCGTACAAGAAGTTCGCGGCTAAACGCTCTACTCTTTTTGATACTGATGATTTCACAAATAGAAAGTAATATCCACCGAATTGTTTTTGTTTTTTATTTAAAAAAAAATTATTTTTAATATTTTTTTATAAGTTATGAATTGACACGATTTTTTTAATTAATCTTATGATCTATTTAAAAAATGAAGTTTATATATATATTTTAATTTTAAAATTTACAACAATCTAATTCACCTTGTACCACTTACTCTATAGAAGAGATGGGCTCCTGAAATAATTTATTCTCCTTTGACCATAAAACCATAATCCATGTTTACAACTATTAAACTAAATCCAACAATTATCTTGTGACCATATTGAAATTCAAATTACACTAAATTTCCTACAATCACGTTGGTGGTTTGGATGGTTCTTATTGCACTAGAAAATTGTTCCCTTATGCCTCTACATTCATTTATGCATTCTATATAAACTAAAGCTTAATGTGGAACATTACTTATGAGATCCAGCAAAGAAACGATTAATGACTCGTGTAGATAATTCTCTTGCCATGTGTTTTCCTAAGCAAGTGAAAAAAACTATTCTGCTTTTGATATCTCTTTAACAATGATGCCGAAAATGACATGTAAATTAATCACCTAAATAATCTTTTATCCTTAAAAAAATCATAATTTTATTTATTGTATAAAAAATTACATCTAGCAAATGCATGTGGGAATTTGAGAGCTTGATAGCATATGCAGGTACTCACATGAACTAAAATTCTTATATATGTTTTACATGAAAAAAAAAACTACAGAAAGGGATTATGCAAGTATCCCAATTTCCAATACCTTTGTCATCTAGCATAGTCTAGGCCCTTTGAGGTGTTTCCATGTTTTTTCCCCTCAAGATGTGGTCGATAAAGATATTATTTATTGATTTATACAATATTATGGTCTCATCATGTGTGGTCAGAAAATTGTCATTCTAAAATTCACATTTGCCTGTAATCCTATAAATGGCCAACTCAGAGTGACAAGAATTCTGCAACATTGTTTTAACCTTATCCAGCATTAACTTTATATTATACGGAATGTGTGGTTGATGCGTAGAGTAATACAATCAACACCTACAATATTACCCCCCAACTAAGATGCCCCATCAAAGTAAGCCTAGGGATTACTCATAACAATACTCTTTTCCAATGGTTATCTTGGAATTTTTATTATGACCTATAAAATACATTCATTTACTATGTTTAAGATTTGAATTGATACAACAAATGTGAGCTATACCTTGTTCTAAAACAGAGAAACATTATGTACCAACCTGATCCCCTTGCTATGATAAGAGGGAAAGCACATTAAGCAATGGTCTTTGAATTCCCACACCATATTCTAAGACCATCCTTAATCGTGTCACCCTCCCATATTGATTTCCCATAGGAGGAGATCTGGCCTCTTCTCAAGCAGATCGACACATACTGGAGCTACTCAAGAAACCAGACAGGGCACAATACCTAGGTGTAGTGCCCCTCTTTTTCCACTGGGAAAATCTTCTCGAAATTTGATGTCGTCAAGTAGTTTCAGTAGCCAACAAATTAGGATAACTCTCCGAGGTGGACACATTCAAAAAGAGCAAGACACAGTGCATCCATGAGGAAGGGTGCACTGGCTTCGAGAGGGCACTAATGCTGAGCTAGAGAGTTGAGAAAATGTAAGAAGAAACACAATAAAATACAGCGGGTGCTAATGCTGAGTCAGAGCATTGATAAAATGCAAGAGGAAATGCACATTTACATAGAGCAGGAAAAGAGGAACCACAAGGAGTTCTATCATTCCAGGAGGAGGTATCCAATCTAAAACTAGAAGCAAAGAAAATAATGGGATCAGAAAAGTAACTTTCTCAATAAGCCCATTTGTATTAGATGAGAGGTTCAACATTTATAGTAAGGTACCTACTTATTTACATAATAGATGTTCTAATACACTTTAAGAAAACTTAGGCTAAGCTTATTACATGATCCCCTGTTTCTACTATGGGTTGCAAAGAATACTAGCTTCTTTGTGGCCCAATTCCTCCCTATTTAGATCTAGAAGCCTCCATGCTTCCATGAGAAGATGAGGAAACAGACGTTGCACCATTTGAGATGTCATCCACTTTGCTTGAGTTGGAGTTTGTCCTTCACGTTCAAGGAGGTAGGAGGTGTAAGCTTGATGGCGAGTAGAACGCGTTTTGGTTGTTGGTTGTGGAGCCAGATCTTCCAGTCTCATAGATGATATTGTCTCTGCCGTATACCCCAGCTTTATATGATACACAAAAGGACTGTACACTCATTCCCCAATTGGTATCAGAGCCAAAGGTCTATTTGGCCGATAAACCCACAGGAAGCTAGGGTTTCTGGTTCCAGTGGGAGCAATGGCAGAAGAAGGAAAGTTTAAGGTCGAGAATTTTAATGGCCAAAAATACCAGTTATGGGAGCTGCAAATGGAGGACTATCTGTACAAGAAGGATCTATTCCTACCGTTGGGAGGAAGAGAAAAGCGATTAGTGACTATGAAAGACGAAGAATTGGAGGTTCTTGACAAAAAGGCACTGGGAGCAATACCGTTGTCCTTGGATTCGACGATGGCTTTCAATATCTCAAAAGAAAATACAACGGAGCGTTCGATGAGCACATTGGGTAAGCTGTATGAAAAACCCTCGGCCTCCAACAACGTATTTCTAATGAAGTGTTTATTTAATATGAAGATGTCTGAAGGTGGATTTGTTGTTGATCATTCAAATGAATTGAATACGGTTACAAATCAACTAAGTTTTGTAAGTGTTAACTTTGATGATGAGGTTAGGGCTCTTCTAATCTTGTGTTCATTGGCAGAAAGATGGAATGGCTTGGTCATGGCTGTAAATAACTCTGTCTCTGGTTCAAACACCTTGATATTTGATGATGTTGTTAGTGTTATTCTTAGCGAGGAAATGCGAAGAAAAAGCACAGGTGAGACATCAGGTAATGCATTGACCATGGAGAGCAGGGGAAGACAAAAGGAGAGAGGAAAGAGCCAAGGTAATCATGGCAAGTCTAAAACGGACATATCCAAGTCTATAATGGGAAAAATAGAGTGTTGGAACTGTGGAAAGAAAGGACATCTAAGGAAAGACTACAGATCTATAAAGAAGAAAGGAGATGGACAGTAGGATACTACCGAGGAAGCAAATGTAGCAGGTGATTTGTTACAAGATGCTTTGATTCTTGCATTAGATAATACTAGTGATTACTGGGTAGTAGATTCAGGGGCTTTATGTCATGCTACACCCCATAAGAAATATTTTCATGATTATGTTCCAGGTGATTTTGGACATGTTTTATTGGGTGATGATGAGCGATGTAAAATTGTTGGAATGGGTAAGGTATGGATAAAATTTAAGAATGGAACTGGTTGGCTGCTGAAATATGTAGGGCATATTTCTGCTATGAAAAGAAATCTGACCTCAACGGGGTAGTTGGGAGATGGCGGCTATCTATCTACATTTGGAGAAACGTGGTGGAAGATCACTAAAGGATCAATAGTGATATAAAAATGAGACAAGGTAGGTACGTTGTATTTATGTCCTCATAATACTGACCATTGTATCTCTTCAACTTCCATAGGAACATATACATCATTGTGGCATCATAGGCTTGGCCACATGAGTGAGAAGGGGATGTAGATTCTCCACTCAAGGAAGTTGCTTCCAAATTCGAAGCATGTAAGTTTGGAATTCTGTGAGAACTGTGTTTATGGAAAACAAAAGAGAGTCATATTTCTCAGGGTTGGGAAACAAAAGAAGAATGAAAAGCTAGAGCTTGTGCATACAGACGTATGGGGACCGGATCAGGTACAATCTCTTGGTGGCTCTTATTATTATGTTACATTTATTGATGATGCAACTAAAAAAACTTTGGTTTATTGCATTAAACATAAATCTGATGAGTTTGCTACTTTTAAGAAGTGGAAAGCTTTGGTTGAGAATGAGACAGGAAAAAGGTTGAAGTGTATCAGATCTGATAATGGAGTTGAGTACTGCGGCAAAGAGTTTGATAGTTATTGCTGATACAATGGGATTCGTAGAGAAAAGATAGTCCCAGGAAAACCACAAAAAATGCCGTGTCAGAAAGGATGAATAGAACAATCATGGAGCGTGAAAGGTGTATGAGATTGAATGGAGGGTTGCCCTTATAGTTTTGTGCATATGCTGTAAATACTGTTGTTTATTTAATAAATAGAGGGCCTTCAAGTGCTTCTGATGGTGGTATTCTAGAGGAGGCATGGACAGGTAGAAAGGTAAACTACTCATTTATGAGAACGTTTGGTAATGAAGCATTTGTCCATATTGATGAAGAAAACAGAACAAAGCTTGAAGCTAAGTCCAAGAAATCTACCTTTATTGGATATCGGGTTGATGATTTTGGTTATCGCTTATGGGATTATGAAAATAACAAAATCATTAGGAGTAGAGATGTGATATTCAATGAAAAGGTCATGTATAAAGATCAATTGCAGGGAAAGAAACAAGAAAAGGAAAACACAGAGTACACAGTACTTGATGAAATTAAGTAAAATGAAGTTCCAAAGGTGCCAGAAAGTCAAGAACAACAACAAGTACCTGAAACTGCTGCGAGTGTAAGAAGATCTACTAGGTTAAGTAGACTCCATGAACAATACTCCCCTTCAATGTATTATTTATTGACGACTGATGCTGGTGAACCAGATTTTATGAAGAAGCAATGCAGGTGGAAACTAGAAAGAAGTGGGAGCAAGGCATGAATGAGGAGATGGACTCATTGGTAGGAAACCAGAGTTGGGATTTGGTTCAGTTGCTTATTGGTAAAAGAGCATTGTAGAACAAATGGATTTACAGGTTGAAGGAAGAAGAAGGAGGTAAGAAGCGGTACAAGGCCAGACTTGTTGTAAAGGGGTTTGCACAGAAGAAGATATAGATTTGGATGAAATATTTTTTCCTATTGTTAAGATGAGCTCAATTAGGACTATTTTAAGTCTAGTGGCGGTAGAAGATTTGCATCTTGAACAGTTAGATGTAAAAACAACTTTTCTCCATGGGGATTTGGAGGAAGAGATATATATGCAGCAACCACAAGGGTATGAGTTCAAAGGGAAGGAGGATCCGGTATGCAAGTTGAGGAAGAGCTTGTATGGCTTGAAGCAAGCTCCAAGGCAGTGGTATCTAAAATTTGACAGGTTTATGACAGAACAAGTTTATAGTAGATGTCATTCTGACCACTATGTTTATTTCAGGGGGCTAGATAATGGAAGTTATATTATATTTTTATTGCATGTTGATGACATGCTTGTTGTAGGGTCTAACATGCAGGATATAAATGTGCTCAAAAGGAAATTAGCTAATTCATTTGCGATGAAGGATTTGGGTGCTGCAACGAAAATCCTTGGTATGATAATTACAAGAGATAGGAAAAATTGCAAATTGACATTGTCTCGGGGTGAGTACATATAAAAGGTGTTGGAGAGGTTCAAAATGCAGAATGCAAAACCGGTTAGTACTCCTTTGTCTATTCATATTAATCTAATTAAGTAAATGTGTCCCAAGAGACAGGAAGAGACATATTACATGTCCAAGATTCCCTATTCATCAGCAGTTGGAAGCTTGATATATGCCATGGTGTGCACAAGACCAAATATTGCACATGCAATGGAAGTTGTGAGCAGATATATGAACAATCCAGGTAAAGAACATTGGAAGGCAGTATAGTGGATTCTCAGGTATTTGAGAGGTACTACCACTCATGCATTATGTTTTGTAGGTTCAGACACTGCTTTATAGGGATATGTTGATGTAGATATGGCAGGTGACAATGATAGTATGAGGAGCACCACAGGGTATGTGTTTACTGTAGGTGGAACAACAGTAAGTTGGATTTCAAAACTGCAAAAGGTTGTTGCACTTTCAAGAACGGAAGTAGAGTATGTTGCTGTTACAGAGGTTAGTAAAGAGATGATTTGGTTGAAGAGGTTCATGGAGGAATTGGCTAAGAAGAAGAAGGATATCAGGTTGTATAGTGATAGCCAGAGTGCCATTCATCTTTCAAAGAAATCAACATTTAATTCCAGGACTAAACATATATAGCTCAAATACCATTTCATACGCTCTGTTGTAGAAGATGAACTGTTGAAGCTGGAAAAGATATACACTAGCCAGAATCCTGCAGACATGTCCACAAAGGTAGTGACCAGAGAGAAACTGAGATCTTGCTATGTTTCAATTGGCCTTCTAGCGTGAAGGTGAGGATGAGAAATTTGCCAAGTCCAAGATCTATCAAGAATAGTAGCGGTGGAGTTGTTGTAATCAGTCTCCAAGTCGGAGATTGTTGGTTATGGATCCAAATATTCCAGTCTCATAGACGGTATTGTCTCAGCCATATAACCCAGATTTATATGATATGCAAAACTTGACTGTACACTTGTTCCCCAACCTTTGGGTTCAGTGCAGCACCCCGAAAGAAGGGGGTTCGAGGGAAAGACCCCCAAGTCATGAGGGTTCACCAACAGTTTACGGGCCTTTGGTTTTGGGTAACCCATGGTATTTTCCCATTATAATTCCCCTATAAAATAATGACATTGTAACACAACTATGATTGATTTATTAGGTATTATGCATTGTAAATATCTCTGAGATCGAAAAGAGAGACAACAAGAGAGTGTGAAGAGGAAGTGCAGTGGTTGTGTTGCAGGTTGTATCCCTTCACTTTCTTGGATGATATGATAATAAGGACTCTCAATTTCAACGTGGACGTAGCCCAATTTGGGTGTACCACGATATATTAGTGTCTCTCTTGTAATGTGTCTATGTGATTATATTTGCATTTATGTTTATTGTTATTGCTCTCCAATCCTATTTTTCTAACATTGGTGTCGAGTATAGTATCCTTGGAAAAAGGAAGTTGGAATTGTAGAATATTGTCCTCAGGATGTGTAATTGTGATTGGTTCAACGAAGAGAGGAGGCTCGAATAATTTTAGATGATTGAAGTTCATGACATTGTGGATCCCGAGCTTAGGAGGGAGGTCCAACCGATATGCCTTTTCCCCAATATTTTCTAGAATTGTGTAAGGGCCATATCAAATTGGATGTAGTTTATTATGTTGTGCTTTGAAGCATTTGTTATCCAAATGTAACCAAGTGTGGTCTCCAGGATGAAAGGAAATGGATGTACTATGTTTTTCATGCCTTTGCTTTGTGCATGCTTGAGCGGCTTTCAAAGCTTTTGTTACCTGAGTGTGGCAATGTGCAATGTGTTGAATAAAAATTTGAGCTGAGTGTTGTTCTCTTTGTTGATGATCTATACCTTGGGTTTCTAATGTGAGGGGAAGCTCAGCTGTAGAAGCTGGTTTGAAGCCTAAACATACTTCGAAAAAAGAAAAATCGGTAGCGAAATGTGTGGCCCTATTGTAGCTATGTTCAAGAATATGTAAATAATTCTTCCACTATTTGTACGTCTGAAATGAGTACATAGACAATGTACCAGCACGCGTTTGACTACCTCTATTATGACATCCGTTTGAAGGTGGAAAGCTATGGAGAATTTAAGATGACATCCAAGCAGGGACCGAGAGTGCCTTCCCAAAAAAAATCAGGAAAGTGTGAGCCTTGATCATAGATTATGTTGCTTGGTAGGCCAAAATGAGGTCATATGTGTTGGAAATACAATTCCGTTGTTTGAGAGGGTGTGTTATCGAAAAATACACTCGAACGGACGCGAGCTGGATCTCCCTAGCTCAAAGTGAGTCTAGAACAAATAGAACAGACTACCAATGCATGTCCTAGATCTACTTAAGGATCAAGTACTAGATGTCTTACCTTTCACTATGCAATCCTTTCTCCTGAATGCTGCTCCACGTCTCACGGTCGTCACATCCAAGATGCAAGACCTGTCAAGACAAGAAACAAGAGAAACCAGTAAAAGACATCTATACAATAAGCGATCTAAGTAGACATTTAAGCAGGTAAACTACTCAATATCATTGCGGATATGAATAATATTGGTGGAAAGCATTTGTATTACTGCAAATAGAGGAGTGCATGGTAGAGATATAGAACCACAACCAAGGCTTAACGCTGTAGCCCTTCTCTGACAAAGCCAATTTCCATATCCTTGAAAGGAAGTATGAGTTCTCCAATAGTGAGTGGAGGTGTTTTAAGAGTGATTTCACCAGCATGTAGATACCATAGTCTTCCTCCCTTTGGGATGGGAGTGAGCTTCACTTATATAGGACTAAATGGATAGGGTATGGATAGGATAGGTTGAGAGATGGTAGGATAGGCTTAAGGGATCTCTCCAAAGGTCTAGGAACCGAGTGCCAGCTCTTCCAAGAGGTCAGGGATAGGGTCCCAAGTCAGCAAGCTTCGAGATGGACCTCGAAGAATCTATTTTTGCCACTTAACTGACTTTGTCTCACCCTATAATGGAGCAAGGTGCGACGTCGCATGTTGCTAGTGTGCAACCTGCAACGACCCTTCAAAAATGAGCACAACTATGTACAAATCCTCCCAGGATGATTACTTAGTCCGGGTATCTTCAGGGGTGTATACACTGAATCTTATGATGAGTAAATTTTGGGTGTAACAGAATGCCCCCCAAAGCATGAAGCTATTGAAGATAGATAGGTGAAGTGCTTTGATAGAAGTAATGGCAATAGATTTGTTGGACGAAGGAAACTACTGCAGTACAACTGACTCTGAACTGACAATCTCATATGAAGTACAACATGGCTGTCGAGCAATACGTTGCAGATCCATGGTAGTATTGATCGACTGAACACAATCATGGCTAATAGACACAAGCATAGATCCATGACGAGATGATAACACAGCCACGACCAATACAAAAGTGGATCCATGTGATATAACTCAATACAAAGTCTATGGCAACCTGGGTAAAACATGACTCCACAGAGTCTTCAAGCTGAACCTGCAATGATACGAATCTATCCATGTGATTAAAAATGTCTTAATGTCGAACATGGTAGAAATCACTTGATTACTGGTCATTGATGTAAAACGTTAACAAGTGCGAGGGAGATCACCATTGATGTCAATGATTCCCAAGGTATCATAGTACATATCATCAAGCGTGAATAAATGGGTTGAATTCGAATGCGAGATGAAATCTTTCAATCAAGAGTCAATGATGTAAACTCATGTTGAAAGCGAGCTAACCTACCATTGAGGCATGTAGGGCCAAGGTACTTGATTGGTTTCTATATTGAATCGTCAGATGATGAGTTGAAGTCGACAAGGATGAATCTGTCGAAGGAGGGCCATGATGAATCCCCCATCAATCGACACGAAACACAACAAAGATGTATAGGGTAGATCGGATGGTACAGTAACATGTAAGACTGACTCAGAGTAGACCGATGTGATGGCAGGTGTACTGACTATAGATGATAAATGATAGACATATTCTTGAACATGGTCATGGCATGACTTGGCAATATTGACATGATGAGTGCGACACAAATTCTCAAAGCGACTGATGATGGAAGCTTTTATTTGAACGACTCAAAGGAGTAACAAGACCCAGGAAATAAGTGGAACTTGAGGACAAATGGATGATCCAAGTGCTGTATACAAATGGAGATGAGTGCCATGTTCAAGAATGACTACATACTTCCATTAATAAGGCATGTAACACGAACACTTTCCTTTTTCCCCATCATGAATGATGAGTGCCTCATGTGTTTTTCGTGAGCTTGATGAGGGTAACCAGATGCTCGGTATAGCTCATATCATAGATGAGTCCAATCCCAAATATTTTCTGAACCTGGGATAGGAGGGGTTCGTCCCATGACGGGCCCTTCAATGTGAAAATTTTAACGATTCCATGGAAGGCAAACTCGGTCGTCATTTCATGTTTAGAGAGTTTGAAAAGAACTAAAGGAGACTCCAATGGTCCTTTTTTCGTAAAGTTAGCCTCATCGCCCGAAAAAAGGGTAAAACAATGTGGGAGAGGAATCTTCCAATCATGATTGGCTGGAGTATACATTTTTCGTAATTAGTGCCTCCTAGTCCGAAAAATGGGTAAACTATCACAAGGAAGACGATCATTCAAATGCTTTTACAAGCGTGAAAGAATCGAATTCGCTTGGCAATCTTTTCCTATTTAGGGAGTCTGAAAAGAGCTTAAAAAGGACTCCATGAATAACTTTGCCATGGTTGATGACCGAGTACAATAAAGGAAAAGTAAATTCGGAATAGTTCATTTTCCATAAATAGTCTAGCGAGGCTAGTTAAAGTGATAAACCTCTACTCGTTAGATACACCTTTTTAACTCAAATTTTTAATGAGCATGAGAATGGTATCAAAAGAACTTAGAATCTTTTTCATGTTTGAACCAGAGCACGAAAAAGTAAAAACTAAGCTCAAACAACTTTTCATGTTTCAACCAGAGCATGAAAAAAGTGAAAAAGTAAGCTCAAATACTATCTTACTGTTTTTAACGAGCTCGAAGATATGTTGGAAGAATGCTCGGGATAATTTTCACGGTTTAATGAGCTTGAAACCTAAAAAAGGAAAGTATGCTCGAAAATGTTCCCAATGGTGGATTTCTTCCCGTCATGAAATCCAAAGGTTGGTGCATGTCCCCAGCATGATTGCTAGAACTAAGTGACTTAGCTCCAACGTGGTGTGGAGAGGCGATCGATTTGAATTCAATGTAACTTCCAGAGGTTGAAGACATGCCCCCAAGCTTCATTTCATCCTCCTAAGGCATAGGCAGGTGAAAAGAAGGTTCATGTACTAAGTCTATGAGGAGACTCGACTCAAAGGGAAAGGATATGTTTCATTTTTTAACGAGCTTGACACAAGATTAGAACTCTTCTCACAGGAACCTATTTCATTTTTTAACGAGCTTGACATAGAAAAGGAACTATGCTCATAGGTTAAGGCCCATTGATGGGTTCCTTCCTAGCATGATGCCCATAGGTTGGTAAATGCCCCTAGCATGATTGCTAGTGGCTTAACATGGTAGTGTTCCCTCAACATGATTGCTGACAGTACGACATGTGGCATGCCCCCCAAGCTTCATTTCGTCTGAAAATGTTGCTTGCTAACCCAACTACCAAGCTTCATTTCCTCTAAAAATGTTCACCAAGGGGGGGAAAACGAGAATCAGATGAAATGAAGGTTCAAGTTCTAATTCTAGCGAGAGACTCGAACTGATGGGAGGGATATCTATTTCATTTTTACAAAATATTGAAATAGACAATAACTATGCTTGAGGGGGCCCATCTTATTTTTTAACGAGCTTGAAATGGAATAAAACTATGCTCGAGTGGATGGTTTCATTTTTATGCAAGATTGAAACCAAAGGTAAACTATGCTTAGAGGGGTCTATCTCATTTTTATCGAGCTTGAAATAGAATAAAATTGTGCTCTAATGGATTGGTTTCATTTTTATGCAAGCTTGAAACCAAAGGGAAACTATGCTAGGGTGGTTGGTTTCAGTTTTTAACGAGCTTGAAACATAACATAAACCGTGCTTGTACCCCCCATCCTTAGGGGGAAGAAACCACTAAAACATGTGGAACATTCAGGGAAATCTGATGACTAGGAGTCATATGATGAGTGGGTTTCACGAAGGAAAGCTGATCAATGGTCATAATATTCCCATCATAGGGAAAATACACCACTCGAAAGAGTGTGGACACTACGGCTCTCATAGCATAGACATAATCACGTCCAAGGAGTAGATTGAAATCTAAGGGACCTTGGACAACCATGACATCAATATAAACAGTTTTACATCTCAATGTGATAGGTAACTATGGGAGAATCCCTAAAGGTCTAGTAGGCCTTCTATAAAAAGCCAAAATCTGGTCAGTTACTAGCACAAGCTGAGGGGAACCTATAGCTTGCCAAGCAGTTGAGGATAAAATACTAACAGAAGATCCTTCATCAACTATCGTACAAAATATTTCTTTATCTGAAACTCCTATAGATATTTGAAAAGGAATACTCGAAGGAAGACGAGATTCTGTTAGACCATTCCAATCAAAAGAAATGACCTCAGTACTTGGGGGGGGGGGCTGTAGGAATGGATATGGTTTCCGCTTGCCTAGGATATTTTGAACTAACAAGTAAAACATCAGCGATTTCCAATTCACTCTCACCTTGAAGATAAGAATGAGATGAAGATTGTGTCATGGTGACTGCTTCAGTCCGAACTTTCTCCAATGAAAGAGAGGGATCGAGTGGAGATGACATCGTCTCGATCTCTTCACTCTCGGAAGGGAGAGTGGGATCAATTACAGATGAAACTTAATTGATCGCCTCGTCATCCAGCGAGGGGTCAAGGGACAACTTACTATCACTTGTGGGAAGCACCTGTTGAGAACTAGTAATATCTTCCAACCACCGTGAAGCTTCATCCATGCTTGGATAAAGGTAAGTACGATGCATGCCCTTGCATATCCATCAAGGGTCTACTGCTCTACCTTTTCGACCCTTCAAAAATGGGTCACTGGTCGAGGGAGTATCATCAACATGATGGTCAGAGTTTGACGATACACATGGTTTGGGGTTTTTATACCACACTTCTGACACACGGGAAAGGCTGGGGCAATTCTTGATAAGGTGATCACCCTTGCAAAGTTTGCAAGGGAAATTTGGCTTACGAGGTGTTCTCATAGAATGAGTGCCATCAGAGGCATATGGTTGATGCTTGGTCTCTTTCTTACATTTCTTCTTCTTAATCTTCCCTTTCTTCTTCTTCACACCCACGTTCTTACTGACATCAGATTTTTCAGTAGGAGAAGAGGAAGAGATGGAAGCCGATTCAACTTTCGACGGAGAAGGAGAAGGGTCATCGTGATATTGATGCTCATGTGGTGAAGGACCTAGGTCCGACATGATTGGTGCACTTGGTGTAATTGGATTGGAGAATAACCATACCGGTAATCCTATTTTCAATCCAAGAAGACTCAACATATCCATAAAGGGAGGACCAATAGTTCCACAAGGGGGAATAACAAATGGCATACCCTAGAATGGAGCGCCTTGGTTGGTAGTCCCAAAAGAATCTTCCATATCTAAACTCCCTAAGAGACTCTAAAGTACCACACAATTCAAACACTACTCAAGTCTAAAAGCAACAAGGAAGCTATGTGAATAGGAGTAGATTCAAAGTCTGGAACCTCACAGTATTATCAAGGCATCGCAAACCGCTATATGCTGCAGGGTCCAACAATATGACGCGACAAGGAGGACTGGGACCATACCCTTTCCTGCATACCCAATTACCTGGACAGTACATGCGTGCTAATCTCCCTGGGTGTTTTTCTCGGTCTATTGCTTTTCCAAGACGAACAAATGGTTAACTCAGTTGGTTTCAGGAATCCTAAGGGTGTCTCCCAATATACGCAAGGTACGTGGGAGCTCAAATCTGTAGTGGTACTATCTAATGCACAACTGTTCGGCAAGAGACCTTCCGATATACTACCGAGTATGCGATACACCCTTCGATATATGCCAAGTACGGATTATGGTACTTGGTGGCTACGTGAAGGAGCTCGATATACCGATAAGTATGTGGAAGACTACAATACCCCCGGGATACAATGCTCGAAACTAACGGCAGCTGCCACGCTTAACAATGTCGGAACACGTCTCTAACTCACACACAAGTTGCTAAAAATTTTACCTAGTTCTATCCTTAATTTTATCTTGTATGGTTAGGTGAATGCATGAGGTGAGTACATAATTGGAAGCATAATGCAAGCCCTGGCTACATGCACAAAATATTCTTTTCTTTCAATGAATTCTAGCTATGGGAAGGAGAAATCGTTTTCCAATACTATTGCCAAAACAAACTTAATGCAATGCAATCCCAACTCAAACAAAACTTGACTATGAAAGTATTCTTTTCCTTTTCGACGAAACACAAAAAATCACAACACTAATATCCAAATCAAAGCATTTTTTCTTTTCTTTTTCTTTTCAAATCAAAATGACACTAGGTAATGAAAAGAGAGGATTCTGAAATAGAATATGCAAGTTTTTCAATTTCACTTTCAATGGTCTAAAAGCAACAAAAATTAAAAATGCATCTATCTTTCCTTAGCATGGAATCAATTTTGCAAAAATTGAAGAGTTCTTTGAGCCTTTCAAGAAAATGAGCAATTCATAATTCGAGAAAAACACAATAGATCATACATTCATTCAACTTTTCCAAAACACAAACGAGAATTTTCAAATGCACAACAATTTTCTTCAATAACGTTTGAGAAATGATGGGAAAGAAGCACTTTTTAATTTTTCAATGGATGCATCAGAGAGTAAACTTGATAACAACTAAGCTTTCAGATCTAAAGAACTGAAAAGAAAACACTACTTGCAGCATTAGTTCATTCAGAAAACTCAAGAAAAGACAAGCACTCAACCAAGCTGAAAGACACACTTAACTCAAAATCAAGCAGCAGCAAGCAAACTAAGCAAGCAAAGCTCAAAACAAATGTAAATGAGGTCTGGAAGCTGATCTAATGTACTGATCAAATCAGGGATCGAAAGAAGGGAATGCAAGGGTGAATGTATGAAGGTGGAGGAGACAAGAGTATCCACCACTACCGGTCTTCAAGCTTGTCCAAAATGGAACCCAAAATCAATCCAAACAAAACCAAACACTCAAAAAACAAATCACAATTAGGATCCATGGCTGTATCTTGCAGCACAGAGAGAGTTCATACAACAAACCAAAGTCCAAACTGTCAAATAGAGACGAGATGCCTGCATGCCAAAATTTGACAAATCGACGCACTCTGTCCTTGTACACAGTGCGACGTCATAGTTTGCTTACATGGGAAGCGCAACGATGTTGCAGTCTGCCAATGCAAGGGATGCGACGAGTAGCTAACAGGTAAAGAATAAAGACCCATAATGACACAGTGTCGCTCTGTTCCCACTACCCAGGTGCAACAGGCGAAGTCTAGATTCAAAAGTGAATCAGATCTTTTAGCAATGAACCATGGAATAGTTTGGGAATGAGTTGTATAAACTCAGAGGAAGTAGATCAGAGTCTTCAATACGAAGATATGATAGTGAAATCAACTCTAAGAAGTAAATGGAAAAAAATAAAAGGCTTGTGTCAAGCAATCAACTAAAAATGACTCTCAGATTAACAACTACTAACCAAATTCTATAGTCCCCAGTATGGTCACCAGAATTGTTATCGGACAATCCACTTGAACGGATGTGAGCCGAATCTCCCTAGCTCAAAGTGAGTCTAGAACAAATAGAATAAACTACCAATGAATTTCCTAGATCTACTTAAGGATCAAGTACTAGATGTCTTACCTTTCACTACGCAATCCTTTCTCCTGAATGTTGATCCACGTCTCACGGTCGTCAGATCCAAGCTACAAGACCTGTCAAGACAAGAAACAAGAGAAACAAGTAAAATACATCTATATAATAAGCGATCTAAGTAAATAGTTAAGCAGGTAAACTACTCAATATCATTGCACACATGAACAATATTGGTGGAAAGCATTTGTATTACTGCAAATAGAGGAGTACATGGTAGAGATATAGAACCACAACCAAGGATTAACGTTGTAGCCCTTCTCCGACAAAGCCAATTGCCATATCCTTCCAAGGAAGTATGAATTCTCCAATATGTGAGTGGAGGTGTTCTAAAAGTGATTTTACCAGCATGTAGATCCCATAGTCTTCCTCCCTTTGGGATGGGAGTGAGATTCACTTATATAGGACTAAATGGATAGGGTATGGATAGGATAGGTTGAGAGATGGTAGGAGAGGCTTAAGGGATCTCTCCAAAGGTCTAGGAATCAAGTGCCATCTCTTCAAATGGGTCAGGGATAGGGTCCCAAGTCAGCAAGCTTCTAGATGGACCTCGAAGAAGCTATTTTTGCCACTTAACTGACTACATCGCACCCTGTAATGGATCAAGGTGCGACGTCGCATGTAGCTAGTGTGAAACCTGTGATGACCCTTCAAAACTAAGCACAACTGGGTACAAATCCTCCCAGGATGATTACTTAGTCCAGGTATCTTCAGGGATGTATACACTGAATCTTATGATGAGTAGATTTTGGGTGTAACAAGGTGTAGTGGTCTTTGTGCAAGAAATGAAGAGATCCATTTTGATAAAATGGTATACTACCACCCAAATTCCATCATGTTTTCGTTGGGTGATGGGTACTCCACTTAAGAAATCCATAGAAATTGACCCCTAAGGCCTAGAAGGTAGTGGTAGTGGGTGATATAAACCATGCTTCTGATTTGATGGTTTCAATTGAGAACAGAAGCCACAGGCTTGTATGAATCTCTCTACTTGAGGTTGAAGAGAAGGCCAATAGAAATGGAGTTGGAGATGTTGAATGGTCTTAGTGGTACCAGAGTGGATTCCACATGCAGATGCATGAGATTCTTTAATGAACAGACTACTACACATAAGGGGGTATTAATACAATATTTGAAACAATATTTGTGTAAATTTTCTCAACTTAAGGCAAAAAAAAATTGTATAAAATTATTGTCTTAAATTATTGTTTTAAATTATTGTCTTAAAAGTGGTGGTCGGAAAAGTGGTGGAGGTTTGAATTGATGCCACTGAGGAGGATTTGAGTGCTTCACAACGTGCTTGCAGGGTGGTTGTTTGGGTGCTCTATGCTCGCGGGTTTGTTGAACAATGACAAACCCGTGCTCTATTTTTATTATTATTTTAAATAGGGGCGCACACACGTTAATAACGCATGCACGCATATGTTTGTGTATGCTTTAATAATGGGTGGATGCACCTTTTTTCCACATCGACTCAACAACATGGACATTCGACATTTCCGAAGCAGGGACTCATGCATGTGTTTGAAAGCACGTGCACACCCCTATTTTTTTCCTGCTTGTGCACTTCTATTGCGGCCTTTCTGGGTGCCATCTTTGTGCCGCAATAGAAGTGCACAAGCAGGAAAAAAACAGGGGCGTGCACGTACTTTCAAACACGTGCATGCGTCCCTTCTTTGGAAATGTCAAATGTCCATGTTGTTGAGTCGACATGGAAAAAAGGTGCATCCACGCATTATTAAAGCGTACACAAACATATGCGCGCATGCGTTATTAACGTGTGTGCGCCCCTATTTAAAATAATAATAAAAATAGAGCACGGTTTTGTCATTGTTCAACAAACCCGCGAGCATAGAGAACCCGAACAACCACCCTGCAAGCACGTTGTGAAGCACTCAAATCCTCGTCAATGGCATCAATTCGAACCTCCACCACTTTTCTGACCCACGTTGCCGACGTTACATCGACGTAGGTGCTCAACGAACCATGTTTTGTTGTTTTCCATTTCAATTTTAATTTAAAAAAGAAATTTACAATCAATTAAAAAACCAAAAAATTGTCGTTGCATATTAACTGCACCTAACAAGATGACAAACACACTAGAGCCATTAGATGAAACCAATGAAACCAAACCATCATAAGACAACATCAACATTGGAATAAAAAATGAACCATCTGAAAACCCCGAAGATCAATTACAACAAGATTTAAATGAATTAAGAGTATTAAGTGGTGAATGGAAGATCACCAAGGAACCCTCTCAGGATTTTTTGTCTTCATCATTGCAAAACATCATTGAATCCATCAACATTTCCCATAGTGAGATCACAAATCTGAGCCAATATAGGGCTTGAATGAGGGAGCATTACTCCACTGGGATATCAAAAGAATAGATTGAAGACCTCAACATCACCAAAGGCCAGTTGTACATCAAATACATAGTTACCAAGACAAGACAACCTCTAGATGTGGGGAAGAGATGGGTTTGCATGGACTAGTGTATTTACCAACCATGGAGAGATAACTGGAGAAAGAGATGGTTTATGGTGTTTGAGAGGCCCTTGTGCAATAATTTGGAGGTCCCACAATATTTCCTTCAGAAATTGTGGGTTGAGTTTGAGCTAGGCTACCATGTCAAGTATTTTTACATCACTAAGTTTCAGGGTGTCGGTCTTGGCTCTGCCCAAGATCAACCTCAAGCCCGTCGCAACCCACTTAGACGACCTCCGACACCCAGGAGAGAGCAAAACCCCCCTCCTCAGCCACCCAGGTTTGGTATTGGCCTTGATGACATTGATGACTTAGTTAGATGTGCCACATGTCATTTTCTTAGACATACCACATTTGTGGCTATGTCTTCACAGAGTCGGGAGAACATCAATGAGATACACACATTTGCACGGTCTATGGGTGGTGGTCGGGACATGCCAGGTACAGGTGGAACCCAGCTGGGGCCATTTAGTTCGAATAGAACAACAGGACATCATTGTTCTCACTGTGGTCATTCTTTCCATGGTCCTACGCAACAACATGCCACAGAGAGCTACATGGAGAATATTAGCTATCATTTTATTTAATGTTCAAGTATTTATTGTATTTTATTTGATATCGTATTGTTTAATATATTTAACTTTGAATTACACATTGTTGACTTTATTTTTTTTAATGTACAGTTATTCAAGGTTGAGTATCCATCCCACAGGTGGGAGGACACAGGTAACTTCTTTACTTTGAATAATTAGATCGAGTTATGCGTAAGTTGTGTTCAGTAATTACAAATTAATTAGCACTGAGTAATTACCATATTATCGTCGGATTACATAGTTGTGTTTATCATATTGTCTAAATTATTTGAGAGCTATAAATCATATAATCCAACCAAACAAAAATGAAACCTTATAAAACATGAAAACCTAACAAAACTATACACATGTGTTCATGTTCACTTTAGGCATCCTAGACCACTAATGATTATAGAAATGGGAGAGAAATTTCCAAAATATTTCATTCTTACTTGACCAATTATGAGATAAATTTCCATCATCAATTTGTTGTAGGTCACATTGTCATCATTTTGTGCATCAAAAATCTGTCCATAAGTTGATCATCTTCATTTTGTTTAATAGCATGTCCTCGTTTTGTCCCCAAACATATTTTAATTTTTACATGGTCATGCTGTCGTTAATCTACCACTACTGTTGCCTTAGTGAATCCCAAAAGATTAGAGATAAAAATTAGTTTACTGCTGCACCACTACTCCTGCTGCTGGTCCTACCTCACCAAACATTCCTTAGTCATCTTGCCCCCGAAATCAGAGCTCTCCTCAATATCCCAAAATCTTCACACATTGCTTCCTTAAAAATGAAATGTGTCTTCTATTTATAGTTTTATGGCCATGCCATGCCACCCTCTATGCCATGTCACCTTATTTAATTTTACTTTCATGCCATGTCACCTTCTATCCATTCAAAATATTAAATGTGAGACACGCATATGCCCTTAAGATGCCCGCAGTGCACTCTTAAAAATGCCCCTAGTGGGCTCCACTTTGATGCCCGCAAGGGCCATCAACACATGCCTGTATTGGTCTTGATTTATGCATGCAATGGTCTCATGTAAATTCCCGCAGGCCCTTATCAATATGCCCACAATACACCACAAATGCCCCCAATGGGTGTTTCAAAGAATGCCAGTAGGGTCCTTTTGATTATGCCCGCAATGGTGCTTTGAAATGCCTGTAAGGGGCCTTCCAAATGCCCGCACCTCTTCCTTATCGACCTCATCATATTGTCTTTGTCCTCTAATCTTATGTTTTCTAATTCATCATCCTCCATGTCACCATGTTATCAATCCTTCTTGTCATCAAGCATGTCCTCCTTGTCATGTTCCATGTCATCAGACACCATGCTTGACAAGTCATCAAGCTTGCCTACTTGTCACTTTCCTTTATCTTGTCCTTATCTTGCCATGTCCTTCTTCCATGATTTCCATATTTGTCATACTTGTCACCTTTTCCATTCCTCAAGAAATGTCACCATCTCCATTATGTTTTCCATAATGTGTATGCTCCATGTTCTTATCTCTTCCATGTCTTTTTCATTAATGTATTGTCATCAATGTCATTATCAAGTCCTTGTCATCAATCCTTTTTCATGTCTTCACTTTGTCAAGTCTTCTACACTTGTCATTCTTGCTTTCCACTTGTCAAGTCATCAAATATTGCCATGTTTATCATATGTCTATTCAAGTGTTTTCCATGTCATCACTTTGACCTTTGTCATTAATGTGTTGTCATCAATGCCAACATTTTCCATCAAACACTTCAAGCATAAATTGTCAATCTTCCTTGCCACATTATCTTCAATTAATAACAATAGAATGGGTCATTTGTTCCTATCATGGGCCCAATCCATTGTGGGTCAAAGGACATGATCCCCACAACCATGTTCTTTACCATGTCTTGAACAAATGGACTGCACCAATACAATAAAAACTTTATATAATATTCAAATCCCATCAAACCATTATCATCTAGCTTGAATCTAAATTAATTGCACTCATTTTTTTAAGAATTATCATTGTTATTCAGATTAGCATTGTCTTTAATATTTTTAATATTGTTCTTATAAATTCAATCTAAAAATTGTAATGTTCTCACAAGTATCTACAGGCTCCAACGACTAGCCATCGCCACCGGAGATTAGCAGATCTCCACGTGTGCAGGTATCATGTGTATTAAAGTATAAATTTAATTTAAAAAATGATGATTTGTCTATGTATATTTATATTTTTCTATATTAAAATATGAGGTTATAAATGTGTATGCAGGTGTGAGCACCTCGGCCTGCCAATGCCATTATTCCTCCCTCCCCAGCCTTTCAGCCACTGTATATGCCAGTTGTATCCCCCGACATATAGGCCCCCTTCCATACATGCCTCCCATCCCCCTTCCATCCAACCGCTCCCTCCTATATAGCACCACACTTCCATCCAACTCCCACTTCTATTTCATATCCTACGTCCCATCACCACATCCCAAACTTTCCACCACCTTCATTACAGTTTCCCATGTTTCCACCCTTCCCTATCCGACCATGCTACACCACCCATCCACATTCACCCATCCCTCCACTGCAACACAGACCTCGACCCCACCCCCATATTCCCCCACCACACTCGCTTCCCCTTCCATGGTGGCCCCATCCATACTACAACCAGTTGGGGTTTATTGCTCTAGACATGCATCTCCACTTCACCCATGCCATTCCATGCCTCCTCCTTCCACCTCTCCTTCTTACACTATGCCCACCAGTGTTGTAGCCACTATCGATGTAGCTATGTCCTCCCCTATACCATTCACCCTAGCATCGGAGTAGGTTGTCTAGTCGACTGCTACATCCACCATCCCCGAAGACCAGCCGGTTGTGTTCACGGTTAGATTGACTAGTTTATGACAATCTTGTTCAATTTTAACGAAAAATTACTATATGCATATAATTTCATCATTTATCTGATTGTTCTAAATGTTGCAGGGTGGCATTGCTGAGAGACTTGGAGCATGGAGGAGAGAGACCCCCTCACGACTTACAGTCTCGCATGCGGTGAGTTATTAAAGATTTGAAATTATTATTGTTTTTAAATTATGTTTTATACCTATATAATTGCCTAGAAAAGTTGACATATTATTGTTGTCATTTAAGGGCACAGGGGGACATGGTCCAAGTCTCTAGAAGGACCCAGCTTCCTCTAGCACGAAGAAGAGGAAGATCAATTTTGGAAATGCACCTGGGAGCTCCGAGGGTTGGCAGGAGGATTGAGATACCCTCCTATGTACAGTAGCCATGATGTGGCATTTTGGGCACGAGTTTCCATATTTTGAATAGGGCACAAGTTTCCATATTTTGTACAATGCATGATTTTGCATTATATATACATTGGGAACAATGTTCCATTTTTCCAAAAGTGTACATGATTGGATCATTTTTGCATATTAATAGATGGATTTGCACTTGTCTATATGACTTTGTCTTTGATTACATTTTTGCATATAGGATTTTCTCTTCAATAATAATGTTATGGAAAAGTTTTCACACACATATAGATGTTATTTCTAGACAACAAGGGACCTCAATATGAGTCCCTTGTATTTGAATGGGTCTTGCATCTTACACTTGTTCACACATCAAGCACATGGATCAAGGTAGTATTGAGTGTAAAATGCAAATTCATTTTTGCATATTTTGCAATGTGTATAAATATCATTCTCTCATATACTTATTACATTGCATGAAAGTGTAAAATGAAAACCTATAGATCAATAGTTTGCATTGTGCATGTTCTAAGAATAAGAAAGTAAAAGAGGAACAATAAGATTCCCTAAAAAATGAGATCAATGTCTCACTCATATCACACTATAATGTATTTTATTAGCTTAGAAACGTCACAATGAATTATTATGGTTCTGGGAATGAACTCAAGAACAAATCATTCATTCATTATTTAAAAAAAGACGAGTTTTTTCAAACACACAAATTATCTCGACACATTTTGAATGGTTATAATAGTCAATTCTAGCAAGTGTTGCATCACATATTATATCAAATTAACCTACATATATGAGAAGTTCATATGTGTGCTTGGATGGAAGGGTTAACCATATCACTTGAATTAGTTCGAACATGAGGGGTGTGCATAGGTGCAATTGGATTGAGAAATAAAAGAGAATTGTTAATGTAGTTACATATGGATCGTTATTTGTGTGTTAGTATGTGCCTTTAACGAAAGCATGGTTAATGTGTTGAACTACTACATGTACAAGTTGGCATAGACCCTTAGTGTTGATAATCTCTTCAATGTTTTGGTAATATTGATCACTCTTTGTAATTTATGTATCTTGGATTTTTTGATGTTAAGAAAAATATTGAACATAGCCAACTCAATGGTCCTAGACATCATTTTATCCCATGATCCACTGAAGATTCACTGGATTCATATGAACCTTATTGTCATCGCCTAAACCATGGTCAAGATGCCAATATCTATCCGTAGTAGACAAAACCTCATGTTGGCACCCATATCTGATGCATGGCACCTCAATGAATAAGGTTCTTGCTTAAATATACACACAACACATACCACAATGCTTACACGAACAAGGTGTAAAACATGATGTCAGAAGTGGCTTATATTACTTCTCTGAAATTGGTTACAATGTGGAATAACTGAATGTAAATAACTAACTACAGTCGGCCTCATCCATTACAATTCATAAGTAACTGCGGTGTGTTCTCTCAGTGTGTCGACCTCACCGTCTCCTGGTTCATTTCAGAACGCGGAGCTATGGCTCGATCTCAACTCTCCCTATTACCAGGATGTGTGACTCTTCACAAATTTTTATCCTATGCTCTTTGATTTTGCTGACCAAAGATCGAAGGATCCCTGAACTGATTCCTCTCCTTCGTCTTCTACCATGCTGCTGCTATTTCTGAGACATGAATATTCCCGTCCACTGATCCTTCCAAATCCTGCAGACCTGCAACTGTCAACTCCCAGCCGTGCTGCACAGCCTCTATCCATGACAACATCTGACATGTCCTTCACCTACCTGTAATAACTGTAATAAATTCCTCAGCAACCCCCAATGGCTATCAGGTACAGTCCTCTTGAATTTCTTCTCTTCCGACACTACTAAAGTAGTCGGTCACATCTTGACCTTTTTGTTGGCTCAATCTCTTGACTTTTGCAGTTAGCTAGTCCTCCCCTTCCTCCACGCTTGGCTCTGCAAAACCTGTCAGGTCGTAGTTCGACCACTTGTAGACTACTCGACATCTCTCTTTTGACTCTCGTCTCTCGACCATAACATGTTGACTCTCGCCCCATCACAATATTCATTATGCGCTACTCCGGTCGTTCACCTACTCACTGCTCCTACTCGACTTGTTGACTTCGAAAAGTCAACCTGCTTCTCGCAACAGTGGTCATCGGCACTCCTGCTGGTCGGCCCCCTTATGTCGATCAACTTCGACTAATATGCCTAGGCCCTGATGTTCGTGCATCAGACTTTGTAGGTGAAAAATAATTCAACTGTTCCATCAGTATCCTAAACTCCTCTTCAGAAATCCATGTTGCCTCCTGCAACTCATCATCCTTCCATTGCACTAAGTATTCCTTCTTTCGCGAGCTACGTGTTCTCCCATCCTTGCATTCTTTGATTACTTCTGCAATCTCTTCTTTGTGTTGATTTGGAATCTGGTCCATCTAGTTGATTCTTATCACTTCTTTGCTTCCACTGCTTGACCGTTCTTCAAATTTGTGCAGGTCTGAGACATTGAACATTGCTAAAATGTTCAAGTCATCCGGCAACTCCAACACATAAGCGTTGTCCAAAATATTTTTCATAATTCTGCACGGTCCAATCTTCTTCAGCTTTAGCTTGTTGTAGAAACCTGTCAGAAATGTCTCCTTCCACAATTATGCATAGACTAAGTCCCCTTCTCTGAACGAGTGTAGCCTCTTCTTCCTGTCGGCCCTCAACTTGTATGCCGCGTTACTCTTTTCTATGTGCTTTCACATATTTTCAAGAACTTCATGCATATGTTATGAGAATGATTCTGCATCTGCACTTTTTTTAATTTCTTTCGGCAACTCGACCAAATACATCACTATGTGTGGCGTTCTCCCCTGAACAATATGGAATGGACTCAACCCATCGATCGATTCACATAATTGTACATACAAACTCTGCCTGCACCAAAACATTTTCCCACTGCTTGGGTCTGTCGGCCACTAAACATCTTTGAAGGTTTCCCATACTTCTGTTTACCACATCGGTCTGTCCGTCTATCTGCGGATGGTGCACTAAGCTAAACTGCAACTTCGTGTCCAGTTTCTTCCATAGGGTTCTCCATAAATACCCCATAAAATTGGTATCACGATCCAACATGGTACTCTTTGGAAACCCATGTAATCTAACTATCTCGTTGAACACTAGTACAGCAATCCCTTTGGCGTCACTTGTCTTCTTACACGAAATGAAGTGTGCCATCTTCGAAAACCTATGGACTACAACAAATATTGAGTCGCTTTCCTATTGTGTATTTTGAAATTTTAACACAAAATCCATGCTAAGATGATCCCAAGGGGTCTCTGCTACTAGTAATGGTGTATACAGTCCCATGTTTTGACTTCTTGCTTTTTCCAACTAGAAAAATCGACATTGTCAAACCCACTTTCCGACATTGGTCATCATCCCTGGCCAGAAATACTTTTCTTCTACTAGTGCTTTAGTCTTGTCGATGCCAAAATGTCCTGCTAACCTGCCATTATGCAATTCTCGGATTAGGTTCTCTCTTATTGATCCTTTGGGAATACACAACTCACTTCCCCTGAATAGATAGCCTTCCTGAATGAAATAACTCAAGTATGGAGTCCTATCAACACTCCAAGGTTCATCGACAAGCCTTCCATGCTTTCGCAAAATCCTTGTCGGTCTCATACTCTGTCTTTATCGACTCTATCCCCATTGCCTGAACTATCATCATGTTCAGTAGTGCAACTCTCCTGGTCAATGTGTCGGCAACTTTGTTCAACTTACCCGACCTATGCTGCAACATGAATGTATACCTCTGAAGTAGCTCCACCCATTTCATGTGCTGCTGATGTAACGTTTCCTGTGTGTTTAGATACCTCAGGTCTTGGTGATCTATGTACAACACAAACACCTTGGGAAATAGATAATTCCTCCACTTATTCAATGCTTGGACGATAGCGTAAAATTCCTGTTTGTAGACCGAATAATTTCGCTTCGTTCCATTCATCTTTTCACTAAAGAATGCAATTGGTCGGCCTTCCTAACTCAATACTGCTCCAATTGCCATTCCACTCGCATCACAATTGACCTGTAAAACTTTGTCAAAGTATGGGAGCACCAATACTGGGCTCTCAGTGACCTTTTCCTTCAATTCGTCGAAATATCTCTGGGCCACGTCTGTCCACTTGAACTCACCCTTTCTCATGCATTCTGTCAATGGTGCACAAATCCGACTGAATCCCCAAATGGACTTCCTATAGAAACTGGAAAGTCCAAGGAAAATCCTTACTCCAGTCGCACCTGTCAGCTCTGGCCAACCCACTATTGCCTTCACCTTCTCTAGGTCCATCACCAACACTTTACTCGAGATTACAAACCCTAAGTACACCAACTCCTCCTTCATGAAGAAGCACTTTTGCAAGTTCACCATCAACTTCTCTTTCTGCAATCTCTGCAATACTTGTTGAATGTGCCCCATGTGTTCTACCTTGGTTCGACTGAAAATCAGAATGTCGTCTAAATAGGCTATGACAAACTTTCCCAAGAATGGTTTCAACACCTCATTCATCAATCTCATGAATGTGCTGGGTGTATTAGTCAACCCAAATGGCATGACTAACCACTCGTACAACCCTTCTTTTGTTTTGAATGCTGTCTTCCATTCATCTCCTTCTCTAACCCGGATCTGCTGATAACCACTCTTCAAGTCTATCTTTGTGAAATATGTCGCTCCACGCAGGAAATCCATCAAGCCGTCCATTCTCGACAATGGAAACCAATACTTCATCTTGATCTTGTTGATGGCTCTAGAGTCTGTACACATTCTCCATTCTCCACCCTCTTTGGTGTCAATACTACTGGTACTACGCATGGGATTAGAATATCTCTGATTAACCCTCTGTACAACAACTCTTGGCCCTATCAGTTGAGTTCCTGTCCTTTTGTCGAACTCATCCTATACGGTGCTTTATTTGGTAGACTCGACCCTGGAATCAAGTCGATTTGATGGGATATGCTTCTTGTAGGTGGCAATCCCATCAGTTTCTCATCAGCCATTATGTCACGAAACTCTTCAAGCAACTCCTTGATTTCAACCGGAATATCCTCCTCCCTGGTCATTCTCTCAACACATGGTCCTTTTGGAATGATTGAAAAACATCCCGACTATCTCTCTCCTTCTGCAAGGAATTCGTTCGCGGTGCTTATCAACACTTGCTTTTCCCAAAGGTTTCTCTCATCGTGCTTGCTATCAGCTTGCTCCTCGAACCTCGACTTAAGAGTCCTTTTCACACCCTTCTTCTACATTGTGACTGTCTTGGCTCAACCATCACAGATCATTTTCCAATCATATCTCCATCATGTCCCTAACAATAGATGGCATGCATCAATTGGGACTACATCACACAGTACACTATCTTCAAATCCTTCAACTCGGAAATTGATCAGGCACTGTCTTGTTACCTTGACATGGTGTCCCTTCTGCAGCCATGAGATCTTGTAAGGGTGTGGGTGTTATCAACACTTCAACCCGATATTGTCGATGACTTCTATCGACACAAGATTCTCCTTGCTTCCACCATCAAATATGGTTTTGCAATGCCATTCGCCGAAGTGCACCTTTGTTTGACTCTTCTCTCTCATCGACTTGTTTGTCTTTTCGACGTCTGGGTTTCGAATCCTCTATGACATGTAGGTTCTCTGGGCACTCATATGCCTTATGTCCCGCTCCTCAACACTTGTAAGACATTATGACTGGTCTGTTAGCTCCATTTCTATCGAATGGACCAATTGAAATCTACACTCCTTGACCCCAGTTCTCACAACCATCGCGTCGGTTTTCTTACGCTTTCTCCCTTGTCGATGTCCCTTCTTCTTGTCGGCTATCTTTGACACTTTGCATCCTGGACCTGCTACTTTGGCCTTCACGGAGACATTTTTTGCGCCTCGACCAGCCATCCTTCCCCTGGTCACTGACTGCTCTTAATCTTGACATGCTTAGTTCATCCTGAATATCATATTTTAATCCGTTCACATATCTAGGGACAGCTTCTTCCCCCTGATTGGTTTGTCCTGACCGAATCGACAATCGGTAGAAATCCTCCATGTACTCCTTCACGGTCATCTCTTTCTGTCAAAAGTTCTCCAACCTTCTGAACAAGGAAATCACATAGTCATTTGGCAAGAACTTCCCCTTCAACTTGGCGACCATTCTGTCCCAAGACTTGATTTTCTCCTTGCCTTTCTTGACTCTGTGAACCTGTACATTGTCCCACCACAACGAGGCATGACCTTTCAACCTCAGACATGCAAGATTAACTCGTTTAGGGTCCTCCATTTGCTCTATGTCGAAGTATTTCTCCATTTCTCTGAACCAGTCGATCAAATCTTCTAGGTTCAATCTTCTTGATTTTGTACACACGACTATCTTCGCCCGACCTCCCATATACGTCAGAAACTCAATCAGTTTTTCTTCTAGTTCTTTTGCGGATTCTTCCCCGGCTCCCACCTCTTTGACTTCCTCATCGCTATGGTCTAACGCCTCAGGAATACAACCATGCCTCTGTCTTTCCTTGATCGTTGCGACTTCATTGGTCAAATTTCTCATTGTCCTGATGCATTCGTCAAACATCTCATGGTCCACCGTGAGGGCTGCTGCACCATGTGCTCTTCATCTTCGGACATTAACACCTTTGTGATCCATTTTCAACCTCTGGTGAAACTCCCATGCCTCCAATCGCAACTGGACTTAAACAAGTCGTGCACAATTCTACCCAACCTCAGTTGGAATTGTTTAACACGCTTGCAAGCTCAATATCCCAGACTTCCCTCAAACTCTAAGGATTCTTCCGCTCTGATACCAACTGATGCAAGTCAGTTTAATATACTCGCCTTTCTAAACCACACTCACTTCCGGGCTCTGATACCAACTGATGCAAGGCGCCTCAGTGAATAAGGTTCTTGCTTAACTATACACACAACAAATACCACAATTCTTACATGAACAAGGTGTAAAATAGGATGTCAAAATTGGCTTATATTACTTCTCTGAAATCAGTTAAAATGCGGAATAACTGAAAGTAAATAACTAACTATAGTTGGCCTCAGCCGATACAATTCAGAATTAATTGTGGTGTGTTCTCTTAGTGTCTCGACCTCACCCTCTCCTAGTTCACTTCGAAACGCGGAGCTATGGCTCGATCTCAACTCTCCCTGTTATCAGGCTATGTGACTCTTCACAACTTTTCCCCCTTTTCTCTCTGATGCTGCTGACCAAAGATCAAAGGATCCGTGAACTGATTCCTCTCCTCCATTTTCTACCCTGCCGCTACTATTCTTGAGACACGCATCCTCCTGTCCTCCAATCCTTTTGAATCTTGCACACCTGCAACTGTCAACTCCCATTCTTGCTGCACAACCTCTATGCATGATGACATCTGTCATGTCCTTCACCTACGTGCAATAACTATAATAACTTCCTCAACAACCCCGAACGGCTACCAAGTACAGTCCTCTTGACTTTCTGCTCTTTCAACCCTGCTACAGTAGTCGGTTACATCTCTACCTTTTTTGTCGGCTCAATCTCTTGACCTCTGCGGTTATCCAGTCCTCCCCTTCCTCAACGCTTGGCTTTGCCAAACCTGTCAGGTCATATTTCGACCATTTGTTGACTACCCGACGTCTCGCTTTCACTTGTCGTCTGTCGACCGTAGCCTGTCAACTCTCGCCCCATCACAACATCTGTTGTGCACTACTCCGGTCGGTCACCTAGCGAATTCTCCTGCTCGATTTGTTGACTTTCACAAGTCAACCTATTTCCCGCATCAACGGTCATCGGTACTCCTGCTGGTCAGCACCCTTATGTCGATCAACTTTGACTGATATGCCTAGGCCCCGATGCTCCTGCATCAATATCACACTCAAAGATACAAAATTATTTGAAAGGGCATGTTTGGGGGTTGAGGGAATCTTGATGGATAATATCCTTAAAACATTTATATCTGATGGGAGGCCTCATATGTCCTTACCTTGTCATTGTCAATACCTAAAGACCAATCCTTAGTGCATAATACCTCCAAATGAAATACATATCCAAAATAAAGTCCATGTATCCCGTCTAGAGAGCTTGTGTAGCGATTCAAGGACTTGTTCATGGCTCATGAGCATGCAAATATTCATTTAGGTCCTAATAACATTTATATTTTTTAATCACCATGCTCAAGGTAATAAACACAATGCTACCATAAAAGCATAAATATCAACATATAAGTCATATTAGGCCACTCGACCATAGGGTGGCATGAACAATGATGTTAAATTTGTGTAGGTAGATAACACAAGAAGATATTTTAGGTAGCATCCAAGTGGAGACTAGTAACACCAAGTAATCACAACCTTTACTTCACACTCAATGGAGGGGAACATAATAACCAGTGTCCAAATTAACATCTCTCAAACCCAAGGTAGAGAGGGGGATAATTCCCCATAAAGAAGGGATAATAGATATCTTAGATTCCAAATACCAAAAAGTAAATATTTCCTTAAATCTATGCATGATGGAAAATTTCTATAACCCAAGTTAGAAAATCCAAGATTTCAATGATTTCAAGAAGGAATATAATTAGTATACGATGACTTGGCATGCTTAGAATCTCCACATTTAACAAAAATACAAGGCAAGTGGTCCAATTTCACAAAAGAAAAGAAAGTGTCCTTGAATGACCCTAGGGTGCAAGGCAAAAATGCCCATAGCTCCCAAACCATGACTCTGGTAGAGAATCCATCGATTCCAATGTATATGGGACGTCGGGTTTAAGTTAGCCCCCCCCCCATCGTGCCTGGAAGACTCAGAAACATTGCCAATGTGCCATTTCTGTAGCTAGGGTTTCCTTTAGTGAGGGTCATTCCAATTTCGCTCAAGGGGGTCATTTCTCATCCAAAGGTCCCAGAGCGTGCATTGCCACCATGGAAAGGTCCACAATGGCCATGTGAAACTGTGGCAGCCGACAGAATCTAAGTCCGCTCACTGGTTTGGGTTTCATTCCCCTGGAGCAACTCCTCAATGTGTCCCTGAATGGCCCCGAGGTTCCCAACAAAAATTCCCGTAGCACCCAAACCGTGACTCTGGTCAAGCATCCATCGATTTTGATGGATCCAGGATGCCTAGTTTCAGTTGGGGGTCCCCCCCACCATGCCTCAAAGACTCGTAAACGGTTCCAATGTGGCATCTTCGGAGGTAGGATTTTGCTCAGCAAGGGCCATTCCAATTTCGCTCAATGGGGGAATTTCCCATCCGAAGGCCCTCAGGCGTGTGTGGCCACCATGGGGAAATTCCAAAATGGCCACACGCACCTATTGGAGCTGATGGAATACAAGTCCTCTCATTGGTTTGGGTTCCGTGGCCCCTAAGCAAATCCTCAAAGTGTCCCTGCATCGCCCTGGGGTGCTCGAGGAAAATGATCGTAGCACCCAAACCGTTGTGCAAGTCGCAAATATGTCAATTCCGATGGATCCGAGATGCTGGGTTTCAATTAGGGATCCCCCACACCGTGCCTCAAAGTTCCAAAAGTAGTTCCAATGTACCATCTGTGGAGCTAGGGTTTTGCTTAGTGAGGGCCATTCCAAATTCGCTCAAGGGGGCCTTTTCTCATCCGAAGGATCTCAGGCATGCGTGGCCACCGTGGATGCGTGAAAAATGACAATGCACCTGTGGGAGCCAGCGAAATCCAATTCCGCTCGCTGGTTTGGATTCCATGGCCCCGAAGCAACTCCTCAAAGTGTCCCTAAATGGCCCTTGGGTGCGAGAGGAGAAGGTCAGTAGCACCGAAATCGTGGCTCCGGTAGCGAATCCGTCAATTCTAATGGATCCAAGACGTTGTGTTTCATTGAGGGACGCCCAACACTGTGACTCGAAGTCCTGGAAATGATGCCAATGTTCCATCTCTGGAGCTAGGGTTTTTCTTAGTGAGGGCCATCCCAAATTCACTCAAGGAGGCCATTTCTCATTCGAAGGCTCGCCGGCATCCGTGGCCACTGTGAACATGTCCAAAATTCAAATACACACGTATGGGAGCCGACGGAATCCATGTCGATTGGTTGGTTTGGGTTCCATGGCCCCGGAGCAAATCCTCAAAGTGTCCCTGAATGGCCCTAGGGTGCTCGAGGAAAATGATCGTAGCACCGAAACCGTGACTCTGATCGCAAATCCATCAATTCTGATGGATGCGGGATGTAGAGTTTCATCTGGTGGACCCCCTAAAATGGGCCTCAAAGTCTCGTAAATGGTGATAATGTGATATCTTCGGATATAGGATTTTTCTCAGTGAGGGCCATTCCAAATTTGCTCGAGGGGGGAATTTCTCATCCTAAGGCTTCCGAACGTGTGTGTCAACCATGGACACATCCATAATGGAAAAACACACACGTGGGAGCCGACATAGTCCAAGTCGCCTCGCTGGTTTGGGTTCCGTGGCCCCAGAGGAAATCCTCAAAGTGTCCCTGAATGTCCCCGGGGTGCTTGAGAAAAATGCTTGTAGCACCCAAACCGTCGCTTTAGTCATGAATCCGTTGATTCCAATGCATCTAGAGTGGCAGGTTTCAGCTAGGGGACCCCCACACCATGCCTCGAAGTCCTGGTAATTGTGCCAATGTGTCATCTTTGGAGATAGGGTTTTTGTGAGTGAGGGCCATTCCAAATTCGCTCAAGGGGGCCATTTCTCATCCGAAGGATTCCAGGCATGTGTGTCCACCACAAGCATGTCGACAATGGAAATACCCACATGTGGGAGTTGATGGAATCTAATTCCTCTCGGTAGTTTGGGTTCCGTGGCCCTAGAGAAAATCCTCGAAGTGTCCCTGAATGGCCTGGGGGTGCCCGATGAAAATTCCTGTAGCACCCAAACCGTGAATCCGGTCATGAGTCCGTCGATTCCAATGGATTCGAGATACCGGAATTCAGCTAGTGGCTTCCCCACACCATGGCTCGAACTGCCGGAAATGGTGCCAATGTGCCATCTCGAAAGCTAGGTTTTTGCTCAGTGAGGGCCATTCAAAATTCGCTCAAGGGGACCTTTTCTCATCCGAAGGATCCCAAATTGATCCAGATTTTATGAGCAGAACGAAATGAATACATATTATTATCAGATGCTTAACACAAAATAATAGAGATACAGTAAAACAGGTTTTCTATTCAATAAGGAAATAAGCTAGAACTGTAAAATGCAGCGGAAAACAAGCTTGCTGGAATGGTGGCGGCTTATCTCTGAGAAGAGATGTGACGGCTGCGCTCATTTCACAAGTAGATGGTTACAATGAGGCTCTCAAGGAATTTTACAATAAACAGGAATGTCAAAAACCCTAGACCTCCAAAACCCTAACCCTAGGAGATGAAGCGCCAAAAGTCATGTGGGCCCCGTTTGGGTAAGTTAGTACATCAACTTCCCGGGGTCGTAACTTTTGCATACGATCTCCGTTTGGGGCGCTCGGTAGCCCGTTGGAAAGGTCTATCCAAGATTTACAACTTTTGAATGGGGCCAAATGGATGTTGAGGGCAACCATTTGGCCCCCCGAATTGCCAAAAAAAGTGATTTAGGGCCTCAAAACGGCCCCAGAAGTTCAGGACCTGAAAAACTGCTAAAAATAGTACAATACCAAAATTGCCATAAAACTATTTTGAGCCAGTTGAAAAGGTGGGTGGCCACAAATATCCACCTGGATCAATCCTCCCTCAGGATGCAATGGTATCCATTGCGTTGAGTTGCCCCATTAGATGAGGAAATTTCTGCTGAATTTGGCCTCGAGTGAGCCACTTGCCTTGGTGCAGGAGCTGCCCTGCTTTGACAACTCGATAAAGCTGGATCCTTTGATGTCGAGTGCCCTTGATTTGTGTGTCTGTAATATGATCACTGGATGCTTGTTGTAGGCAGTCAGGGTTGAGCTCTATTGGTGTCAACTTCTCTGCTATCTCTGAGGTGTCTAATAGTGGTGGGAAATATGGCCGAAGGAGAGCCACGTTGAAGACTGGATGCAGACCAAGGAAGGGGGGAATGTTGAGCTCAAAATCATTGTCACCCACCGCCTTGGTGATGGTGTACGGCCCATAACGGAGTGGGCGAAGCTTTCGATGGGGCCCTTTAAGGCATTCTTTCTGCAAATGCAACCAAACTTTGTCGCCCACCTGAAACTTATGTGGCACCCGATGTTGATCATGGCGCTGCTTGTACTTGGCATTAGACTTCTGTAGAATATCCTGAACCTGTTGGCGGATATGCTGGATCCGTTCAATGAACCGGGCGGCTTTGTCAGCTTCTGGGGATGAGTCGGCCGAGGTGGTCACAAGGGGAAGTGCAACATCCATGGGGCCCAATGGTTGGAATCCCAACCCCACCTGAAAGGGGCTGTGGCCAGTTGAGCTATGAAGGGCTCGGTTGTAGCTATGTTGGACATAGGGAAGACTCACATCCCATGTGCGGGGGTGTGTTGAATTGTACATGCGCAGGATATGTACGACCATCCGGTTGACGACCTCCGTTTGTCCATCGGTCTGGGGGTGGAAGGCAGTGGATTTGGTGAGCTTGGTATCTAGCAGTGACCAGAGGCTTGACCAGAATGAGTCGAGGAACCGACTGTCATGGTCTGAGATAATGGTCAGTGGGATCCCAAAATGTACCCATACTCATTCAAAGAAGAGCTTGGCAGTGGCTTCTGCTGTGATGTTCTTGCAAGAGGCTAGAATCGCCATCTTGGAAAAGCGATCAACAACCACGAAAACACAGTCATTTCCCCTCTTGGTGGATGGGAGGCCCGACATGTAGTCCATTGAGATGGATTCCCACAGCCTGTCAGGAGTAGGCAGAGGGGTGTATAGGCCCTGTTTCTTAGTGGTCGGTTTGGCAATGGCGCAAGCGGTGCAGGACCTGATATACTTGTCGACATCCTGTCGAAGTTTCGGCCAGTAGAAATGTTTCTGCAACACTGCCACTATCTTTTCAACGCCAAAGTGGCCTGCCACCCGACTATAGTGAGCTTCCCACATCATCCTTGCGCGCTCGCTTGATGGAACGTAGAGATGGCCCAGACGACACAACAACCCATCCTGAAGATGGAAATTAGCAACCACTGAGTTGGTGCCCAACATTTGATAGGTGGCGGAGAAGTCAGGGTCTGTCTCGTAGAGGTGGGGCCATCCGGAGGTCTCATGGCCACAAGAGTCTAGCACCGTGGTAAGTGCCGCGACTGGAGGTCGACTGAGGCAGTCAGCAACTCAGTTGGTACTCCCTGTTTTATATTTGATGTTGAGGTGGAACTGCTGTAAATATGTTGACCACTTCTGATGGCGGTCATTCTGCAACTTTCCTTGGGTCTGCATGAACTGTAGTGGCTTGTGATCAGTGTGGATGACTGTCTCTTTCCCAAGAATGTAATGTCTCCACTGGCGGCAGGCTTGTACAATGGAGTACATTTCTTTGTTGTAGGTAGGGTACTTACGGGAAGCATCTGAGAGTGTCTCACTATGATATGCCACGGGGTGGCCATGTTGAGTGAGAACGGCGCCCACAGCATAATCTGAAGCATCTGTCTCGATATCAAAGGGATGTTGCAGGTTCAGTAATGAGAGTACCGGCGATGAGCACAAACGCTTCTTCAAGTCATCGAATGCTTGTTGTTGGGACAGGCCCCACACAAATTTTGCCTTACCACCACCCCTGGTCACTTGGCTGAGGGCCCATGCGATATGAGAGAATCCCAGCACGAATTGATGATAGAAATTGGCGAGGCCTAAGAAGCTCCGAAGTTTAGTGAGTGTGGTTGGGGCTGGCCAGTCACGGATGACCTGGATCTTGGCTGGATCCACATGCACACCATGTCGATCAACGATGTAGCCTAAGTAATGGACACTGTCCATGCCGAAGGAGAATTTTTCCAAGTTTGCATATAGTTTGTGCTTCCGCAGGGTGTGCAAGCCCTGCTGAATATGCTGCAAGTGTTCCTCCCAAGTCTTGTTGTAGATGAGGATGTCATCCAGATACACCACTACAAAATTGTTGGTGAAAGGTCGTAGGATATCGTCCATCATCCTCATAAAAGTTGCTGGAGCATTTGTCAAACCAAAAGGCATGACCAGCCATTCAAAAAGACCTTCTTTTGACTTGAAGGCAGTCTTCCATACATCTGTCTGTTCTATTGGGACCTGGTGGTAGCCAGACTTCAGATCAATCTTACTGAAGTATTTGGCCCCCGTGAGCTGATCAAGGAGGTCGTCGATTTGGGGAATCGGGTACCGGTTGCGGACTGTGATTTTATTCAGGGCCTGGTAATCAATGTAGAGTCGCCAGGTCCCATCTTTCTTCTGCACCGGCACGATTGGGCTCCCACAAGGTGATGAACTGGGACGGATGTGCCCTTTGTGGAGCAATTCTTGGATCTGCCTCTTCATCTCCTCGTTTTCCAACAGAGAGCGGCGATAGACTGGCCCATTGGGTAGCGGTGCGCGTGGGGTCAGATCGATGGGATGCTTGACCTGGCAGTGCAGAGGTACCCCGGTCGGAGAGGAGAAGATATCTGAGCATCCTTCCACCACCTTATCCACTTTCTTCTGTTGTGTGGATAGATCGGTCATGGAGGCCTGGGATATGGCTGCGATCTTTCTTTCACTTTGAGAGCGAATCACCAAGAAGACAAATTTCCCGGTCTGAGAGATGACCTTCCTGCATTGCGTGGCAGAGATCAAGGAAATAGCACTAGGAGGGATTGCCTCGGGTATCCTGTACAATTTCCTGTTCAAATAAATAATAACACTATGAGGCCTAGACTCATATACAGCATGACGTTTCCATAAATAAGGTTGGCCCAAAAGAACATCTGAAACTTCGAGAGGAGCAACATCACACAATACCTCGTCCTTGAAGGGCTTGATACCGTATGGCAGTCGGCACTGTTGGCTGACGCAGAGATCGCTTCCCTTGCGGAGCCATCCAATGGTGTAGGGTTGTGGGTGCGGCGTTGTCGACAGGGCCAGGCACTTGACAACCTCTGCTGAGATGAGATTCTTTTGGCTACCGCTATCAACGATGAAGTGCAGCGGGGTTCCTTTTACCCACATCTACGAATGGAAGAGGCGTTCTCCTTCTTCTGGCTCGTTTGGTTCATCAGGCTGGAGCTTGGTGGTAGCAATGGTGGCATTGGGTTCCGCGTCAATGATCCGTCTTCCCCTTTTTGGTTCGGACTCAGAGTTAGAACCCGCATATTATTCAGATGCTTTCACTTCGGCCACCAACGACTGCTTTGAGCGGCAATCAGCAGTGTTATGCCAAGGGCTCTTATGGAAGTCGCACCACTTCCTGGTATCTTTCTTTGTTTTTCCGGTGTCCTTATTTGCTTGCGGCTTGGACTGGTTGTCCTGATACTGTCCATCTTTTCTCTGTCCTTTATTCTGTGGGTTGGGGCCGCCCTTTCCTGTCTTTTGCTGTGAAGGGTTCCCAGGCCCAAATTGTCGCGTCTTTTGTTGGAGCTTCTGCTCGATTTTGACGGCATATCGGTAGGCCACGCCCAAGGAAGAGATGTCTAGAAATTCCATTTCGGTCTGGATGTATCTATGCAAACCACCGTGATACTTGAGCACCAGATGTCGCTCTGAATCTTTGATACACAGCTTGGTGCACAAGGTATGGAAGATATTTGTGAACTCTGGCACTGCTTGGTCTCTTTCTTGTCGTAGTGTGGTCCATTTGGTATACAAGTCGTCATAACTTCCAACAGGGTAGTATTGTTCCTTAATAGCATCCCTAAAGGATTCCCAGGTGGCTGTGACTGAAAATAATGAGGCTTCTTCTGTGTCATTTTGCTCGCAGAATGTTTCCCACCAATCTTTGACATGGGGAACGACTTTGAGGAGCGCAAAAGTAATCTTTTCTTTATGCGAAAAGTTATGGACAGAAAAATACCCTTCTAGTAGATTCAGCCACTTATCTACAGCATCTGCATCTATCTTTCCTTCAAATATAGGGATATCGAAGAGTATTTGTACCTTGAAGGGGGCGGTGCCTCCGCTCGAGGAAGATGCGTCGCTTGTTGGTAGTCGCTGAAGGATTTGTGCAAAATTATCCATCATCTCGTTCCTCTGCTGCATGAGGGCTTCCTCAAGCAACATTTTGATAGGATCTCCTGTCCCGTCATGTTTCTTTTCTCCTGCCATGAGAGTTCGCTTGGGTGTGCGAGAGCTTTTGTCCTCAAGAGAAACAAGCTCGAGACCCAATTCTTTGTACCCTGACCTCGTTGGGGACATGCATTAAGACAACAAGGAGCAGACCGCTCTGATACCATTGATCCGGATTTTATGAGCAGAACGAAATGAATACATATTATTATCAGATGCTTAACACAAAATAACAGAGATACAGTAAAACTGGTTTTCTATTCAATAAGGAAATAAGCAAGAACTGTAAAATGCAGCGGAAAACAAGCTTGCTGGAATGGTGGCGGCTTATCTCTAAGAAGAGATGTGACGACTGTGCTCATTTCGCAAGTAGATGGTTACAATGAGGCTCTCAAGGCCTTTTACAATAAACAGGAATGTCAAAAACCCTAGACATCCAAAAACCTAACCCTAGGAGATGAAGCACCAAACGTCATGTGGGCTCCGTTTGGGTAAGTTAGTACATCAACTTCCCGGCGTCGTAACTTTTGCATACGATCTCCGTTTGGGGCGCTCGGTAGCCCGTTGGAAAGGTCTATCCGAGATTTACAACTTTTGAATAGGACCAAATGGATGCCAAGGGCAACCATTTGGCTCCCCAAATTGCAAAAAAAAGTCGTTTAGGGCCTCAAAATGGCCCCGGAAGTTCAGGACCCGAAAAACTGCTAAAAATAGTACAATACCAAAATTGCCATAAAACTGTTTTGAGCTAGTTGGAAAGGTGGGTGGCCACCAATATCCACCTGGATCACAAATACGTGTCCATTGTGGACGCGTACACAATGGAAATACGCACCTATGGGATTCGGCAGAATCCAATTTTGCTCTCCGGTTTGGGTTGTGTGGCCCTAGAGCAAATCCTCAATGTGTCCCTGAATGACACCGGGTTACCCGACGAAAATGCCCATAGCACCCAAATCGTGACTTCAGTAGAGAATCCGTCATTTTCGATCGATCCAACACTCCTGGTTTCAGCAGTGGTACCCCACTATTGTGCCTCGAAGACTCAGGAATGGTGCCAATGTGCCATCTCCAGAGCTAGGGTTTTGCTCAGTGAGGGCCATTCCAATTTCGCTCAAGGGGGGAATTTTTCATCCAGAGGCTCCCCGGCGTGCGTGGCCACCGTGGACACATCGACAATGGCCACGTGCATCTTTGGGACCTGACGAAATCCAAGTCTGCTGATCAGTTTGGGTTCCTTGGCCCCGGAGCAAATCCTCAAAGTGTGCCTCAATGGCCTGGGGGTGCCCCTCGAAAATGCTCGTAGCACCCAAACTGTGAATCCCATTGAGAATCCGTCGACTCCGATGGATCTAGGATGTCGGGTTTCATCTTCCCCCCTCCCGACTGTGCCTCGAAGACTTAGAAACGATGCCAATGTACCATGTCTAGAACTAGGGTTTTTCTCAGTGAAGGGCATTCCAATTTCTCTCAAGGGAGGCATTTCTGATCTGAAGGCGCTTGGGTGTGCATGGCCACCATGGATAGGTCCACAATGGCCACATGCACCTCTGGGAGATGATGGAATCCAATTCTTCTCATCGGTTTAGGTTCCGTGGCCCTATATCAAATCCTCAAAGTGTCCCTGAATGGCCCTGGGGTGCCCGAGGAAAATTCCTGTAGCACCCAAACCATCGCTCCGGTCGTGAATTCGTCGATTTCGATGGATCCAAGATGTCAGGTTTCAGGTAGGGGAGCCCCCACATTGTGCCTCGAAGTCCTAGAAACAGTGCCAATGTGCTATCTCTGGATCTAGGGTTTCCTCAGCGAGGGCCATTTCAAATTCACTTAAGGGGTTACGAGACTACCCTTAGTTATGTTGTAAATGCTCTTGTAGCTTACTCCTACAACGTTGATTACTGAAATCTTTTATTGTAAGCCTTCGGGAAAGGAGTTGGATACTCATAGTTGAATGTGGTAATGAAATCGTTTTTTTTCCAGACTTCAGAGTCTGCGTGATTTGGATTATTATGGCCTATGCGATATTGAATACTTTTACAACTTATATATTTTTGGAATAATTTAGAAGCCTTTTCCTACTAATGCGATTCATCTTTGGTATGTCGAGAATTAGTATAAAGATGGATGAGGTATAACATGCATGACTGCTAGTGCATGCATTTTAATTTTATGCTTGCAAATCTGGTTTTCCATTGGGTGTATGGATTTTCTTTTGTTTGTATAACGATCTGGGTCTCGGGTTCTATATGAATGAAATTGTTCCAAGTGATATAAGGCCTATGCTCTTGCTATCAAGATTTATCTATGTGTAAAAGTTTGTGATTTGAATTAGTTCTTAGAAAAGTAAAATAGGCCCTAAAAAGAAATGAAGATGTAATGATTTGGGTTTACTATGAAATGAAATTCCTATGTAAATAGAATGATGGTAACATACATCTCTGTAATTCTCTTAAATTTTTGTGGTTAAAAGAAATATGGGTGGAATAAATTGTGATGTTTACTTTGTAATGGTGAGTCTAGTCCTAACGCTATCAGCTGTGTTATATAGTGATATTTTAGGTTCTTTTATGGTTTAAAAAATTCATGGTTGTATTTAGCGATACTAAACTTTGGAGAAGAAGGATTTTTAAGAGTTTTGAACACCGGTGGTTGCCATCGTATTTCAATCATCAACTCCTTAATTTTATTTATTTCCATCTTGTATATTATATTCTCGAGAAGGATGCCTTTGTTTATACTAACTTGTCTTTGTTATGGTTATGGAAAACTTCAAAATGAAGTAACATGGGTTAGGCCCTAGAAAGCAAGTGAAAACGATTTGTGAAAACCCTGTCTCTGTATGTAATAAAATACAGCTTTGCAAACGTGGTTAGTTAACTTAGTAGAAATGAGTCGTTACAAGTTTATTTTGTATGGAGATTTTGCTGGGTGCATGAATGCCTATGTTTAGAGTTAAAAGACTCTTATCCGGTATAGTTTCGGTTTGTTTAAAAATAAGATTTTTTTAAATTAATTAACTAACTAGGGATGTAGAACTCAGTCAGGTTCTGCCTGAAATATTTCTTGATTTTAATAAATAAAAAGCGCAGTAGCGTGGCTTTCCTGCCAACACTAGCTCTGTGGTGGAAGAGAATCAGATGGTCCTTGGGTGGATTCAAATTTCCTTTTAATTACATGGGTGTTTTATTTTTTTTTTAAATGATTATGGTTCTATACACTTTTATCCTAGCGATTCAATAAGGCTTGATGAATTAGGGTTTTATTAGAGATGAAAGAACATAAATCTACCCTAAGAAGGAAATAGTAAATCGATCAAAGGTTAAATATAATTATGAAATATAAATGAAACAATAACCCAGGTGCCATGATTAAGCTGTCCATGTACCATACAAAAAATAGAATACAATATTTAAAGAAGAAATAGGGAGATGGTTAGTAGATTCTCCAAGGATTTTATGATGAGCATTATTTATCCCATAACCCTATCCTAGAACAAGAATGAAATTTTGAAATAGAATTCCTATTTTTAAAACATAATAAATTGAACTAGAGTTCTTATTCTTGAAAATAGAAATAAAATTTGAGTTTAGAATTCCTATTCTTTAAAAACAAAAATAAAATTTGAGTTTAGAATTCCTATTCTTAAGAAAAAAACAGAAATAAAATTTTTGAGTTAGAGTTCCTATTCAAAAGAAACAAGAATAAAATTTGAGTTAGGACCGAAGGGGACCTCATGCCTGGATCGATGTTGGGGTACTAGCCTTTATAACTCTGCATACATTGAACACTAGTTAATGGAACAATTATTCATAGTTGAACTGTAGTAAGATAACTGAATAACCTTGGAAATGCCACGTTACTCCCAACCATGACCTAGAACCGTTCCTGGTTCTAATAAGATCCCTCCAAGCTAGCTCCAACATGCAACAGGATACAAGAGAACCTAGGGTAGACAACTCAATGTAATTCAATCTTGGAAAAATTTACTCTTTTCTAGATCCATGGGACAATTTCTCTCTTGTTACCATAGAAGAAATGACAAAAAGATAGATGATCTTCTCTTTGGAAATTGTCCTTGCATTTATAGGTGAACTTTTGGAAATGGCAGTTGAGTAATATTAACTTTAGTTTGATTTTTAGTTTGAATTTAAAATATATAATTTGAAAATTTTATTTAATTATAACTTTAGTTTATCTAGGACTTTTTAACTTGTTCCTTTATAAATTTATTAAAGGAACTTTATAATTTCATTTTATATAATAAATTTATTTGTAAATAATATCTTTTACTTATATTAATATCCTTAAGTAAAATCTTGTACTTATAATTAATATATTTACTTATAAGTAATATCTTTTACTTATAATTAATATCTTTACGTATAAGTAATATCTTTTACTTATATCTTTCATATTCATACATATATTTATGTATACCTCTTGTACCTAAGTGGGGCTCTTTATAATTTAATCACTTTGATTTATTCAAGTAAATATATAGAATTATAAATTTGATGCTTTATTAATTAATGTCCCCTCTTTGACAAGGCCTTGGTAGGTTTGGGTGGTCGACTAGGTTAGGTAGCTTTAGGTCCCTTTTGCATGTTGGATTACCTTGTATTCCGTGGTATTTTCCTCTATCCTTGATGAGATGAGTAGTGATTCAATTAGTCAAATTAAATAAGTATGATGATGAGTGGTTCTATTGAGAGCCTTCCTCAACTCAACACCATTAATTAAAGTAACCCTAAGTGTTATTCAGAGCTTAGTCTCAACAATCTCACATGGGCAATACGCTAGTGCAATTCTAGAGCTTCTCGCTTAACACTAGTACTGGGATTTATTTTTGAGATGCACCTAGGGATACAATGAGCAAAGATCCAATGCTCTAGAGCTTATGCTCAACATCATATTGGAGTGCTCCAGGGATTATGCCCAACACTCTATGTGCATCGGGGCTTATGCCCAACACATAATAAAAGTCATCTATGTACATTGGGGCTTATGTCCAGCACATTGGGAATCCATGTACATTGGGTCTTATGCCCATTACATAGGAATCCATGTACATCGGGGCTTACTCCCAACACATAGGTCATCCATGCGCTCTAGAGCCTATGTTCAACACATAATAAAAGGTCAAAGTCTCAAGATATTACAGTAGTTTCCTTTCGATGCTGACCTATGTGTGATGGTGATAACCATTCTACGCGGTCATATAAATTAGTTTTTTTTTATGAGAGCATCTAACGAAGGTGGAAAAATCATAGTTCTTCAATTGACTGTGTTTTATAATTGTTTAACGTTTAAGTGACCTGCAGGGTCATTATTGGTTGGGGATATAATTCCACTAGATGAAGTAATTGTAAACATTCTTTTTAGATAACTTTAGTTCGAGCAAGGTGTATTCACTATTTTGATGCTAAAGATTTACTGGGTGCTAAATGAGTTTATGGTTTTCTAATGTTATATTTACAAGATCTATATCACCACTCCATCTTTATTTAATTCTTTTAACTATTAGTTACCCTAATTATTGACTATAAGTTTTAGATTTTTAAAGGTAAATACTTGAACTGTATTGGTTTGTAATATATAAGATTGGTTTCTTTTTTAAACTATAACCCGTATTAAGTAAATCGATTTGTTTAAAAATCCTTGGTTCTTAGTCTATCTAGTTCGATCTATTCGAAAGAAGGGAAATGTTTAGTTTTCAGATATGTTTCAAACAATCTATTAGAAATGAAAGAAAAAAATGGAAAAGTTTACCTAAGAAGTGTCAGGATATTCTATAGTAAAATAGAAGTCTTGTTTTCAATGATTTTTGGTAGGTATATATTTTGATGCTTTAACCTATGATTACCTTTGACTGTATAGAAGAAAAAAATCGGAAACAGAGTTTATATGATAAACAGGAAAAATGCTATAAGTTATTTTAATTTGTAAAAAAAGAAAAGAAAATTGTATGGTAGAAACATTAGATAGGGATTATAATGAATTTTTGAGCTATAATCATTATCCAGAAACTTTAAAAATCAAACAACAGTATATACAATTTCAAATCATAGAAGTATATAAATTTCCGTACAACGTATAAACAAACCAAAGACTATTTTAGATGCAGAATTGAATTATATGAGGGGTTAATTTTGAAAAATAAAAATAACATTCCTACAATAAGAAATCTAACAATAGAAAAACTGAACAAGGAACTTAGCACTATTGTCGGGAAAACAGAAATGGAATAGCCATTCCTCCCAACCAACTCCTAGAGAAGCCAAGCCTCGCTTTCTCCGGAACCCTCGAGCCTAATCACTGAACAACAAGAGAAAAAATCCCTAATGCACCATCTCTTGCATTGTCAAATTCAATTCCCCTCCAATGCTAGCCTTCTGTTGCTTATGGACATAATGTTATGTAGTATTTTTCCTAGGACTTGGTCATTTATGATTATCCTTCTTTTTAGCACTCAACTAAGACTTGTGAACTGATTTGGGGGAAGATGCCTCCTACATCTTAAATTCTCACTCAGCAGCTTCATCCACTTGGATTTCTCCTCTTGTGGTTCAGCAATCACTCATGCAAGAACTATTTCATTTCTGTCTCACAGTTTTTAATTTTTTTATAATAAAATAATAATCCATTACATTGTCTTAATTTTGACTTCTTTTCAAAAATATAAAATAAATTAAAATATTCAAAAATGTAATTAATAATAAATTTATTTATTCCTAGTGTATTACATCGTCCAACCTGTCTGACATTAATGCCTCTGGGAGCCATTTTCAACTATAACTGAAACTCCCACTCGTCCAATCACAACTGGACTTTCACAAGTCGTGCACAACTCTACCCAACCGCAGCTGGAGCTGTTCACTCTCAACACTGGATTCTCTTCCAACAGTGATACCAACTGACACCCTCCTGCTCACGGGATGCTTCCACTCAACCAGACTCTACTTTTGGGCTCAGATACCAACTAGCACAAGGAAAGTCGCGAGACCTTCTTGCTTAAAAATAACACATGGAACACATGATGCTCACACAAACTTGGTGTAAACAGGATGCCAGAATCTAACTTCTATTACTTCAATCAAATTAATGATTACAATGTGAAATGCAATGAAATGTAAACTGGTAAACTAGTCGGCCTTAGCCTGATACAATATACAGAATTAAATGTGTGTTCTCGTTGTGTGCGATATTCTCCCTCTCATGGCCTCCGCTAAATGCAAGCGCTCACTGAGATATGAATGAACGATCTCTACTCTCAAATGGAACTCTCTCTAACTAACTTCTGTTGTGCCTGCGCACTAGTCTTTTAATGTTGTTGTTTTGTTGCTCATCCCGAGGTCCACCCCATTCCACGAGACAATATTCCTCTATCTGTCAAATTCTCCAGATCATGCAGATGTGTAGTTGTCAGTGCCCTCGAGCCATGCTGCACAACCTATGCATATTGTGTTATCTGTCATGATCTCAACCACCTTCTTAACTGCTCATAATTTCCTTAGCAACCCCGAACGGATACCAAGTACCTCGCCTTGACTTTTGAGCTACTCTTAATCTACTACAGTAGTCGGTCTCATAACTGACCTCGACCATACTTTCTTTCGTCATCCTTCGACTTTACCTGTCGGCTTCACTTTGCTTCTGCGACTTTCTAGTCTTCCCCTTCCTCCACGCTTGGCTTCAGCCTCAACCTGTCGGTGTCGCGATTCGACAAACTCTCGACCTTCAACACCTCCGCTGCTATCCTGTCATCTGTCGACCTTAGATATGTCGACTCTCGACCTTTCTCCTCCTATCGACACACCTCGAAATCTTATGCTCGACTTCTTGGCTTTCGACAAACATTCCTCTTCCACACTGGTGGTCGTCGGCAATCAACCTGGTCGACTTATCATGTCGATCAACTTCAACTGCTTTTCCTAGGCCCCAATGCTCCTACATCAAAACTACATTACTTATTTTCAAGGTATAGACATTCTCTTTATATATAAAAATTATAAAGGTTTGTTTAAAAATAAGAAATTGAAATTAGATGATTTTCTCTTAATTTGAGATATAGACCTTGTTTTAAATACCTATGATTGATGAAGAGGAGGAAATGAAAAGTTATATAATCTATTTTATTAATGCAAGATATAGTCACCTACCGTGTTGAAAGGAATAAGTGTTACATGGTTGCTAATAGAGGTTATATATATATAAATATATATATATATTGGCCTATGGTTAAATAAATGAAATATAATTCTTTGCGTTGCACTATTATGAACTGCAGCATATGTTATGGGTTTAAAGTAAAAATGGTTTACACACACACACACACACAAACACAAATCTAATGGTATACATACCCATTGATCATTAAAAATAATGAAATTAAGATGGATATTCTATGTTAGATTATGGTCATTATATTTTAACAAATAAATGTCACAATAATTGTATTTGGATTTTAGTTATGGTTTTATTTAAAAGTATAAAAGTTATATTCATTTGTCACTAGGAAATAAATTGATAATCAAAGACTTTAAGTATCAATTATGAAGAAATTAAAAATGTAGTTTAATCTACTATGTTGATTACGATAATAAAAACTATGAGGATTTTTATCATGTAGTTATAAGTGTTCTAGAATCCTCTTAAAAGACGTAATGAGCTTATAATCATAATTAGTTCAAGTTAGGATCAACAATTTACTTGGGTAGTAATCATCAAATGCTTAGTGATGATCTCTATGTAAAGACCATACTAGGAATTGGTATTATATGCCTAATTTGATTTCAGTGTGAACGACCCTAGTGAGATAGTTCTTTGTCAAGAGGGGTATGTGAGAATTAAGGTAAGAAACCCTTAACGAGGAATTCAAGAAAGCTTTAGAATGGTGAGATAATAGAACCCATTTGAATGTAAACATGAAGAATGTCAAAAAATTCTGAGTGTTGAAGATAATAAGTATACAGAGAACATCAAAGAAGTTATCAATGGTTGAAGTTAATGTCAACATGTAATTTACGATGTTACTGAGACCCTTAAGAAGAAAAAAAATTATGGCGTATTTTGACGGGCATTACACCAAATGTGGCTAATTGTGATGTTAATTCCATTAGGCTATTATCAAGATATGAGCTATTGAATTTCTTCCATTTCCTCATGTAGGAAATTCTCTATCTATTCAAAAAGTGTATTCATTGTATGTGGCCATACAATCAGATATATTTAGAAATAAGGTACTTAGAAATACGATGGTATGATTCTCACATATTGAATAGATTCTACCAACACCCATGCATAACATATATGATGTTCAAAATATGCTCAAAGTAGTTGGTTCATTTTGCCCTTGCATATTCTCAAGTGGACAATTCTAGCTAGTTAAGCAATACATTGCAGAGGTGTTATTGATTTAATGGGAGGATGCAACATAGGATCTGACAAACAATAAATATGGAAACCAGGGAGAGAAATTAACTTTTTGAGCTTTAAAGGACCAATTTTATATTCCTATCATCAATATAAGGTCCTCCATTTTAAAATAATTTTAATTTTCTCTCTTAAATATATTTTTCTTCTCTTATTTATATATTATTTTGATTTTTACCATGTTATTTAAACATAAAATTTTAATACATGATATCTTGAAAAACAAAATTTATCTTATAAATATTTGAATAGGAAAGTAGATTAGAAAATTCTTGTTATTTTCAACTATTTTGTGATTAAAAAAAATTAGTAAGTATTAAAAAATTAAATTGATTTAACAAATCCTTATTAATATGTTATTGTATCTATGGATTTTTTTTAAATATGAGGAAAAGGTTTAATTCATTCCATACTTAATATGAGATTGATGCATAGCATTTAAAAACTATATTTCAATATGAATTATAAAATAAAAATTCCATAATCACCTTTCATATATATATATAATGTATTTCACCCCATTTTTGTAACTAATATTTTTTTGGTTAATTACCACTCATCATATGCATTAGAGAAATGTTATCGGAAAACTTAAAAAATTATGGAATGAAAGAAAAAAGATATCCGAAAAACTAAAATAATAAAATGAATGTGAATAGAGTACACATAGAATGTATAAATAAAATGCTCACTAATATATAAATGCTAATCACCTTTCATTCATATATATATATATATATATTTCACCCCAGTTTTGTAATTAATATTTTTTTGGTTAATTACCACACATCATATGCATTAGAGAAATGTTATCCGAAAACCTAAAAAATTATGGAATGAAAGAAAAAAGATATTGGAAAAACTAAAATAATAAAATGTAAATAAAATGAATGTGAATAGAGTACACATAGAATGTATAAATAAAATGCTCACGAATATGTAAATGCTATTATAACCAAAGAAAACAAATAACTTGAAGATTCTAAAAAAGTTTGTACTTGAAGGATTTGGGTAGTTCCTTATTAGTATTAATATTAGTGCGAAAATTTTATTTACAACTTATATCTATGTATGCTAGAGAAAACTGCACAAATTTGTCTTAAAAATATTAAGAGAAATGAAAAAGAGTTAAATATTCTCATTTAAATAAAAACATTGAAAATATGTTATTACCAAAAAAATCAATTAGTTAAATATTCTTATTCAAATAAAAACATTGAAAATATGCATCTAACTCTTTCATATAAATATTTAACAGCAAATTCCCTCTTTGTATATAAAGAAAATTTAAATCATGAATGTATTGTGATAAACTAAATTTAAACCTTTAATTTCAAAAAATAGAAAAATATAAAACATGTTCCTTAACCTCTATTTTCATGGAATCATGATGTGAGAACATGTTTGAATAGAGATTCTTCCACCATTGCTTCCATTAAATTATCAACCAAGAATAAAATTATTTAAATATTATATTTTCATTTATAATTAATTATTAAAACCAAAATAATACATTTTGGTATTTAAATTTATAAATCTCTTTTTATTTTATATTATTTTATATTTTATTTCAATCTAATTTAAATTGAATTATTTATTATGTTCAATTTAAAATATAATTTTGAATAATCAATTTTTATTTATATTATATAAATTAACTATTAATTATTTTTAATACTATTTACAAAATATACTATATTAATATTTAGTATATTCTTAAATATATCATTTTTTCATTATGAATGAAGAGACTTCACCTTCCAATGTAGATCTATTTTGTATATATTTTTTATAATTTAAACTCTCTCGATATGATATAGATATAATAAAGTTAAAAATATTTTAAGTTTAATTTTTATTTTATAGTGATTTATTTAAATATTTTTTTTAATGATTGGTTAAAATATTTTATAATAATTATATTTAATTATTTATTATTTATATTTTTAAAAATAATAAAAAAAAGTTTAAAATTTAAATTTAAATAAAGGTAACATTTAAATAGTTTCAAGATATTAAATTTTTATTAAGTTTTATGTTTTGATGAAGTGAAGGCAAAAGAACATAAAAAAATTGAAAATCAAATCATATAAACTTTATTACATTCATTAGTAAATTTTCACCATAAAATTTGTATCAAATTTTAACATCTCTCTTCCTACCCTACTTTTCTTTAGTTTAAGGATGTAAATGGTATACGGTTTCTGGTGAGGATTTCAAGGCCAAGATCCCACTAGACAACCTTACAAACATTATTATTGACTTCCTAAGTTGTAAGTCGCAAACTACGGATCGAAGGTTATGACACAACTATAATGACGTGGAAAACGAATCCACTAGGAGAAAGGGGTAGGTGGTATAAAGCCTTTGGAAATCACTTTGGACGATGAGGGGTCATCATGGTACCTGTAGGTGCTTAAAAAAAAAAAAACTTACTAACCTAGATTATTTGTGCGAAACGATGAATCCCTCTCATGCGAAAAACCAAGGGATTGGTAGTAACATGTACCAAATAAGCAGGAAATTTGGAACGTCAATTAAAGAGTTGAGTTATGTTATTATGAACCTTGGAGAACACATAGGCTATCCTTATAAACATCTCCGAAGAATTAGCTAATGGAATAAAAACATTACCTTAAAGATATCAATATGAGATAAGGATAGATTTTATACATTTATATGTATATTTAATATTGATAAAGATATTATATACCTTACATATATGTAAAGGCCTTAAATCAAGTGTAATCTCCTCAATTATATTGTTAGGGAAATATATGAAAATGATTAAACAATAAAACTATATATCTTGTAAATAGAGGTATTATATTTTTTATTTAAAAGGTCTAAAATATTACTAGAATCTCTATAGTATGTTTTAGAGGAACATATGATTTTCATTTAAGAAAATACTATTCTATAGATTGTATACCTTTACAAACGTAGGAAAGTGGAAAACCCTTCCTATTCTTATACGTTACAATGGGCTGCCATTTGGCATTTTCGAGGCACCTATTTCCAAGTGGCATACACTAATTAACTACCATTTAAGATTATTGGAGTAGATTTGCATTCGGGAAGGGATCCGAGGTAGCCTCTATGGTGGGACAGACTCCTTGAGGTAGTGGCACAACTGGTGTGTGTTTAAAGGAGAAAAACGTGACCAGGATCGGGGAGGGGGCCTTCTTGGGGAATGCTCTGTTGTTTAGTGGAAGTATGCTGAGATGGGAAAGGACGGCTCAATGAGCTCGATCCCTAGCTTTAATTTCTTTGTTTATATTCATGTAAATTTTGCAATATGGTGGAGTGTGGGGAAGGGACGGCCTGATGGCTCGAGCTCAGCTTGGTTTTTTTTCCTATCAAGTTTACTTTGGTTATGATGTTCCGTGAATCAGAGTTTAACCCTATCGAATTTCTGTAGAGTTACGGTGCCTTTTGTATTGTTATACTCTGTCGATTTGCTTACAGAGTCCCGGTGCCATTTTTAGTCTGCGATTTGCTTACAAACCTACGATGCCGTTTTATATCGTTTTACTCTGCGATTTGCTTACAGAGTTACGGTACCCACTTTACATTGTTTATACTCTATGCCTTGCTTGAGTTACGGTTCCCTTTTGTATTGTTTATAGTCTTCCATTTGCGCACAGAGTTATGGTGCCCCACTTAGGGTACTGTTTGTTCTCTGTCTACTACTACGGAGTTACTGTGATGTAGTCGGGGAGAGGACGGCTCGAGGAGAGCCCAATCCCTCCATTTTTACGTGATACTTAAGTGCATACTCGTTAATAATTCAATTTACATATATATATATTTCTGGAACCAACCTTTGCGCTGACTGATAAGATCTACTAGAAATCATGATAAATTTATATGTTGCATTGAGTTTCGCTCAGCTAAATACTCTTCCATTCTGGTTTGGTAAAAGATTAACACCTGAGATGCGATCCTGTGTGTAGGTCATAGTCTAAGTTTTATGTTAATAGAACTGCCTATCTATTTGTTATGCACGATGTTGGTCGCATCTAGTCGCACCTAAGTGAACTCGGATTGATAGAACGATATCTGCCTGTATACATTTACCTTGTTGATTGAGGTTTAAGATCTTTGTTTGTATAAACATATCTTGCTGCAAATCTCGGTTGATAGAGATTTTCCTTGATCTTGTTTTACTTTAAACCCTGCATATATATATTAATGACAGTCGCATCTATGCGATCTTAGCCTGAATACATACTTCCGTGTTGAAGTATTTTTATCTCCCAAACGAAGACAGGGTCGATCTCTGTTATGGATCGATGATATCGACCTGTATATGGACCTCTGCGTTTTCTTGTTCTCTTCGTTAATGCATTTTGGATGTATATTTATGACAAATAGAAAATAAATGATCTTCGTCTATTTATGCTATCTCTACTAGGCGTTGAAGAATTTTTACACGTCAAGTTTTGACAGAGATTATACGACCTTATAGGTGATCGCCGCATGGATCGATCGATGTAGGCACACTTGGGTCAGTATAAAAATAGTATTTAAGATGCATGGATAGTTCGAGTAAAAATATGCATATCGCATGGTATGATGATAGTATTTAGGCTATTTGAATAGATCGAATTAAAAATATTTTCACATCGCAGATCTAGAAAAGCAATCCTCGATTGTTTGCTTCTCTATCTATATATATACTAGTTGAAGGTATAGTTGTGTTAATTAAAGTATATCCAATACTTAGAATGTTATGCTAGATCTTACACCTGAACTTAAAGCTCATTTGGAGCTTTGGGATTGGGACTCTTGTGATTTATTTATTAGTTAAAAAATTTAAGATCAGAGGCATATAGGATAATGAATTTTATGGAAAGAAATTATGTGACTTCGTAGCCTTTATGTGACATCCAGTTCTATTTTACATGTTGACGAACATCTTTATGCATGATGTCGTCTAGTTCTCACGATGTACGGCCGGTATTCATGAGATCCAGGTCTAGAATATCTGTGGTGATTTATTGTAACACTCCTTTTGAAAATAAAATAAGATGCAACCGTTGGTGGATGTACCACAAGGATTGGGTGAACCACGTAAATTGATCTTTGAGTTGTTTTCTTGCATGTGCCTTTTATATGTTATGTCGATGGTTTATCTTTGTTTATATTGATGTATAAGTGTATTGTGCCAAGAATTGTATTCATAAAGATATGTCCTTATTGAAGTATGGATATGTTAGTGTTTAATTCAGGCACTTCTAAATTTATATAAGGATTTAGTGAAAATGTTAAGTGTTAATGCGGTGATATTTTATATGAGACTTAGCTAGATATTGGTTGTAGTTAAACAATATGTTATTGTTAATATATTGTACAATTGAGATGTGTTTTGTTACATAGGATTCTTTTGAAAGGTGATAGAAAGAGTTAAGAGGATGATACCTATAATAATAGGTACTTTGAAGTTGTATAGCTTTAGAAAATAAATGATTATGTATGATTATTTTTAATTTAAATGTCATATTATTTGCAAGGTAAAAATATCACACTATTTTATTGTGTAGAACTTTAATGGAAGAAAGGAAAATTTTATTTTTCACCAATACCAACTCATTGATTTGGGTATGTGACATATGGTCTTAGAGCACACGTTACAAACACTCGGGCCTATTTGGGCTCAGCCAGATGAAGCAAATGTATGTTAGTTGAACTAATAAGGGAGCTCCACCTACAAAGATGCAACACGAAAATTGAATTTTCGAAAAGAGGTAATGGATAGGTCATCTATGAGTTGCAAGTAAGTAAATTCCAATGTGCTTAATATTGAAGTGAATGTTACCTTGACTTGTTTGGTTAACTAGTTCCTTTATGCAAAAATTGTTGTACTCACATACATTGAGAGTAAACTATAGTGGACGAAATTGTGTTGTGGTGATATGTTGTAACTAATAGTTTTATACAGAGAGAAGAATTATGCCTTTGGTGAATTTAGGACTAATATGTATAGTTTAAAGTTGAAAGTATTAAGCTTTAAATTGATTCATTTGGGCATCATAATTGTATTTTTTGTTAGGAAAAAATGTCAAGACAATGACTTGTTGGTATGTTAGTAACCTGGATTGCAAGGTGGATCTTTTATAATATAAGACCAAGAGAGTTGTCAAGTTTCTCATCGTAAGATCACTCCATACTATGTAGCTTAATAAGTATTAAATTGATTCTTAGTAAAGTTTGTTTTTGTCTTAAAGATGAGTTGCTGATATCTTGTCATGTAAATGAAAATACTATATTAGTGTAGAATGTACATTCTAGTCATTTGTGACAAGTTCTTCGAAGGAAATAATTTTCACAATACACTAAACTAGGTTGTACGGATGTTACATGGACGTAGTTATCAAATGATTTCGGAAACAAAGGGTAATTATTAGTTGAATAATGAGCAGACTACTTTTGTTCTTATACATTTGAGTACTAATCAGGTTATTAGATTACATGAGATATGAAATATTATAAACTAGGATAATATATTAGAATTGAGTATGTTTGGGAACATTTTGACGATGATGTCCTCTTTTATTCTAAGGAACAATCTTTCTCTTATAACAAGTTAACTGTTTAGTTGAACTAAGGATGTTGAAATTAAAGGAAGATTGTGTACCAACTTAGAAGCAGTGATTGGGTTCATATATTATGTTTGTGTTTAATGAGAATAAATATATATATATCGACAATTGTTGTTACTAACACGATGTTAGTGGGTACAAAGAAAAGTTGTATAAATTGTATTTGAAGGGATGATAGCTAAAATTTGGGGTTAAGTGATCATATTATGCATGGCTCATCAAAGAAAGAATGTTATTTCGGGTTCGAAACATGTTATGTAAGCCTATTAAGCTAAGTTGTGCATAGTAAGAAAGGAGGTTATCCTAAAGTTTTAGGAAGTTAAGGAATCTATTATAAGTTTTGTTGTATGCACACTCTTTCCTTGGAAATAATGCGCGAAGAAAAAAATCCAATTTGTATCTTACTTCGGTGAACCATGTTGTAATGACTAAAATAAAGGAACCAAAATAGGATGTTCATTTCAGATGATTATGTATTGATAATGTAATATGAAGGATGACTTCCCTACTATTATGTTAGGAGAAGACTTTCTCATGAAATTTGATTTTTGTTAAATTAAGAAGTACTAACAAGTGAATTTGGAAGATGGTCACATTCTGTGGAGCTTGTGCAAAGACATGGACGTGATATAGAATACATGGTAAGCATATGTTATGATCAAGGACTCATGAAAGGATATGATAAAAGCATGAGTTCGAACTGATAAGTAAATAGATGAACCTATTTGATGTTAGTATTATGTTGCTATTATGTTGCATGCTGTGGTTAACCAAAACTACAAGAAATAATAAATGATTGTTATTTCCTCGATCCAAAGGAGAAGGTTTGAGGGGAAAAGAATATTTCGGGACTCAAGTGAGAAGGCTTGAGGTGGAAAAGATTGACCCAACTCTGCTTTGCTAAAGAAACTTTTCCTATACTCAAGGAGGAGGCTGGGTGGAAGAGAAATTCGTGGACTCAAGCAAGAAGGCTTGAGGGGAATTGCGAAAGAGTTTTGTGGTATCAATGGAAAAGACCTAGGCACAAAGATTGACATCTAGAGACAGGATGTTGTTTGATATCTTGAGGAGGACAACTTTTTGACTAGCAATAAAAAAGGAGAGTAACCTCAAAAGTGTAGCCCGTAAGTCCACAAGAATTGATGACATAATTCGAGGAAGAATTATGTATTTAGCATAGGGTTGCTGAAGTTTCAAACTCATAGGAGAGTTTGATGATCAACAAAGTATTGTTGAAGGATTTTTTTTCTGATATTGTCTTGTAACTAGACAATTGGATGAACTTATGTGTGAATATAATGAATGCTTGAGTAAGCAATAAGTTTCCTGAAGGGTGAGGATGAACGATAAATGTTAAACATTTACTAATTGAAATTTTGCAAAGTATATGATGTTAACCCATGAATGAAAGAGATGTCTACCTCAAGTTGAGGACTAATTTCCATGTATTAGAGGTAAAAGAATTCCTACAAAAGGATAATCAAAATTGCATCTCTTATAACTCCTTTGAATATTTGAAAATAAGCCTATATCATATCTGCTTGCGATGTTCCATGATTGCAAATGTTACATGTTGTAATAAAAGTCTCATTGTTTATGTTTTTGAGTTTGATTATAGAATTGATGATAAGTTTTATGGTTTCTTTGAATCCCGGTTTTGTCACAGGTACAAAAGGAAAGACAAGTTGAGGATATCTAAAAGGTTGTCAAAGCAAGCAAGATAGTTGAAAATTTTATGCTCATAGTAGTAACGAATCAAGAAAAAGGACAGTGTATAAAGGAACTCAAGGATGGACCATATGTTTTGAAGATTATGAACACCGAGGACGGTGTTATCTTTAAGGGGAAAAGGATGTAACATCCCTCTTCCTACCCTACCTTTCTGTAGTTTAAGGATGTAAATGGTAGACGGTTTCTGGTGAGGAGCTCAAGGCCAAGGCCCCATTAGACAACCTTGCAAACATTATTATTGATTTCCTAAGTTGTAAGTTGTAGACTAGGGATCGAAGGATATGACGCAAATATAATCACGTGGCAAACGAATACACTAGGGGAAAGAGGTAGGTGTTACTAAATGCTTGAGAAATCACTTTGGACAACGGGGGGGTCATCATGGTACCTGTGGGTGCTTAAAAAGAAAACGAACTTACTATCCTAGATTATTCATGTGAAACGATTAATCCCTCTCATGCGGAAAACCAAGGTATTGGTAGTCACATATACCAAATAATCATGAAATTTGGAACGTCAATTGAAGAGTCTCAGTTAAGTTATTATGAACCTTGGAGAACACATAGGCTATCCTTATAAACATCTCCAAAGAATTAGCTAATGGAAGAGAAACATTACCTTAAAGATATCAATATGAGATAAGGATAGATTTTATGCATTTATATGTATATTTAATATTGTTAAAGGTATTATATACCTTACATATATATAAAGGCCTTAAATCAAGTGTAATCTCCTTAATTATATTATTAGGGAAATATATGAAAATTATTAAAGAATAATAACTATATATCTTGCAAATAGAGGTATTATATTTTTTATTTAAAAGGTCTAAAATCCTACTAGAATATCTATAGTATGTTTTAGAGGAACATATGATTTTCATTTAAGAAAATACTATTCTATAGATTGTATACCTTTACAAACTTAAGAAAGGGGAAAACCCTTCCTATTTTGATACGTTACAATGGGCTACCATTTGGAATTTTCGAGGCACCTATTTCGAAGTGGCATACACTAATTAACTACCATTTAAGAATATTGGAGTAGATTCGCATTGGGGAAGGGATCCGAGCTAACGTCTAGGGTGGTACGGACTCCTCAAGGGGGCCTTCTTGGGGAATGATCTGTTGTTTAGTGGAAGTATGCTGAGATGGGAAAGGATGACTCAACGAGGTCGACCCCTAGTTTTTATTTGTTTGTTTATATTCCTGTAAATTTTGCAATACAGTGCAGTGTGGGGAAGGGACGGCCTTACAGCTAGAGCTCAGTTTGGTTTTTTTTCTTATCAAGTTTACTTTGGTTATGTTGTTCTGTGAATCAGATTTTAACCCTGTCGAATTTTTGTAGAGTTACGGTGCCTTTTGTATTGTTATACTTTGTCGATTTGCTTACAGAGTCATGGTGCCATTTTTACTCTATGATTTTCTTACAGAGCTATGATGCCATTTTATATTGTTTTACTCTGCGATTTGCTTATAGAGTTGTGGTACCCACTTTACATTGTTTATACTCTGCGTCTTGCTTGAGTTACGGTGCCCTTCTGTATTGTTCATACTCTACCATTTGCGTACAAAGTTATGGTGCCCCATTTAGGGTAATGTTTGTGCTATGTCTGCTACTACGGAGTTACTGTGATGTAGTCGAGAAGAGGACGGATCAAGGAGAGACCGATCCCTCCATTTTTATGTGTTACTTAAGTGCATACTAGTTAATAATTCAATTTACATATATTTATATATATTTATGGAACCAACCTACGCATTGACTGATAAGATCTACCAGAAATCATGATAAATTTATATGCTGCGTTGAGTTTCGCTCGGCTAAATACTCTGGCATTCTGGTTTGGTAAAATATTAACACCTTAGATGCGATCCTCTGTGTAGGTCATAGTCTAAGTTTTCTGTTAATAGAAATTCCTATCTATTTGTTATGCACGATGCTGGTCGCATCTAGTCGCAGCTAAGTGAACTCGGCTTTATAGAATGATATCTTCATGTATACATTTACCTTGCTGATTGAGGTTTGCGATCTTTGTTTGTATAAACATGTCTTGCTGCATGCATTGGGTGAGTGATCCCTGCAAATCTCGGTTGATAGAGATTTTCCTTGATCTTGTTTTACTTTAAACCCTGCATATATATATTAATGACAATCGCATCTATGCAATCTCAGCCTGAACACATACTTCCGGGTTGAAGTATTTTTATCCCCCAAACGAAGAGAGAGTTGATCATTGTTATGGATCAATGATATCGACGTGTATATGGATCTCTGCATTTTTTTGTTCTTTGTTAATTTTTCATCATTTAATTCAATATGATCTAGGATCTTACTGAAAGAACAACATGTACAACATATCAAACACAAGATACAAGAGACAAGAGACACAAATCATTTCACCGGGGAAAACCAAGGAGGTGAAAAACCCCGCAAATTCCTTAGAAATAGAATAAGCACCAATACAAAGATCACAAAAATCAAAACCCAAGAGATAGATGTTTGTAGCAGCTACTACTCCACTTGTGCGCGCTCCTCCTCTCTCTCACTAATGGGAAGTGAGTTAATGAGTGAATGTGTCAAATGAGAGAGTCACACTCTCTATTTATACTTTTACTTTCACTTGACCTTTACTCAACTAGGTCGGCCCCAACTTAACCACTTAACATAATACTGACTGGGTCGACCCCACTAGGGTGGTCTAATAACCCTTTAACCCAGATGACTCATATAGGGCCGACCCCATCAAGGTTGTCTAATAACCCATCAAGTATAAGTTACGACACTTACAATATAACTTGCGACACTTGCAAGTACAACTGATCACACTTCCAATCGGAGGAATAATACATCTCCGTTGGGGATACAATAAATTACAAATGTAATACATACAATATACAAGTGAATATCTTCCAAAGTTACAAATACATCAACACTCCCTCTTAACTAGGAAGGTATTCTCTTGACACATGCCATCAATACATATCGGCACAAGTCTTCAAGTTTGGAGCTGGATCATCGTCACTGTTGTTGTACTTGTCATCTTGATCACTGGTGCTATCTCTCAATTCTTCTCGTCATAGGAATTTCTACAGAGCCAACCCTTTTTCATGCTAGTTGTAGGCATAGTTTCTTGTAGGTCTTCATCATCTTTTTCCATATTGTGTAATCCTCAAAACTGATTACGTGCGCCAACAAAACCTTGAAAGAGCATCCGTGCAAATACTATCATATCTCCCAGGATCTTTTACATGTGACCGTCACAAAACCTCGAAAGAGCATCCGAGCACAGACTATCGGATCTCCCAAGATATTTTACATGTGACCACCACCACAAAAACTTGAAACAAAATCCGAGCACAAACTATCAGATCTCCCAGAATCTTTTACATATGGTTAGGAAAAACCTTAAAAGAGTGTCTTGGAACCTGCAAGAACTCTAAAGAACATCCCAAGAATTTTACAAGCACATAGCTCAACCTATCGGATCTCCAAGATTGATTACATTCCTCTTGTAGAAAAACCTCCAAGTAGCATACGAGCACAGACTATCCGATCTCCCAGGATCTTTTCTATGCTACGTGTAGAAAAACCTCAAAAGAGCATCCGAGAACAGACTATCGGATCTCCTAGGATCTTTTCTGTGCTACCTACACAACCTGTCCACGGCAACGGAGTATCAACCTGATACTCATGATCATACTGATCATCATCATACAGTACATCATCCTGATGCACATCATCATTGCATGATCATCATCACAGCATCGTCCTGATGCATATCATCACACATGATCATCCTGATCATCATCATAGCATCATCCTGATGCATATCATCTGGAGCATCATCCTGATGCTCATTACACATGATCATCCTGATCATCATACATAGCAGTAACTAGAGCATCGTCCGGATGCTCATCACACACTGCTTACATCCATAGCCATGGGAATCATCCTCCTACCACCATGCTTGGAATGGCTCTAGAAAATGTCTCCCGTCACTTCTTCCTCGAAGTATCTTCTATCTGAAGAACACCAAGCCTCTCTCTGAAGTACTCAAACTTCAGTCTTGCTAGTGGTTTGGTCAACACATCTGCAATCTACTCATCCATCGCAACATACAGGAGCTTCACTACTCCTCTCTGCACCATATCTCTGATATAGTGATATTTGATCTCGATGTGCTTCGACCTGTCATGGAACACCGGGTTTTCAGACAACTTCACACAACTCTAGTTGTCATAGAAGATACAGCTAGCATCCAACGGCAGATTAAATAACTCATATAGTAGCTTCCTAAGCCATACTGCCTTACATCTGGCCGAACAAGCTACGACATACTCTGCTTCAGCTGTACTCAGTGCTACGCAGGACTGCTTCCTGCTAAACCAAGAGAAAACACCTGATCCGATACTGAAGTAGCACCCCGAAGTGCTCTTCCTATCTACGGGACTGCCTGCCCAAGCTGAATCAACATAACCCTTGAGGTTAAACTTTTGATTCGCATCATACTTGAGCCCATAATCCACCGTACCCTTCAGGTACCTCAGAATATGCTTTACAACAATCAGGTGAGCATGTCTAGGATCTGTCACGAGTTGGCTCAATGTGTTCACCGCAAAGCAAATGTCTGGTCTCGTGTTCGTCAGGTACATCAAAGACCCAATCATCTGACGATATACCATGGCATCAAATGAATCTGATGAAGCATCACACAATAGCTTCAGGTTTGATGCCATAGGTGTGACCATGGCCTTGTCTTCCATCATCCTCAACCACTTCAGGATCTCTACTACATACTTCCATTTTCCAAGTAAGATTCCATCTGCACTCTGCCACACCTCCATACCTAGAAAGTAATGCATCATACCCAAGTCCTTCATCTCGAACTCGGCAGCAAGCTTCCTTTTCATATTAACAATCAATCCAATATCACCTGTCACAAGTAGGTCATCCACATACTGTAGGAGTATCACTGGATTTCCTTCCTCAACCTTATAGTAAAGGTTGGAATCTGTTTTACTCTCGATAAATCCCAAACTGGACAGGAATCTATCTATCCTGTCGTACCATGTCCTGGGTGCCTATTTCAAACCATACAAGGCTTTCTTCAATTTGCATACATGAGTCCCTGTCATGTGTCTCAAAACTGAGTGGATGCTCCACATACACTTCCTCTTCAACTACACCATTCAAGAAAGTTGTCTTGACATCCATCTGGTCTATCTTCCACTTCATCACTACAGCGAGAGCAAGTATTGTTCTGATGGAAGTGTATCTGGCTACACATGTAAAGGTCTCTTCATAATCTATCCCTTCTTTCTGGGAGAAGCCATGAGCTACAGACCTCGCCTTGTATTTCTCTATGCTACCATCTGCAGCATGATTGATCTTATAGAACCACTTGGAAGTCACAATAGACTTCCCTTCTCATCTTGGGACCACATCCCAAACATCATTCTTCATGATCGCTTCGTATTCCTCGATCATGTCATTCTTCTATTACTACATCCCAAATCCTGGGAACTTCAGATTCTTCAATATCTTCAATAGATAATTTTCTTGAACTTCATTGCTTGAACAAATGTTATAGACCTTCTTTTGTAGGTGATTGTAAACGATCTTTCCTACAATTCAAATTCAATTGCATGATTAGAAACTTCTCATAGTTTTTAGAACAAAATCTTACACATAAGAATATATGTCATACAGTCATGCAATTATCTTAGCCAATGCTTCAATACAATATTTATCCATATCCCGTAATTTTCTAGATGCCTTCCATCTCTACAAGAAATTTTTTAAGAGTGTGCACAATTCCCAACATGTCAGCAAAGAGGTTTCATTATAGATAAGTAGTAATGGAGTGTTGTACAGTACCATATGCCACTTACCGATTACTTGCATATTAGTAGTATCTTGTTCATTAATGCAACGTTTTCTAAAATGTATAATATACATCCTAAATCTAAGAACATATGTATGTACATGACTGAAAAACATCATTTAAGTAATCATATATATAAGAAATCATAATTCAAATATTTATCTTTGTTTAGTTGTAGGGTGGACTCCCTCTCAATCTTTGCTTCCTTGCAGGAACTACTGGAGTGTGCTCCAGTGTCATCATTATGTCATCTTCAAGATCTCATACACAATCATACATTCATTAGTATAATCTCAATACTATCAAGATATTATGATTCTAAATAATCTTAAACATCTATGCTCATGGTTATTTCATACACAGGTAATTCTAACTCAATATTCTAGTTTGTGATATCATCAATCAAAGTAAGAAGCATAATATGCATAAACCCATGATTAATCAAACTTATAACTTCATGGACAATCATTATCAATCATACAAAAGTATACTTATCTAAGATCCTAACACAAAGTAGGATTCTAACTCGATATAGGAAAACATACCTGGATTATCATGCTTGTCTAACATACCAAAACAATGTCTTATTTGTTCTCTTAGAGACCTTGTGCTAGTAACCTGCATATCTCATTTAAGTTAATAATTGTAGAACTAAGTTATACATACCTCGTAAGTAGAGCTTCTATATGGTCCATGACTATGGATGAGTCTTTGTCTTCATGTCACCATGGTCATATGTTCTTGATCTAGAACTTGATTTGTACCTTTCATGTTAGAAGACAACATCATCCTCATACAACAGCAGAGTGCATTAGTACAATCATAAGGCTCATAACCCTAATCAAAGAATGTCTTCTATTATTCACATGCATTCATACTTTTACTAAGGTCATAAGACAAGTTTAAATTTAATCAATATTGTACTAACCTCAATAATATGAAGACAAACATATCATAAATTAAATCATGAACGGATTTCAAAACATACCTTTATCTCCTCAAGTCATACCTGTCAAGATTGTTGTAGTCTTCTTATGCAAGGCCTTAGCCTTATCTCCCTCTAGAACTGGAATCTCTTCACTTATGTAGGTGTCTAAATCATTATCTTCTAGGATTAACCCAATCGACTTTGACTTGATGAAGCTGGATCTCGAGCTCGATTAGGGTTTCTCAGAGAAACCCTAAAAATTCAAAATTTGAATTTCAAACTTCCGATTGGATGAAAAGATGCATGTTGCTCAACTGATCAAGCTGGTATACTTCAATTTTGAAATCTCCAAAATTTTACCCTTCAAAATTGTCTTTGAAACTTTCGGATCTTCTAATCAAAATCCTCAACTAGCGTTTGACAATGCCTAGGCTTATGCCTAGCCAAAAGGTTTGATATTGTGCTCTAAACTTTGATTTTTCTCAGGAGCATCCAACCGTGGTCACAGATTCAAAAAATTTCAACTTTTGCAGAAACCCTAATTTTCCACCTTTAACCACTTATACTATGAAATGAGAACTATATACTATGAACGAGAACTCTACCCATAAAAATGATGATTTTTGCAAAAAACAACCAAAAACACCCCCCAAATAGAAAAGTGTTGATACCAGTATACACATATTTTTTTTTAGGGTAAAAAATAGAGCCATGGCCTAAACATCCCATATTGTTGTTTAACAAAACTTTAAAATCAACCTTAAATTGGAAAAAAAAAAAAATTTGAAGAGATAAATTACAACTTTCAAGAAAATTGCATATTAAACAAAAAAACAAATTTCTCTAATAATTTCACCATTATAACCATATAAAAACAAAGGAATTATGATGCGATTCATAATGAGATAATATATTAGACCATACAAGAACAAATGGTTCATATAAATATTCAAAAACTCCTCTAGAGTTTCAATTACAAAAATCATACTAGTAAAAAGCATCTAAACTGCTTCTTCAAATTCATCCATGGATTCTGACACCCCATCATCAAAAACTCCTCTAGAGTTTCAATTACAAAAATCATACTAATAAAAATCATCTACACTGCTTCTTCAAATCCATCCATGGATTCTGACACCCCATACTCTTCTCTATTATCAATGGGCGCACAATCTGAGTCTACATCTATACCCATCATTTCGGATGTCATATTCCGTCGGGATCTACGACTTGGTTTAACACACTCCCATCTTGCACGAATGCCCCCTATTCCACGAATATTAGCTTTGAGTTTTAAAAAAGAAATTAAAAAGAAATTAAGTTAACAAAATTTAACTAATGTTATAATTAAAACTTTTAAAAAAATTAAAAACAAACTAAACTAAGATAACATTATAATTTAAAATTTAAAAATACATTAAAAAAAAAATTAAGTATCTATATACTAACCAAACTAACATTATAAAAAATTAAAAAAAAACTATACAAAAACTTAATAACAATTAAAACAAAAATTTAAAAACAATAAAAAAATCAAACTATACAAAATTTTAAAATAAATTAAAAAACAAAATAATTAAAAGAAATTAAACTATACAAAATTAAACAAACTTTAAACAAAAATTTAAAAAAATTAAACAAACTTTAAACAAAAAATTAAACAAAATTTAAAAAAACATCGACGGTGATGCTGGGCATCGACGGGGGCCATTAGGGCCACCCCTTGGCACCCAAGCGAGGGAGGTCCCTCACGGCCCCCGTCAATGCTCGACATCGATAGGGGGTCGTGAGGGCCGCCCTTTGGCGCCCAAGCGAGCGACCTCCCTCGCTTGGGCGCCAATGGGCGGCCCTCACGGCCCCTGTCAATGCCAGCATCGGTGTCGATGTCGGGCATCAACAGGGGCCATGAGGGCCGCCCTTTGGCACCCAAGCGAGCGACCTCCCTCGATGCCCGCCCCTACCTTCCACCTCCTCCTCCCTTCTGTCGATGTCGGGCATCGACGGGGGCCTGTGAGGGCCGCCCTTTGGCACCCAAGCGAGCGACCTCCCTCGATGCCCGCCCCTCCCTTCCACCACCTCCTCCCTTCCCCCGCCCAGCTCGACCACCTCCTCCCCTTCCCCCTCTGCTGCCCTCCCCTTCCCCCGCCACCCGCCGTCGCCCACCTCCCCCCTCTCTCACCGCAATGCACCTCCCCAACCATTGCATGGTTTTTTTTTTTTTTTTAAATTGTGTTTAATTTTTTTATTTTTAATTTTTTTTTATAGAATATTTTTTTTTAATTATTTTGTTGTTGATTTTTTTTTAGATTTTGTATAGTTTGGTTATTTACTTGTTTTTAAAATTTTGTTTTAATGTTTTATATTTTGATTTTTTTATTGTTTTTAATTTTTTTTTTAAATTTGTTTTTAAATGTTATATAGTTTGATTTGTTATTATATAGAGTTTTTTTTTTTTAATTTTTAATTTTTTATAATGTTAGTTTTAGTTTGTTTTTATTTTATTTTAAAATTTTGTATAGTTTGTTTTTTTTTAATTTTTAATTTTTTATAATGTTATTTTTAATTTTTTTTAAGTTTTTTTAAATTTTGTGTAATGTTAGTATATTGTTAATTAGTTTTATTTTTTAATTATAATGTTAGGTTAGTTTATTGGGTTTTTATTTCTATTTTTAATTTTTAATTATAAGAACATTACTTTAAATCTATTAGTTTTAATGTTAGTTTAATTTTTTTTTTAAATGTTAGTTTATAATGTTGTTAGGTTAGTTTAAGTTGTTTTTAATTCTTTTTTAAATTTTTTATTATAATGTTGTTAGGGGTTAGTTTGATTTGTTTTTAATTTTTCTTTAAATTTTTTATTATAATGTTGTTAGGAATTTTTTATTATAATGTTGTTAGGGGTTAGTTTAATTTGTTTTTTAATTTATTTTATTATAATGTTAGAGGGGGGAAACATGCACCAGAAGAGGACATGATATATTAAGTTTGACAATATTTTGATAAGATATATTAGTAATGTTTTGACTTTCACACTTAATTTTATAAATAAAATTTCTATATATAATGTTTGAAATATGTTTTTTACAAATAATTTGTATAGGTTTTCCTTAATTTATGTGAATCAACACTTTTGGGAAAATAATATGAAATAGTATCATTTTTATACAAAACATATCTGAAAATTGATTGAAAATGGTTTTAAATGTCTATATTTTCTGGAATTTTTTACAATTTTGTCAATAAAAGTGTCTTATTTTATAGAAAAAAATCCAAAATGTATACGTTTTTCATTATAAATTGCTTAAAAATGTATGCTATTTTGCTAAATTTCTAAAAATGCACTTGAAAATAGAAACTATTTTTTTTTTACGATAAAGATATATCAAAGGTCCAGAAAAATGCCTCGAAATGAAAATGTGTGAAACTGGCATCACCCCTTTTTGAAACGGAGCTAAAAATACCTACTAAAATTAGGAGAGAGAAAAACGAGAACTGTGTCGAGTTCTCATTTCATAGTATAAGCGGTTATTTCCCATCAAGATCCCGAACTAGGGTTTGATAGATCCCCGGGTTCTACCAAACCAAAAACTTTGAACTTGGTCTCTAAATTTCGATTTTAGTGAGGAGAGTAATCCTATGCTAAGATCACTCCAAAATTCCACTTCTATCAAAATCCCTAATTTCCTACAGTAGTAACAAGCCAAAAATGAGAATGCTAAGAATTCAATTCTATTTCACAAAAATATGTGCCTTATTGTTTGTGATGCATATCTGAAATTTCGGATCTTGAGGGTCTGAAACTTCGGTATGTGGTTTCTTGACTTGTCATCTTTCCAACCCTATAGGTCTGATGTCAAATGGATTCTCTGAGAGAGCGATATGCAAAATGTTGCAACGTGACCTGTGTATGGGATTAAACATTATAGCGAACTTGTATGAAGTACCACGTGTCACTGTTTCAACTTCGGCCTCTGAAACCTGGACGTGTGAAAGTAAAGTCCGTTCTATTAGTGGCACTTTTTACAGAATTTCATTTGGCGCTTCCTAGCCCAATTTGTGATCTTTTTTGCTAGGTCACATGTTTATGAATGAGATTTGGAAGAGGCAAAACCCTAAATTGTAGAGAACATAAAACAGAAAGTAAAGTGAATTAGATGTTGTGCTTCAGACACAAGGTAAATGGGGATGTTATCTTCGACCTGTACAAGTTTTAGAACCGAAACCTTCTCCAAAATGGATTTATAGTGAAAGTGTCACGATGGCTGGTTTTTACTATACCAAGCCCTAGCTTTGAATTTGTGGCAAGTGCAACAAGTGTCATAAATGCCATACAATGCTAGCTCTATTTAGAAGCGATCGATACTATGTAAATCTTGTGGTTTGAATATCTGCTAGAAAATATCAATCCTGTGTAAACTCTATTTATATAGCTATAGGGTAGATCCAACCCTTATCAAACTAATATACTTGTACTTCGTCCAAGATTAGAGAATGTTAATAGTTATGTTTTATAGTGACCATGTGCATTCAAAAAACCTGTTATTAATGGATAAAGCACGCGTGAAATCTGGTGAATTAAAGATGTTTGTAAGGGTTTAATAAAACGAACGCCATGTTGGTTTCAATCTGTAGTTATGTTTATTGGACAAAATAAATTTCTATTTTAAAGTTTTATTACCTAGTTAAATAAAAGTTTAGGTCTAGTCAAGAGTAATATTTCCTCTTTCAAATTAGATCTCGGTTCACGCCGGATGTTTAAGAAAATCATGATTTTTGTTATTTTCAAAACAGATGGTTTATACTTAGTTTAGTTATACGATGCACAACCCTGAATGATTGGCATTGGAACTGTCACATCGTGGCCTTGATGGTTTTATTAATGGTTGATCCTAACTGTAGTTTAGCATTAGCCATTTTAGTATCAGTCTTTTCGTAGTTTCTATCTCCTTACTAGAACGTTCTGATTTTATATGCTCAATGGCTTGGCGTTTTGTATTTCAAAAATTTTCAACCAAGTATCTAGTAAATCCACTAGAGATCAGATCCCTTGAGTCTCAATCCTTTACTTTCCTCCCTCTGTAGTATTGTAACTTTGTGTTTAGTAGGAACAAATTAGGAGTTGGACCAAGTTAGACTACAATCTAGCTGAAAACTGGCTCGCATTGTAAATGTCTCCATAAGTAGGAGCTCTAACGAATCCTTGCCTCGTGAGATTCACCTCCATGATGCACACAAGAACGAATATGGTGGTGAACTTGAGATTCACCTCCATATTTTTCCCTAAAAATATGGGATTAATTCAGATAGATCTTGTTGAAGACTAATCGTGAACTCTTCTTATTCTCTACCATCATTCCCCTTGATGTTGGCTTCACTGTGTATAAAATATTGGAGGAAAAATACACTCAACCGAGATACGGAACATGCATGTAATATTCCATGTTGTATGTGATTGGCGTTTAAAGGAGTAGCTGCCGCTGAGATGACTACAATTTTCTAGCGTTATTTTCAGTCTATCATCTCTTAGTGTGAGTCACTGACTACTCAGCAACTTCTATACCGGCACTAAATTACCTATATCATGATAAACGAGAGATTTGGAGCTATGCGAGTTATCTCACCGCCTAAGAATTAATGACTCACATTCTTTTATTATATCTTGTCAATCGAATAGATTGGAATGGAGTTGATTTAATAAAAATGGTTTTTATTTGTTAAAAGCAGTTTTGTGCTCTCTAAAAGTTAAATTATAGTTATTTTGAATGGCTCATATTTTGATAATATGCCAATGTTTTAATTTTTATTGAATAGCTTAAATAATTTATTTGTATAAACTATAGATTGTTAAGACAATAGAAATAGGGAAGAGAGAAAACAAGGTATATATCTAATATATATATGGTTTACAAATTGTCGAGTGGACTAACATATACATGATATGGTTAATAGATGATGTTTAGTGAGTATAAATTATATATGTGTATGAATTTTTGAATAAATCGTAGAATATTGTAGAATAATGTATATGTGTTGTTTTTTTTCAGGTGAAAAATCACCTGCCTCACATATCGTGGATTGTTGGTAATCCAAGCTAGAATCTATGTCTCAACGGAATTGAACATGGGTGGATGGAATGAAATCCATCTAACTCCACCAAGAGACCATCGTATCTTTGACGTGTATATGTGTGATTTAATGGTTAATGTACCTTTTATGTAGTTTAAAAGATAAAAAAATATAAACTCCTTATATTTGGGGTCTATTGAAATAGATGAACAATGACATGCTTCCATTTAATAGTTTTAAATGGATTATGTTATACTAATATTGGAATGATGGAGTATGTGTTTGGTAGAATAGTTGTTATTCCTTATATCATGGTACTTGAATGTAAGAAGTAAAAGGGTAGATTATGTAAATCAATCATCTTGGAAAACTTTGGAGTAAACATTGAATAATTGTTATAGTAATTGAGCATTTATAACTTATTAGGAAATAAGTGTTTATGAGAATTTTAGGGCCAAGTAGAAAAAATATAGTTAAATTATATTTATTTTGAATGGCTCATATTTAGATGATATGGGAATGTTTTAAATTTGATTGACTAGCTTAAATAATTTATTTGTATAAACTATAGGTGTTTAGGACCAAAGAAATAGGGAAGAGTGAAAACAAGGTATATATCTAATATATAGATGGTTTTACAAATTGTCAAGTGGACTAACATATACATGATATGGTTAATAGATGATGTTTAGTGAGTATAAATGATATATGTGTATGAATTTTTGAATAAATCATCGAATATTGCAGAATAATGCATATATATGTATGTGGTTTAAAGGTTAATGCACCTTTCATATGGTTTAAAAGATAAAAAATTTAAACCCCTCATTTTTGGGGTTTATTTAAATAGGTGAACAATGACATGCTTCCATTTAACAGTTTTAAATGGATTATGTTATACAAATATTGGAATGATGTAGTATATTCTTGGTAGAATAGTCATTACTCCTTATAAAATGGTAAGCGTTGAATAAGCGTTGAATAATTGTTATAGTGATTGTGAATTTATAACTTAATATGAAGTAAGTGTTTTTGAGAATTTTAGGGCCAAGTTGAAAAAATACCTATGTGATGTAAGTTCATAATTGAATTATGAAAGTTAATGTTTTTTCAATATAGAGAAGATTTTTTATTTATTTTTCCAAACTTTAGTGTGTTTTGGGGTTGTTATATCAAGAAGACCAAATGCTAAACCAAAGATGAAGCAAACACCTTGTAGACTAGGAAGACAAAAATGATGGGAAGAATGATTGAAAATAAATCAAATCATATGGTAGTTTTTGGTAAAATGGAAGCATTGTTGACAAATAAGGAATGTAAAAAGGGACTTTCAAATGGAAGCTTTGTTGACAAATAAGGAATGTAAAAAGGGACTTTCAAATTCACAGTTAGAATTTTAAATTTGACTTTTCCTACTAGCCATACACGGTCCATTAGAAATAAGAGGAAAGATTGAATAGTGAAAAGGTACTTTTCCGACTAGCCATACATGGTCCATTAGAAATAAGAGGAAAGATTGAATAGTGAAAAGGTACTTTTCCGACTAGCCATACATGGTCCATTAGAAATAAGAGGAAAGATTGAATAGTGAAAAGGTTGGAGGATGTTTAATAGATTTCAAGAGGCCAACAATGATACCATAATATAAATAAGTAGGAAACAAGCCTTAGAAAACCCTAAAAATCAAGGAAGGAAATTAAGGAGAGAAAAAAGAAGAGGGGAAATAACTTAAAGAAAAATAGACACCACAAACAAATAAATAAAATAATGTAAGGAATGTTTTGGTTTCCATTAACTTTTTTGAAACTACTGGAAAGTTAAAATTGCCAAACCATATGTATTGGTGAAATCAAAACTTATGTATCTTAGATTTCATGTAACCTTAATGTTTGAGTGAAATGGTAAACTATTTTTTTTAAAATCATTTTTTTACCATATTGTACATTCTCTTAATGTATTGAAGTACAACTAAGCTTATTTTATTTGGAAAGAGGAGTAGTAGAGAGAATTTGAAAACATTAAGTGTGTAGCTTTTAGTTTTCATATCCTTAATTTACATTAAAAATCCTTTGAAATAGAGATAGAAGCTTGTAGAAATGAAATGATTGCAATTTTGATGAAAAAAAAGAAAAACCTTTTCCTACCCCTTTTATATATTGTATGAAAATGTTTTAAATTATGTATCTATAATTATGCATATGCACATGCTACTTTAAAAAGTGAATGGTTATTAACATATTTTATTGAAAAATATATACATATTAACCAAACAAATTACATATTTATAATACATTAAAAGAGATGATACATTGATAATGTATATTTAGAATTTCAAAAACTTCATAAACAGCTTGTATGCTTTTAGAAACCTTATGCAATCTTGCTTGACTCATGACAGCCATGTAGAAATAAATTTTCACTTGATAATGTTTATTTAGAATTTCAAAAACTTCAAAAACAACTTCCATGCATTCACAATTCTTATGCAATCTTGGATGATTCATAACAACCTTGTAGAAATAATTTTTCACTTATGGTTAAGAATGCACTACTTCCAAAATTATGAACTATCAATATAATTCACAATTCTTATGCAATCTTGGATGATTCATGACAACCTTGTAGAAATAATTTTTCACTTATGGTTAAGAATGCACTACTTCCAAAATTATGAACTATCAATATAATTCTTTAAATTTTATAGGAAAAAAAATTAAGGTAACAAATACTAAAGATAATAATTGATTAGATAAATCTAATATAAGTTTTGATTATACATTAAAATAGTTTTAACCTTTAAAGTGGTTTATTTATTATTTTTATCATGATTTACCACCTCAATCATGATAATAAATAAAATAAAATAAAACGAGGATATTGTTACATATTGAAACATATGGTAAAATATATATAACATTCTAATAATAATTTAAACCATAGTCACAAATTTATGTAGTATTGACATTTCATTTATATAAGTTTATAAAGTGGTTTACTTATTATTTTTATCATGATTTACCACCTCAATCATGATAATAAATAAAATAAAATAAAATAAAACGAGGATATTGTTACATATTGAAACATATGGTAAAATATATATAACATTCTAATAATATTTAAATGAGAGTCAATAACAATCTAATAATAATTTAAACCATAGTCACAAATTTATGTCGTATTGACATTTCATTTATATAAGTTTATATGGATTTTGAAATTCAATAAATGTTTGATATATAATAAATATGGTCAGGTTGATTAAATAATGTTTTAGTGAAATTTTAGTTTTAAAATTTAGTTGTTAAAATAAAAGTGGAACTTCAAATAAAATAGCTAATTCTTTATTTTTAATAATTTACTTATTAATTGATTATGAATAGAAGAGTAACTAAAATAGTAACTTATCCAATAATATTTCAAGTCTCTTGATATTTTAAAACTTCAATATCACACGTCAATGACCATATCCAATAATTTCTCAAGTCTGATGATATTTTAACTTCAATATCACAAGTCAACAGCCATATCTATGTATCCTTATCTTTTATATATTTATATATATAGATATAAACATCTCTTGCAATTTTTGAGAGAAAAAATAAATTCAGTACATGTATGTAAAGAACCTGAATGGAACATGCTGCAACAAATGCTGGAGAAAAGGTAACATGCAATGCAATGTGGATGAAGGTTTTATATATATATATACATATATGACTTTAAAGTTATATTTAAAAAATATCTTTTCATTAAAAACCTAAAAATATAATCAACAAAATATTTCAAATATATTATGTGAACTTGGTAAGCCAAACCATATGCCTTGGATTGTCTACAGTCTATCTGCCATGAATGTACTGAATTGCAAGCACTATGCTGAACTGGATTAAATCTGATGGATGATATTTGAGTATAATTACATTATGATGAACTGGATTAAATTTGGTGGATGATATATGAGTATAATTGGCCCAACCCCATCTATCTCGAAGCATATGGGTGGGATGGTTTAGGGATATGCCTGGGAACAGTCAGTTCCGAGCCATATCAATAAGTTGCGCATGGATCAACCCCTTACAATTCAATAAGATTAAAGATATTAAATACATATACATTAAAATTAAAAAAGATATATACGTATCTGTCATATAAATACCCCATGTTGCGTGCGGAGCCCTCATTGAAAGCATTTAGTATCACATTTTAAATTTTGAACGGAAGACTTAAATGTTTGAACTTTTGGGATCTTTGTTTATTTAAAGTATAGAGACGCATTTGACTTCAAATAAAGCATTGTTTGGATAGTTGCGTGACTGCTTTGCCCCACCTTGAAGAAACCGTTTCTGTTTTTATGTTAATAATTTGAATGCTGTGCATGAAGTAAATTGGATTCGGGTTCTAATGATATACATTTTGGGTGAGCGATGTGTAGATTCAGTCAAACTGAAAACAAAAGTTTACCTCAAAACAGTAACAAATACTTTTGGGTGAGCGATGTGCAGATTCAGTACAGTTTATTTGAGAAAAGTAACAAATACTTTCTCTTTTGGCTCAGGGATTGTTTTCCCATCATATTATAAAATTTGCAAAATTCTACCATACATTCTTAGACAGTCACATAACCTAATTCAGTAAGGATTGTCAGTCATGCCCAGGATATTAAAATAATCAAGATTTCGAATATATTGAATACATTTAATATATGGTGGTAATCGGTGCAGGGAAGAACCAAAAACGTTTTCTTAGAGAAAATATTTAATACATATAATTTGAATTAGGAAAAAATTTCTTTCCATTCAATACATTTGATTAGAATTCTATGACGAGCCTACAGTAAAATCTTTTCGACAATGTAATACTTCTCTTTGATGAATCCTAGCTTTTATTAAAATCATACTTTCAACTGGTTAAATGCAATATTTTGTCTTGCATATAGACATGGAATGTGACACCTCCTGTTGTTCTAACTCTACATGTATTTATGGAGAAAAAGGTTAAAGGCCGCATCCGGGCGCGTTAGTGTTTTATATTGATAAATCATTTGGGTTATCATTTTCGAAAATACCGTTGCAATTGATATAAGAAGTAAATTGTAAAAGAAATTATTCAAAGTTTATAGTATAAAATGTGATTTTAGAGAAACCTAACAAAAGAAGTAATGAGATTGAATGCTCCGGTGTGGTCTATTTTAGAATCTTAAGAAAAGAAAATACCTTGCAATTGATCTAAGAAGTAAAGTGTAAAAGAAATTATTCAATGTATACAGTATAAAATCCAGGGCCTCGTACATCGAGGGCAATTGTCATGAGATAGAATCCAGGGGGCAACGCAACGTGTGTGAAAATAATGCAAGCACGGAGAAAGAAATAGAACCGGCTCCGTGTTTGTAAAATCTTCGAGGCAAAATATGCAGCTCTCCACCTCTTCTGTAGTGCTGTACTCAATGTTTCTCTCAGAATCCGCAAGGGCCTTCTCCCATCGTGCCTGACGCCATCGTGCCTGACGCCATGGTGCCAACCATGTATGATCTACACACAGTCGTAATACAATGAAAGCAAGCAACGCCGATGCTACAACCGGCGCATGCTTTTCCATGAATGCTTTTATCATGTCAACTAAAATGCCAGTGATGTCCATCGCTATATGACTGCAAATATCGTACAACAACTTCGCGGCTAAACGCTCTACTCTTTTTGATATTGATGATTTCACAAATAGAAAGCAATACCCACCGGATTGTTTTTTATTTATAATAGAAAACTTTATTTTTAATATAAGTTATGAGCCTACATAAAAATTTTAATTAATTTTATGATCTATTTTAAAAATGAAATTTATATATATATATTTTTAATCTTAAATTTGACAATAATCTAGTTCACCTGGCACCACTTACTCTATAGAAAGGATGAGCTCCTCAAATAATTTAGTCTCCTTTAACTATAAAACCATAATCCATCTTTACTACTATTAAACTAAATTCACAATTATCTTGTGACCATATTGAGATTCAAATTACACTCTGAAGCCTTCTCCTTCTACTAAATTTCCTACAATCACGTTGGTGGTTTGGATGGTTCTTATTGCACTATAAAATTGTTCCCTTATGCCTCTACATTAATTTATGCATTCTATATAAACTAGAGCTTAATGTGGAACATTAGTTATGAGATCCAACAAAGAAACGATTAACAACTCGTGTAGATCATTCCTTTGCCATCTGTTTTCTTAAGCAAGTAAAAAAATATATTCGGCTTTTGATATCTCTTTGACCATGATGCCGAAAATGACATGTAAATTGATCACCTAAATAATCTTTTATCCTTAAAAAAAATCATAATTTTATTTATTATATAAAAAATTACATCTAGCAAATGCATGTGGGAATTTGAGAGCTTGATAGCATATGTAGGTACTCACATGAACTAAAATTGTTATATATGTTTTACATGAAAAAAAAGCCTAAAGAAAGGGATTATGCAAGTATCCCAATTTCCAATAGCTTTTATCTTCTAGCATAGGCTAGGTCCCTTAGGTGTTTCCATGATTTTTTCCCTCAAGATGTGGTAGATAAAGACATTATTTATTGATTTATACAATATTATGGTCTCATTATATATGGTCAGAAAATTGTCATTCTAAAATTTACATTTGTCTCTAATCCTATAGATGACCAACTGGGAGTGACAAGAGTTCTGCAACATTCTTTGAACCTTGTCCAACATTAACCTGATATTATACAGAATGGGTGCTTGATGTGTAGAGTAATACAACCAACACCTACAATATTACCGCCCAACTAAGATGCCCCATCAAAGTAAGCCTAGGGATTACTCATAACAATACTCTTTTCCATTGGTTATTTTGGAATTTTTATTATGACGTATAAAATACATTCATTTACTATGTTTAAGATTTGAATTGATACAAAAAATGTGAGCTATACCTTATTCTCAAAGAGAGAAACATTACGTACCAACTTGATCCCATTGCTATGATAAGAGGGAAAGCACATAAAGCAATGGTCTTTGAATTCCCACACCATATTCTAAGACCATCCTTAATCGTGTCACCCTTCCATATTGATTTCCCATAGGAGGAGATCTGGCCTCTTCTCAAGCAGATCAACACATATTGGAGCTACTCAAGAAACAAGACAGGGCGCAATACCCAGGTGTAGTGCCCCTCTTTGTTCACTGGGAAAATCTTCTCGAAATTTGAGGTCGTCAAGTAGTTTGGGTAGCCAACAGATTAGGATAACTCACCGAAGTGGACACATTCAAAAAGAGAGAGACACAGTGCATCCATCAAGAAGGGCGCACTCGCTTCCATAGGGCGCTAATGCTAAGCTAGAGAGTTGAGAAAATGTAAGAAGAAACACAATAAAAGACAGAGGGCGCTAATGGTGAGCTAAAGCGTTGATAAAATGCAAGAGGAAATGCATAAATACATAGAGAAGGAAGAGAGGAGCCACAAGGAGGTCTATCATTCCACGAGGAGGCGTCCAATGTAAAACTAGAAGCAAAGAAAAGAACGGGAGTAGAAAAGTACCTTTCTCAATAAGCCCATTTGTATTAGATGAGAGGTTCACCTTTTATAGTAAGGGACCTACTTATTTACATAATAGATGTTCTAATACACTTTAAGAAAACTTAGGCTAAGCTTATTACATGATCCCCTGTTTCTACTATGGGTTGCAAAGAAAAGCCCATTTGTATTAGATGAGAGGTCCACCTTCTATAGTAAGGAACTTACTTATTTACATAATAGATGTTCTAATACACTTTAAGAAAAATTAGGCTAAGCTTGTTACATGATCCCCTATTTCTACTATGGGTTGCAAAGAATACTAGCTTCTTTGTGGCCCAATTCCTCCCTGTTTAGATCTAGAAGCGTCCCTGCTTCCATGAGAAGATGAGGAAACAAACGTTGTACCATCTGAGATGTCATCCACTTTACTTGAGTTGGATTTTGTCCTTCGGGTTCAAGGAGGTAGGAGGTGTAAGCCCGATGGCGAGTAGATCAGGTTTTGGTGTCGAGTATAGTATCCTTGGAAAAAGGAAGTTGGAATTCTGGAGTATTGCCCCACAGGATGTGTAATTGTGATTGGTTCATCCAAGAGAGGAGCCTCGAATAACTTTAGATGATTGACATTGATGACATTGTGGATGCCAAGCTCAGGAGGGAGGTCCAACTAATATCCATTTTCCCCAATATTTTCTAGAATTACGTAGGGGCCATATCAAATTGGATGTAGTTTATGATGTTGTCCTTTGAAGCATTTCTTATACAAATGTAACCAAACATGGTCTCCAAGCTGAAAGGAAATGGATGTCCTATGTTTTTCATGCCTTTGCTTTGCACGTGCTTGAGCAACTTTCAGAGATTTCGTTACCTAAGTGGCAATGTACATTTTGTTGAAGAAAAATTTGAGTGGAGTGTTTTTCTCTTTGCTGATGATCTATACCCTGGGGGTCCAATGTGAGGGGAAGCTCAGTCGGAGAAGCTGGTTGGAAGCCTAAACATACTTCGAAAGGAGAAAAACTGGTAGTAAAATGTGTGGCCGTGTTGTAACTATGTTGAAGAATATGTAAATAATTGTCCCACTATTTGCTACGTCTGAAATGAGTATGTAGAGCATGTACCAACAAGCGGTTGAATACCTTTGTTTATACATCCGTTTGAGGGTGGAGAGATGTGGAGAATTTATGCTAACATGCAAGCACCGCCGAGAGTGTCTTCCAAAAGGAAATCAGGAAGTGTGAGTCTGGATCACAAATTATGTTGCTTGGTAGTCCAAAATGAGGCCACACATGTTGGAAATACAATTCTTCTATTTGAGAGGCTATAGTGGTCTTTGTGCAAGAAATGAAGAGAGCCATTTTGATAAAATGACATACTACCACAAAAACTGCATCATGTTTTCGTTGGGTGATGGGTAGTCCACTTGAGAAATACATATAAATTGACTCCTAGGGCCTAAAAGGTAGTGGTAGTGGGTGATATAAACCATGCTTCCAATTTGATGGTTTCAATTGAGAATATAAGCCGCAGGCTCATATGAATCTCTCTACTTGAGGTTGAAGAGAAGGCCAATAGAAATGAAGTTGGAGATGTTAAATGGTCTTAGTGGTACCAAAGTGGCTTCCACATGCAGATGAATGAGATTCTTTAATGAGCACACTACTACATAGAGGGGGGTATTAAGACAATATTTGAGACAATATTTGTGTAAATTGTCTCAACTTAAGACAAAAAAATTGTGTATTGTCTTTAAGTGAGTGTCTTGAACTATTGTCTTAAATTATTGTCTTAACTATTGTCTTAAATTTAAGACAATACTTTAAGACACTCCCTTAAAGACAATATTTAAGATAATACACAATTTGTTTTTGTCCTAAGTTGAGACAATTTGCACAAATATTGTCTTAATACCTCCTCTATGTAGTAGTGGTAGAATGCAAATATTTATGATAGGGCACGGTGGAATCGAACCACCAATCTTCTGCATTATAAGGAGGATGCTCTACCATTGAGCTAGTACTCTGCAACTTCATATACAAGAAGAATATTTGTATTTTTTAGAGTTTTTTTAAAACAATGAGCACAAGAAGCATGAAATACTCACTGTATTTCACTCATTCGATGGATTGATTTGCAGGATTTGTTATGCAAGCCTAATATAATGAATATCTCATGGGATTGCATTATAAGAAAATGTGAATATGTGTTTGCAAGTATATTATAATGTTTTGTGAAAGAAAAGAGATAGATTGCCAATGGATTGTTTTCATACCATCGAATGTGTTGAACATAAAATACAATATATTGCAGGTCACTTCACTAAGGTTCAATTCCACCATTCCAATAGCATATAAAAGGGATCCATCCATTAAGGCCTTTGAGAATGAAATATTAAGTAAAATATAATGCAGCAAAAGAGCTTACAAAAAAATAAATATGGGTACCCGCACAAAGCTGGTACCCAAAAAGGCCGCAATAGAAGCACGCAAGTGGGAAAAAAAACAGGGGCGTGCACGTGATTTCAAACACGCACATGCATCCCTGCTTCGGTAATTCCGAACATCCATGTTGTTGAGTCGATGTGGAAAAGTGGTGCATGCACGCGTTATTAACACATACACAAACATATGCACACACGAGTTATTAATGCGTGCGCATCCCTGTTCTAAAAAAAAAAAAGCACGGGTTTGTCATTGTTCAACAAATCCGCGAGCGTAGAGCGGCCAAACAACCACCCTGTGAGCATGTTGTGGAGCACCCGAAGCCTCCTCAACGACATCAATTCGAACCTCCACCACATTTCCTCCAGGTAGGTGCTCAACGAACCATGTTTTTGTTGTTGTTTTTTTTGTTTGTTTTCCATTTCAATTTTAATTTAAAAAAAAAATTACAATCAATTAAAAAACCAAAAAATTGTCATTGCAAGTTAACTACACCTAACAAGATGATAAACACACCAGAACCATCAGATAAAACCAATGAAACCAACCATCAGAAGACAACATCAACATTGGAACGAACAATGAACCATCTGAAAACCGTGAAGATCAATTACAACAAGATTTAAATGAATTACGAGTATTAAGCGATGAATTGAAGAGCACCAAGGAACCCTCTAGGGTTTCCTTGGCTTCATCATTGCAAAACATAATTGAATCCATCAACATTTCCCACATAATTGAATCCATCAACATTTCCCACAGTGAGATCACAAATCTGAGCCAATACAAAGCTCGAATGAGGGAGCACTACTCCACTGAGATATCCAAAGAAGATATTAAAGACCTCAACATCACCAAATCCCAGTTGTACAACAAATTCATAGATCCCACGACAAGACAACCTCCATATGTGAGGAAGAGACAGGCTTGCATGGACTGGTATATTTACCAGCCATGGCGAGATAACTGGAGAAAGAGATGGTTTATGGTGTTTGACAGGCCCCCATGCAATAATTTGGAGGTCCCACAGTATTTCCTTCCGAAATTGTGGGTTGAGTTTGAGCTAGGATACCATGTCAACTATTTTGACATCATTGATTTTTAGGGTGTCAGTCTTCTCTTTGCGCAAGATCGACCTCAAGCCCGTTGCAACCCACTTAGAGGACCTCCTACACCCAGGAGAGAGCCAAACCCCCCTCCTCATCCACCCGGGTTTGGTAGCGACCTAGATGATATTGATGACTGAGTTAGACATGCCACACGCCATTTGCTTAGACATATCACATTTGTGGCTATGTCTTCACAGAGTCAAGAGGACATTGATGAGACACACATAGCTGCACGGTCTATGGGTGGTGGCCGGGACATGCAAGGTACAGGTGGAACCCAGGTAGGGCCATCTAGTTCTATTGGAACAACGACACATCGTTCTTCTCACTGTGGTCATTCTTGCCATGGTCCTATGCAACAACATGCCACAGAGAGCTACATGGAGCAGGTTAGCTATTGTTTTATTTAATTTTCAAGTATTTATTGTATTTTATTTGATATCATATTGTTTAATATATTTAACTTTGAATTACACATTGTTGACTTTATTTGTTTTAATGTACAGTTATTCAGGGCCAAGTCTCCATTCTCCAGGTGGGAGGACATTAGTTCCTTTGACCTAGACTGAACCATGGGAGCATCAGACGAGATTGCGGCACCATACACACAAGTAACTTCTTTACTTTGAATAATTAGATCCAATTATGAGTAATTTGTGTTTAGTATTTACAAATTAATTAGCACTGATTAATTACCATATTATCATCGGATTTTACAGTTGTGTTTATCATATTGTCTAAATTATTTGAGAGCTATAAATTCATACAACCCAACAAAACAAAAATGAAGCCTTATAAAACATGAAAAACTAAGAAAACTAGACACATGTGTTGTAGGGAGAGAAATTTCCAAAATCTGTCATTCTTACTTGACCAATGATGAGAGAAATTTCCATCATCAATTTGTTGTAGGTAACATTGTCATCATTTTTTCCATCGTCAATCTGTCCATAAGCTGATCATCTTCATTCTGTTTAATAGCATGTCCTCATTTTGTCCCCAAACATATCTTCATTTTTCCATGGTCATACTGTCATTAATCTACCACTGTTGTTTCCTTAATGAAGCCCAAAATATTAGAGATAAAATTTAGTTTACTGCTGCACCACTGCTCCTACTACTATTTCTACTTCACCGAACCTTCCTCAGTCATCCTGACCCCTGAAATCAGAGCTCTCCACAATATCCCGAAATCTTCACACATTGCTTCCTTAAAAATAAAACTTGTCTTCTCTTTATACTCTTGTCTTATATAAAACTTGTCTTCTATTTATAGTTTTATCATTAAGATGATTAAATAAATCAAATATGATTTGTTTAATTCTGGCCATGCCATGTCACCTTCTATCCATTAAAAATATTAAATGTGAGACACAAATATGCCCTTAAGATTCCCGCAAAGCACCCTTAAAAATGCCCACAGTGGGCTCCACTTTGATGCCCACAAGGGCCATCAACACATGCCTATATTGGTCTTGTATTATGCATGCAATGGTCTCATGCAAATCCTCGCAGGTCGTTATCAATATGCCTACAATACACCACAAATTCCCGCAGTGGGTGCTTCAAAGAATGCCCACAAGGTCCTTTTGATTATGCCCGCAATGGTGCTTTGAAATGCCCAGAAGGGTCCTTCCAAATGCCTCGCATATTCCTTGTCCACCTCATCATCTTTTCTTTGTCCTCTAATCTTATGTTTTCCAATTCATCATCCTCCATGTCACCAAGTTATCAATCCTTCTTGTCATCAAGCATGTCCTTGTCATGTTCATGTCATCAAAAACCATGCTTGACAAGTCATCAAGCTTGCGTTCTTGTCACTTTCCTTTGTCCTGTCCTTAGCTTTCCATGTCCTTCTTCCATGCTAGTCATAAACACTTTCCATGATTTCCATGTTTTTCATACTTGTCACCTTTTCCATTCCTCAAGCCATGTCACCATCTCCATTGTGCTTGCCATAATGTGTATGCTCCATGTTCTTAACTCTTCGATGTCTTTGTCATGAATGTATTGTCATCAATTTCATTATCAAGTCCTTTTCATCAATCCTTTGTCATTTCTTCACTTTGTCAAGTCTTCTACACTTGTCATTCTTGCTTTCCATTTGTCAAGTCATCAAAACTTGTCATGTTTATCATCTGTCCAGTCAGGTCTTTTCCATGTCATTACTTTGACCTTTGTCATTAATGTGTTATCATCAATGACAACTTTGGCCATCAAACACTTCAAGCATAAATTGTCAATCTTCTTTGCCACATTATCTTCAATGAACGACCACAGAATGGGTCATTTTTTCCTATCATGGGCCCAATCCATTGTGGGTCAAAGGACACGATCCCCACAACCATGTTCTTTACCAAGTCTTGAACAAATGGACTACACCAATATAATAAAAACATTATATGATATGCAAATCCCATCAAACCACTATCATCTAACTTAAATCTAAATTAATTGAAGACATTCTTTTAAGCACTATCGTTGTTATTCTCATTGGCATTGTGTTTAATATTGTTAATACTTTTTTTATAAATTCAATCTAAAAATTGTAATGTTCGCACAAGTGTCTGCAGGCTCCAGCGACCAGCCATCGCCACCGGGGATCAACAGATCTCCACATGTGCAGTTATTGTGTGTGTTAAAGTATAAATTAAATTTCAAATATGATGACTTGTCTGTGTATAGTTATATTTTTCTATATTAAACTATGAGGTTATAAATGTGTATGCAGGTGTGAGCACCTCGACCTGCCGTCGTTATTCCTCCCTCTCTGGCATTTCAGCCACCGTATATGCAACTTGTATCCCCTGGAATACAGGCTCCCTTCCATGCATCCCTCCCCACCCCCTTCCATCTAGCCCCTCCCTCCTATCCAGCACCACACTTCCATCCAACTCCCCCTTCTGTTTCATATTATGCGTCCCATCACCCCATCCCAACCTTTCCACCACCTTCGTTACAGTTTCCCATGTTTCCACCCTCCCCCATCTGACCACGATACACCACCTATCCACATTCACCCATCCCTCCACCGCAACATAGACCTCGCACCACCCCCACATTCGCTTCCCCTTCCATGGTGGCCCCATCCATACTACAACCAGTTGGGGTTTATCGCCCTAGACATGCATCTCCACTTCACCCATGCCATTCCATGCCTCCTCCTTCCACCTCTCCTTCTTCCACTCTTCCCCCTAGTGGTGTAGCCACCGTCGATGTGGCTACATCTTCCCCTATACCATTCACCCTAGCATCGAAGCAGGTTGTCCAGCCGACTGCTCCATCCACCATCCCGAAAGACCAGCCAGTTGTGTTCACGGTGAGATTGACTAGTTTATGAAAATATCATTCAATTTTAACGAAAAATTACTATATGCATCTAATTTCATCATTTATCTAATTGTTCTAAATGTTTTAGGGTGGCATTGCTGAAAGACTTGGAGCACGGAGGAGAGAGACCCCCTCACGACTTACAACCTCGCATGAGGTGAGTTATTTAAGATTTGAAAAACTATTTTTATTTTTAAATTATGTTTTATACCTGTATAATTGCCTGGAAAAGTTGACATATTATTGTTGTCATTTCAGGGCACAGGGGGACATGGTCCAAGTCACCAGAAGGACCCATCTTCCTCTAGCACGAAGAAAAGGAAGATCAATTTTTGAGATGCACCTGGGAGCTCCGAGGGTGGGCGGTAGCATTGAGAGACCCTCCTATGTACATTATCCACGATGTGGCATTTTGGGCACGAGTTGCCATATTTTGAATAGGGCACACATTTCCATATTTTGTATAGGGCACGAGTTGCCATTATATAGACATCGGGAACGATGTTCCATTTTTCCAAAAAGTGTACATGATTGGATAATTTTACATATTAATAGATGGTTTTGCACTTGTCTATATGACTTTATCTTTGATTACCATTTTGGATACATGATTTTCTCTTCAATAACAATGTTATGGAAAAGTTTTCACACACATATAGATGTTATTTTTAGACACCAAGTGACCTCAATATGAGTCCCTTGTATTTGAATGGGTCTTGCATCTTACACTTTTTCACACATCAAGCACATGGATCAAGGTAGTATTCAGTGTAAAATGCAAATGCATTTTTGCATAATTTGTAGTGTGTATAAATATCATTCTCTCATATACTTATTACATCGCATGAAAGTGTAAAATGAAAACCTATATATCAATAGTTTGCATTGTGCATGTTCTGAGAATAAGAAAGTGAAAAAGGAACAATAAAATTCCCTAAACAATGAGATCAATGTCTCACTCATATCACACTATAATGTATTTTGTTAGCTTAGAAACCCCACAATGAATTACTATGGTTGTGGGAATGAACTCAAGAACAACTCATTCATTCATTATTTCAAAAAATAAGAGTTTTTCCAAACACAAAAATTATCTCTACACATTTTGAATGGTTATAATAGTCAATTCTAACAAGCATTGCATCACATATTATATCAAGTTAATGTAGATATATGACAAGTTCATATGTGTGCTTGGATGGAAGGGTTAACCATATCACTTGAATTAGTTCAAACTTGAGGGGTCTGCATAGGTGCAATTGGATTGAGAAATAAAAGAGAATTGTTAATGTAGTTACATATGGATCGTTCTTTGTGTGTTAGGATGTACCTTTAATGAAAGCATGGTTAATGTGTTGAACTACTACTTGCACAAGTTGGCATAGACCTTTAGTGTTGATAATGTATTGAATGTTTTGGTAATATTGATAATCACTCTTTGTAATTTAAGTATCTTGGATTTTTTTTGTGTTAAGACACATATTGAACATAGTCAACTCAATGGTCCTAGACATCATTTTATCCGATGATCCATGGAATATTCATCGGATTCATATGAGCCTCAATGTCATCACCACAACTATGGTCAAGATGCCAAGATCCATCCTTAGTAGACAAAACCTCATGTTGGCACCCATATCACACTCAAAGATAAAAGAATTCTTTGAAAGGGCATGTTTGGGGGTTTAGGGAATCTTGATGGATAATATCCTTAAAGCATTTATATTCGATTTGAGGCCTCATATGTCCTCACCTTATCATTGCGAATACCTAAAGACCCATCCTTAGTGCACAAAACCTCCAAATGGAATACATATCCAAAACAAAGTCCATGTATCTCATCTAGAGATATGGTGTAGTGATTCAAGGACTTGTTCATGGCTCATGAGCATGCAAATATTCATTTAGGTCCTAATAACCTTATATTTTTTAATCACCATGCTCAAGGTAATAAACACAATGCTACCATAAAAGCATAAATATCAACATATAAGTCATATTAGGCCACTCGACCATAGGGTGGCATGAACAACAATGTTAAATTTCTATAGATAGATAATACAAGAAGATATTTTAGGTAGCATCCAAGTGGAGACTAGTAACACCAAGTAATCACAACCTTTACTTCACACTCAATGGAGGGGAACATAATAATGAGTGTCCAAATTATTATCTCTCTAACCCAAGGTAGAGAGGGGATAATTCCCCATGAAGAAGGGATAATAGATATCTTAGATTCCAAATACCAAAAAGTAAATATTTCCTTAAATCTAGGCGTGATGGAAAATTTCTATAACCCAAGTTAGAATAATCCAATATTTCAACAATTTCAAAAAGGAACATAATTAGTATACGATGACTTGGCATGCTTAGAATATCCAAATTTGACAAAAAGATTAGGCAAGTGGTCCAATTCCACACAAGAAAAGAAAGTGTCCTTGAATGGCCCCGCGGTGCCTGGAAAAAATTCCCATAGCACCCAAACAGTGACTCCAGTAGAGAATCCATCGATTCCAATGGATCCAGGATGTCGGGTTTTAGCTAGCCACCCCCCCCACTGTGCCTCGAAGAATCGAAAACGGTGCCAATGTGCCATCTTCGGAGCTAGGGTTTTGCTCAGTGAGGGGCATTCCAATTTCGCTCTAGGGGGGCATTTCTCATCGAAAGGCCCCCAGGCATGCATAGCCACTGTGGACAGGTCCACAATGGCCACGTGCACTTGTGGGAGCCAACGAAATCCAAGTCTGCTTGCCGGTTTGGGTTCGGTGGTCCCGAAGCAAATCCTCAATGTGACCCTGAATGGCCCCGGGGTGCCTGATGAAAATTCCCATAGCACCCAAACAATGAATTTGGAAGAGAATCCGTTGATTTCAATTGATCTGGGCCGCCAGGTTTCAGCTGGGGGTCTCCCCCCACCATTCCAATTTCGCTCAAGGGGGGCATTTCTCATATGAAGGCTCCCGAGCATGTGTGGCCACAGTGGACAGGTCCACAATGGCCACGTGCACCTGTTGGATCTGACAGAATACAAGTCCTCTCGTCGGTTTGGGTTCCGTGGCCCCAGAGCAAATCCTCAAAGTGTCCCTGAATCGCCCCGGGGTACCCGATGAAAATGACCGTATCACCAAAACTGTGGCACCGGTCATGAATATGTCAATTCTGATGGATCCAGGATGCCAAGTTTCAGTTAAGGACCTCCAAAACCATGCCTCGAAGTCCTAGAAATGGTGCCAATGTGCCATCTCTGGAGCTAGGGTTTTGCTTAGTGAGGGCCATTCAAAATTCGCTGAAGGTGGTAATTTCTCATCTGAAGGCTCCTGGGCATGCGTGGCCACCATGGATGCATCAACAATGGGAATACGCACATGTGGAAGCTGACAGAATCCAAGTACGCTCACTGGTTTGGGTTTTGTGGCCTTAGAGCAAATCCTCAAAGTGTCCCTGGATGGCCTCGGGGTGACCGAGGAAAAGGTCGGTAGCACCCAAACCGTGTCTCCGGTAGCGAATCCGTCGATTCTGATGGATCCAAGACGCTGGGTTTCAACTAGTGGAACCCCCACACCGTGCCTCAAAGTACCAAAAATTGTGCCAATGGGCCATCTCCGGAGCTAGGGTTTTGCTTAGTGAGGGCCATTCCAAATTCGCTCAAGGGGTCCATTTCTCATCCGAAGGCTCCCCGATGTGCATGGCCACCGCAGATGCATCCAGAATGTAAATATGCACCTATGGGAGCCGATGAAAGGCAAGTTTGCTTGCAGGTATGGGTTTCGTGGCCTCGGAGCAAATCCTCAAAGTGTCCCTGAATGGCCCCGGGGTGCCTGAGGAAAATGCTCGTAGCACCAAAACCGTGACTCCGATTACAAATCCGTCGATTGTGATGGATGTGGGACACCGATTTTCAACTAGGGCCCCCCCCACACTATGCCTCAAAGTCCCGTAAACAGTGCCAATGTGCAATCTCCGGATCTAGGGTTTTTCTCAGTGAGGGCCATTCCAAATTCACTCAAAGGGGCAATTTCTCATCCAAAGGATCCTGAATGTGCATGTCCACCATGGACATGTCCACAATGGAAAAAAGAACTTGTGGGGGCTGACAGAATCCATGTCTGATCTCTGGTTTGGGTTCCCTGGCCCGAGAGTAAATCCTCATGTGTCCCTGAATGGCCTTGGGGTGCCCGAGGAAAATTCCCGTAGCACCCAAACTGTGGCTTTGGTCATGAGTCTGTCAATCTCGATGGATCTGGGGCATTGGGTTTCAGCTAGGGGACCCCCCACATCGTGCCTCGAAGTCCCGTAAATGATGCCAATGTGCTATCTACGGAGCTAGGGTTTTGGTGAGTGAGAGCCATTCCAAATTTGCTCAAGGGGGGCATTTCTCATCTGAAGGCTCTCAAGCATGCATGTCCATCACGGTCATGTACATAATGGAAATATTCACATTTGGGAGTCGAAAAAATCTAATTTTGCTTGTCGATTCGGGTTCCGTGTCCCTGGAGCAAATCCTCAAAGTGTCTGTGAATGGCCCTAGGGTGCCCGATGAAACATCTCGTAGCACCCAAACCGCGACTCCGGTCATGAATCTATCGATTCCGATGGATCTGGGATGCCGGGATTAAGCTAGTGGCCCCCACACACCGTACCTCGAAGTCTTGGAAATAGTGACAATGTGCCATCTCCGGAGCTAGGGTTTCGCTCAGTGAGGGCCATCCCAAATTCGCTCAAGGGGGCCTTTTCTCATCCGAAGGCTCCCGCGCGTGCGTGTCCACTATGGACGAGTACACAATGGAAATATGCACCTGTGGGATTCTATGGAATCCAATTCTGCTCATGGGTTTGGGTTCCGTGGCCTTGGAGCAAATCCTCAATGTGTTCCTGAATGACCCCGGGGTGCCCGACGAAAATGACCATAGCACCCAAATCATGACTCCGGTCAAGAATCCGTCAATTTCTCATGGACTTGAGGCACCGATTTTCAGCTGGGGTCCCCCGCCATTGTGCCTCGAAGACTCGAAAACGGTGCCAATGTGCCATCTTTGGAGCTAGGGTTTTTCTAAGTCAGGGCCATTCCAATTTTGCTCAAGGGGGCCATTTCTCATCCGGAGGCTCCTGGGCGTGCGTGGTCACTGCGGATGTGTCCACAATTGCCACGTGCATCTGTGGGAGCCGACAAAATCGAGGTTTGCTTGCTGGTTTGGGTTCCGTGGCCCCGAGCAAATCCTCAATGTGTCCCTCAATGGCCCGGGGCTACGCGACAAAAATGCCTAGAGCACTCAAACCATGATTCCGGTTGATAATTCATCGATTCCTATGGATATGGGATGTGAAGTTTTAGCCTCCTCCCCCACCGTGCCTCGAAGACTCATAAATGGTGCCAATGTGCCATGTCTGGAGATAGGGTTTTGCTGAGTGAGGGCCATTTTAATTTCTCTCAAGGGAGGCATTTCTCATTCGAAAGCCCCCGAGCATATGTGGCCACCATGGACAGGTCCACAATGGCCACATGCACATGTGGGAGCCGACGGAATCCAAGTCCGCTTGCCAGTTTGGATTTCGTGCCCGTGGAGCAAATCCTCAAAGTGTCCTTGAATGGCCTCGGGGTGACCGAGGAAAATTACTGTACACCCAAACCATGGCTCTGATTGCAAATCCATTCATTCCAATAGATCTTGGACATTGGGTTTTAGCTATGGGACCCCCAACACTATGCCTCGAAGTCCCGGAAATAGTGCCGATGTGCCATCTTCAGAGCTAGGGTTTTGCTCAGTGAGGGCCATTCCAAATTCACTCAAGGAGGCCATTTCTTATTTGAAGGCTCTCAGGTGTGCATGTCCACTGCAGATGCATCCAGAATGGAAATACGCACCTGTGGGAGCCGACGAAATCCAAGTCTGCTCGCTAGTTTGGGTTTCGTGGCCCTGGAGCAAATCCTTAAATTTTCCTTGAATGGCCTCAGGGTGCCTGATGAAAATTCCTGTAGCACCCAAATCATTACTCCGGCTGCGAATCTATCGATTTCGATGGATCTGGGGCACCAAGAGTTAGGTAGTTCCCCCCCCACATCATCCCTCAAAATCCCGGAAATGGTGCCAATGTGCCATCTCCGGAGCTTGGGTTTTTCTCAGTGAGGGCCATTCCAAATTCACTCAAGGGGGGAATTTCTCACCCGAAGGCTCTCGGGCGTGCATGTCCACTGCGGATGTGTTGACAATGGAAATACACACCTGTGGGAGTTGACGAAATCTAAGTCTGCTCGCCGGTTTCGGTTCCGTGGCCCTTGAGCAAATACTCAAAGTGTCCCTGAATGGCCCCGGGGTACCCGACGGAAATCTCCATAGCACCCAAACCGTGTTTTCGGTCGTGAATCTGTTGATTCCAATGGATCTGGTGCATCGGGTTTTAGCTATCCCCCCCCCACACCATGCCTCAAAGAATCAGAAACGGTTCCAATGTGCTATCTCCGGAGTTACGATTTTGCTTAGTGTGCGCCATTCCAAATTTGCACAAGGGGGCGATTTCTCATCTGAAGGCCCCCGGGCACAGTGTGGGGGGGGGCCCTAGTTGAAACTCAGCATCCGAGATCCATTGGAATTGAGGGATTTGCTACCGGAGCCATGATTTGGGTGCAATTAGAATTTTCATTGGGCACCCCAGGGCCATTCAGGGACACTTTGAGTATTTGCTCTGGGGCCATGGAACCCAAACCGACGAGCGGACTTGGAATCCATCGGCTCCCACAGTTGTGTATTTCCATTGTGGACACATCCACGGTGGACATGCATTCCCAGGAGCCTTCGGATGAGAAATGTCCCCCTAGCTGAAACTCGACATCCCAGATCCATCGAAATTGAGGGATTCGCTACCAAAGCCATGGTTTGGGTGCAACAAGAATTTTGATTGGGCACCCTGTGGCCATTCAGGGACACTTTGAGGATGTGCTCCGGGGCCACAGAACCCAAACCAACAAGAGGACTTGGATTTCATTGGCTCCCAAAGGTGTATATTTCCATTGTGGATGCATCCGCAGTGGACACACATGCCGGGGAGCCTTCAGATGACAAATGTCCCCCTTGAGCAAATTTGGAATGGCATTCACTCAAAAAAACCCTAGCTACGGAGATGGCACATTGGCACCATTTCCGGGACTTGGAGGCATAGTGTGGGGGGTCCCCTAGCTAAAACCCGACATCCTAGATCCATCGGAATCAATGGATTAGAGACCGGAGCCATGACTTCGGTGCTATGGGCATTTTCCTCGGGCACCATGGGGCCATTCAGGGACACTTTAAGGATTTGCTCCGGGGCCACGGAACCCAAACCGATGAGTGGACTTGGATGCCATCGTCTTCCACATGTGCACATGGCCATTGTGGACCTTTCCGTGGTGGCCACGCATGCCTGGGGGCCTTCGGATGAGAAATGGCCCCCTTGAGCAGAATTGGAATGGCTCTCACTTAGCAAAACCCTAGGTCCGGAGATGGGAAATTAGCACCGTTTATGATTCTTCAAGGCATGGTGGGGGGGGGTCTAGCTAAAACCTAGTGTCCCGGATCCATCGAAATCGATAGATTCTTGACCAGAGTCACGGTTTGGGTGATCCAAATCTTGGGGGCTGAGACCTGGAAGACTTGAATGCCAAGAGAAGAGGAGAAGAGATAGATTCAAAACTAAAGCGAACAATGAACCAGCTGTGAGAAAGACAAAGTAGTGAGATATGAGCTATGAATAACATAGATGGACAAACATAGAATAAATATGCCACATGGAGGGGTGAGGCTCAAAGAGGGTTCTTTGAGCCTCACCTCTCAAACTATATTAAGAAAGACACTCATAACCAATACCCCAATAATAACTCAATAAAATAAGAGAAATGTAGGATAGAAACCAAATGAGTAACTTGTTATCATGATAAGGCTTGATAGGCCTTTATATAGCATTATTACAATGTGTTTTGAGGCCATACCATGGGCCAAAACCATGTGCTACCAAATACCATGGATATGAGAGAGTGGCCTCTCCATTTAATGCTTTAATGATCAATGGGAGAGGGTGGCCTCTCCATTTAATGCATTTATGGCTTATACATCTGAATTTAGACCATATTCCCCCTGAAATTCGGATCATTCCTCCCCCCTTAGAAAATGATGGTCCCCATCATTTCATGCTAAAAAGAGACCCATGATTACAATGTGCTAGTTACCAATGAAGAGAAGGGTTTTGTGTGGTTGACACATAACCGTGGGTTCTGCAAGGTTGACCCATAATCGTGGGTTTTGCAAGGTTGACCCATAACCATGATGGCAATGGCAAGCTCGATTCTAATGAAGAGAAAAGTTTTGTGTGGTTGACTTAGAACCATGCGTTCTATGTTGTTGACCCATAAACGTGGGTTTTATGTGGTTGACCCATAACCATGGTGGCAATGACAAGCTTGTTTCCACTAAAGAGAAGCGTTTTGTGTGGTTAACCCATTACCGTGGGTTTTGTGTGGTTGACCCACAACCATGATTACAATATATAACTGTGGGTTTTGTGTGGTTGACCCACAACCATGGGTTTTGTGTGGTTAACCCATAACCATGGGTTTTGTGTGGTTGACCCATAACTGTGATTACAATACATAAATGTGCATTTTGTGTGATTTCCCCCATAACCATGGGTTTTGTGTGGTTGACCCAGAACCATAAGGTTTATGTGGTTATCCATAACCATGATTACAATAAGATTTAAAAAATTCATGATCTTTGGTGTAGTTGATGTCTTGCTGCAAATCCATTCATAATTTCTGATGCATGTCCTGAAATTGAATTCCATTGAAGACCCATTTGAGATCTCAAAGAGACCTCTCCATCCATATAACATACTTGCTCTAGGGTGGCCCAGAGATTGAGTAAATGTTTGTTGAAGTTTAAGACACATGCACACACTATTTTGTAGACATATGTTGCTTCAATCGATGATATCTCTCAAACCAGAAAGCCAAATGGAAAACCACAAAATATTCATTTTAGCTGATGGAAAGAGCTTTCTAATGATATATGGTAGAGCTTCTAAGACATTTTGTGGAGTCTATAGCACTTGTTTAAAGTTGTTGTACATCTAGCTGCAATGTGTACAAACATGTATTACTTCAAACAAACATATCTCACAAACCCGAAAACGAAATGAAATTCTATGAAATATCCATTTTAGCTGACAGAAAGAGGTTTCCAATGAGCTATAGTAGAGCCTCTGAGACATTCTGTAGAGTCTATAGGACTTGTTTAAAGTTGTTGTACGTCCATCTGCATTATGCACAAACATGTGCTACTTCAAGCACGCATATCTCGCAAACCAGGAAACGAAATGAGATTCCATGAAATACCCATTTGAGCTGACGGAAATACCTTTCTGATGAGCTAAGGTAGAGCCTCTGAAGGATACCACTTATCTCTGTTTGATTTTTTCTCGGTGCATGTCCCCGAGAGGTCAGGATATAGAGAGTTGTATCTGGAACTAGTTTCACTTGGGGAAGATCACTCTTGTCGCCCCAAACGGCCTACCATGGTGGATGAAAAGAGAAACGATGGAGCAGGAGATCCTATCAAGTTGTTGCTTGAGGAATCGCTTGCATGACAGAGGAACAAGATGATGGATAATTTCGCCCAAATCCTTCGATGCATGCCGATGGTGACAGATACACCTTCAACGAGTAGCTATTTCGGAGATGTGACTCCCTTCAAGGTACAAGTTAATTTTGATATCCCTTTATTTGAAGGCCAGATCGATGCTGATGCCCTAGATAAATGGTTAAATCTACTGGAAGGGTATTTCTCTGTCCACAATTTTTCCGATAGAGAAAAGATCGACTTTGCACTCCTCAAGGCTCCCCCCCATGTCAAAAAATGGTGGGAAAACTATTGTGAGTGGAACTCATCAGATGAGTCTATATTATTTGATTACGATCACACTTGGGCCTCTTTCATAGAGGTCGTTAAGGAACAATATTACCCTATGGGAAACTATGATGACCATTACACAAAATGGACCATTGTGCATCAAGAGAGGGACCAAACGGTGTCGGAGTACACCAACAAATTTCATACGTTGCGCACAAAGCTAGGTATCAAGGACTCCGAGTGGAACCTAGTATTGAAATGTTGCAGTGGTCTACACCATTACATAAGAACGAAGATGGATTTCCTAGAAATATCTTCAATCGGATCCGCCTATTGATATGCTGTCAGAATTGAGCAAAAAGTTCAGCAAAAGAACAAGCGTGACTTTGGACCTGCGCAGAAGTAGGGAAAGGGAAACTCTGGCTCATAGAACACGGGGTAGGGAAAGGACAACCAGTCCCAACCACAAGCGAAGAAGGGTAGTGAAAAGACAAAGAAGGACACCGGGAAGTGTTGCGAGTTCCACAAAATCCCCTAGCACAACACTGATGAATGTCGCTCAAAACAGTCATTGGTGGTTGAGATCAAAGCTTCAGAATCAAATCCCAGTTCTGATTCTGACTCAGGACCTAATTTCACAACTGCGCAGAAAGGGAAGCAGATCATTGATGTAGAACCCAGTGTCGTTGTGGCCACAACACAGATTAAACCAGAGGAACCTAGAGATTCGGAGGTAGAGGAACGCATTTTTCACTCACAGATGTGGGTGAAGGGAATTCCCCTACACTTTGCTGTGGACAATGGCAGCCAAAAGAACCTGATCTCAACAGAAGTCATCAAGAAATTGGAGTTACCAATAACACCACACCCACAACCATACACCATTGGTTGGCTGAGCCAAGGATGATTGATCCGCGTCAGTAATCAATGTCGCCTATCATACGACATCAAGCCCTTCAAAGATGAGGTATTGTGTGATGTGGCCCCACTTGAAGTATGCGATGTTATTTTATGAAAGCCATATATGTGGAAGCGCCATGCTGTATATGAATCATGACCTCGTATTGTCATTGTCAGTATGGGAGGACAACTCTATCGGATACAAGAGACAGTTTCACCTACCCCGACCAAGCAGGGCAGGAAGGTAATCTCCCACACTGGAAAATTTTCCCTCTTCACAATTTCCACTATAGGAGAAAATTAGATTGCAAAGACATCCACAAACTATGCCCATTATCCCTCTACTCACTAGAAACAAGAAAAACAGAAATCTAGTGTAACATCGCCTATTCGAGTACCTTTGCAGTGCAAGGCCATGCATTCAAGGTGCTCCTCCAAAAAGAAACCATCCACACCAGTGCATACCAAGGATACCACAACAACCAAAACTATTGAACAACTCTAGCACATCCAACAACAATAATTACAACCCTCTGAAAATTTCAAAGAAAGCAAGCTTTTTGCTTCAGCAAATGCCGCGCCAGGAGCTCAACTCAACACACAGTTCTACATATGATAAGGGATTTGATGAAATGGAGACCATTTATTCCTAAGGGGGGAGGATTGAGCCAGATGGATATCAGTGATTCCACTATCTCAAAACAGTTTCCCATTTTTGCCAATTTTCTAGTAATTTTTCTACAGTTTTTTGAGTTCCAAAATTCTGGGGCCGTTTTGAGGCCCTAAATGACAATTTTTGGGAACAATTGGTGCAATAAATCTCATCTATTTTATGTTTCACAGCGTAGTCCTCGGATATATCTTTCCAATGGGATACCGAGCGCCCCAAATGGAGATCGTATGCAACAGTTATGACCCCGGGAAGTTGATTGTTCAACTAACCACCTTCGGGCCGCAAACTTTATGACGGTTCATTTTCTAGAGTTAGGTTTTTGCATGTTTGGGATTCTTTCCTCATGATTATGATAAATAGGCCCTTTCAGCCTCTCTTTGTATTCATCTTCACATGAATGAGCATAGTGGCCACATCTCTTCTCAAAGATAGCTACTACCATTCTAGCTGTTGTATTTACAGTCTATTCTATTTCCGATATTTAATAGAATATGTGTTTACTGTATTGCTGTGTTTCTTACCATATATCTGTGTATGTGAATATATATCTCTGTATATGATTTTGTATATTCTATATTTTGTTTCGTTCTCACACAAATCCAGATCAGTGATCATGATCCGGATCTTCGGAGCTGAGAACCAGAAGGCTTGAATGTTAATAGAGGAGGAGGTTAAGCATGCAAATCTGTCATAAAATTCACATGAAAAACACTGATCTTGCATGAGAATAAGCATGAACAAAAACATATGAAATGAATGGAAGGTGAGGCTCAAAGAGGAGCCCCACCTCTGAAACTAATTACCAATAAGTCACTCAGATCTAATTAGTCTCACAATGAACAATAGAAAATAGGAGAGAAACCAAATGAGTAACTTGTTATCATGAAAAGGCTTGCTAGTCCTTTATATAGCATTATTACAATGTGTCTTGAGGCCATACCATGGGCCCAAACCATGTGCTACCAAATACCATGGATATGAGAGGGTGGCCTCTCCATTTAATGGTTTTATCATCAATGGGAGAGGGTGGCCTCTCCATTTAATGCTTTTATGGCCTATACATTTGAATTTAGACCATATTCCCCCTAAAATTCGGATCATTGGGTGCTACAATCATTTTCGTTGGGCACCCCGGGGCCATTCAAAGACACATTGAGGATTTGCTCTGGGGCCACCAAACCCAAACCGGCAAGCAGAATTGGATTTCATCAGCTCCCACAGGTGAGTATTTCCATTGTGGACACATCTACGGTGGACATGCATGCCCGGGAGCCTTTGGATGAGAAATGGCCCCCTTGAGCGAATTTGGAATGGCTGACGGTGAGAAAAACCCCAGCTCTAGAGACGACACATTGGCACCATTTTCGGTACTTTGAGGCATGGTGTGCAGGGGCCACTAGCTGAATCCCGGTGTCTCGGATCCATCGGAATCGATGGATTGACTATCGGAGTCACGGTTTGGGTGCTACGAGCATTTTCATCAGGCACCCCGGGGTCATTCACAGACACTTTGAGGATTTGATCTAGGGCCACAGAACCCAAATCGGTGAGCGGACTTGGATTTCGTCGGCTCCCGTAGGTGTGTATTTCGATTTTGGATGTGTTTGCATTGGACATGCATGCTCGGGAGCCTCCGGATGAGAAGTGACTCCCTTGAGCGAATTTGGAATGGCCCTCACTAAGCAAAACCCTAGCTCCGGAGATGGCACATTGGCACCATTTCCTGGACTTCGAGGCACGGTGTGGGGATCCCCTAGCTAAAACCCGGCGACCCGGATCCATCAGAATCGATGGATTTGCAACCAGAGCGACAGTTTGGGTTCTATGGATATTTTCCTCGGGCACCCCGAGGCCATTCAGGGACACTTTGAGGATTTTCTCTGGGGCAACGGAACCCAAACCAGCGAGCGGACTTAGATTCCGTCGACTCCCACAAGTGCACGTGGCCATTGTGAACCTATCCATGGTGGACACACACGCCCAGGGGCCTTCGGATGAGAAATTATTCCCTTGAGTGAAATTCGAATGGCCCTCACTAAGCAAAACATAGCTCCAGAGATGGCACATTGGAACCATTTCCAAGTCTTCAAGGCATGGTGGGGGTGGGACTCCTAGCTGAAACCCCGTGCCCCTCATCCATCAGAATCGAAAAATTCTCAACCAGAGTCACATTTTGGGTGCTACAAGAATTTTCGTCGGGCACCCCGGGGCCATTAAGGGACACATTGAGTATTTGCTCCAGGGCCACGGAACCCAAACCAGTGAGCAGACTTCGATTCCGTCAGCTCCCACAGGTGTCCATGGCCATTGTGGACACGTCCACGGTGGCCATGCACGCCTGTGAGCCTCTGGATGAGAAATGCCCCCCTTGAGAGAAATTGGATCACCTCTCTTTCACATTTGTGAAGAGCTGTGATCACTAAGGTTACTAATATCTTGTTCTAACACTATGGCCATTCCCCTAGCAGAACGCATGGTGAGCGGAGCTAACACCTAACATTATTTTGGATGTCAACACTAGAGGAGACCACCAATTACAATGATATATAGAATAAGGAGCTATTCCTTCTCATACCATCAATATCACACTCTTTTATTCAAAATTAGCTTCATGGAGGAATTAACTATGGTTCATGAAAACACCCCGAGGAGGATATATGAATTCTAGGGAGGACAACTTGGCTTGAGCTTTATCCTTCTGATATTATAGGGTTACAACCCCTGGAGTTTTGTGATTAGGGTTTTGTGATGAAAACCTAGTGCATTTTTTCAATAAGAAGAAGAGAAGCATATGTATTGCATTGGACGACTTGTTTTAGTGATTCATGCATGTTATATCTCCTCAGTTTAGCTAGGGCTTTCACTATTTTCCCTAGCTAGTGTTTTGGAGAGCTAGTGAATTGTACTAGCCTTGTGATAGGGCTCGCACGCATGTTCTTGAATTGTAATTTATAGTTATATATGTATTGCTAATTTATCATAAGTAAAAGATAATTTTGTTCAGAGATTTGACATCATCATTGAATAAGTTAAGGGTTTTCTTACTATTGATATAATTGTTGTAAGAGTGAGTTTTCAGATTTGGTTTATGCATGATAAGTTTTCATTGCAACTAAATCTAATATAAGAACTAGGATATTTTTGTGAGGCTCCATGTAAATTCACTAAATCACAAAAGTGATTGTGACTAGGTGAAACTCCATTCTTTGAGGTTTTAGAGGATTTGGATTTATGTGTTTCCTCCTACCATATTTAAGTATATAAAATATTTTTTAAGGGCATGCTAAAATATTTTAACGTATACATTCATTATGGGTAAGCTAGATGGACCATGTGTAGAATTGGGTGGTAGAACAAGATTTATCTTGTGGCGTACTTGTGTGATGTGACATGGCTAGGGTTTTCATGAGATATCTCATATTAACATATTCATGTGCTCTTGCATGTACCCCAATGCTCCAAGAAAAATAAATATTTATATTTATTTGCAAGGAAAATTTAAGGTCTTGGAGCTGACTGTAACCTTTGTATCTCATAATCACAAGCCATTGACATCATTGAAATATGAGATCATTGTGGTGGAAGAAGTTGCATGTTGATGTATTTGTAACTTCGGAAGATATTCACTTGTATATTGTATTTGTACTTTATTGTATCCCCAACGGAGATGTATTATTCCTCCGATTGCAAGTGTCGTCAGTTGTACTTGCAAGTGTTGCAAGTTATATTGTAAGTGTCATAACTTATACTTGATGGGTTATTAGACCACCTTGATGGGGTCGGACCTGTATGATTCATGTGGGTTAAAGGGATATTACACCACCTTAGTGGGGGTCGGCCCAGTCATCATTATGTTAAGTGGTTAAGTTGGGGCCGACCTAGTTAAAGTTAAAAGACAAGTGAAGTAGTGTATAAATAGAGAGTGTGTCTCTCTCATTTTACACATTCTCTCATTCACTCACTTTGCATTAGTGAGAGAGAGGAGGATTGCACACAAGTGGAGGAGGAGCATGCTTATGAAGGTATCTATCTCTTGGCTTTGATCCTTTTGATCCTTGTGTTGATGCTTATTCTATCTCTGAGGAAGTTGCAGGATTTTTCACCTTCTTGGTTTTCCTCGGTGAAATGTTTTGTGTCTCTTGTCTCTTGTCTCTTATGCTTGTATGTTGTACATGTTGTTCTTTCAGTTAAGATCCTAGATCTATTGAATTAAATGATGAAAATATAACATGGTATCATAGATATCCTGAAAGAAGGCATGGTATGGCATTTATGAGACTTGTTGCACTTATGACAAATTGGAAGCTAGGGCTTGATAGAGAAAAAAACCACTCATTGTGGCACTTTCGCTATAAATACATTTTGGCAAAGGTTCAGGATCTAAAACGTCTATAGGTCATAGATAACATCCCCATGTACCTTGTGTCTAAAGCATAGAATCTAATTCGTTGTACTTTCTGTTTTATGATTCATACAATCTAGGGTTTCTGCTTCTTCCACATCTCAGTCATAAACAGGTGACCTAGGAAAAAAAGTCACAACTTGGGCTAGGAAGCTCCAAATTAAATTTCGTAAAATGTGACAAGTAGGGAATGGACTTTAATTTCATAGATCCTCTTTTTAGAGGCTGAAGTGGAATCAATGACATGTGGCACTCCATACAAGTTCGCTTCGTTGTTATATCCCATAAACAGGTCACGTTGTGACACTTGGAATATATCTCTCTCAGAGAATCCATTTGAGGTCAGACTTATGGGGTTGGAAACAAGACAAGCTAGGATACCACAGGCCAAATTTTCAAACCCCGTGGATTCGTAATTTCAGAGATGCATCAAAAACAATATGGCATATATTTCTATCCAAACAGAATTCGATTCTGAGCACCTTCATTTTTGGATCGTCACTGCTGTGGAAAATTAGGGTTTCAGAGAAAGTTGAAATTCTTGGAATAGGAGAGCACGGCTGGATTCTCCTCATCAAAATTGAAATTTATAGACCAAGATCTAATTTTTTGGTTTGGAAAAAGGCCGGGCTTGAACAAACCCTAGTTCGGGATTTTGATGAGAAAGGTGGAAAATTAGGGTTTTTGCAAAATTTGAAATTTTTGAAATCTGTGACCATGGCTAGAAGCTCCTCAGAAAAATCAAAGTTTAGAACAAAAGATAGAAACTTTTGGATGGACAGAAGATCGGGGTTTATCAAGCCCTAGTTCCGGATCCTATCGAGAAGATCCAGACGTTTCAAAGGAAATCTTGAGGGGTCAAATTTTGCAGTTTTCAAAATTGAAGTATACCACCTTTATCATCTCAACAAGGCACATCTTTCCATCCATTCAGAAGTTTGAAATTCAAAATTTTATTTTTTAGGGTTTCTCTTACAAACCCTAACCCAGCTCCAGATCTAGTTTCAGCAAATCAAAGTGGATTGGGTTAATCCTAGAAGAGAATGAATTGGACACCTGCATAAGTGAAGAAGTTCCAGTTCCAAAGGGAGATGAGGCTAAGGCCTTACATAAGAAGACTACAAGCAATCTGACAGGTATGACTTACAGGCATATTTTTGAAATCCTTTCATGATTAAGTTTATGATATGTTTGTCTTCATATTATTAAGGTTAGTACAATCTTGATGAATGCATGTGAATGATAGAAGACATTCATTGATTAGGGTTATGACACTTATGATTGTACTAATGCACTGTGGTGTTGTATGAGGTTGATGTTGTCCACTAACATGAAAGGTACATCAAGAAAGACAAATCAAGTTCTAGATCAACAACATATTACCATGCTGACATGAAGACAAAGATTCATCCATAGTCATCGATCACATAGAAGCTCCACTTACGAGGTATGTGTAATTTTGGTTCTACAATGGTTAACTTATGAGTTATGCAGGTTACTAGCACAAGTCATTGAAGAGAACAAGAAGATATTATGTGGGTATGTTAGACATAACTAGCGAACATGATAACCAGGTATGTTTTTCCTATATCAAGTTAGAATCCTACCTTGTGTTAGGATCTTATAATTTTGTATGAATGATAATGATTATTCTTGAAGTTAGAAGTTTAAGTAATCAAGGGTTTATGCATATTATGTTTCTTACTTTGATTGATGATATGACTAATCAAAAGAGTCCTATGGTCAAATAATAATATGCATGAGTAAAAGAAGTCTTCCATGAAACCTTGAATACTAACGCTTATTACCTATGTATGAAATGATCATGACCATACATATTTAATATTATTTAGAATCATAATGTTTTGATAGTATTGGGATTATACTAATGAATGTATGATTATGTATGAGATCTTGAGGATGACACAATGATGACACTAGTGCACACTTAAGCATGCATAGTGGTCTAGGATGGACATAAGTTCAAGGACAGATAATCCAGGAAGCAAAGATCAAGAGGGAGCACACTCCAGTAGTTCCTGCAAGGAAGCAAAGATTGAGAGGGAGTCCACCCAACAACCAAACAAAGATAAGTATTTAAATTGTCATTTCTTGTATATATGATTTTGTTCAGTCATGTACATACTTATGCTCCTAGATCTAGGATGTATATTATGCATTTTAGAAAAGGTTGCATTAATGAAGAAGATACTACTAATATAGTAATGGGTAAGTGGCCTGTGGTACTGTACAGCATTCCATTGCTGCTTATCTAGAATGAAACCTCTTTTTTGACATATTGGGAGCTGTGCACACTCTTAACAATGTTCTGGTAGAGATGGAAGGCATATAGAAAGTTACAGGATATGGATAAATGTTGCATTGAAGCATTGGCTAAGATAATTGCATGAATGTATGACATATATTCGTATGTATAAGATTTTGTTCTGAAAACTATGAGAAGTTTCTAATCATGCAGTTGAATTTGACTTGTAGGAGACATCGTGTATAATCACCTACAAAAGAAGGACAAGAACATTTGTTCCAGCAACGAAGTTGAAAGCAAAATATCTATTGAAGATATTGAAGAAATTGAAGTTCCCAGGATCCGGGATGCAGTAATGGAAGATAAAGAGACTTTTGCTCTTATAGCTAGGTACACTTCAATCAGAACAATACTTGCTCTGGCTACAATGATGAAGTGGAAGATACACCAGATGGATATGGTGTAGTTGAAGAGGAAGTGTATGTGGAGCAGCCACTCGGTTTTGAAACACATTGTTAAGTTTAAACTAATGTGACTAGCAAGATCACTGAAAGAAACATAATCATAAGATAGACAAAGATATTACCCTGGGAAACCCTCATAGGGTAGAAAACCCAGCAAAGCTTTCCTCAATAAGATGATCAACCAAAATACAAGATGTGCTTCAAGACTTGACCTCCTTCTCTACCTCCTATGCAGACCTCTCGAACACAAGTGCGCTACTTTCTGAGCTGAGCAAGTGTGAGATAAGGGAGGAGCAATCTCCTCTACTTATACTAATTCCCAACTGACCAAAAACCCTAATGGGGCCGACCTCTGCTAGTGTAATAACCCCTAAATAATAAACTCAGGGCTGACCCCCACATGGTGGGTCTAATAACCCTGGTTACCACAATCCATTGGAGGAATAAACATCTCCGGATACATAATAGAATCACCTCAGAGGGATGAACCATATTTGGAATAATAAAGTACAAATATAATATTCTTAGAAGTTACAATATTCAACACTCCCCCTTAACGAGAAGGATATTATAACAACGTATGCAGGAGCAAGGATTCATCGACTAAATCATACATAATACATCTATAAATCATTGGAAGCTTTCTTTAATACATCATCATCAGTAACTGAACCAGTTACTAGAACATCAACATCATCGTCATCATTATCGCACGTTCATCAGCATCGTCATCACACGATCATCAGCATCATCATCTCATGATCATCAGCATCATCATCACACAATCATCAACATCGTCATCACACGATCATCAGCATCATCATCACATAATAATCAGCATCATCATCAGATCATCAGCATCGTCATCACATGATCATCAACATCGTCATCACATGATCATTAGCATTGTCATCATACGACCATCAACATCGTCATCATACAATCATCAGCATCGTTATCTCACAATCATAAGCATCATCATCACACGATCATCAGCATCATCATCTTACAATCATCAGCATCATCATCATCATCAACATCGTATACCCTACAATACACATGATCATATTACAGGATGATCAATCTTGCTCTCTTTAGGACATAGGTCCATGGATGATGCAATCCTATCATGTACATTTTGAATCGAGGTCCAAGGACGATCCAGTCCTACAATGTACCTTTTGAACCGAGGTTCAGGGATGATCCAGTCCTATCATGTACCTTTTGAACCGAGGACCAGGGATGATCTAGTCCTATCATGTACCTTTTGAATCGAAGTCCAAGGACAATCCAGTCCTATCATTCAATTCTTGGAGACCTCTTGTCTATGGCTCAAATCAAGGGACCGAATTCTAGGGACAATCCAATACCCATTCTTGGAGACATCATGCCTAGGTCTCAATTCAAGGGACCGAAGTCCAGGGATGATCTAATCCCCATTCTCGAAGACATCATGTCTATGGCTCAATTCAAGGGATCGAAGTCCAGGGACGATCCAATCCCCATTCTCGGAGACATCATGTCTACAGCTCAATTCAAGGGACCGAAGTTGAGGGACTATCCAATCCCCATTCTCGGAGACATCATGTCTATGGCTCAATTCAAGGGACCAAAATTTGGGGACGATCCAATCCCCACATGTCCACCAAGGACTTCATTTTCGGAGACTTCATGTCTACAGTTCAATTCAAGGGACCGAAGTCCATGGATGATCCAATCTCCACATGTCCACCAAGGACTTCATTTTCAGAGACATATGTCTATGGTTCACTTTAAGACTGAAGTCCAAGGATGATCCAATCCTCACATGTCCACCAAGGACTTCATTTTCGGAGACATATGTCTACGGTTCACTTTAGGACTGAAGTCCAAGGATGATCCAATCCTCACATGTGTCTTCATTAATACAGGTACAAGTATCCTCATCCATACAAGTACATTAATCAATACATGTACATTTATCATCAATACAAGTATTCTCATCAATACATCAATACATCAATATGTAATAATACAAGTATCCTCATCAACACATCAATATGTAACAGTACAAGTATCCTCATCAATACATCAATACATGTAATAATAGAAGTACTCTCATCAATACATCAATATGTAATAGTACAAGTATCCTCATCAATACATCAATACATTGTATCATCAAAAACATGTATTCTCATCAATACATCAATGCATGTAATAACTCTCATCAATAAGTAATATAAGTATTCTAAGTATAAGTATCCTAAATCTAAGTGATCTAAGCATATATAAATATCTAGGTGTAATGAACAGGTATCCTCATCATCGACCTTGCTGTCAATGAGGGCAATCTCATCATCAGTGACTATATCACTCCCCCTTTCGAGGAGGGTCTTTCTGAACTACACAAAGCTTGTCTCAGAAATATTCAAATTTCACTCGAGACAAAGGTTTGGTCAATATATCAACAATCTGTTCCTTAGTGCTCACATATTCGAGTTTAATAGCTCCTCTCTGCACCATATCTCGTATGTAGAAATATCGGATCTCTATGTGTTTTGACTTATCATGGAATATTGGATTTTCTATCATCTTAATACAACTTTGATTGTCACACATGATCACAGTGGGATTCATTTCTAAGTCAAACACTCCAGATAATAGTTTTCGAAGCCACACTGCTTCACATCTAGCAGAGCAGGAAACTATATATTCTACTTCAGTAGTACTGAGAGCCACACTAGATTGTTTCTTGCTGAACCATGAGATCATAGTAGATCCAATACCATAGCATCCAACTGATGTACTCTTTCTATCTGAAACACTTCCTGCCCAATCAAAATATGAGTAACCATGTAATCTGAGTTCATGACTTCCAAGATAATATAGACCAAAATCTAATGTACCCTTTATATACCTCATTACATGCTTTGAAGTTATTAAGTGAACCTTTCTAGGTTCTACTAGATATTGACTTAGGGTATTTACAGCAAAGCATATGTCCAGTCTTCTATTTGTTAAGTACATCAGTGACCCAATGATTTATCTATATAGAGTCACATCTACTAATTCTTAAGAGTCATCAACTAATAACTTCAAGTTGGAGTACATAGGAGTGGTCATGGCTTTACACTCCAACATATCGAATCTTTTCAAAATTCCCACAGCATACTTACCTTGATTTAGAAAGATTCCTTTTGGTTCTTTCCATACTTCTAGACCTAATATGTAGTGCATTAATCCGAGATCTTTCATCTCAAATTCCGAAGAGAGCTTGTTCTTGCATTCTATAATTTTTTTCTCATTTCTAGGTAGAAACAGATCATATACATATAACAATAGTATAACAGGTTCATCATCCATCACTTTGAGATAGAGATTAGGGTCAGCTTTACTCTTGGTAAAGCCCATGCTTGTTAAGAAATTGTCAACCCTTCCGTACCAAGCTCTGGGAGCTTGCTTCAATCCATATAATGCCTTTTTCAATTTGCATACATGTGTTCTCCCATCTTTAACCTCAAACCCTTGTGTTTGCTCTATGTACACTTCTTCTTCAATTACACCATTCAGAAAAGTTGTCTTAACATCCATTTGGTGTAATTTCCACTTCATCATAGATGCAAGTGCCATGATAGTTCTAGTTGAAGTGTACCTAGCAACTGGTGCAAATGTTTCTTCATAGTCAATTCCCTCTTTCTGAGAGAATCCTTTGGCTACAAATCTTGCCTTGTATTTTTCAATGCTACCATCTGCAACATGTTTTATCTTGAAAATCCATTTGGAAGAAACCACACTTTTATTTTTTGGTTTGGGAACTATATCCCAAACATCATTTTTCATTATTGACTAATATTCTTCTGTCATTGCTTCTACCCACTCTTTCTTCTAAGTTGCCTCTTCATAGCTAGTAGGTTGTTGATCCACAAGATCACACATCAAGGCCACATAGTTGGATACTAGCTTTGGTTTCTTTCTTTCTCTAGTGGAGCCTTCAGGAGCTCCATATTTTTCAACTCCTTGAATAATGTCTCTATCCCATGCTGGCCTTCTTTTCTTAGATAAGTTTGTAATAGGGGGTTCTTGTGGTTCCAACATGTCATGATCCTTTGGTGTATTATCTTCAGGGATGGGAACAGCTTCTGTGATTCTAGGAGGTGTATCTTCTTCATAGATTTCTTCAAGTTGGCACTTCCTAGATTTATTGAGAGCTGCTTCTTCATCAAATGTTATATCTCTACTTATTTCCAAATGATAAAAACCGGGTATGTAAATTCTGAAAGCTTTCGATGATTCACAATATCCAACAAATATTCACTTCTTACCAGAAGGATCTAACTTGGTTCTCTTTTCTTTTGGAATGTGAATGTACACAGGACATCCAAATATTTTGAGATGACTTACCTTAGGCTTCTTCCCTGTGAACACTTCTTATGGAGTCTTGAATTCAAGAGCACTATGGGAAAGTCTATTTTGTACATAGATTGTTATCCTAGCTGCTTCAGCCGATATATACATGGGTAGATCTTGGTCATGTATCATAGTCTTTACAGCTTCCATGATAGTTCTATTCTTTCTCTCAGCAACCCCATTTTGTTGGGGATTGTAGGGAGTGGTTAGTTCCCTCTTGATTCCAGCTTCTATCATGTCCCCAATTTTGGGCTAATTCAGTGACCACAAGTAAAAGGGGACATTATTTTCCTTGGAAGATAAATGATAATTTAATCTTGTAACTATATAATAAATTTTAGCCTAAGTTCTGTTGGAGGAATTAATTTTATTAATTTAAATTAATTCCTTTACTTAATATTCCTAAAACAATTGGGCAAGTGGGCCAAGAGAGTGCGCTCATGGAGATAAGGTTTCCAAATTGGATCTAGAGACAAGAAAATAGAAATATGGCTAAATCAATTTGTGGATTTAGGAAAAGAACAAAAGAAGGAAAGGTGTAAGAGTTTCTAAAAGAAAGAAAATGGAAACAACCAGAAAAAGCAAAAGGAGGGCGCAGTTTCCAAAAAGGAGTCCAGTTTACAAATCAAGCAACTTTTACAAAGCAGGAAACATATGGAGACAAAGGAGGGCATAGTTTCTAAAGGAGAAAAGCTTGTAAGGCAAAAGAAAGGAAAGTATGTCAACTCATGGGTGACCTATTCTCACAGGTCACCAAGCTCTTCAACTTGCTCAACAGGTCATCATGAAGTTTATAAAAGAAGCCAACCAACTCCATTTTACAACTTTTGGTCATTGTGAGTTTATGAGTGAAGCATTTTAGCTTCTCAAGGTTTGGTGATATGCCCAAGCTAATCAATGGGTGATGTGCCCCATTCTTCTATTCTACTTCTCTTCTCCAATATTCTCTTAGAATTTGCAGCCATGGAGATATGATATGCAGGTTCATATAATCCAATACTAAGAAGAACCTAATCTTACAAGGATTCATCATCATACAGGGTACATTCGGAGGAGACAACATTGAAGGGCCAAAATGGAGGTTTCAGGTTCAGCACTTATGATCATTTTTGGGATGTGAGACCTATTCCATTGCGTTCAGAGGGTCGTTTCCAATAGGAAACACTTTTTGTGTCATCGAAAAAGGTGTCCGGATGACCGAGATACAACCATTTTCACCGGAGCCAAGATTTCATGTGTTAATGAGCGCACGTGTGTAGTTCCAGTTAAGTGAATGTGCCCATTGAAGCTCAGGAACCCCAGTATGACTCCATAATCTATTTCAGACCTGTTTAATACCAAGTGCACTTTCATATCATATATTTAATCATTCCATCCCTTCTTACAATTCTTCTATGGCCCTATGAGGGGGTTTTCTAGTCTACAAGACATTGTACTGATGCGGAGCTAATTAAAGAGTACAAAATTGGTTCAATGAGTAATAATTCAAATTGATTCTTCTAATTACATTATATGAGAGAATATTAATATTTTAGAACAGAGAATTTAATTAAATCGGTTCATTTATTAACTCAGATTGGAAGACTAGCTCATTGAGCATTGTTTATTGACTAGTTTTGCAAGAATGACTGCCAAATTTGTTCTAAATGTCAGATTTAATTTCTGTAAGTTGTAGGAGGTCAATAACACATAATATTAGCTATATCAGTCCCTACTTAAATAATTTTGTAGGATTTATCCCTTGTTTCTAAAGATTTCATTTTGACTAGCTCTATCATCCTAGTAGGGCCTAAAACTTCCAAACCACTCCTACACTTCCCAAATCCTTTTGAATGGTGCTCATTATGTCCATTGAACCTATTTTACTGTCTTAAATTATTTTTTTACCCACCCAGTCTAGTAAGCATATGCTGGTGCACCCAGGAAGCTTTGCGGTAGGCTTCAGCGGTAGCTGATGTCCAAAACATAAATGGCCCCAGTGCTTTGTGCTTAGGACTCTCCCTCTGATGTTATTATTTGTTGATGTACATTTCCCCATACAAATTCCAGAACTGAAATTTCATCCCACCATACTCAGATTCAGTCTGCATCCCCATCACTAACCTCCTGCTTGGTTTAAAAGAAATATTAAGAAATTTAACCAGTGAATTTTATTAAAATTTCTGAAGTTGAGTTAATATCTTGGTTAAATATTCCCAAGGATATTACAGTGTTATCAGAGCACTTTCCTTGGCTCAGCCTGTGGAAAGTAATTCTCATTGGAAAATTATCTCAGCACTATATTCAAGATTGCAGATGTGGAATTAGTTTCAGTTATGGAAGATTTAGACTTTGAGTTGTATGAGCAAGAAGATTATTCTTATGGGGAGTATGATGAAGATTATGATGAGCAGTATGAAGAATATTGCAGAAAGTATGAGGAAGAGAATTCCCAAGAAGTACCTTCCATAAGCATCTCCCATGAGATCATGATTGACAGAACAGACTATGGTTATGCTGATAGCCATATTCATGAAAAAGTTGCATGTTTTACAGTCAAAAGTCAACCTTCTATGGAAGAGATAATAAAAGATATCAAAGTTGCATTGGATGCATGTGACTTCACAAGAATTTTTGGATCCTCTTCAAGAAGAGCCTCCAAGAATATTTATTCTAAGACAACCAAGGAGAAGCAACACCCAAAGACCAATCATGAGATTGTTGACAAAATGGGAGCAGAATCCACTACAAGCTTCTATGTTGAGGATTTCAAGATCACCTCAGAGGAGATTGGTAAGCTTAATGATGGTGAGACATATGTTGGATTAGATCCAAAAGAAGAACCTAAATCAGATCCAAATTCATCACATGAGCTACATAGTGAAGCAAAAGATGACTACACATCAGTTGGATGTGAACCTAGAGAATGGGTGGTAGAACAAGGCACCATAGCTCCACTGTTTGAAGGGAGAAGTATGATGAAAAGGTATGGAACTCAATCAGATTTCTGTACCCATGTTCCTTTTGGAAATCATCAGAATAAAATAGAATACATTGTCAATAATGTGTGCCATGATGTGGAGAAACTAGTTCCCTGTAATGAAGCATTTAATTCTCAATGCTTAGCTCCTTAGAAACCAATGACTGTGGGAACATCAGGAGACCCTCAAAGTGTGGAAGAAAGAGGGAATAGCATGGTTATATATCATCATATTTGCAGCATCCATGAGGATGATGAGTAACCAAATCCTTTGTCAGAAGGAGAGGAAAAAGGTCCATGCACAACTAAAGATCCAATAGTCAAACATTCGATTGTTGGCAATGTGGAAGGTGAAATCACTCCCAATTTCTTCGTGGGTGATTTCAAGATAAGTGAAGAAGGTATGGGGAATATTGATGATGGTATGACATATTTTGGATCAGATCCAAAAGAAGAACATCAATCAGATCTGAAAGCATCATTGGAACTTCAAGTTGAGGTGGAAGACAAGCCCAAATCAGTTGGGTGTGAACCAAGGAATTTGGGAAAGAAGCATGCTGCCATAAAAACACCACATGAAGAGGAAATTTGGGTGCAAAGGTATGGCTGCAATTCTGATATTTTCATGCCTTTTTTGCAGCCCAAGATGGCAGCCCCTTCCAGTGAGAATGATGGATTAGAAGATCCTTCTAGTGTCAGAATTCAGAATTGGGAGAAGGCTGAATTGCAAGAAGCAGAAGAGGAGGTTCACCCGCTAGAAATTCTTGCTTGGATTGGACCATTGAAAATGAGTGAGGAAAAAATAAAGGAGGCATTAAAAAACCTCCATGAACTTAATGATTTGATCTCTCACAGCTGTTGGAGAACTGCATCAATGGAGGAGCAACCCTCTGTTGAAAATTTTGTGCACATGTGGGAAGTAGTAGGAAGCCTAAAAGGAAATTTCTGTCAGCTGCTTTCTAATAGAGATCACTTGCTGGAGATTGGGAATATCTACTATAATGCTGAAATAAGGAATGATGAGGAGATCAACAACCTCACTCATATGTTGGAAACTACCGAGAATTCTCTGATTCGTACTCATGGTGCTTGTCAAGAATCTGAGAATCAGATTGAGCAGTTTAATGAGAAATTGCCAGAATCACTTTTTACCTCCCATCTTTCACAAAGTCACAATAACATGGCTGAAATATTTCATGTTCCAAGGGAGGAACTTCATGAATTGGTGGATCATGAGCAACAGTCTGTTCGGTATGTGCTTGAAGAATGTGCAGAAAAAGTGGATGAAAAACAAGCACATGATTTTTTCCAGAATGAACCTGAGAGGTTCATTCAAGAATGTCCCTCTTCCAAGGAAGAGGCATATGAGTTCACCATAGATGGGTCAGCCATCAATGGAGAGGATACATACACAACTTCAGCGGATGAAATGTTCAGAAGCATTGCTCACCATCCTTCATTCCCCACTTCACATTTAGACACAAATATTGGGAATGAAAAATGGGTAAAAGGATTCTTCCTATTTGTGTCACTTGATGAGAAGGAGGATTCTAAAATTGAGGCCAACGACATGTTCCTTAACTCGCAGTAGTTGAGGAATCACATGCATGTGTGTGCAACCACATTTGACAAGAAGGCATCAGATCTACACTTACCTTCAATGTGTAGGTCAATTGATGGAGTTTTGCACCCTTGGATCAATGGCACAGAGTTGAGCCATTGGATGAAGAGGGGAGGACCTGTTGAGTTCCATAGATACCATGATACCTTTTTATTTGAGGGAAACATTAACATGGTTTATTTTGATACAAATTACTCTCTTTTGGAGCATTCTTCCGTGAGAGACATGGAGGTGTGTTTAGAACAGGTTGATGAGAACTAACCAGTTGATCTTTTCCCGAGGGAACCTGAGTTGTTGCTTGAAGAGAGTCACTATTCCATGGAGAAGAGGGATGAGATGACCCCATTTGGACCAGCCAATAATGAAGAAGTTGAGGCCATAAGTTTGGTCACTAAAATTTGCAGACATACAAAGAAGGTTCATAGTTCTTTCCCACATGATCTAGATTTAGCCACATCAATGAGGAATGAACATTGGGTGAAGAATTTTTTCTGGTTGATGCCACATGTACAACAGGAGGATCATATTCTATCCCTATGGGAGATAGATCCTATTGTAGAAGAGATGGCTGATTATAACTCATATAAATCAGTAAGAAATATTTCTTATTCATTCACTGAAGGGATGGATAGAGGCATCACTGAAAAGAAGAATCTAGAAGGTAAAATTTTCTTCTCTTTCTGCAAGGAAATTATTTTTAATTTAACTGATTTTTCTATGATTTGTAAGCAGTAGAAGAGACATATTTTGCAGCCACTAGATACCTCCAGTACACATTCACACAAGGCTCGAGTGTACAAATTCATAATAAAAAATTTCATGAGCAGGAGAATGGAGAGATTCAAACTTGGTATTGGGATCCTGGCATCCTTCAGAATGCCACACTATTTGGAAGAATGTTGCACAATCCATGGGATCCTCGCATCCTTCAGAATGCCACACTGTTTGGAAGAATGTTGCACAATCCATGGGATCCTGGCATTCCTTGGGTTGAAAGTTAGTTCTTGATGAAATTTGAGCTTTGGAAAAAGCACCACAAGCAGTGGAATCTAGACCTTTGTTTTCCTGGTGGATTTTGTTGGATGGTATTCAGATCCATGGGGGTGTCATACAAGCAATGGGATCCTGGCATTGTTTGTCTTTGGAGTGATGATTATGATCAGAGTAGTGCAACAAAAGCATGATGGACTCTTGGGATATTTTGCTTGAGGATAAGCAATTTTGGGAAGGGAGGACTGTCATGTCCCCAATTTTGGGCTAATTCAGTGACCATGGGTAAAAGGGGACATTATTTTCCTAGGAAGATAAATGATAATTTAATCCTATAACTATATAATAAATTTTAGCCTAAGTTCTGTTGGAGGAATTAATTTAAATTAATTCCTTTACTTAATATTCCTAAAATAATTGGGCAAGTGGACTAAGAGAGTGCCCTCATGGAGATAAGGTTTCCAAATTAGATCTAGAGACAAGAAAATATGAATATGGCTAAATCAATTTGTGGATTTAGGAAAAGAACAAAAGAAGGAAAGGTGTAAGAGTTTCTAAAAGCAACAAAATGGAAACAACCAGAAAAAGCAAAAGGAGGGCGTAGTTTCCAAAAAGGAGTCCAGTTTACAAAGCAGGAAACTTATGGAGACAAAGGGGGGCACAGTTTCTAAAGGAGAAAAGCTTGTAAGGAAAAATAAAGGAAATTATGTCAACTCATGGGTGACCTATTCGCACAGGTCACCCAGCTCTTCAACTTGCTCCATAGGTGATCATGAAGTTTATAAAAGAATCCAACCAACTCCATTTCACAACTTTTGGTCATTGTGAGTTTATGAGTGAAGCATTTTAGCTTCTCAAGGTTTGGTGATGTGCCCAAGCTAATCAATGGGTGATGTGCCCTATTCTTCTATTCTACTTCTCTTCTCTTATATTCTCTCAGGATTTGATTCCATGGAGATCTGATATGCAGGTCAATATAATCCAATACTAAGAAGAACCTAAGCTTACAAGGATTCATCATCATACAGGATACATTCGGAGGAGACAACATTGAAGGGCCGAAATGGAGGTTTCGGGTTCAGAACTTCTGATCATTTTTGGGATGTGAGACCTACTCCATTGCATTCAGAGGGTCGTTTCCAATAGGAAACACATTTTTTCTCATCGAAAAAGGTGTCCGGATGACCGAGATACAACCATTTTCACTGGAGTCAAGATTTCATGTGTTAATGAGCGCACGTGTGTAGTTCCAGTTAAGTGAATGTGCCCATTTAAGCTCAGGAAGCTCAGTATGACTCCATACTCTGTTTCAGACATGTTTAAGACCAAAGTACACTTTCATATCAGAGATTTAATCATTCCATCCCTTCTTACAGTTCTTCTATGGCCCTATGAGGGGGTTTTCTAGTCTACAAGACATTGTACTGATGAGGAGCTAATTAAAGAGTACAAACTTGGTTCAGTGAGTAATAATTTGACTTGATTCTATTAATTACATTATATGAGAGCATATTAATATTTCATAATAGAGCATTTAATTAAATCAAGTCATTTATTAACTCAGATTGGAAGACTAGCTCATTGAGCATTGTTTATTGACTAGTTTTGCAAGAATGACTACCAAATTTGTTCTAAATGTCATATTTACTTTCTGTAAGTTGTAGGAGGTCAATAACACATAATATTATCTATATCAGTCCCTACTTAAATAATTTTTGAGGATTTAACCTTTTTTTGTAAAGATTTCATTTTGACTAGCTTTGTCATCCCGACGGGGCCTAAAACTTCCAAACCACTCCTACTCTTCCCAAATCCTTTTGAATGCTGCTCATTGTGTCCATTGAACCTATTTTACTTTCATAACTTATTTTTGTACCCACCCAATCTAGTAAGCATATGCTAGTGCACCTAGGAAGCTTTGCGGTAGGCTTCTGCGATAGCTGATGTTCGAAACATAAATGGCCCCAGTGCTTTGTGCTTAGGACTCTCCCTCTAATGTTATTATTTGTTGCTGCACATTTCTCCATACAATTTCCAGAAGTGAAAGTTCATCCCACCATACTCAGATTCAGTCTCCATCCCCATCACTGACCTCCTGCTTGGTTTAAAAGAAATATTAAGAAATTTAACCAGTGAATTTTATTAAAATTTCTGAAGTTGAGTTAATATCTTGGTTAAATATTCCCAAGGATATTACAACTTCCTTACAAAAGTCTTCAAAGTCCTTTGAATTATATTCTCCACCATTATTTGTTTTGAGAATCTTGATTTTCTTTTCTGAGAGGTTTTCTATTAAGGCCTTGAACTCTTTGAATTTTCCGAAGACTTCATTCTTACCTTTTAGAAAGTATATCCAAGTCTTCCTTGAATAGTCATAAACGAATGAGAGATATTATTCAAACCCACTTAGGGATGTGGTGGGCATTGGTCCACATACATCTGAATGTATTAACTCCAGAATGTTCTTAGTCTTTGTTTCACTCTTTGGAAAAGGATTCTTGACATTCTTCCCTTTTTCACATCCTTTGCATGTGCCATTATGATCAACCTTCAAGTCTGGTAATCCTATAACCACCTTGCTCACATAGGGTAGGGCCTTGTAGTTAATGTGAGCAAGCCTTCTATGCCATTGTTCACTGGGACTAGTGATTTCGTGGACAAGGGCAACTTCTAGGTGACCCTTGAGTTTGTAAAGACCTCCTTCTTCTTCACCAATAACAATTGCATCCTCAATTGATTTTCCTTTGGGCCACATAAGTACTTGTCCATCAATAAATGCAATTCTAAAACCTTTCTTATCTAGAGAGTAGGTTCTTCTTCAAACCTGGTACATATAAAATTTCTTTCATCTTTAAAGGTGTTCCAGAATCAAGCTTGTAGCTTGCTTCACCAATTCCCTTGATGGGATATTGATAATCATCTCCTAGAGATACCTTTTGTGAAGAAGATTTTTCTTCAAGTCTTGAGAGAGTTTTCTTTTGACCTATCATGTGCTTTAAAGCACCACTATCAATGAGCCATGTATCTTCTCCAAAAAAGACAGATCCAGAGAGTGCAGAGAATAGGACATATTCTTCTGGATCTTCTTTCTTTACTTTAGATCTTTTCTTTCGAGGCCTTTCCTCTTCTTCCTATTCTTCTTCTTCTTCTTCTTCTCCACTATCATCTTCTGCCATATGTGCATGGTGTCTTTTGTGGAAAAACTTCTTCTTCTTTTGTAAATTACAAAATCTGGCAATGTGTCCTAGTTTAAGACAATTGAAAGACTGGACTATGGAGAGATCTTTTTATGAGTTGGGTCCTCTTCCCCTTTTAAATCTAGGGAAGGGTTGAGATCCTTTGTAGTCAACTTTCTTGAAGTGACCCTTTCTTCTTCTTTTGGTGTGAGTAGCCAAAGCCTGGTCATCCTCTTTGAGAAGGGCTTCCCTATTGGCTACCCTAGCTTCTTCTTGAACACAATCCTCCCATACTACATCAAACTTTATACTTTCTTTTCTGGCACACATAGTTTGAATAAATGATTCCCAAGGTCTAGTGAGACCATTTAGAGCAGTCATTACAAGTTCATCTTCATCAAGGGTATCTCCAATAGCATCTAGTTGTTCCTTGATTTGGGAAACCGTTGAGAAGTAGTCTTGAATGGATTCTCCTTTATTCATCTTGGTACTCTTCAACTGAGTTCTTAGGTTCATCTTCCTATTGATGTTCTTTCCTTCATAGATTCTTCCTAGGGCATCACACATTTCCTTTGGAGTCTTCTTGGATGCCACTTGGGGAATCAAGTGGTCTTTAATAGAATCAGCAATGATTCTCTTTGCCCTAATCAAATCCTTCCTATGCTTCTCTTTGGCTTCATCTCCTTCAGGTTCTACAACTTCATCCTTGATATATTGAGCAAGATCATTCTCTTCAAGAATGAGACCAATTATGTATTTCCATGCCCGAAAATTCTTTATACCTTCAAGCTTGTCTTCAATCTTAGTGCTTGGAGCCATCTTATCTTGGGGGAGTCCAAGAGATAAGAGATAGAGTAGTACTTACCCAGAAACTTTAACTTTTCACTTTTTCAGATTTGCAATAGAATTTCTGGTTTATCGCACTTTTGGTAAAACTAGGGTTTGACTTTCCCAGAGTTCTAACCAACCAAAAAACTCGATACAAGGCTCAAAAGATAGATATTTAGAAGGGCTATTAAGCCATGCAACCAGAATCCAAAAATACTAACTTTTGCAGAAACCCTAATTTTGGGAGAGAGAGAGAAAGATAATTTTACTTTTTGAAAGATGTTCTATTCAAGCTAGCTCTGATACCATGTTAAGTTTAAACTAATTTGACTAGCAACATCACTGAAAGAAACATAATCACAAGATAGACAAAGATATTACCCTGGGAAATCCTCATGTGGTAGAAAACCCAGCAAAGCTTTCCTCAATAAGATGATCAGCCAAAATAGAAGATGTGCTCCAAGACTTGACCTCCTTCTCTACCTCCTATGCAAACCTCTCAAACACAAGTACGCTACTTTCTGAGCTGAGCAAGTGTGAGATAAGTGAGGAGCAATCTCCTCTACTTATACTAGTTCCCGACTGACCAAAAACCTTAATGGGGCCGGCCTCTCCTAGTGAAGTCTAATAACCCCTAAATAATAAACTCAGGTCCAACCCCCACATGGTGGGTCTAATAACCCTGGTTACCACAATCCATCTGAGGAATAAACATCTATAGATACATAATAAAATCACCTCGGAGGGATGAACCATCTCTAGAATAATAAAGTACAAATATAATATTCTTAGAAGTTACAATATTCAACACACATGCCAAGGAGTCATATGTGTGCATATTAAAGAAAGTTTTGTATGGCTTGAAGAAAGCACCTAGGACATGGTACGGCATGATAGACAACTTACTGTCCAGTTTGGGAATTACGAAGAGTAAAGAGGATTCCAACCTTTACTACAAGGTTGAGGAAGGAAATCCAGTGATACTCCTACTGTATGTGGATGACCTGTTTGTGACTGGTGAGTATAGAATGATTGCCAACACGAAGAGGAAGCTTGCTGCCAAGTTCAACATGAAGGACTTGGACATGATACATTACTTTCTAGGTATGGAGGTGTGGTAGAGTGCAGATGGAATCTTCCTTGGACAAGGGGAGTATGCAGTAGAGATCTTGAAGCAGTTCGGGATGATGGACTAAAAGACCATGGCCACACCTATGGAATCGAACCTAAAGCTATTGAGTGATGCTTCATCAGAGTCAGTTGATGCCACGATGTATCATCAGATGATTGGGTCCTTGATGTACCTGACGAACATGAGACCAGATATTTGCATTACGGTGAACACCTTGAGTGAGTTTCAGACAAATCCTAGACATGTTCACCTGATTGTTGTAAAGCATATTCTGAAGTACCTGAAGGGTCAAGTATGATGTGAATCAAAGGTTTAACCTGGAGGGTTATGTTGATTCAGATTGGGCAGGAAGTGCTGTAGATAGGAAGAGAACTTCGGGGTGCGCTTCAGTATGAGATCATGTGTGATCTCTTGGTTTAGCAGGAAGCAGTCATGCGTAGCACTGAGTACAGCTGAAGCAGAGTATGTTGCAGCTTGTTCGGCTAGTTGTAAGGCAGTATGGATTAGGAAGCTACTGTTTGAATTATTTGATCTCCCGTTGGATGCTACCTATATATTCTATGACAACCAGAGTTGTGTGAAGTTGTCTAAGAACCCGGTATTCCATGACAGGTCGAAGCACATTGAGATCAAATATCACTATATCAGGGATATGGTGCAGAGAGGAGCATTGAAGCTCTTGTATGTTGCGACGAATGAGTAGATTGCATATGTGTTGATGAAACCACTAGCTAGAGTGAAGTTTGAGTACTTCAGAGAGAGGGTTGGTGTTCTTTAGATTGAAGATACTTCGAGGAAGAAGTGATGGGACACATTTGTAGGAGCCATTCCAAGCATGGTGGTAGGAGGATCCTTCCCATGGCTGTGTATGTAAATGTTGTGTGATAAGCATCAGGATGATGCTCCAGTTACTGCTTTGTATATGCATCAGTTGGATGCTTTGTATGATCAGTTGGATCATGTATTTGTATATGCATCTATTGGATGCTTTGTATGACCAGTTGGATCATGTATTTGTATATGCATCAGTTGGATGCTTTGTATGATCAATTGGATGCTTTGTATGATCAGTTGGATCATGTATGATGATATGCATCAGGACAATGCTATGACAATGATCAGGATGATCATGTGATGATGACATGCATCAGGACGATGTAGTGACAATGATCAGGATGATCACGTGATGATGTAAATCAGGATGATGTATGGTGAGTATCAGGTTGATACTCCGTGGCCGTGGATAGGTTGTGCAGATGAGCATATAATCTTGCCCTGGGAGATTTGCAGATACTCTTGCAAGGTTTTGTCTATGACATGTAATATTGCCCTGGGAGATCTGGAAAATGCTCTTTCGAGGTTTTGATTTGGGAGGACATGTAATATTTCCCTGGGAGATCTGATAGGTTGAGCTATGTGCTCGTAATTAGTCCTAGGATTCTCTTTCGAGGTTTTGCCATGAACACATGTAATCTTTCCCTGGGAGATCTTGTCGGTCGTGCTTAGGCACATAAAGAATCTTGGGATGCTCTTTCAAGGTTTTGTGGTGACCACATGTAATATTGCCCTAGGAGATCTTACCGGTTGTGCTTAGGCACACAAAGGATCCTGGGATACTCTTTCGAGGTTTTCTGGTGGGGTCACATATAATATTTCCCTGGGAGATCTTTTTGGTCGTGCTTAGGCACATAAAGGATCCTGGGATACTCTTTCGAGTTTCTGTGATGCACATAATAAGTCTTGAGGATTCCATAGTATGGTTAGCATTGATGAATACCTACAGGAGGTTAGACCTACATCTAGCATAAAAAAGGGCTGGCTCTATAGAAATTCCAATGACGAGAAGAATTATGGGATAGCCCAGTGATCGATATGTCAAGTACAGCAGCAGTGATGATGATGATGCTCCGTGATCCAGTGATGATGTTCCATCTCCATAATTAAAGACTTTTGCATATATGTATTGATGCCTTTTGGCAAGAGAATACCTTCTTGGTTAAGAGGGAGTGTTGATGTATTTGTAACTTCAGAAGATATTCACTTGTATATTGTATTTGTACTTTATTGTATCCCCAACGAAGATGTATTATTCCTCCTATTGGAAGTGTTTTCAGTTGTACTTGCAAGTGTCGCAAGTTATATTGTAAGTATCGTAACTTATACTTGATGGGTTATTAGACCACCTTGATGGGGTCGGCCCTGTATGAGTCATGTGGGTTAAAGGGTTATTAGACCACCTTAGTGGGGTCGGCCCAGTCAACATTATGTTAAGTGGTTAAGTTGGGGCCAACCTAGTTAAAGATAAAAGACAAGTGAAGTAGTGTATAACTAAAGAGTGTGTCTCTCTCATTTTACACATTCTCTCATTCACTCACTTCACATTAGTGAGAGAGAGGAGGAGTGCGCAAAAGTGGAGGAGGAGCATGTTGCAGAAGATATCTCTTTGGTTTGATCCTTGTGATCCTTGTATTGATACTTATTCTATCTCTGAGGAAGTTACGGGGTTTTTCACCTTCTTGGTTTTCCCTGGTGAAATGTTTTGTGTCTCTTGTCTCTTATCTCTTATGCTTGATATGTTGTACATGTTGTTCTTTCAGTTAAGATCCTAGATCTATTGAATTAAATGATGAAAATATAACATTGCAGAGGTGTTAGAGGCCTACATATTGAACAATTCAATCCCAATATAAAGCATCTCATTCTTAGCACCAACCAAATGCATATTAGGGTTTGATGCTAGAGTATAAGACCTAGGGTTTGAGGATTGAAATACCAAGATGGACATGTAGAATTGAATGGTAGAAGTTTAGATATCAAGTGGTGTACTTGTGCGATGTGACATGGCTAGGGTTTGCAAACCCGAAGGAAGATAATAATTCTAGTGGGGAGAGCTTGATTGAGAAGATAAGGGTAAGAGAGACATATTGGATGATCTTCAAAAGACTTCTCTTATGTGATTCTAGAGTATAAGAACTAGGGTTTGAGGATTCAAATTCTAGGATGGACATGTAGACTTGGATTCTATAAGTTGCGTTCTCTAGTGGTGTACTTGTGTGACATGACATGGGTAGGGTTTCTAAACCCTAATAGAGATAGTCATGCTAGTGGGGAGACACTGATTAACATAAGCTTGTTGTTGAAGCGAATGAGGGATTCCTAGAAGTCCTAGATATTATAGGGTTTCTAAGGAAACCCTATATGTCCTAGAGATGTCCACGTGGATTTCCCAATCTAAAAGGAATCTCCTTCAACACTCATCCTCACTTGTCCCAGGATAACATATCAAAGCAACAAAAAAATAACACCATAGCAATGACCAAGGATTTGAGACCCACCCCTCATATACAAACCCTTCTAATAGTGATCCTATCCCACTTGGAGTCCAAATACCCCTTATTGAGGGTACGTGTTGTGGTTCATGGATTCTAGGGATAGATTAGGTTAAGAGGGCTAGATTAGGTTTCTAGGATTTTAGATCAGTTTCCTAGGGTTAGATTAGTGTTTCTAGGGCTAGTTTAGGTTTCTAGGACTAGATTATGTTTATAGTATTCTAGCTTAGTTTTCTACTGTTAAATTAGTGTTTTTAGGGTTAGTTTAGCTTTCTAGGATGTCTTGGTCTAGATTAGGTTTGTAGGGTTATATTAGTGCTTCTAGGGCTAGACTAAGTTTCTAGGGATAGATTAGGTTTCTAAACATTAATGACAAATGGTGAAATGATGACATTGCAAGCATGACAAGTGTTAGTGACATGTATGTAAGTATGTATGTATGTATGTATGTATCAACAAAAAATGAATCTCTATGTATATATATGTATGTATGTATGCATGTATGTATGTATTTATATCTATGTATGTATGTATGTATGTATGGAAAATACATGTATGTATGTATGTATCAACAAAAAATGAATGTACCAACAAAATAACATAAAACTACACATACCTTGATGTAGAACATAACATTATTTGATGTAATTCTTTCTCTTAAGTAAAGTTGACTAACGTCATTCAATAAATCCATCTGGATCCTCTATGTTGGTAATTGTCGCCATCAATCTGTCGTGCTCTGAATGAGGTAGGTAGTAGCATACCTTGGTTGAGATCTTGATTAACATTATCTGTAGATGGATGTTTGTGACAGCGATCAAGTTTGTGAAGTGTTACACCACTAAACCTAGTCTGTAATCCATGAATACATGCCCACTAGTCTTTCTTGACTTCCTATATACTGTAAGATATTCCCCCTTAACCACCATCAAGCCAATAGGAAATTCAATGCCTTCATAGTTGCCTAATGATTCGTAGACTAATGCCTTCATAGTTGACTAATGCATTCATTGTATTTCTGGGAAAAAACTGCGTATATGTGTCCCAGTTGTATAAGATCTAAGATATGGTCGTAGTCTGTCGAAACCGATTACTGACCCCCCTCCAACTGGGTTGTTTCAACAACTGCACGTTGGTATACTGCAAGTGACACATGATCCCATTCATCAACCCAGTCCATGCATTCGCATTCATCCCATTCGCCACAGTTGGAAGGGTTCCAAAAGCAAGCAAGATTTCATGTCCATTTTTCAAATAAGGGGTTGTTTGAGCTTCGAACAGAATGAAATCCACGTGTTCCTTGTATTGTGCTGCAACTATAGGAACGCGATCGATCTATGTCAACCACTTGCCAAAAATTTCTTACCACACGTCCTGCCACTGATGATTTTTGTTGATCTCTTGCTCGGTCTGAAATTATTATAGAGCAGCATTGATCAATCTATATATCTCTCTCCTTCAACTGATCATAGAAAATTTGAAAACAATGTTGCACATAATGTAGATCATGGGTTCTATCATCACTTATGTAAAATTTTGTCTGCTTTAGTGTTATCTTCTTGTCATTGCTGCTCTCTGGCCAATGCCTATACATAATATGTACCATGATGTTGACTTGGTCTGAATGATAGTATTGACTTTGGATTTAATTTTGTGGCTGAAGGGTGTAATTTTCCGCAAAATCCACAATTGACACTATGGTTCCAACAGGAAATGTGTACCATCATTTTATGTACTGCTCATCTTGCCATCGCGCTACATGCACATGTTGAACATACTGCTCTGTTTTCTTGTAGAACTCTGTCAAGAAGTCACATACCCATACCTGTTACCATGAAAACAAGGAAAATATTACAATGTGGCATTTGGAAAAATGTATATGTCATAAATTGAACATGTAATATGAAAAATATGCAATATTCATTTGTAGCTGTGACATCAGTAATGCAATATTTTTACTTTCTCTGGCACTGTCTAATTGATAGGTTATGTACTTGAAGCTCTGCATATCCATGCCCATCTTGCCAAATTCGTGCTCCTTGCTTTCATGAATAGAACGGTTCAAAAGAGAAAACCCAATGCACCAAAACATGTCCCATATAGACACGATTTTTCATAGTATTTTTGTCCTCTGGGCCTTGGACACATGATGTTGTGGATAAAGTCTCTTGATGCATTCGGTGGTAGTATGGATTCATTGCAACCCCGCACAATGTTAGTATACAAATCACAAAATATATGTGTATATGTGTCATAGTAATATTCATATTCTACCTGGTATCTACAACAACAGGTGTTCCGATCAATACATATACGAACGTACCATGGTTTGCATTTCTCAAAGGACCTTTGGCCTAGGTTCAATTGTGTGTGCTCATTCCTAAATCTCTCATAGAGTTCAGTTTGTGTGGTGTCAAGGAAGTGTTTAACATGGGGTTCAAGTTCAATAGAACCTTTTCTCAGCTTTAGCACGTCTCTTTGGTTTGATGAAGGTCTGGTATGATGATTCCAAAACTTTTGTACTAACTCCTTAACACCATCAAGTAGCTTCCTATCTCCATGAGGGAACCTACCAACAAAATCCCAACTATCATTTCCACTAGGCGTGTCAATATTTTCTCTTATAACATAGTACTTTTTAATAGTTTTTCTATTTAATTTAAGTATGTGAGAAGCGTGTGATAGTAGGCGACATTGCCTTGTGGACTTTTTTACAACTGATTATGCTAACACACGACGAGCCGCACATAGACCTTTTGTACGAGACGTCTTCCCAATCGCATTATATGCAGATTGGAGATTTCCTACAATATGACTGCTAGCCTCTGAACTTTTAACCATCTTTATGCCCAAAATTCTCCTAACAACAACTAAACAATGTGACTTTAACAAACATAGCAATAATTGGCATTTACCTGCATCACCTTTGGATTCAAAATATTCTTTGACAATTTTGTTGCATTTCCATTCGATAGTGAATTTTGGAAACTTACCTTCAAGGCCCGATAGAGCACTTTCATCCACATGAATACTTCTAGGAGTTTTTCTTCTTGCATTGGACAGTCGAGGTAGGGAATGTGGACATGAGACATGAATACCTGAGCTTGTTTGTTGTGGTGGTTCATTCACACATTGGGCCATAGTGAGAGTGTGCTGGACATGCCTGTGGTATTCTTAGGGAGATTCAAAATTAAGAACTTCTTGTATGTCCATCTCTACACATGCAACATCTCCCAATATTCATGTGTCGTGAGGAACTTCAGCATGACTCGTTGATGGATTGTTTTTTGGAGATTGTGTTGATGTTGGAATTTGAGTTGGATCCATTGGACATGACCGCTTTACCTGTGGTTCTGAACAAGAAGTTGTCATGTCAACAACTATGTTGGGATTAGTGGTAGGATCCGGGGAAATGACAGGAACATGTCTCACTCTTTCCATTTCCAACCTTGCCTTTTCTCTTAAGTCATTGACCTTTTCAATGGGCAGATTCCTTCTATATTTTTTTGTTCTGTTACATGAGTTTCCCATCTCCAAAAGTCTCTTTAACAAGAATATGAGGCCTACCCTTGCAAAAGAAACAACAAATAAGATATCAGTTCCATTATACAATGAGCTTGACAGATTCCAACATAACTCACTACTTTACAAATTAACACATACAACTACAAACATTGTTGGTTTATTTGTATCCGAATAAACATCATTATCCCTTACAATTCCAATCAATTTAGATGATGGTTGGGCAAGTTTAGAATGGATAAACTAATGTATTGCCTAGCTATAGATGCTAGATATGCCTTAGGAATAGTTTGATAGTTTTTCTACATCAAATAAGGCAAAGAGAATAAGTTTACTAATTACACATTGAGGAGGTTGCAAATCCCCCCAAGGAAGGAGAATTCAATGAGGTAGAGGCAAGTAGTCAAGATCAAAGGCATGATATTAAAGACACATTATGAAAAACATAGCATGAAGATTAGACCATGGAAAAAATTTCATGAACTAATCAATTTGGACCCTCTCGCATGATTGCTTCTTAGGATTTTATTAAAATTGAAGAGGCTCAAGAGAAAACCTCATCATAGATGGGAATGTGTGGGGGAGGAATATTTTGATAGTTTATGCTATATGTTTTGCTATGGTGTAAAATGTGTAAAAGATGGAGGTTTATTAAACAATTTATTTGTATTTTTTTTCAAATGAAAAAGAGTTTATGCTATAGATGCCTTGGGAATAGTTTGATAGTTTTTCTACATCAAATAAACATAGCATCATGGAAAAAATTTCATGAACTAATCAATATGGACCCTCTCCCATGATTGCTTCTTAGGATTTTATTCAAATTGTGAGGCTCAAGAGAGGACCTCATCCATACCATCCTTGTGTGAAATCAAAATATATTCATGGTAATAACTATTGGTTTACATTGGATACTTCATCTTGTCTAGTGAATATGAGTTTTTTAGATGTGAACTTGGGAAATCTTCTTGTTAAATTCATTGTTGTTTATGCATGGATATTGTTGTATGCATATGATAAAAAAAAAAGGCATGGGAGAATCTCAAATCTTGTGAATGAAAATAATTATTTACAATTCACCATACCTTTAGAAATGATCTCCACTTGCAATGGAAACTGGTATCTTGAATGTATCCACTAGATTCCAAGACCATTGAAGATGTGTGTAAGATTCCAAGAGTGATTTTGTGTCCAATAGATCAATGAGTGTCCAAAAGATGAATGAATGTGATCCAATAAGAAACCTGCAAGAGCTTGAAACCCGCAAAAGACAGAAAACCTATTTTTTTGGTAGCATTCCCGAGAATAGAAAACTCTATTTTTTTAACTAGCAGTAGACACACGCACGCGTGTTTAAATGCGTGCACACGAGTTTGTAGCGCGTACATGTCACTACCGCGCATGGGCTAAAACATGCACATGCACCCCTGCATAACGTTTACACCATCTATTAACCAACGTTTACACCATTTTGATACGAACTGTTACACCAAAACCTCGAGATGTTAGTGAAGGCCGCCCACTAGGATCTTAACATCCCACCACGCTCCGCAGTCCAGACTCTGGGCTAGATGTGCGCCCGTACGGTGGTGTCCCCTTTGCGCCGTACGAGCCCCGGGCGAACACTGCAATGCCGGCGTTGCCACCCGCTCTGTGACTTGAAGCTCATCAACAACAGGAATTGGAAACTTATCCTTGATGGTGAGGTGATTAAGTGCTCGGAAGTCAATGCAGAGGCGCCATGACCCATATTTTTTGCGGACAAGAATAACTGGAGAAGAAAAGGAACTAGTGCTTGGGCGAATAATACCTTGCTTCAATAAGTCCCGAACAAGCATTTCAATCTCCATTTTTTGGTGAAATGGGTAGCGATAGGGCCTGATGTTGGGAGGAACGCTGCCAGGAAGGAGCTGAATATGATGGTCTTCTAGCCTGGAAGGTGGCAATCCCACTGGTTCAACAAAGACACCTGTATATCGATCCAGAATTTGTTGTAGATCCAAAGGAGTAGTGGAGACTGCTGATGGTTGCATCTGGATGGAATGGATCTGAGTGATGACACCATGTGAATTCTTCTTGAGGAGTTTTTCCATGCGATGTGAACTGATGATGCTGAGAGAACCTGGTTGTAATCCTGTCAATGTGTGTTTTTATCCATTGAGGGAAAACTGAATCCAAAGTTCAGCAAAATCCCATAAGATAGGGCCAAGTGTGCGTAGCCATTGAGCGCCGAAAACCACATCACATCCACCTAAGGGAAAGGCAAACATGTCAGAGCGCAAGGTATAATCTCCCATAGAGATACGCACATTTCGACATTTCCCTTTGCAAGGTATGGTTCCCCCATTGGCAACCATGACTTCAAAGTTGGAGCAAGGATGGATAAAACAATCAGCTTGTTTGGCGATCCGACGGTCAATGAAATTATGAGTGCTCCCAGAATCAATGAGTATTGTAAGAGGAAGCTTCTTGAAGTAACCCCTGACCCGCATTGTTTGGGGGGTGGTGATTCTAGCTAAAGCATGGAGAGATATCTCTAGCTGGTCATCCTGAGATGGAGGGTCAATAGGCAGTTCCTGAATGTCGACCGGAGCATCCAGTGTTTCTGTATCTTCGTCACCAATTTCAGAGGTAGGCGGAGACTCCACATCTAAGAGATAGAGCTTTTGCTGAACACATCTATGTCCCCGAGTGAATTTCTCATCAGAATTATAGCAAAGCCCCTTTTCTCTGCATGCTTGCATCTCTGTTTCAGACAAACGCTTGATAGGAGTCGGTCGAGGAGCCTGCGGTATAGGTGGTCGCTGAAAACCCATATTTAGGAAGGGAACAAAAGTGGGCTTGGAGTGTTGTTGGGCTGCAATCTTGTCTTCTGCCAACTTAGCCAACCCTAGTGCTTCCATCATTGTGTTGGGACAGAACATTTTGACCTCAGAGCGGATGGCATCCTTTAGACCATTGATAAAACAACTCCGGTAAAAGTCATCAGACAATCCTTCGGTGTGGTTGGCTAGATTCTCAAATTCAGTTTGATACTCTCTCACAGTGCCAGTTTGGCGAAGTTTATTGAGGGCTCCTGTGAAGTCATCAAAAGCACTAGGACCAAATCGTTGCAAAAGGAGCTGGCAAAAGTCTGACCATTTGGGCTCTGGATGAGCCTTGATGTACGAACAGTACCATTGAAGAGTTTCCTGTTCCAAATGAAAGGATGCCAATGGAACTTTGTTGACATCAAAAGTATTATGCAGACTGAAATACTATTCTGCATGATAGATCCATCCAGTTGGATCGGTACCATTGAAGCGAGGAAAATCAAGCTTCGGACCACGGAAATTGCTGGAAGAAGAGACCCCAGTGTCTGTTGAAGACTCAGACTGCCGTTTGTTGTTCATAGCTGAATGTTCAAGATGGAGACCGAGAAATTTTTCATCCAGTTCCTGGAGTTTGGCTTGGATGGCTGCAAGTGCATCCTCCATGGTTTTTTCTCCTGCACGGGTGACAACCATAACCAGGATTTTTTTATTTTTATTTTTCATTCAGTTGACTGGGTAGGAAAACAAAAACATAAGCTACTTTAGTAAAGGAAAATCTAGACTTGGAAAAAAATCAGAAGGGTAATTGGGGTTTGACTAGGTTTTGGACACTGTTGGATAGACAGGGAAGCAAAAATGAGGATTTCTGAAGCGGGGTGCAAGAATGGGAAAATTTGGCAGAGGGGAACAAAGAAGTAGAATTCAGAAAAGAACTCTGTGGTAAAATTTGAAGGTGATTGGGTGAAATCTGAGGAAGTTATGGAAAACCCTAAAAATAGACAAATGTGCGATTTCGGGCTTTGGGAAGGGGAATTGGGGATAGGGTCCTCAGGACTCAAATATGCAGAATCGGATGACAGGGGTTCCCCAAAAATTTCAAGGGAAACAGAGTGAAATTAAGGGGGATATGGAGAAAAAGCTGAAACTGAATTTTATACTTGTTTTTTTTCCAGACTGGAGTAGCTACGGCTCGAAAGGGATCTGGAACAATGCCGAATGGATTGAAAATGGCTGAATCTAGAATGGCTTGCAAAATGGATCTAAAACGGCGCAACAGTGATCGACAATAGTTCAACTGAAAGTAGATATGGACCCCAGGTATGTGCAACTTCCTAACAGTTCAGGGGTTTCACTTGGCCACCAATGCTGTCTGACGGCTTGCGTATTGGGGTAGTACCCCTCACTCCACGGCTCAGGTAAAACTGATAACCGCTTTGCCACAAACGACAGCTCTTGGTTTACCTCACGGTTGGGAACTAGTCAATCAGGTAGGGGTCGTTTCCCTTTTCGCTAGCAGGTCCTCTCATTGGGCCAGCTACTTTGGGGTTCTTGTGGTACTCCTCACAATGAGTTTTAGGGCTTATGCCCAAGTACTTCCCACAGTTAAGCGGATAGGGATTATTCCCAAATCCGAACCTGCAACAGATGCGAAAAAAAAAAAATTGGCAGAAATTTCACCCAGTGAGCCCAAGAAAGTTCTCTGATACCAGATGATACGAACCGTTACACCAAAACCTCGAGATGTTAGTGAAGGCCACCCATTAGGATCTTAACATCCCACCACGCTCCGCAGTCCAGACTCTTGGCTAGATGTGCACTCGTATGGTGGTGTCCCCTTTGCGCTGTACGAGCCCCGGGCGAACATTGCAATGCCGGCGTTGCCACCCGCTCTGTGACTTGAACCTGGGTGGAGGCTCTGATACCAGATGTGATGCACTTGCAACAATTAATTAACAAGAATACGCGAAATAGCAGAAATGACAGAACTCAGAATCACTTTTATATTGATCACAGGCCACTTCGAGGGGGCAAACTCCTTTGAGCAAGCTCAATACAAATAACTTCACGGTGTCTTCATAGGTCTTGACACACACTTATATACTAATTCTAGGTGCCAATACTATGGGTCAAAACCATGGGCCGTTACAAACTATGGATCAACAATACTACGGGCGACTTACAAAGCATATGTGCCAACAACAATAACACAAACTATTGATCAACAAATACTACGGGACGACTTACAAAGCATATGCGTCCAACAACAACATACTAACAAAGTAAAGACATGGGTTCCTAACACATTTAATGCAAAACCTTCCACCACTTCGAAAATATTTGCATACATTGGAATATACTTCAAAAGTGGATAAATGAATGGATAAAGAGAGGGGGTTAAGGATTCTAGGGATTTAAGGGTTTAAGACTTAAGGCGTCGGGACTTAGCTATTTGTACTTTAAGGATTGTGGGTTAGGTTGTTTAGGAGTTAGGATTGTGGGATTACAGGTTGAATGTTTCAATGGTTTAAGGGTTAAGGGATGTAATACTTTAGGGAGAGTGAGAGGTCGACACAGATAGAGAGATGGGATATGGGAGAGATAGAGAGAAAGATATTAAGGGGTTAGGGGGGGGTAGTAGCATCCCACGTCATACTTGCAAGGGTCACGCCCGGTGCAATGCCACATGAGATTTTAAATGTAAACATGCTTAGAAGGTGAAATAAGAGGATTGATACGTAAATGAACGTTTCAAAACTCAAGAGCTACGATATGGGGATGAAATGATTTGCACCTTGGGCCGTAAATCATTTGGATATGGGTGTTTTTCACACCAAAGACGACCCATATGGCCTCAAACATGGCCGAGTAAGGAAATAATACAAAAAAAACCCTCTCGTAAGTCCAACTTTAAACAAAAATTGTAAGGGGCCCCTGGATTCTCCCTGGTGGGGTGTTGTGGTCACAACATTGGGATACATGAGCCATACGTAGGTTTTGTAAACTGAAACAAGGACTTTAATCCCTAAATGACGCTCTCAAACTCAAGTGCCATGAATAGAACCTAAAAGCCACAATGGGAGCCCTCTATAAGGTGCCTTTGGAATTAAATATGAATGCAAGTGTCATTACAATGTCTTGGGAATCATGTCTGACAATTAAACGAGAGCCTTTATCAATAATATTTTCTTCTTGGGAATATGGACATCATTAATTGTTTAATGTAGATTATCCCTAACATGATTTATGCACAGTGGATGTCTTGATGCCTCGAAAATTGTAGCATAAATCAACAAGGGATTCTCCCCAGTTAGCAATACCAATTAGATTGGTCACCATCTAGTGTGGAGAATCCATCCGGTTAACGGTTCCGGCTACCATAAGATTTAAATATTTATATCCTTTGCACCGGTTGCGGCCTGATCCACCGATTATGTGTTTTATTTTAAAGATGATATGCAAGTTCCCTAAGCTAAATGCAGGCAATTAATCTAAAACTGTATAAGCAAATCTAATCTATCCTTGCAAGGAGAAAACTCTAAAGATGAGTCATTAACTAAAAGAAACATCTAAAGATCAGACAGATATCTATTTAATCATAAAGATGCAATTTCAGTAGAAGATAAAGATATCAAAGATAGTTTTGATTTAATTAACACATTCCATTACTCATTTGGGATCAACATCTTTGCACAAGAAATTATGAGAACATTCATCACACAAAAGCAATTCATAATAGCAAGGAGTGATCTCACAGTAATGTATAGATGACATAGGAATAATCCAGCAAACATTTAATACATCCTTCAGGTAAAAACGCAGTCTCCCAAGATTTCTTTAGGAAAAATTCGAATTCCTTATACATGCAGTAAATTAGTTCACATACAAGACATAAAATATCTTTTCACTTGCCAAAAGTCCTTCTACTATTCCCTAATCATCTATATATAGCTTTACAAAATGCTCCCAGAGCTTCCACATGTCCCTTTTCCCTAAATCTTTTAATTTTCTTTTAAATGCCTTTCACAAAATGGAATAATTCATGGCAGCCTTTCACAAAAGACAAAAAAGAAACAATTGTCCCTCTAACATAGCGAATTGACAATAGAAAGATAAACGCTCAGCATATTGTGGCTACCAAGTCAGCTTTCAAATGGCACCTCTGCTTCAGCTAGAGCCTTTGTTCCAGAGGGAGTACCTGTCTCTACTAATGCTCTTTCTACTACTTGTTTATCAGCATCAGCTATGTAGCTGAACCAAATGCTTGTGTCCCTTATAATAGTATTAGCAGGGGCAGGAAGCATCATTTTTTTGGAAATCACATGCTTGTCTAGTTATGCTTCAATGTCCTGCATTTCTGCCACTGCAGTCTGAAGAATATTGTGGATAAGGTGGTCATGTATGGAAGATAGTACAATACACTGATGAAGATCATCGATCGTTAGCACATCTATTCTATTTTTCATCTCTCATGAACTTCATAAATCTTCTGATACAGGCTGCTGCACTTTCCAATAGTTACTTGAATCACGGAGATCAATTTTTCAACGCACCTCTTACAGAACTCCATGAGGCCTATGTCTTCTTTAAAATCAGCCATAGATTTGAAAGGGAGGTGTTTGGGGAAATCTTCCTTCCCTTCTCTCCATATCATCTACTTTAGTATATCCTCCTTTACCCATGAGTATTTTTTCTTGAGCCTAATAGCTTCGGAGTTGATCTCCTTCATTCTATCAACCATGGCCTTTAGCCTACAAATCTCTTCATTGAGAAGTTCATGTGACTAATGTATTTTCCTTAGTATGTCGCAAGATTGTTCATGAAAGAGAGTCATGAACATTTTTTTGTTGCTTGCTTGTTCTAGATACTCGGCCATGAACTCCTTCTCCTCTTCTAGTTGAATGATCTTGGCTTCGAAGTCATTATTTGCTCCTTCCACTATCATCATTTAGACTGCCAAGTCTTCCTTTTCCTCCTCTAGGTGTTGATACTTATCTGACATTTCCTTTTGATCTGACAAAAGGTGATTATATTTCTTCACCACGAGGTCCCTATAGGCCTGCTCATTAGCCATGGTGTGTTGCAGCATACAAGCCATTTTCTTGGTTGTCTCAAACTCCTTTACCATTTTGACCACATTGTCCTTGATTGCTTTCACGGTAGCTACAATAGCAGATGGCATAGCCATAGGAGCCTTCTACGTGTTTTTCATAACAGTGGTTTCTCGTCGGGTAACGATGTTCGAGTGAAAAGGTTTCTTCAACCTTGTCGCTGTCTTTAGCATAATGGACTTCCTTCTCTTATCAAAAACAAATTTATCCCACTAGGACACAGTATGATCTTTGGATGGAGTGAAAGGGATCAGTGGAAGATCTTCTATAAGGATATTTTCTTACGTGGGTGGGGTCTAAACCATCTGGGATGAGTCCATATCCATATCCTACGTGCTAGACCCCCCATCTTGTGCATCTTCACTTTCTTTATTTTCTTATTTGGCCCTAAGCTGTCTTTCCTCTTCTTCGGCCCTTAGCTGGTTCTCGACCGCCTCTCTTTCTTCTTCTGCTTTAGCAGCTTCCTCTATTCTTATATTTTCTAGTTCCTTGTCTCGGGGCCTATGGGATTCGTCTTCTCAAAGCTTTTCCTCTTGTTCCTTTTGCATCTTGTTGGGAGCTTCCTTTTGGATCCTCTCAGCTTCCTCTTTAAGCCTTTGCTCTTCATTGGCCAGAGCTTCAGCTGCTTCCTTTTCTTTCCATAGCTTGGCCTCCTAGGTGTCCTGGGCAGCGGTAGAGCTAGAAATGGCTCCATCTTTGAGGTGACAGAAAATTTGAATCTCGGTCATGTTACTGATTCCTTTATACACTTCTTCATCCTCATCATAGTAATGAGCATAATCAAAGTGAGCATGGACTTCCCTACAATGTTCTGCGGCCTTGTTACGCCTGTCATTTCTTTGGAAGACTACTTCCCCAAAGTGAAAGTTTATTAAATCTTGAACAAATTCTTCGGCTAATGAAACCTTAGATAACTTATAGGCCCCAACATAGAAAGAAAAAGGAGGAAAAGAAACCTTTTCCAATCTATTCAAACATCCGCCAATTCCATCAAGAAAAACTTGTCTGACTTCCTCCTTGAAGACTATGAAATCTGTAGCATACCTGGGCAGGACATATGGTGGTTTAGAGCCTCCATACATTCCTATATAAGTAGCCTTCTCCGAAAAATAGAAATCGCCATAGTTTTCCATAACCTCCATGGCATTCTCAGATAAGCAATTGGGTTCTTCATTAAACATTAGCTCATATAAAGGTATGATGAATTCTTCACAAATGAGCTTGTACCGTCTCTTGTAATTTTGGGCCCAGAGTATTTTATAGGAAGTGTACACTGGGGTATTGGCTTGGTCCCAAATGAAACCTAACTTTGGGAAAGGAAGCTTTTCCAGAATACAATCTATGAGATAGGATGACATGTAAAATTTGAACTTCTTTAGGATTAGCCCTTCTTTCGTAGCGGTTATGGTGAATGAAAGACTATCTGAGAGGATATCTGCTGAATTAAAAATCATTTCCTTGAATGCCACGTAGTGAATTATGGGGACCCATTGTATCCTATAAATAGTGCCATTAGCAATGCCAAAAATTATACTCAACATAAGGGCAATCATCTGGAAAGGGGCCCTCAGATTTTGGACTTCATATTCATCACTATCCTTTTTTCTCAACTGCTTTCCTGAGATTAAAAATTTTCTAGCCATTTCAAAATTATCCATCTTTATCTGTCCTAACCATTCGCCGTTCAACTGCTGCTGAGGACGTGGTAACTTGTAAGCTCCTGCAATATAGGCTGGATGAAACGAGGAAAAAGCCTCTCCCTTACTATCGGATAATACTCTTGATTCAACGTCTGCATGTTCCATGATCCATCTGATCACTTCTGAACAAGGAAAGAACTATGGGTGCGTGAAAGCTTTAGATATGCCAAGGATTCTGATATTTTGGTAGAAGTATCCTTCTTCCAAGAGTGCTCCATGGATACCTTGGTCTGTTAACATGTAGTATATATCTCCCCACTTGGCTTCAGGAGGAACACCTGTGATAGACTTGGTGTCCTCAAATAAAGTTTGGACTCTTGTCTCTAGTGATTCTGGTTCAACCATTTTGGATTTCCTTTTTCTAGCCTTTGGCATTGTGGCTTAACCCTTCCCAAAAGCATACATGAGTAGACAAATGACAAACCATAACTTAGACTAGGCTTTGAATTGAAAATACATTACTATATCAGATATAGTCTTAACTGCAGAAGTATCAGTAAGCAATTTCACAACATGACACTACGTTCCAAACAAAATTCAAGCAACAAATCAAACGAGCCATAATATGCAGCTACTGGTAGGGTGCAAATTTCCCAATGGGCTCTAAACGCTAACAATGAAGCTGAGCAAACTGATAGAGGCCAGGACTTAGCTACGCCTTTTCCAATGGTTCTAGAAAAGAAACAGATGGGCTTAACTCTGACAAGGACAAGGGAGGCCGAGTTGACAAGTATTCTAAAATGAAAAGCATAAGGTCTTGGTCAAAGCACCTACCTAGTAGCAAGCAACTGGATTGGGTGGAGTTGATGAACCGAGGACCTGTCTACGCCAGAGTAGCTGATGGATTTGGAAGGGCGTTCTCTCCAAAGTTCCAGCAGTGACAAAAGACAATAACAAAATGGCCTAAACCCACTTAATATATAAGCGATATGGCATGTGTGGGAATTTAACTCGGTGAGTGAGGTTTTAAAACGGGGTTATGGTGAGTACGACAGCGGTCTTTTCAGCACACTTAGCATTAAAAGTGACCGTCAAAATTGGACAGAAATGGTGAGTTTTCCCGACGGTTTGCAGTGAAAACTTGTGAGTTCCAAGCGGTGTTGCGGCGAAACTCATTGAGTTCATCCACCGTTGCGTCGAAGCTTGATGACTTAGCCGTTGTTAAATGACTCTGTTCCTTAATAAAATATGCTCGCTCGTTGCGGTGGGACTTCACGAGTTGGTCCGACGCTGCGGCGGAACTAGCCGAGTTCATCCGATGTTGCGATGGGACTTGGCGTGTTCCCCTGACACAAAATGAATTTGCGTTTTAATGAAAAATTCTGTGTGCCCATCATGGAAAAAATTTGTGAGTTGGTCCAACGTTGCGGCGAAACTCGTTGAGTTCGTCTGAAACTAGCAAGCTAAAAAGACTTAACAAAAGGAGGCGACAATTGCGAGTGAACTGGATGAGTTCGTCTACCATTGCAGGTGAACTGGATGAGTTCGTCTACCATTGCAGGTGAACTGGATGAGTTCGTCTGGCATTGTGGGTGAAAAGCTTGAGTTTTACTTAGAAGAAAAAGACAAAAAAACAAAAAACGAATCAAAAACTTATGTTTCTAGAAAAACTAAATACAAAAGGCCTTCTAGGAAGTGTTTAGTTCCTAAGCAAACTTTTCTAGAAAAAACAAAAAAGGAGGGGCCCCAAAATCACAAAATGTTTTGGGGGGATGTTGTAGCAACAACAATTGGCAATTCTCTGGTGAACACAGATCTCTAAAAAAGAACTCTCCTTAGGGGTAAACTGCTGATTTATATGGGAAACAAAATGTCTTCATAGTTCAATTTTCATGAATGCAATGATCACTCTCATCATCATGGTCATCTTGGGAGAAGGAAACTTAGAATCATACTTCTTTACAACTCTCTTAGGGACTGAGTATGGATTTCATTTTGGAATTCTGCCTCTCAGATGTCATCTAAAGAAGACTCCATAGGATCATAACAATACCTCACAGACATATTCGTTTGTTCCTCATTCCCTTGCTATTTGCACCCTTCTGAATGTTTCTTGATGACCTTTGTCATTTGAGTCTTCTAGAAATGAATTTCTTTAACTTCCATATTTGATTTTGGTTCTTCAATCCACAATTTCCTTTTGTGTAAGCGATAAGTTTTTTTTTCTATCATGCTTCACGGACGGAGAAGAACCTTGCTAGGCTGATTTATTTGAATGGATTTCTTAATTGAACTTGCTTTGTTTTCTCTGTCGTGCTTTAATTGAGGCGAGAATTTCTGGAAATCGGACTCTTTAGTAGAATCTCTTTTGGCTTTCATTTGTAGCATGGGATCATTTTAAGTACCATACATCTGTGAGACATGATTCCTTTCCATGGGTCTATCATAGAGAAATCCCCGAGACAGGCATTTATGTCAGAGTGGATGGAGCCCCAAGATAGTAGGAAAGAAATGTCGAATCTTAGTTATTAAAACAGGGTTACTTTGACCAATCAAAAAAAGGATCTCTAAATTCCTAGCAACTCAACAGTGAAAACAAAGTCACAAATTTCTTTGTAAGAAGGTTCCTACCTTACAGTATTTTGAGTTTTGTTCGAAGATGTATCTTACTTCTTCACCAAAAGCTGAGCTGGGATTTATTAAAGAAAGAATAAAGAAAACTCTGAACATAAAGCAAGGTGGAAAGCAAAATGAGTTGACTGAAGCAAATAATAGAAAATAAAAGCAAACAAGCAAGCAAGAAAGAAATAAGAGTGTTTATTTATGTACAAAAATCCCTCAAAGGACTAAGCGAAGTACTGCTTCAAAGCGAGGCCTTTGAGAGGTAGAGTTACTTCCTCTCCTTGTAAATCTCTTAACTTGTATGTCATCGGGCCAAGATTTTTAGAAATTTGGTAAGGGCCAACCAATAAATGTTGAAACTTTGTATGCATTCCTTTACCTTCATGTGGATGGTTCCATTTCAGAACTAAGTATCCTATTTCAAAACTTCTTTTTCCAGACTTCCTTTTATCGAACCACCTTTTGACTATGTCTTGGTGTTGGTGGAATCGATCTTTGGCTTTCTGCTAGGATTCTTCAAGTTTCAGCAGGGTGTCAATTCTGGATTGTAACACCTGACTACTGGAACTTCGGGAGGCTTGGGCCAATTGCAAGGATGGGAGTAATATGTTGGGAGGGAGGATGGATTCTCTACCATAGACAAGGGCATATGGGGAAACCCCTAAAGCATGCTTTGGATTAACCCTATCTACCCATAAAGCATTTGGGAGAGTTGTGTTCCAGCCCCTCTGATTTTCGATCATAGTTTTCTTAAGAATACGGATGAGGTTTTTGTTTGAAGAATTAGCTAATACATTTCCTTGGGGATAATAATTGGTTGAATAATGTAACTTAATTTCTCTCTCATAAACAAATTCATTTATCTTAAAGGATGAAAAATCAGTTGCATTATCAAAGACTAGGGAAATTGGAACCCCAAACCTAGTTATGATGTTCTCTTTTAAGAAACTAATAACTGCATCCTCATTTATTTTGCGCAATGGAACACCCTTTTTCCATGTTGTAAAATAGTCGGTGGTCATTAGGATATACCGGTGCTGTGGAGAAGAATTCGGTTTTATTTCTCCAATGACATCTATGCCCCATTGTTCGAAAGGTTCTGAGATAATAACTCGCTGTAACGGTCCTGCTGCTTTTGGTAATTTCCCAACACTCCTTTGGCATACATCACAATTCCTTGCATAAGCATGAGCATCTCTGAACAAGGTGGGCCAATAATATCCATCCCTCAATATTTTGTGACCTATTGTATCTCTAGAATAATGTCCCCCAGAAGAGCCATCGTGCAATTCCTTGACTACTTTACTTGCATCTTCCTTTTCCAAACATCTAAGAAAAATGCCATCATAATTTTTCCTGAAAAGTACTCCATCAATGATTTGATAAGCTATTGATTTCAAACGGAGTGCCCTTCTTTGCTTAGAACTCCAATGCTCTGGCAGGTACCCTTGCTGAAAGTAATGCACTAAATCTCTATACTAGGATTCAAGAGATGTGAAAATAGGGCATACCTCAACCATGTTTAGTTCATCTTCCCTCCTCCAATCTAGCTCTTCATCGGCTGGATTTTAAGTAAGCAGCTTGCATAAACCTTGACCTTTAATGATGGTGGTTGGTTTCAATTCTAAATCATATTCTTGAAGAGCGGTGACCTGATTTCCTCTCCTTTCTCCCAATTCCTTTCGAATGAAAAGGGATCTGACGATTGGGTGAGGAACTACTACTTTAGTTCTGTTCTTAAGAATATATGTCCTGAACTGCTTTACGACTTTGAATACGGCGTATCCTTATTTTTCTACAACAAGATAGTTTAGTTCAGTGCCTTGCAGACTAGTGCTCATAAAAGAAATTGGGTATTCATCTCTTAATTCTACCTTTTGCGTGAGCACAACTGCGAGACAGTCATCTGAAGCAAAGGTATACAGAATAAAATATTTGTCAAAATATGGACTCGTTAGAGAGGGAGAATTAGCTATGGCTTCTTTGATCTCTTTAAATGCATCCTTTCCCAAGTTTGTCCATTTGAATTGTACGCTCTGCTTCACCATTTGCTGCAAAGGTTTAACGGTCTGAGCGAAATCTGGAATGAACCTTCGAACAAAATTGATAGTGCTCGTAAACGACTGCATAGATTTTTTGTTGTGGGGCATGGGAATTTTGTTGATAACTTGTACTCTCTCTTTATCTATCGAAATTCCCTTTTTTGAAATGATGTGACCCAAAATCTTGCCTTCAAGAACTGTGAAAACACTTTTCTTGGGTTTTAAAGAGATACCATATTTCCTACAGCGATAAAAAATCTATTTTAAATGGAAAACATGGTCTTCTCTCCTTTTTGAGAAAACTGTCACATCATCTAGATAGACTACAACACAATGACCACCCAATCCTCGAAAGGAAATGTCCATTGCTCACTGAAAAGTAGATCCTGCGTTTATCAAGCCAAATGACATTCTTTGGTATGCAAATGTTCCCCACTTAGTGCGGAAAGTAGTCTTAAGACGGTCTTCTTTTGCCACTAATACTTGTTTATAACTAGAGAAACCATCTAGAAGAGAGAAAAGTTATGATTCTCATACCATATGCAGAATTTGTTCCATTGAAGGAACGGGATAATTATCTTTATCAGAGGCTCTATTCAAATTTCTAAAATCTACACATAGTCTTATTTCTCCAAACTTCTTCCTTATGGGAACTCGATTAGTAACCCATTCCGAGTGCTGTACTTTAAAAATTATCTTGGCATCTAGTAATTTCTTCAACTCCTTTTGAATTAAAGGTTTGAGAGTTGGGTGCATTCTTCTTAACTACTACTGAAATGGCTTAACGCTTGCCTTCATTGGTATGACATGCTGAATGATACGAGTGTCATATGTTTTCAGATCTTCATAAGTCCAAGCAAACACATCCTTATACTGCCGAAAAATCTTAATGAACTTATCTATTTCACCTGGTGAACAACATTTACCAAGATTAACATACTTTGGTTCAGCTTCTGTGCCCAGATTTACCAATTCATGTTGCATAGAGGAGCTATGAGTGTTAACATTTGTTGGCTTCTTGAACTTGCTCTGTAGATCGAACAAAATTTCAAGTGATCTCACTCCTTTGGGCATGAAATTTCCTTTGACTACGTCCTTTTTTTGCAGATCAGCATCATGTTTTTCTTCATCTATAACAGCTTCTTGAAACATGTTTTCATTTGTAAGGAAACTAATGATCTGGTCATCATCATCAAATACTCTGATATTTGTAATATTATCTGGAACAGATGGCCTGAAAACCAATTCGATAGAGCATTTATTATTTTAGGCACTAACCTAGAAGCAGAGGTATCTAATAAATCAGCTGCAACATTCTGTAATCTCGGAACAAATTTTATATTAAAAGCTTCAAAGTGCATAATTAGATCCCATACCTCAGACTTATAACCTTTCAAATGTGGAGAAAGACAATGAATTGTATCTCTCACATCTATGGCAACTATTTTTGAGTCAACAAATACTTTCAGGTATTTAACGTTCAAACTGATGGTTTTCTTTAATCCATGGACCAAAGCTTCATTCAACAATATTATTAGTACAATCGATCTCTAATCTACAAGACAAAAAGTGTTTGTTGTTTTCAGGATCGATCAAAACACAACCAACTTTGGATCCTTCCTGATTTTTGGAACTGTCAAAGTATAAAACCCAAAAAACATTCTTTGATCTAACTGAGTTAGTATCTTTACCATCTATGTCAGTGACTAAACTAACTATGTTATAGTCAATATCATCAGTCCGAGAAAATTGAAGGAGATCAGACTGTTCATCTAATTCATGGCTAAAATTTTTTGATTGATAATTACGTGGCTCGATTTCTAAGAAATAATTCCCCAAAACTAAAGATGAAAAGGCTACAGCTTCATTCTTTTCTTCTGGCTGAGTTACATTCTGCTTCATGTGTGGTTCTTTTAGTACTTTAATCTAATTCTTTCTATTCTAATATGGTAACCACAAGTGGGACCAGTCAGTTGCAAAATAACCATTTAGTTTCGTAGACTAGTCCCTGCTCAAGATCAAACCATACGCTTCAGGAATATCAACTACCTATATATCAATAAACTGGCACACTCTAGAATCTGTTGACAACCTAATAAGCACATCTTTCATTTCCACAATGACTTTAACAGTAGTTCTATCTAACTGTATGATCTGGGCTGGGGATGGAACTGGCTGCCTATTAATCCTTTTGCAAATTGAGAGTGGCGTGACATTGGAGGAAGCTCTGGAATCTACTAAACAGTTATGCACATTATGATTGAAGATTTCAAAAGTTAAAAGGAAAGGTAATGTTTGAGATTCGGATTTCCCACCAATGCTAGCTTCATTAATTTCTGGATCTTCCTGAGTGTGTGCTGACAGGGTGTTAGATTGGGGATGAAGAGCTTGTAACAGTTTCTTTCGTTGCTGAGGAAAAATACAGATATCAAATATGAAAACGTTTTCTTTTACTTTCTTTATGTCTTCGATTATATCATACCCCATATCACATTCTTTTGCAACTTTTGGTTGATTTTATGTTTTATTTAAAGCTACTTTCGGTTGTTTCGCTGTTTCTGCATTTGGTTCTTTGGTAGGTGTTGAATCCGCCTTGGGCTGTGGTGGAATAATAGTAATGTTCCTTTTGGGTACCTCCTTGGAGACTTTAGGATTGGGAGGATTCGGAGTCGAATCAGCATCTAGACCTTTGCCATGAGTATTAATATTCACAGATAAGACTTGACTTTCTTCGGGGTCATCCTCAATCAATTAGGTTAAAGGCACCCAATCCCACAACACCATAGTGGTATCTAGAGCGGTTTCTTATTCCCCCAAGGTCTGTTCTTTCTGAGGATCTTCCTGATCCGTGATTTTTGCATCCAAAATTTCATTCATTACTAAACTCATTGAATTTATCCATTGCGGACATCTCTTTTCAGAATCTTGTTCCTGATGGAAAGTGCAAAAATTATCCATTCCTACTTCATTTAAATTTAAAACAGGAGAGTTGTTTGTAGGTGGATGAGGCTGATCATTTTATTCTCTCTTCTTGTAGAAAGGTTTAAAAGGATTCCTAGATGTGCTAGCTACTTTATCCTTTTCAAGATCTACAATTTTATTGGACAACTTTTGCATCATTTTAACCACATTTTGCATGTCTGCTAATGGTTCTTCCTTATTTCTAGTTAGTAACAAGGTTTTTTATTAGTTGTTGGTTTTCTTTCCACCTCAAGAGTGTGTTTTGCAATGATGTCCGCTTCTTCCTCCACCTTCCTACCTTCTTCGAAATTTTCTATTAAGGTAGTTTTCTTGGTTCTTTTGACAAACATTGCTATGGGAGGGTCGAGTGTTGTTGTGTAATATTCTACTAAAGATTTTTCTGCGGGTTTAGCTACCTCACTAAAATTGTTTAACAACGTAGTGAATATTTAGTTAAATTCTTGAACCTTCTCTTTCTTTTCCATTCTCATGGATAATAATTCTTTCATGAGTGTAGAAATGGTTTTCTGATTCCCATATTTTCTTAAGAAACATTTTCTGAATTCTTCCCAATTCGATATTGAACTAGCCTGCAAACTAAAATACCAGGAAGAAACCTTGGGTTCAAAAGTGTACGGGAAAAGCATACAGACTACATCCTCATGTTGTACATTCAAAAGGCTCAGAGATAAATAAAATCTCTTAAGGTGATCTTTAGCAGAGATACCTTTCCCAGGATCTTACTTAGGCAAAACATTCTCCGGATTCTTAGGCAAATTATGAAATGGTCCGGCTAAATTCAGTGCTCCTGTTGCTCTCCATGCAGGTACAGCCATGGCTCCATGTGGAGAATTAGGTGGAGAATCATGTGGAGTATGATGTGGATAATTCCTTGGAGTGTGAGGTTCTTCAAGATCTAGAGGATTTTCGATTTCAATTTCTCCAAGAGGTTCTATGATTTCTTCTAAAGATAAATCCACTAATTCTTCAAAGCTCTGAACAAGCATTGAATCAAGTGTGTACTACTTTTACTTTCTAGCAGCTCTTCTTCTAGGGAGAAAAGGAATTGCATTCAAACCACCAAGCTGCTTAACATAAGCGCGTGTATGCCTCCTTAAGTTAGCTACTTCAGCAAAAGGTACATCGTATAGCGTTTCTTGCTTCTTAATCTCATAATTGGGATCTTCTTGATTTGTTAAATCCAGACCTAGATTGTTTGGGATTTCTGTTTCAAGCGGGTTTCCAGTGGGATCTCCTCTTAAAGAAGAGTCTCCTTTATCAGTCATGCACTAGCGACACTCCTTCTAGCACCAAAAACTGGTGATGCCTCGAAAATCGTAGCATCGATCAGCAAGGGATTCTCCCTGTAAGCAAGCCCAATTAGATCGCTCACCATTTGGTGTGGGGAATCTGACCGGTTAACGGTTCCAGGTACCGTAAGATTTAAATATTTATATCCTTTGCACGAGTTGCGGCCCGATCCACCGTTTATGTGTTTTATTTTAAAGATGATATGCAAGTTCCCTAACCTAAATGCAGGTAATTAATCTAAAACTGTATAAGCAAACTAATCTATCCTTGCAAGGAGAAAATTGTAAAGATGAGTAATTAACTGAAAGAAACATCTAAAGATCAGACAGATAGCTATTTAATCATAAAGATGGAATTTCAGCAGAAGATAAAGATAACGAAGATAGCTTTGATTTAATTAATACATTCCATTACTCATTTGATATAAACATCTTTGCACAGGAAATTATGAGAACATTCATCACACAAAAGCAATTCATAATAGCAAGGAGTGATCTCACAGTAATGTATAGATGACACAGGAATAATCCAACAAACATTTAATACATCCTTCAAGGAAAAACGCAGTTTCCCATGCTTTCTTTAGGAAAAATTTGAATTCCTTATACATGCAGTAAATTAGTTCACGTACAAGACAGAAAATGTCTTTTCACCTTCCAAAATTCCTTCTACTATTCTCTAATCATCTATATATAGCTTTACAAAATGCTCCTAGAGCTTCCACATGTCCCTTTTCCCTAAATCTTTTAATTTGATTTTAAATGCCTTTCACAAAATGGAATAATTCATGGCAGCATTTCACAAAAGACAAAAAAGAAACAACTGTCCCTCTAACTTCACGACTTGAAAATAGAAAGAGAGACTCTTAGCATATTGTGACTGCCAAGTCAGCTTTCGAATGGCACCTCTGCTTCAGCTGGAGCCTTTGCTCCAGAGGGTGTACCTGCCTCTACTTATGCCTTTTCTGCTACTTGTTTATCAGCTTCAGCTATGTAGCTTAACCAAATTCCTGTGTCCCTTATAACAGTATTAGCTGGGGCAGGAAGCATTAATTTTTTGGATATCACATGCTTGTCTAGTTCTGCTTCAATGTCCTGCATTTCTGCCACTCCATTTTGGAGAATCTCATGGAGCAGGTGGGCATGTATGGAAGGTAGTACGATACACTGATGAAGATCATCGGTCATTAGCACATATATTCTCCTTACATATTCCATTTGGATGCTCAACTCATCTTTCAACTCAGATAGGCATTGCTCTTTGCTCGGGAAATCTTTAAAATTATGGGGAAGTGCTATTTTGCATCTCTCATGAACTTCATAAATCTTCTGATACAGGCTGCTGCACTTTCCAATAGTTACTTAAATCATGGAGATCAATTTTACAACGCAGCTCTTATAGAACTCCATGAGGCCTATGTCTTCTTTAAAATCAGCCACAAATTTGAAAGGGAGGTGTTTGGGGAAATCCGCCTTCCCTTCTGTCCATATCATCTTCTTTATTATATCCTCCTTTACCCATGAGTATTTTTTCTTGAGCCTAATAGCTTCTGAGTTGATCTCCTTCATTCTATCCACCAGGGCCTTTACACTGCAAATCTCTTTAGGGAGGAGTTCACAGGATTGCTCATGAAAGGGAGTCATGACCATTGTTTTTCTGCTTTCTTTCTCTAGCTTCTCAGCCATGAAATACTTCTGCTCTTCTAATTGAATGATCTTGGCTTCGAAGTCATTATTTTCTCATTCGACTATCATCATTTGGATTGCCAAGTGTTCCTTTTCCTCCTCCAGGTGTTGATACTTATCTGACAATTCCTTTTGATCTGAAAAAAGGAGATTATATTTCTTCACCACAAGGTCCCTATAGGCCTTCTCATTAGCCACGGTGTGTTGCAGCATATGATCCCTTTTCTTGGTTGTCTCAAAAACCTTTACCATTTTGACCACGTTGTCCTCGCTTGCTTTTGCGGCAGCTACAGTAGCAGATGCCATAGCCACATGAGCCTTTTGTTTTTTTTTCATACAGTGGTTTCTCGTCGGGTAATGATGTCCGGGTGAAAAGGTTTCTTCAACCTTGTCTTTGTCTTTAGCAGGATGGACTTCTTTTTCTTATCAAAAACAAATTTATCCCACTAGGACACAATATGATGTTTCTATGGAGTGAAAGGGATAAGCGGAAGATCTTATATAGGGATATTTTCTTGCGTGGGTGGGGTTTGAACCATCTGGGATGAGTCCATATCCATATCTTGTGTGCTAGACCCCCCAGCTTGTGCATCTTCGCTTTCTTTATTTTCTTCTTTGGCCCTAAGCTGTATTTCCTCTTCTTCCCTTAGCTGGTTCTCGACCGCCTCTCTTTCTTCTTGTGCTTTAGCAACTTCCTCTATTCTTATCTTTGCTAGTTCCTTGTTTCGTAGCCTCTGGGCTTCATCTTCTTGAAGATTTTCCTCTTGTTCCTTTTGCATCTTGTTGGCAACTTCCTTTTGGATCCTCTTAGCTTCCTCTTTAATCCTTTGCTCTTCATTGATCAGAGCTTCGGCTGCTTCCTTTTCTTTCCGTAGCTTGGCGTCCTGAGTGTCTTGGGCAGCGGTAGAGCTAGAACTGGATCCATCTTTGAGGTGACAGAAACTTTGAAGCTCGGTCATGTTACTGATTCCTCTATACACTTCTTCATCCTCATCATAGTAATGAGGATAATCAAAGTGAGCATGGACTTCCCTGCAATGTTCTGCAGCCTTGTTACGGTTGTCATTTCTTTGGAAGACTACTTCCCTGAAGTGAAAGTCTCTTAACTCCTCAACAAATTCTTAGGCTGATGAAACATTAGAGAACTTATAGGCCCCAACATAGAAAGTCAAAGGCGAAAAAGAAGCCTTTTTCAATGTGTTCAAACTTCCGCCAATTCCATCAAGAAAAACTTGTCTAACTGACCCCTTGAGGACTATGAAATCTATAGCATACCTGGGCAGTATATATGGCGGTTTAGAGCCTCCATACATTCTTATATAAGTAGCCTTGTCCGAAAAATAGAAATCGCCATAGTTTTCCATAACCTCCATGGCATTCTCAGATAAGCAATTGGGTTCTTCGTTAAACATTAGCTCATATAAAGGTATGATGAATTCTTCACAAATGAGCTTGTACTGTCTCTTGTAATTTTTGGCCCAAAGTCTTTTATAGGCAATGTACACTGGGGTATTGGCTTGGTCGCAAATGCAACCTAGCTTTGGGACAGGAAGCTTTGCCAAAATAGAATCTATGAGAAAGGATGACATGTAAAATTTAGACTTCTTTAGGATTGGCCCTTCTTTCGCAGTGGCTATGGCGGATGAAAGACTGTCCGAGAGGATATCTGCCCAATTAAAAATTGTTCCTTGAATGCCACGTAGTGAATTATGGGGACCCATTTTATCCTATAAAAAGTGGCATTAGCCATGCCAAAAATTCTACTCAACATAAGGGAAATCATCCAGAAAGGGGCCCTCATATTTTGGACTTCATATTCATCACTATCCTTTTTTCTTAGCTACTTTCCTAAGATTAACAATTTTCTAGCAATTTCAAAATTATCCATCTTGAGTTGTCCTAACCATTCGTCCTTCAACTGTTGTTGAGGATGTGGTAACTTGTAAGCTCTTGCAATATAGGATGGATGAAACGAGGAAAAATCCTCTCCCTTACTATCGGATAATACTCTTGATTCAACGTCTGCATGTTCTAGGATCCATCCAATCACTTCTGAACAGGGAAAGAGCTATGGGTGCATGGAAGCTTTAGATATGCCAAGGATTCTGATATTTTGGTAGAAGTATCCTTCTTCCAAGAGTGATCCATGGATACCTTGGTCTGTTAACATGTAGTATATATCTCCCCACTTGGCTTCAGGAGGAACACTTGTGACAAACTTGGTGTCCTCGAATAAAGTTTGGACTCTTGTCTCTAGTGATTCTGGTTCATCCATTTTCGCTTTCCTTTTTCTACCCTTTGGCATCATGGCTTAACCCTTCCCAAAAGCATACATGATTAGACAAATGACAAACCATAACTTAGACTAGGCTTTGAATTGAAAATACATTACTATATCAGATATAGTCTTAACTGCAAAAGTATCAGTAAGCAATTTCACAACATGACACTACATTTCAAACAAAATGCAAGCAACAAATCAAACGAGCCATAATATGCAGCTACTGGTAGGGTGCAAATTTCCCAATGGGCTCTAAACGCTAACAATGAAGTTGAGCAAGCTGATAGAGGCCAGGACTTAGCTACGTCTGTTCCAATGGTTCTAGAAAAGAAACAGATTGGCTTAACTCTGGCAAGGATGAGGGTGGTCGAGTTGACAAATCGAGGACCTGGTTGTGCCGGAGTGGCTGATGGATTTCGAATGGCGTTCTCTCCAAAGTTCCAGCAGTGACAAAACACAATAACAAAATGGCCTAAACCCACTTAATATATAAGCATTAGAGCACGTGCGGTCATTTAACTTGGTGGGTGAGGTTTTAAAATGGGGTTATGGAGAGTACAAAAGTGGTATTTTCGGCACACTTAGCATTAAAAGCAACCACCAAAATATGACAGAAATGGTGAGTTTTCCCGATGGTTTGCAGCCAAAACTGGTGGGTTCCAAGCGGCATTGTAGCGAAACTTGTTGAGTTCATCTGCCGTTGCAGTGAAGCTCGATGAGTTCAACGACGTTAAATGAATTCGTGCCTTAATAAAATATTCCCACCCATTGCAGCGGTACTTCACGAGTTGCTCTGATGTTGCGGCGGAACAAGCCGAGTTCATCTGACATTGCGGCGGGACTTGGCGAGTTCCCTCAACATGAAATGACTTTGCGTTTTAACAAAAATTCTGCCCGCCCGTCGCGACAAAACTTTGTGAGTTGGCCCGACGTTGTGGCAAAACTTGTTGAGTTCATCCGAAACTAGCAAGCTGAAAAGACTTAACAAAAGGAGGCAGCAGTTGCTGGTTAAATGGCTATGTTCGTCTGCCATTGCGGGTGGAAAGCCTGAGTTTTACTTAGAAGAAAAAGACAAACAAACAAAAAATGACTCAAAAACTTGCATTTCTAGAAAAACTAAGTACAATAGACCTTCCAAGAAGTGTTTAGTTCCTAAGCAAATTTTTCTAAAAAAAAACAAAAAGCAGGGGCCCTAAAATCGTAAAAATTTAAGGGGGTATGTTGCAACAACAAAAAGATGGTTCTTGGGCCCTTAACCATAGTCTTGGTAGAAAAATAAATATCCTCAAGCCCTTGTCCATAGTTTATGGAGTGAAATAACAATCTTAGACCCGAAACATATTTTGTCAAGATCAAATGTAGTGAATGCATCCTCAGACTACCATGCAAAACCATGGATATGTTGCAAGGTCTTGAACATCGAAAAAGAATGAAAACAAGTTCCTTGAGATCTTATTGAGGCATACTGAGCTCAATTGAATTCCACTTGAGCCTTAATTGAAACTTCTTGATCTCAAGCGTCGTCAATAACATATAGAATCCATGACACTAGCCCTCTATAAGGATTCTTTTGCTTCTGAATCGAATATGGATTCCATTATGATGTCTTGGCATCAAGGATTTATATTGGCTCCTTAACCATGGCTAGTGGAGGGAAACAAGAGCCTCCAACACTAACTCTTTCTTCTAGGGCACAAACATCATTAATGAATCCCTAAAGAACCTCATATGAAATATATAGGGTATTAGTCAACTTCAAGTGTGTTATGTATGCCATGACTAAGTTAATTGTGAATCAAAAATGGGTGTCAAGGTCTGACCAAGGTATAGGGGCAACAAGAAGCTCTGCATGCCTTAAATGAAGCTTCTCATGCTCAAGCACCATGAACAACACCTACAACTCAAAACGCTTCTTAGGATACGATGTTGAATGCATTTTCAAACCACCACACATAACCCTTGTGGGGTATCTCTAGCAAATGCAGAGGGATACATATACCATGATTAGGCTACATCGCATGTTTTAAACAAGATTATGTGTTCGACCCATGCCAAGAATGTTTGTCAAAGCCATGGATAGTGTTGCTAAGTATATTAGTGGGATACATTCAACATTAGTAGGTTTCATGAATTGGGAATGGGTCTATAGTCCTAAACATGGCTAAGTGTAACCAACGAATTCAACCATAAAGTAACCTTTGCAAGCTTCAAGTGCCATTGTTTGGGGAGGAAAACACTTCATCCTAGCGGCTTAAACATAGTCTCTTAGGTTCAGTATCCATCAAAAACATGTGCAAATAATGGAATGGACCCTCTCTAAGGGGTCTTTACAATCAAAGTTTGATATGGATTCCATTATAATCATCATCATCATCATCGATCATGATGATGATGATGATGATGATGAAGATGTTGTTGATCGTCATCGTCATAATCAACATCATGATCATCATCATTCATCATCATCAACATCATCATCATCGTCATCATCATCCTTATCATCATCATCATCATAATCATCATCACCACCATCATCATCATCATCATCATCAACAACAACAACATCTTCGTCATCATCTTCATCATCAACATCAACATCATCATCATCTTCATCTTCATCATCATACTCATCTTCAACATCCTCCATCTTCTATCATCATCATCATCATCATGAAGATGATGATGACTCATCTTCATCATCATCCATCATCATCATCATCATCATCATCATCATCATGAAGATGACGATGACTCATGATGATGATGATGATGATGAAGATGATGATGATGATGAAGAATATGATAATAATGATCATGACTAATATCATCATCATCATCATCCTCAGCATAATCATCATCATCATCATCATCATCATCCTCAGCATAATCATCATCATCATCATCATCACCATCATCTTCATTGTCATCGTCATCGTCATCGTCATCGTCATCGTCATCGTCATCGTCATCGTCATCGTCATCGTCATCATCATCATCATCATCGTCGTCGTTATCGTCATCACCCTCTTCCTCCTCCTCCTCCTCCTCATCATCATAATCATCATCATCATCATCATCGTCATCATCATCATCGTCATCGTCATCACCATCATCATCATCTTCATCATCATCATCATCATCATATTCAGGATCATGATCATCATAATCATCCTCATCATCATCATCCTCATCCTCCTCCTCCTCCTCCTCCTCATCATCATCATCAACATCTTTGTCAACATCTTCATCTTCATCATCATCGTCATCATCATCATCGTCATTGACGATGATGATGATGATGACGATGAAAATGATGAGGATGATGATGATGAAGATGATGGATGATGATGAATATGAGTATGAAGATGAAGATGATGAATATGATCATCATCATCATCCTCATCATCATCATCATAATTGTCATCATCATCATCATCATCATCATCATCATCATCCTCATCATCATTCTCATCATCATCCTCATCCTCATCATGATCATGATCATAATCATTTTCGTCATCTTCGTCATCATCATCATCCTCATCATCATCCTCATCATCCTCATCATCCTCATTATCCTCGTCATCATCATCATCATCATCTTCAACATCATCATCATCGTCATCACCCTCTTCCTCATCATCATCCTCATCATCATCGTCATCATCATCTTCATCATCATCTTCATCATCAACATCATCATTGTCATCATCATCATCATCATCATCATCATCATCAACATCAAGAAGGGGGAATCAAGCTTTGACCTAGAGTGAGTCCTTTTAATCATTCCTAGAGTTATGTTGTTGATGAACCCAAATTAAGCACTGCAACTAACTATGGCCCAAATCACAAGGTTAGATCCCAAGACAAAACCTAGTAAGTAGGAGGGTTCCCCAAAGGGTCTAGTAGAGTCAAACTAATGATTAAAGTTATAATATTGAAGAGGAGGCAATATCAAGCCCTACTTAAGCACTAGACATCACAAGGACTTCATGCATATAGGGTAAGGTAAAGTGACTCAATAGATATTTATCTAACACATAACAATCTTTGTATGAAGAGAGAAAAATATCAATGTTATAATGGGTAGGTCATGTATATCAAGGAAATGGAAGTAGGAAACACCCTACTACCTCTAAGTAGGTAGGTGTATGTAGATACTAATAAATGAATACACTGCAATCACTCTTATGCCTATGTTTTGATTCATTCAATAGGATTTTGTGTGGATGCATATGAGCAATTGAGGTAGGGTTTGGTGATTACAATGTATTCATATTGGTGTGTTGTTTGATTTTTGTTGTATATTAGGATACCAAATCCCAATAGTTTCCATTTCCAAAATCCAATAGTCATGCAATTTAGCTAGTATTTGGTAAATCCATTGTATTCATTGAATACGATATCAAATCCCAATAGTCACCATTTCTTGTAGTCAATAGTCCACCACCTAAGTACTAAATAGCGCTTACACACTCTTTAGTGTGTGCACGCATTTAAAATAACGCGCACACGCCATTTAAATTTCTAAATTTTGGTGGGCAATTCATTTCCCACCAGCGTGGTGGATGACTTGGCCGCTACGGTTTTAGGTTTGAGTTTCCAAAGCAAGTGGCTTGGACTCTGTTATAACAAAATCCATCTCCTTCTATAACTTCTTATGTTTCGAGAATGATTCTGCGTATGCTACACTTGTCCACTACTAATGAAATTGCACACACTTGTAGAACTATGTGTGCAGATTCTGAATATGTACTTTTTTGCTAAATCTATTATCTTTTTCTATTTTTTAATGAATTTTAATTGCACTAACGTCAATCTTACACAAAAAGTAGGTTATTTCTTTTGTCTAAAACTTTTGATTGGCTCACCTATTTTTAAAACGGAAAAGAACCTGAACAAGTACGCACAAAGATCTACATCCTAAAAAAAAAACATTCATTGATTATGTTAAGAAAATGATGTGGGGGACCAACGCTCGACCTAGTCATTTTAGGGCTTGGTTTACTTCCTTAATTAAAACATAATTTAAAATTAACATAAATAAACATGGAAAAATAGCGTTGCACTAGGACAACCTGTTATCTACGACGGTATATAATTTTTTTCACAAAATTCCACCATTTGCATACCAAAACCAGGGGACCAACACAAACATATTCATTATGTTTTCTTAAAAAAATAACATACCAACCTAAGGAGGACCCCTTTTTTTGGGAGTTATACTTAATTTCCATAAATAATATTTATATATTCCTAAAGGTAATCTCATTGTCTACATTTCATCTTCTTATGCCATATTCCAAAAAGTTGTGTAGGTAGCTCTAATATTGCCTTTTGACGTTTAGATTTTTGTTTTTCCAGAAGTCCATTGCGACTAACGCATCATGAGTGGCCAACATTAGCTTGCACCATCCCATATCACAAAGGTTCCGAATTTAGAAAGAGAAGATTGTGAAATTTTCCTATGCATTAAATACCACTAGATTTGAAGCATTCTCTAAATCGAATGACAGTTAAAAGATTGAGGGTTTAATGGATGACAAGAATTTTGAGTCAAAGGGAAGGCCTACAGGAAAATTTGCAGTTGTATGGCCCCATGATCATAGGGGAACTGCGATATGTCCATAGCAGACATATGTCATCAGATTCCATTTTATCTTGAATTGTCATAGACCACTGAAATTATGTTTCCTCAAATCACTTAATTCTCTAAATCGAATGATAGTTAAAAGATTGATGCATTTGATTCTCATGATATATTTATTTCTATTGAATATACATTTTTTATATACAGATTTGATGTGTAAGAATATTGTTATTGGTTGAGATCATTGTGTATCCCTAGACCACAAGAAGATAGCTCGAGCAGTCAGAGAATGAAAGAATTTGATTGTGGGATACAGGGTTCGACCGATAATTAGTAATCAAGTTATGGTGTGACTGTTCCATGGGAAATGGTATATTGACTTGTCAATAGAAACAAAGGAGATGGAGAATGTTTCGTGATATTCGAGAAGATGAAGGAAGGAAATTAAAACCATTTTGGATCCAATCAGTTACAGGAAAGGGTTGTTTTCCTATATAAAGAACAAAGATTCAGATCCCTTTTACAAGAGTGCCACATATAATCTTAAAGAGGCTCAAACACAAGGCTTCAAGCCACAAGTACCATTCACCCATTCCGGTATAAGAGCACCTCTCACTAAACAAGGTGGACTGCATGTATGTTTTTAATGTATGCAACTAAAAATGGTCCCATCTAATGCATCTGCACCTTTACTAGATGTTTCAAATACTTTTTTTCATACCAATTTCTCTTATTTATGTTATTATGCTTTTGATATAGGCGTACTTATATTCGTTGTGATTTCTAGACATAATTACACTTATTGAGGGGATTAGACCCTATATTTTTCCCTCTAAGAGCTTTGCCAAGGTGTAGTTCATCTATCCACACGTCATCGCCTCACGGTCTAGCGTTAGGAATTTTAGCAAAGGTGCTCTCTACCCACCAACAGAACAAGCTAACAAATTATTGATTGGAAAAGACAAGCTACATATAGGAATAATGGGAATGTAACCCTTATTACCTATTATGAAGACATGAATTCAATCCCACAGAGCAAAGCAAGCATTTTTGGTCAGTCCTCCAAATACTGATGAACCAACTCCTTATTGTTTTTGCCATTCCTCCAAATACAGATGAACCAACTCCTTATTATAGGACACGAAGAATAAATTAGGGAATGGAGGCATGCAACAAGTTCAGTCGATCAGGTCAAAGTGAATTTTAGCATCAGCTGCAAGATTTTTCCCACCAAATCATTCCATAAAGAAAATTCAAGTTGTTGTCCACGTTTGTAACTTATTCTGATGACTATACCACCAATGGGCCATGGAAAATTGCTTTAGGGATACAAAAAGGGAACTGTCTATATCCCTAGTGGCGAAGGAAAACCAACCAAACTAGACTAGGTCACATAACATAAATCGACAAAAGTCTTCCTTTAGATTCTAAAGATGACAGGTACCATGTCAATTTCCTCTTCCCAAAGGATCTATCCTAGTGTGTACCGAGCTACTATATAGACTGTTCACTCACAACTCCACATTGTGACCATTCTCCTCAGGCATAAGGATTTGTGCCTAGCCTAACCAACAAAGATCAATATGCTTGGATGTTTCGATATTTAATTTAAAGAGATGACCTGTTAGGAACCCATGTCTTTACTTTGTTAGTATGTTGTTGTTGGACGCATATGCTTTGTAAGTTGTCCCGTAGTATTTGTTGATCAATAGTTTATGTTATTGTTGTTGGCGCATATGCTTTGTAAGTCGCCCGTAGTATTGTTCATCCATAGTTTGTAACGGCCCATGGTTTTGACCCATAGTATTGGCGCCTAGAATTAGTATATAAGTGTGTGTTGAGACCTATGAAGGACCGTGAAGTTAATTGTATTGAGCTTGCTCAAAGGAGGTTGCCCCCTTGAAGTGGCATGTGATCAATATAAAGTGATTATGAGTTCTGTCATTTCTGCTATTTCGCATATTCTTGTTAATTAATTGTTGCAGGTGCATCACATATGGTATCAGAGCACTTTCTTGGGCTCGGTGGGTGAAATTTCTGCCAAATTTTTTTTTTCGCATATGTTGCAGGTTCGGATTTGGGAATAATCCCTATCGGCTTAACTGTGTGAAGTACTTGGGCATAAGCCCTAAAACTCATTGTGAGGAGTACCACAGGAACCCCAAAGTAGATGGCCCATTGAGAGGACCTGCCAGCGAAAAGAGCAACAACCCCTACCTGATTGACTAGTTCCCACCCGTGAGGTAAACCAAGAGCTGTCGTTTGTGGCAAAGCGGTTATCAGTTTTACCTGAGCTGTGGAGTGAGGGGTCCATATCTACTTTTAGCTGAACTATTGTCAGATCATTGTTGCGCCGTTTCAGATCCATTTTGCAAGCCATTCCAGATTCAGCCGTTTTCAATCCATTCGGCGTTGTTCCAGATCCCTTTCGAGCCGTAGCTATTCCAGTCTGGAAAAAAAAAAATTAAAAAAAAAAAAAAACCCTAGTATAAAATTCAGTTTTTTCTCCATATCTCCCTTATTTTCACTCTGTTTCCCTTGAAATTTTCAGGGAAGCCCTGTCATCCCATTTTCCATATTTCAGTCCTGAGGACCCTATCGCCAATTCCCCTTCCCAAAGCCCAAAATCCCACATTTGTCTATTTTTAGGGTTTGCCATAACTTCCTCAGATTTCACCCAATCACCTTCAAATTTTACCACAGAATTCCTTTCTGAATTCTGTTTCTTTGTTCCCCTCTGCCAAATTTTCCCATTCTTTCACCCCGCTTCTGAAATCCTCATTTTTGCTTCCTTGTCTATCCAAGAGTGTCCAAAACCTAGTCAAACCCCAATTACCCTTCTGATTTTTTCCCAAGTCCAGATTTTTCCTTACTGAAGTAGTTTCTATTTTTGTTTTCCTACCCAGTCAACCAATAAAAAAAATAAAAAAATAAAAAAATAAAAAAATCCTGGGTATGGTTGTCACCCGTGCAGGAGCAAAAACCATGGAGGATGCACTTGCAGCCATCCAAGCCAAACTCCAAGATCTGGATGAAAAATTTCTCGGTCTCCATCTTGAACATTCAGCTATGAACAACAAACGGCAGTCCGAGTCTTCAGTAGACAATGGGTTCTCTTCTTCCATCAATTTCCATGGTCCGAAGCTTGATTTTCCTCACTTCAATGGTACCGATCCAACTGGATGGATCTATCGTGCAGAATAGTATTTCAGTCTGCATACTAATTTTGATGTCAAAAAGTTCTGTTGGCATCCTTTCATTTGGAACAGGAAGCTCTTCAATGGTACCGTTGGTACATCAAGGCTCATCCAGAGCCCAAATGGCCAGACTTTTGCCAGCTCCTTTTGCAACGATTTGGTCCTAGTTCTTTTGATGAATTCAAAGGAGCCCTCACTAAACTTCGCCAAACTGGCACTGTGAGAGAGTATCAAACTGAATTTGAGAATCTAGCCAACCACACCGAAGGATTGTCTGATGACTTTTACTAGAGTTGTTTTATCAGTGGTCTAAAGGATGCCATCCGCTCTGAGGTAAAAATGTTCTGTCCCAACACAATGATGGAAGCACTAGGGTTGGCTAAGTTGGCAGAAGACAAGATTGCAGCCCAACAATGCTCAAAGCCCACTTTTGTTCCCTTCTGAAATATGGGTTCTCAGCGACCACCTATATCGCAGGCTCCTCTCCCGACTCCTATCAAGTGTTTGTCTGAAACAGAGATGCAAGGATGAAGAGAAAAGGGGCTTTGCTATAATTGTGATGATAAATTCATTCGGGGACATAGATATGTTCAACAAAAGCTCTATCTCTTGGATGTGGAGTCTCCTCCTGCCTCTGAAATTGGTGACGAAGATCCAGAAACACTGGATGCTCCGGTCGACATTCAGGAACTGCCTATTGACCCTCCATCTCAAGATGACCAGCCAGAGATATCTCTCCATGCTTTAGCTGGAATCACCACCCCCCAAACAATGCGGGTCAGGGGTTACTTCAAGAAGCTTCCTCTTACAATACTCATTGATTCTGGTAGCACTCATAATTTCATTGACCCTCAGATCGCCAAACAAGCTGATTGTTTTATCCATCCTTGCTCCAACTTTGAAGTCATGGTTGCTAATGGGTGCACCTTACCTTGCAAAGGGAAGTGTCGAAATGTGCGTATCTCTATGGGAGATTATACCTTGCGCTCTAACATGTTTTCCTTTCCCTTAGGTGGATGTGATGTGGTTTTGGGTGCTCAATGGCTACGCACACTTGGCCCTATCTTATGGGATTTTGCTGAACTTTGGATGCAGTTTTACCTCAATGGACACAAACACACATTGACAGGATTACAACCAGGTTCTCTCAGCATCATCAGTTCACATCGCATGGAAAAACTCCTCAAGAAGAATTCACATGGTGTCATCGCTCAGATCCATTCCATCCAGATTCAACCATCAGCGGTCTCCACTACTCCTTTGGATCTACAACAAATTCTTGATCGATATAGAGGTGTCTTTGCTGAATCAGTGGGATTGCCACCTTCCAGGCCAGAAGACCATCGTATTCAGCTCCTTCCTGGCAGCGTTCCTCCCAACATCAGGCCCTATCGCTACCCATTTCACCAGAAAATGGAGATTGAAATGCTCGTTCGGGACTTATCGAAGCAAGGTATTATTCGCCCAAGCACTAGTTCCTTTTCTTCTCCAGTTATTCTTGTCCGCAAAAAAGATGGGTCATGGCGCCTCTGCATTGACTTTCGAGCACTTAATCACCTCACCATCAAGGCTAAGTTTCCAATTCTTGTTGTTGATGAGCTTCTTGATGAGCTTCATGGGGCTCACTTTTTCTCCAAGTTGGATCTTCGTTCTGGGTATCATCAAATTTGGGTTCATGAGGATGATATCCCTAAAACAACTTTTCGCACACATGATGGCCATTATGAGTTTTTGGTCATGCCCTTCGGCCTCACTAATGCTCCTTCCACATTCTCGGCCTTAATGAATAAAATATTTCGACCCTACTTGCGGAAATTCATTCTGGTATTCTTTGATGATATCCTCATCTACAGTAAAACATGGGATGAACATCTCCAACATTTGGATCTTGTCATGCAACTTTTCTCTGACCATCATCTCCATGCCAAGCAGTCTAAATGTGTTTTTGGACAGAAGGAAGTTGAGTATCTCGGGCACATTATCTCAGCACAAGGGGTTCGCGTGGATCCTGCCAAAATCAATGCCATGAACAATTGGCCGCATCCTCAGACACTCAAGAGCCTTCGTGGTTTTTTGGGGTTGACTGGCTACTACTGCAAGTTTGTCAAGGATTATGGGAAGATTGCAGCTCCATTAACTGCTCTATTGAAAAAGGATGCCTTCACATGGACACCTGCTGCTCAGTGTGCATTTGACAAACTAAAACAAGCTATGTGTACTACACCTATGCTAGCTATGCCCGATTTTTCCAAGCCCTTCACTATTGAGAGTGATGCTTGCGGCAATGAACTTGGTGTTGTTCTCCTTCAAGATGAACACCCCATTGCGTTCACCAACAAAGCCCTTTTAGGTAAGAATCTAGCTGCCTCTACCTATGAGAAGGAAATGATGGCTATTTTGCATGCAGTACAGAAGTGGCACCCATACCTATTAGGGACTCATTTATGCATCAAGACTGATCACCAGAGTCTGAAATATTTCTTGGACCAGCGTGTCTCCTCCCCAGCACAACGGAAATGGGTTAGCAAACTCATGGGTTATGACTATGAGATCACTTACAAGAAGGGTAAAGACAATATTGTGGCAGATGCTCTTTCTCGCACATTTGAGGCCCAAGGTTCTCTTTCAGCTATTTCTATGCTTGTTCCAAATTGGTTGCAATCTGTTCAACAGGGTTATGTCAATGACTCCTCCTTATCTCAAATCATCCAACGCTTGACCAACAACCCTTTTGCTGTACCACATTACTCTTGGGATGGTGCTTCTCTGTGATATAAGGGTCGTTTGGTGCTTCCCCAGAGCACAGATCTTCAACAGGCTGTCTTCTATGAACTCCATGCTTCTCCATCGGTAGGGCACTCTGGGTTCCTCAAAACGTATGAACGAGCATGGCGTAACTTCTTTTGGCAGGGCATGAAAAGGACAATTCGACAGATGGTGGCCGAATGTGATACCTGCCAGCGCAATAAGGGTGAAACAACACGACTTCCTGGATTGCTTGAACCCTTGCCCATAACTACACGGATTTGGACAAATATTTCTATGGATTTCATTGAAGGGCTCCCGAACTCTGGCGGGAATACAATGATTCTCGTTGTGGTTGATCGCCTCTCCAAATATAGTCATTTTCGTGCTCTCAGCCATCCCTATACAGCCTCCTCCATCGCTCAAATTTTTTTGGACCAGATCTTTCGTCTTCATGGCATCCCTTCTTCCATTGTCTCGGATCGTGATGTGACTTTCACCAGTCATTTTTGGACAAAACTATTTCGCCACATGGGCACCAAACTGAAGATGAGTTCAGGGTATCACCCACAAACAGATGGTCAGACTGAAATTATCAATAAATGCTTGGAAAAGTATCTTCGTTGCTTCACCTCGGAACAACAACATCAGTTGGCAAAATGGCTCCCTCTCGTTGAATGGTGGTACAATAACTCTTACCACACTGCCTCTAAAATGACCCCATATGAAGCAGTCTATGGTCAGGCACGTCTAGCTCTTCTTCCATACACCCCCACCAGTTCACCAGTTCAGGAAGTTGACACGGTCCTTCGAAACCATGATCAGATTCTTCTCATTTTCTGGGACAATCTTCACATGGCAAGAAATTGCATGAAGCAACAAGCTGATCAGCACCGTTCTGAGCGCACTTTTCAAGTCGGCGATATGGTTTTTCTTCGTCTCCATCCGTACAAACAATCGTCCATGAAACTCAAAGGGAGTCATAAGCTTGCTCCAAATTTCTATGGGCCATATCGGATTCTTCAGAAGATTGGGTTTGTTGCTTATAAATTGGAACTTCCTCCTTCTTCCTGCATTCATCCAGTCTTTCATGTCTCTTGTCTGAAGAAATTTCTTGGCACCAACATCAGTGGAAATTTTTTTTTACCCGAACTGGATAATGAAGGATCCATCCTTTTGGAGCCAGATTCCATCCTCAATCGGCGCACGCGTCAGCTTCGCTCTCTCTCTATCACAGAGGTCTTAATTTAGTGGCACGGCATGCAACCAGAGGATGCTACATGGGAACCACTCCTTCAGATTCAACAACAATTTCCACATCTAAAGCTTTGAAGACAAATCTTTTTTTTAAGGGGGAGGGGATGTTAGGAACCCATGTCTTTACTTTGTTAGTATGTTGTTGTTGGACGCATATGCTTTGTAAGTCGTCCTGTAGTATTTGTTGATCAATAGTTTATGTTATTGTTGTTGGCGCATATGCTTTGTAAGTCGCCCGTAGTATTGTTGATCCATAGTTTGTAACGACCCATGGTTTTGACCCATAGTATTGGCGCCTAGAATTAGTATATAAGTGTGTGTTGAGACCTATGAAGGACCGTGAAGTTAATTGTATTGAGCTTGCTCAAAGCAGGTTGCCCCCTAGAAGTGGCCTGTGATCAATATAAAGTGATTATGAGTTCTGTCATTTCTGTTATTTCGCATATTCTTGTTAATTAATTGTTGCAGGTGCATCACATGACCAAACAGATCAAAATACCTAGCAATAATGCTTTAAACCATCGTTTTACAGTAGCACAATGAATCGGGGGTACTCCTAATGGTGTAGAGTGAAATTAATACCATGGCTATATCTATATTTCATCTAACAATTTCAAATCAGGATACTCCTTCAAAGTCCTGACCAATGATTTGATTTAAGACATTAACTAGACCTCAATCCAGAGGATTCCATACCACTATTAATACACATTATTAATACCACTATGAAGGTGGTGGTCAGGACAATTTTCAATTAGTCATTTTGATAGATTCAATTAGTCGAAATCTCCAGAAGCTAAAAGTCCTCTGGAATTTTCAGAAAAGGTGGATTGTTTATATCTGCATTTCAATTCCCAATTTGCATTTCATGATTGGTACAATGCACTTACTCTAGCTGCAAAATGAATTGCTATAACAATTATTTATTTAATTTCTTTTTGTATGATGTTAGGGGAGCCTCCTTCATTTTATAGTTTTGATTTAGGTAACAATCATTTTATCAACTATGTTTTTATAAATCATCTGTGTCTATTTTATTACTTAGAACCTTCAATTCCAGGTTTATATACTTGCTCAACTTGTATATATTGTCTAAAACTTCACTATCATCTCCTAGCAACTTTAAATCCTTTTGAAATACATTTATATTAATGTTTATCAAAAAGTAAATAACTAGTAAAATAAACTTGGAGCTGCTAAATTGAACCATTTACATCATATTATCACAATTTTACAATGTAACGAATCAACAAAAGGTTGCAAGGTGATTTTGATTTTTTTTAAATGTGTTTTGCATAGACTATACAAGATAGTTGCACTCAAAATAGTTTAGTGACATGATTCTTGCAAGCCATCTTATAAACTACATTAGAATTGTAATATCCCTCTTTTACACCCCTATTATTTTGTAAATGCAAATGTAAATTGTACTTGTTTTCTGGTGAGGAGCTCAAGGGCAAGGCCCCAGCAGTAAACCTTGTAAGTTATGTGGTTTAATTCCTAACTTTTAATTGAGAATTATATACTTAAGATACTGAGTTCATGATGCAACCCAGCATTTACGACACGAATCCACTTGAGGGGAATAGGTGAAATGGTTTGGAAGCCATGATTTTGATGACAGATGTTATCTTTGTTCCGCAAGCACTTAAGTGAATAGTGACATTCACCGAAGGTTACTTGAGTTGTTTGGCTATCCATTAGTCCTAGAGAGGGATACTGAAGATACCCTTAACCCTCAAAGGGCACTAAATGCCTCCTAAGACCTAAATCTTAGCACTAAGTTAATCTTTGTTAAAATATATTATGTAAAACTAAGAAAATCCTATGGATGTCTTTGACCTCCTAGTTCTGATAGAGGATGTCACGGGTTTTCATCATAAATATCCACTATCTATTATTTAGCATAAGCTAAACTATTTCTGAGATGACAGACTAAGTAATGGTTATTACTAACTAACCCCAAGACATACATTTAGTCCCTTAGAAGATATATATATATATATATATATATATATATATATATAAATATATATATATATGCAATCACTTTGATAAATATTATTATTATTAGTATTTTGTAATTCTATATAAAATACATTTTAATGCATTATAATGATAATGCAATATAAGTATATAGAAATTAGATGTATAGTTTAAGTACTCAAGAAGGTTAATTTATGTTATCAATGAATTATCTAAGTAGTCTTTTTGACTATTTACACTATAGTCTCTTATTATAAAGAGAAATTTTAGGCACATGAAAAAACCTATGGCTTATGGCTATTGTGGAGTAAGTTAAATATTTATTAAATCCTCGTTAGGGTTTTCTTAGACCTTAGAGAGTGCGTGTAGATCCCCACTTTGCTTTCTTTTAGCTCCACGTTGCACAACCTTAATAAAAGCTTGGCGTCCTTTCATCCCATGATCTTCCATCTTTCCACGATCTGCTAGAGGAATCGGCAGGTGGACAGGTCGCAAATGAGGGATTTCCCTCATGATATGGGCAAGTTGAGCATTCTTCTAGTGTATTTTAATGTGTGGTCGCAGCTTGAGAACGGGGTTGTCCGCGGATTGATTCTGTTGATGCGTTGCAGTATAATATTATACATATCTTGTTCTTACTTCATTTGTTGAATTGTGCAGGGTTTGGGGGTTGATCCCTGTACTCTATTGTTTTCTATATATTACATTTTGCATGCTGAAGGTTGTTGAATTACGCAGGGATTGGGGGTTGATCCATGCACTCCATTGTTTCATATATATTACATACTTGCATGCTTCTTTTGTGCACTGCGCAGAGCTTGGGAAGGCTCCCTGTAAGCCTGTTGTTTGATATATCAAATATATGTGCTGAATTTCAATGGTATTATTGTGCAGAGATCCCTTTTTATAATTTTTGTTTCCTTTGTAAGTTGAATGTCATATACATGCTTCTTGTGTCCTGCACAGAGCTTGGGAAGGCTCCCCGTAAGCTTGTGGTTTGATTTATATTATATATTGATGCTAGATCATATCCATGCTTTTGGTTGTTGAATGCGCAGATGTTGTGGGAATGGATGGCTAAAGGGTAGCCTATCCCTGCATATATTTCATAAAATATATATTATATATTTAAGCTGGGTTCCTTGTATTAGATATTGGTATTTGTGTTAATGCATGGGATTCCGGGGGAGATCCCTTTACAATCTAGTTTCTTATATCACTTATATATATATATATATATGCTGTATTATTCTTTAGGGAAGGGAGGAGAAGGGATGCCCTTCTAGTTGATTTATTGATATATATTCTGTAGTGTTCACTTCGCAGAAGCTTGACGCCGTTCTAGTTGATATGTTTATATATGTATGCTCTATTGTTTCTGCGCAGGAGATGTAGGGAAGGGATGGCTTAATGGAGCCGATCCCTATATAAATTTCTTTAATAGATATACTGGATCATAGATCCAGTTTAATTGTTGTCTGCTGCACAGACGCATGGGGAAATGATCCCTATAAACATTTTATTTGATAGGTAGATATAGATCTACATGCTGTATGTGAATTTGTATGTGCATTTTATTTTTATTTTTTTTAAGTAAGACAGACAGAATTCTATTAATAAAGTACATAGAGTATAAAAAGGGTACACAAAGCCCACCAAGGAGTTGAACAGTCCAGAGGCACATCCCAGAGGAAACACGATGGCCAGCCCAAAATTACAAGTATATCAGCAAAACTAAGGATCCACAAAAAAAACAGCCCTTGGAACCAGAGAGAGCTTACAAAACCATTAGCAAGTAATAGCAACAGCCGATAGACATCGAGAGGTCTAAGCCTGGATGAAGAAGGGAGTCTAGCAGTACGTCTTCCTTGATATGAGAACGATGCAAGTTACCAAAATGGGAAGCTTTCCATTCTACAAAATATGACATGAACTTACTGAGGGAGAATTCCAATTCAGCGCCTAGTCAGAACTCAAGGTCCCGTGCTCCTCACTCCTTGCGGCCGACAGGGAGTGGATGTTGAGGTCGTCCATCAGAGCTTCCAGGGGGCACATATTCTCCATTTCGCTCTGTTGTGGAACTTTCGTGCCCTCAATTATCTCTTTCATATGCTTAACTGTGTTCTCCCGAGCTTGAATTTCTCGGGCTAGGAGGATTTTGCATGCCCAATAAGGGTTAGGAACAATCTGGTAACCTAGGTTTGTCTCAACCTCATCCTGTAAGGAAATCTCTAGATGGGCAATCTGGACTTCAATGGTATTCGGCGTTTCCTCAATATATAATTGCGCCCAATCAAAATGCAAAGGAATGGAATCCTCGTGAGGGCTAGCATGAGCATCAGAACCTTCCCCACTGTGTCTCCCCCTACTCCCAGGACTTCTACCGGAAACCCGGCGACTAGACAAATGGATGCGAGGACCCATGATTTTCAAAAAGAAAGTGCCAGATGAAGAGGAGAACCCACCAACAATATTAAGCCAACTAAAGCGAAGGTGAAACCAGAATAGCATGTCTGAAAACTGGGAAAGGAAAACGGCTTTAACTATGTTGATCTGACTGCCCTCATCATCCTTCGTGGATTTATAAACTGGGTCCCTGCATTTGGAAATGGAATTCGTACCAGACCATAAATTCCCATTAGTTCCAATAATAACGCTTCTGTACTTGCTTTGGATCTCGTATGCCCGAAATGTGATAAGCCTGCGAAACTTTCTACTACTAGTACCATCCCAGCCACTCAGATCGAGACTGCCATCACCTCTGTATTTCATCCTGTTAATGTAATAAAACTTACATTGATCCTGCCCATCCTCCACGAGAGAATAATAAAAATGAGTTAAGTAGATGTGACCAGACATACGCGTAAATGAATACCGCCACTTAGCCATATGAAATTCCACACCGATAAATGAACTCCCCTTAGTACATTGCATCATTAGGAGTCTGATCATTGCCACGTGTCAGGGGATTGGCTACAAGTGTCTCTTCCCCTATTTCACTAATGTGGTTCTTCATCCGCATGTTGTATGGTTTCCGCCCAGGAATGAAGATCGATGGCTGCGATCTCCGTGCAGCGACGTCGAGCCACGTGATCGCACACCTAAGCTAAGGATCCAGCTTTGAAGGGAAAACGAGCCACTACCCCCACATTGGCCAGCTCATCCTCCAGGTTATTGCCTTTACGCCGAATGTAAATAAACTTAATGGCCGGAGAAGTTAGCAGGATTTGTTGGAGCTCGTTTAACCTACATTCCCATCTCGAGTTGAGCGAAACCTTAGAAGCTGCCACACCTCTCTGGATGTGACCCGCCATAGTTATCAGAATGCTGGAGTCCACTTCCACTACCAAAGGTAACCACCTCTTCAATAGCGCCCATCTAATACCATTTAATAGGCCTTCGAGTTCTACTATGTTATTGGTTGTTTCTCCCAGGTTGCCCCAGAAAACACCCAACACACAGCCATAGCTATTCCTTACCACTCCCCCAAATCCAGCCAAGCCTGGATTACCTTTTGCTGCTCCGTCGAAATTCAGTTTCAAAGTACCATCCGGAGGAGTTTTCCATGAGTCGGGACTCAAGGGTTTTGCTCTACTATCATGCCGTTCCATAAGTCCACGAGGTAAGCTGAAAATACCCCATGCATTCAAAATAAGTATTTCAAAAGGATCAACATGTCCCATTTCCGGGGTTAGCTTTCTAATGTAAATGGTTTCCTTTAGATGCATTTCAATTGTTAGCCAAATGGCCTCCATATTTCTGTGCTTATTTTCAAATATTCTTAGGTTACGTTCCTTCCAAATTCCCGAAACCATGTACCCAGGGAACAACTCCGGGATCCAGTTTAGAAGTTCACTTTTGAATGGGTGAACCTGCCAGTTTTCTAGGGTTAAATCTGGGCAACCACATGTTAGGGTTGTCTTTTTGAATCTTTCCTTCCCCCTGTACAAAAGAGATGAGGCTAGCGGGAATTCATCCAGTAGATGGTTGACAGATTCGCTATCAAGCAAGCATATGTAGCAGTGTGAGGGCCCTGAGAAACCTCTTTTCCATAGGTTTTCCCACGTTACTATGCGACGGTGAAGCAACAACCACCTAAAGGTGGCAATTTTAGGCCAGTGATTGAGCCATACTTTTTTCCATTTTTCCTCGCGAGGCATTCTATCGCAACCCTCTAGGAGGGCTACCGCTTCAGCACTATTAAAGTTCCCAGTATTAGAATAGCCCCATCTGATTTTTTCCAGGCCTGTGGTCATAGGAATTTGGCACTTGAACTGTTCGCCATAAAAATTATCCAGATTTTCTTATGGGGTTAGAGTCTGCCACCACTGTAACGATTTCCATTGTCTTACTTGATGTTCCTTAGGGACCGTTTCCCAAAAGTCTCGAACTTTCTCCCATGGGCTACTCTGTAAATACGAGACTAGATCCTGGTTATCCTGCATTTCAACAATTTTAGGGAATTGCTACGACACATTGTGCAAAAAGGAGGCAGCAGCTCCATCTCTTATCTCCCAAAAACTATGCCGCTTGATTAGCTCCCAATTCAATTGAGCAAACTTCCATATGCACGAGCCAGGCTTATTCTCCATGAAACGAATAAGGTCATGCCTGGGCCATGTGGATGCATATTTCTTGTTCCATAACTTCGCCCAAGGTTCCTCTCGATGCATGATCCATCTTCACCAGATTTTGGCCCCTAACACTTTGTTAGTGCTCAGAGGGTCTCTCAAACCAAGACCACCAGCTCCTTTTGGAGTGCAAACAGTTTCCCATTTCACCAAGGCCCACTTGGTCGGGTCATGGCTACAACCCCACAAAAAATTCCTTTGAATATTATGAATTTTTTTCAGAACAGCTTTGGGCGCAGCCAAAACCAAGAATAAATAAATCGGCATTGCTTGGAGGACAGATTTTACTTAGGGAAGTTCAGGGCCCGATGTGTCCAGAGTTCCAATTTGTTCTTGAGTTTGTCAAGCAGGTCTTTCCAGGAGATTTGACTAATTATTGATTCCGACAGGGGTGCCCCCAAGTATTTTGACGGAAGCTATCCTTCGAAAAATTCCAAAATTCTTAAGATATTCCTGTGATTTATTCTGGGAGTATTGAAGAAATAAACCTTCGATTTTTCTTTATTAATCTCCAATCCACTAACTCTCAGGAAGGTATTTAGTATGCCCTTGACATTTTTAGCTTCCTGTACCGAGGACAGTCCCATTAGCATGGTATCATCAACGAATTGTTGGTGGGTTTGGGGGGTCAACCCATCGCATAGATCAAGACCACAGATAGCATTATTGTTCTGTGCAACCCGCAGCATTCTTCCCATTCCTTCTACAATGATAATGAAGAGAAATGGGGATAACGGGCCCCCCTGCTTGATTCCATGGGATGTAGGGAAGGGTCGGGAGGGGGTACCATTAACCAAGATGGATAAGAAGGGGGATGAGACTAATCTCATCACCCATTCAATCCACATATTACTAAAGCCAAAGGGTTTTAACATCCCAACAAGGAAAGTCCAGTTTAAATTATCATAAGATTTCGATAAGTCTAGTTTGAGAAGCATACCTGGGATTTTCTCCTTCTTAACCGAATGGATGGTTTCATGCACCAAAATTATGCCATCCAGAAATTGGTGTGCTTCCACAAATCTAGCTTGTTTCAGCGATATGATTAAGCAAAGGAGTGGATGTATCCGATTAGCTATAACCTTAGTTATGATTTTATAAATGACATTGTAGAGGGCTATAGGTCAAAACTTGCTAGGGTCCTCCGTTCCTGTCTCCTTAGGAATGAGCATTATAAAGGTGGCATTAAGGGCTTTAAGGATGCCCTTGGTCTGTTGAGAATCTTCAACAATGGTCAAAACCTCCGATTTCAACTAGTCCCAGCAAGAGTGGAAAAAGTTGGTAGAGAAACCATCCGGTCTGGGGGCTTTTTCATCCGCCATCTATTTAACCGCTTCATCAAGCTCTTCCATTCTAATACTCTCCATGAGAAGCTTATTATGTTCTTTCGTGACCAGTCTCGGGATATGCCTGAGAATTTGCTCCCTTTCCATACTTCTATTAATACTAGGTTCCTCAAGCAGATCTTGAAAGTGGCCATTCAGGGTCTGCTCCAGCTCAGGTTGAGAATCCACCACGCTTCCATCCTCTTTTTTGAGTCTAACCACCCTATTCCCATGATGATGTTGAATGGTTGCTTTGTGAAAGAACTTAGCGTTCCTTTCCCCATCTTTCAACCAACAAATCCTAGATTTTTGTTTCCAAAGGAGTTCTTCTTAATTATCTTTAAGGTTCAGTTCTTGCAGGTGATTTTGTTCTTTTTATTTCAGCTCCGCTGAATAGCCATGCATCATAGCCACTATTTGTACCTCTTGAAGTTTAAGATCAAGCATCTTCTTAGCATGGAAAATATTCCCAAAGGTATCTTTATTCCACTTCTTGATTTTACCTTTGAGGTATTTTAGATTTTGTTGGAATTGGTACATCCTAGTTCTTGTGATAGGGGGGCAGTTCTTCCACCACTGTCTCATTTGATCAGGAAAATCGGGGTGAAGGAGCCAAAATTGTTCAAATCTAAATGGCCTTCGGAGGTGTTCCCCCACTCTCTTCCATTCCAGGCTTATCGGAAAATGGTTTGATCCAGCAAAAGGGAGCACTGCGGCTGTCAACTCCCCACAACCCATAATAATGGATTCAGACACCATAAATCTGTCTAACCTAGATGTTATGCTTCTATCCCCTGCTCTTTTGTTGTTCCAGGTATACAAGCCATTAGAAGTTTTAACATCAATCAATTCCAGAGTTTCAATAACCTCCGAAAAATCCTCGCTTCTGGGGTGCAAGCAACGAAGTCGCCCCCTCTTTTCATCCATATTTTGAATCAAATTGAAGTCATCTCCTATAATCTAGGGGCAGGTACCAGTCTCTCTTTTGAGGCTCCACGGGGAGTTCAAGAAAGATTTCTTAAGGTGTATCGTTGACGGTCCATACACATTAGACAAGAAACCTCTGACACTGGTTCCTAAAACACTAAACGAGGCAGATAAGATTAATCTTGAGGCCATCCAGTCCGTCAGACTAACCTCCTTTGGATTCCAAAGGATGTCAATTCCTCCAGCCGTTCCAATGGCATTAATCGCCATGGTTTCACACTATTTCCGGACTTTCTTCTTGATGGATTTAAGGTCTGCTTCAGAACATTTAGTTTACTAAAGGAAAACTATATCAAGCTTCTCTAATTCAATCTTCCATCTTAGGAGAAGGGTCTTCAAAAGGCTCTTACAGCCTCTAATGTTCCGGGATGTGATCCGCATCTTATAACCTGTTTGGGGTGGAGAAAGCTAGGGCCACATCAATTATAGGATACTGGCCTGAGGCCACCAGATTCCTTCCTATCATTTGGATTCCCTGCATATTAATGCGTCTCCCCCTTTTTTCGCGCCAACTTTTTTCCTTCGGATTCCTTAAGAGGTTCGGAGTTTATACCCATATATTTGTGATTCTTGGTTTTGATGATAGCTTTCTCTAGGAGAGAGACTTGTTGTGGAGTAATTGAATATGTATTCTGCATAATACACACCGCCTCTAGGCTCTCTAGATCTAGGTCTCCCAACTCCATTTCATCTCCGCCTTCCTCTGGCGATGAGCCTTCTTCCCCCATTTTGTCCATCGTTGGCTCCTTGGCAGTAATCTTCATCAGCTTTTCAGTGGGTACTTCAATCTCTTCCTCCCTGTTTTCCTTAGTGCCTTCCTGAACTTCTTCTTCTATTTGCAGAACCTCGTATCTATTGTGGATCATGGTTTTCTTGTGTATCTCCCGACCCCTTGCTTTCTTGGCTTGTCGTTTATTGGTAGCAACTTTTTTGAAACCGTCTTGATATTTACCTTCGACGTCTAGCTTCGCTCCAAACTCTTTATTCAGAGGGAAGTCACTGAATAAATTCCCATGTTCATGGCATCTCCGGCAGCGGAACGGGATCTGTTCATAATCAATAGCCTAGAACCAATCTTCATCATCCCATGTTATGTCAATTCCTTCTGGGAGGTCTTGGGATATATGCATATAGAGACAAATTTGGGCATACGAGGTGTATCGCATCTTCTTTGTTTGTTCCGATACTTTGACAAATACCCCCAATTCATTGCCAATCTCCGTAAGGATTTCCTCCTTCCAGTATTCAGAAGGTAAAGAATAGATTCTTATCCATACCAGGGAAATTGTTAAATTTTACTTATCCGGGTTGAAACGTTCCTTCCAAGGACGAAGGTAAAACCCCGCAAAATTGAAGAAATAATGTCCATTGTCAAATATCCTTGTACGATCCTCCTCATTAAAGAATATCACTATGAAAAACCCTTTGGCCCCCAGTTGTAGATCATAATGTTCCTTGGGTTTCCAGGTTGTATTGATCCACCATACCGGTGCTTTCTCAACCGAGATTCCAACGAATTTCTCAATTAGTGTATGTTCTTTCATATATTGTATATCAGTTCAGACTCTTTCTGATTTTATCTGCAGTTTGCGAATCCTTTTTTCCTTGGGCAGGCATTCCCAGGCTTTCTGGGTTCTTCCGGCCCCTAATCAAGATTGGCCACTCCACTGGTTCCTGCTTCCGCACTCCCCACCCCAAGGACAAGGTTCTGTCTCAGATTTGTCTTTTTCCCTTTGTCCAGCAGTCCAGTTGAGGCCAAAGCTTCATTGCCGGTGGTCGTGCTCATGTCCCTTCTAGATCCGCACTCCGAGGAGGCATTGACGGCCACTGCTGTACTTGACACCAAGCTTTAGGTACACAGTTCAGAAAAATTCAAAAACACCATCGTACCATCCTCCTTCCATTCTCCTATATGATTTTATTTTATTTGTATGTTGTATACATTGTTTCTTGTTGACTACTGCACATATACATTGGGAGATTGCTCCATGTATGATGGTTTCTTATATTATTATATTTGCACATATTGGATGATTGCGCAGAGATGGGATATTGATCAGTAATATTTCATTTAATATATGTTTGCATGCCTTTGAATTATTGTGCAAAGATGGGAGATTAATCCCTGTACACTATTGTTTCTTCGAGTGTATATATATATATATATATATATATATATATATATATATATATACTTAGTGTTGTTGTGTTATTGCATAGAGGATATCCTGTACACTATGGTTTCACATAGTAAATATTTTGTTGTTGGATTGTGCACAGATTGGGGTGATTACTCCCTGTACACTATTGTTTCTTATAGTATATATTATATATATACTTAGTGTTGTTGTGTTATTCTGTAGAGGATTTCCTGTACACTATGGTTTCACATAGGAAATCTTTTATATGTTGAATGTTGCTTGTGTTATTGCACATATGATTGGGAGATTGATCCCTATTAATTGGATTTGTATTTAAATCGAAGATATGGGATGGCTCAGTCAAGATCGATCCATATCTCCTTGTCATATTACTTATAGGCGTGTTGAAGGATGGGAAGGGATGGCTCAGTAGAAGTCGATCCCTGTATCTTCATTTGCATATTAGATCTCTGTGATCTTGAAACTCCATTTCATATTTCCTTGAGGGTATATATATATATATATATATGCTAGATAATTATGTCTAATTATATAATGAACCAATTATAAGGTAATCATATGCTAGATGGTAAGGGTTTATATGGTTACAAGCAGTGTCCTATGCATGTGTTTATTTTATATAAAATAGGTGGTAGCATTGGGGATTGACAACTAATTGTGGGTAGCATATATTGCTATAGATCCCTTGTGCATAGTTCCAACTCTACTATGTGTTTATGCATTATTCTTCTTCTACCTGTTGTGGCAACGATGGGGATAGGATGACTAAGAGAGTCCGATCCCAAGTCCAATATGTAATACCCCAATTTTGACCCTTATGATATATTGGCTTTTAATGTAAATATTGTGTACATGCGATGTATGTTTTCCTACTATGGAGCTCTAGGCCAAGGTCCTGCTAGTGTCTGCTCGGATTTTATTTAGAAATGAAAGTATTTGATATTTTAATACCCATGTGCTATTAAGCCATGAAATATTGTAATTTGATGTAAATATTAATATTTCAATAAAATACCAAAACTTTCTATGGAAGCAACTAATGAGAAGGGGCCATGTGTATTCCACTAGGGAGTGGTGACAGGGTTATGGGATTGAACCATAGGTTTCCAAATGTCATTTTGAGAACCCATTTGACTTTCCTTACTGACATTTAATTCAGTTGTAAGAAAGTTGTCGACAAATCACTCCATGGCTTCAATCGAGCATGGACAACCTAGAAATTCGTATGGCAGGTATGGACTTTGATTTTCTTGACCCACAAGTCACTCTACCTCATGGGAATTCGTTTTTCCTCATTTCCTTTCCATTGTTGAACATCTAAGCTTCATTTTTCATCCATTACACATGCTCAGCAGGGAGAAAAAATAGAAATCGCAACTATGAATTAACCCACGTTTTGAAGTGCCATAAATGCCCAAAATTTGGTATTGACAGTGAAATCCAATGGGGGATCCATAGATATAAACCTTGGGGTGAAATTGAGAGTATTAGATACCCCAAAATCCATTGGAAAACCCATATTTTATAAGCCTAGAAATCCAATTATGGGATTGAGTTATTTCGTCACCGAATTGTGAAAATCCAAGTGTGAATGATTGAATAGAGGATTGGATTGCTTGATAAACCCAGTGAAGGATAGAATATCAAGAAAACTAGTAGTTGGACCTTTCTACGCCCACCTTGAAGAGCACTGGAGGGAAGGGATGCCTGAGGGACTATGCAACAGAGAAGGGGACCTTCCTTGTGTTAGGTGTGGTAGGTATTGTGGGTGCCATGATTGATTGAGTTTAGTTGAGATGCTTGTAGCTTCGTGGTTGAGCTCAATGGCTTAGCATCCTCCTCATTTGTCTCTTGCATGCTTGATAAACCCAATTGTTTGTTGGCTTAGCATGACTGTTTGTATGAAACCATGGCTGTGAGTGGTCGTATCTAGTTCCTCCTTAGTGGATACACATCCCAGCTCGGGGGTGATCTCTCAGCTGAAGGAATACAGGCTGGACAAAGACCTATGGTTGGGTGGAACGTTGCTCTCACATAGCCAGTTGTTGGACAATTTCATCTTAAAGATGAGTATTCTCTGTGGTTTGAATTATGTTAATTCTGTGTTCTTCCATGTTTTTAATTGATTTCTATTATTGATACATTGGATGCATGCTGTAGTTGTGTGTGGATAAATGTTTATTTTTCATTGTGTTTATATTGAGTATGAATCTGCACGCATAAGTTTTTATTCATTGTGAATTTGTGATTAATGAACGGGGCTAAGTTTACCCAAATAAGCCATAGAATGTTAGTCATGTTTCCTTCCTTGCATCGAATTGATGGGAGGGGATTTGAAAGAGTCGTATCAGAGCCCATGTTGCAGCACTGGGGCTGGTTGGGCCAAATTGTGATTTACAGAGAGATATCAGAGTGTTTTAGTGTGGCATTGATGAAGTTTTGGGTGACATTTTGATTTGGGAAAATGGCAGAAGAAGAGTTCTCAGGTGTGGCATAGAATCACACCATTGCATATATCCCTCCAAGAGCTTTCCAACGGTACCAGACTCGCCTTATTTTGTTAAGGGACGAGGGAGTTATGAGCCCCGCAAGTTGTCGGAGTTGTGGATAGCGAAAACGAAGATTTTCAAATTTTGCGTTGTGGCTTTCTGCAATTCTGAACCCGCAATTACGGGATTGTGGGATTGCGGAAAGGTGTATTTTTCGGGTTGGAAAATTGGCATTTCCGCACCCACTGTGCGGATTACGAGATTGCAAGATTGCGGAAAGGTGTATTTTCTGGGTTGGAAGGTTGGCATTTCCGCACCCGCAGTATGGATTGCGGGATTGCGGAAAAGGTGTATTTTTCGAGTTGGAAGGTTGGCATTTCCACACCTGCACTATGGATTGCAGGATTGCGAGTTGTAGAACGTGCGGATTGCAGAAAAAAACAAAAAATAAAAATAAATAAATAAATAAATATATATATATATATATTTAGAGAGAGAGAGAGAGAGAGAGAGAGAGAGAACCCAAAACTTGATTTTTGGATAGCAAGAGCATGCAGAGTTAGAATTGGATGAGTTCAATGGTGTTCTGAGGCCATTGACAAAGTCCATGAAAGGTCCAGTGAAGATCTCGAGCCCATTATGCTCCAATTTGGCATAAATTTGGAATTACTGGCTTTTACAAATCGGTCTCCCGATGCTTGACAGAAGGTCAAATTGAGCTGAAACTGATATGGAGCGCCCATGGAGCAGGTACAGTGTTAAGTTTGGAATTTTGGAGCCAAAATCCAAAGGATGTGGATTCGGGGTGAGTGAGAAGGCCAAAAAGCACTATTTTAAGCCACTTTTTGAGAATTTTGAAAAGCTTGCAGTGGATGAAAGCGACCTTAGATGAAGGATTCAAGAAATTTACTAAACGGAACATTTCGTATTCTCATTAAAATAGACAATTCATGTTAGACAGATATTTTCCAGAAATGCACCGTTTGGGAAATAGCCATTTTTGGCCCAAAATTTGAAATTTTGGAAAAAGTTAAAAGTGAAAAGTAGTCAAACCTAGAATTTTATAGAAGATGAATGGTGCATTGGAACAAAGATCCGCAAGTTGTTGAGTGTTCCTTGTTGTATGGAATAACTTCTCCCGGTAGAAAATTTTTCCTTAATCTTTATAGATTTTCTTCTACAGGTGGCTGAAGTTGGCATTTCAGGATATTTTACAACTATGTAAAGTGCAGAATTGTCGTAAAATTGTCATTTTTGAAATAATGTAGTTTCCACACCCGAAGTCGGAATGGAGCACATGGATAAAAATTGGAAAGATTATCCAGCAGGGAACAATGGTGCATAACCATAATTTGAATGGGGTTATCATATATCATAGATATTTAGAGTAGAAAAGTGTCAGTGACTGTTTTGACAATTGTTGACAATATGGGCAATTTCCATAATTGCATGAATGCGCAAAGGAAATGAGGACATAATAGCTATGTGAATTATTCCATGATTTTAATTATGTTAAACGTTGGTGTTTTATGTTTCTATATGCATTCCTAAGATGTCTAATAAATATTTTCATACTGCACAGTGCTTGTAGCTCATAAGATTTAACTAGTTGTAGCAGAACCAGCAAACAGGGAAAGGGTCTCCAAAGGAAAATGGTGACCATAAATGATGCTCAAGATCCTTATGAGCATGGTGAAGATGTGCTAGGAGAAAATATACAAGAAGGCAATGCTGAGACTGAATCCAATGGGAGAATGGAGCAAATAGCTCCTCAGAATTTGATTGAGACCATGGTAAGCTTCAATGAAAGATTGATGAAGGCTTAGGAGGAACAGAACCAACTCAATGTTGCTATTTTGTAGAGCCTCACTGATATGAATCAGAAGATAAACCTTGGGTCCAACCTAAGCGATGTAGGTGAAGAAGGAAGAGATGCAGGGAGTCACTCTAGAGGTCGTTCTATGAGAAGGACTCCAAGCCCAAGGAAGAGTTCTGTGAGTAAGAAGCATAGAACACCTTCCTCTAGATATTCATCTAGTAGATCATGTGACTCTAGAGGTTCTCAAAGAATTCCAAGGCATACTTCTAGCAGGTTTGAAGGAAGGAATAAATTCAAAGGAATCCCACAAGGAGAATTCAGGAAGGCAAGACCTCCCACATTTGATGGAGAGGGTAACACGGGCCAAGAGGTAGAGGCATGGCTTCTTGGGATGAAGAAATATTTCAGGATTCATGATTACTCAGGAAATGAAAAGGCTAGAATTTTCATTGACAATCTAAATGGCAGAGCTTCAATTTGGTGGGATAACCTCTTGGAAGTTAAAGGGATCAATGAAAGGAAGATCAACTGGGAAATATTTAAGAAGTATTTCAAGGAAAAATACCTTTATGCTAGGTATTATGACAGTAAGAGAAAATAGTTAAATGAACTCAGCTTGGGACAAAAATCTATGGAAGAGCATGTCCACAAATTTTTGGAATTGTTGAGGTATTTGGACTATATCAAAGATGAGAGGATAAAGATCCAATGCTTCCTTGGAATCCTACCTCAAGGTTTCTGTAACACCCTATTTTTCCCTTGATGTAAATACTACTTATGTACAATATGTGTAAATTCCCTAGTGTGGAGCTCAAGGCCAAGGCCCCACTAGTGGATGTTTCGATTTATTGCTTAGGAAAATATTGATGCAGTTTGATTATTCATGGGCTACTAATCCATGAAGAATGTAAATTATGTAATTATTACTGAATGAATAAAATAACCAAGAAGTTGGCTAAGGAGGCAATGAACGAGAAGGGGGCTGTGTGTATCCATGAGGGAGAGGTGAGGGGGTTTGGGATTGGTTGACCATGTTGCCACATGTCTGACTGAGAACCCGTTTGAACTCCCTGCTGACATTAATGCGATTTCAGAGGGTGGTTGAGAACCAACTGCTGAGTCTGATGGAGTATGGATCATGCATGCGATTTCGTATGGAAAGACATGGCTCTGATTACTTGTGCGTGAAGGAATCAAACTACCTAGGATAACTTGCAGAGCCTGTTGTGAACCGAGAAGGGGGGGAATTTAGACACAATCATCCATTCAGAACTCATGCACCTGATTCCCTATTGGGAACGCTCGTGCTACCATTGCTGAGACCATTGACCCTCACAGAGGATTCACCTGCATGTTTTCCTGTAAGTAGTGTGCCCCTGTGTGTGAGAACTATCGAAGAACGAGCACCCGTGACACCATGTGTGAAGAACCCTGGTACAGGGGTGGGTAGAGTCAATAGAGAAGGTTGCAGAGCGGTTTGTGCAGAGAAACTGTGGGAAGACCCCAATCCAGGCTATGTCTTGTTGTAAATTGTGGGAGGAAGGTTGGATTGCTGGAGAAACTCAATGAAAACTATAGTCTCAATGAACTAGTGACTGGACTTTTCTATGCCCATCCTAGAATAGCACTGGAAGGGAAAGACCTTGGGAGACTATATAGCAGTGATAGGATCTTCCTTTTGTTGGATGTGGTAGGTATTGTGGGTGTTAGGTCGGCTGTGAGTGACTAGACTATTCTATGCCCATCCTGGAATAACACTGGAAGGGAAGATGCCTTGAGAGATTGTGTGATTATGCAGTAGGTCTTCCTTGTGTTGGATGTGGTAGGTATTGTGGGTTCCAGGTCAACTGAGTGCTGAGATGCCTGCAGTTTTGTGGTTGAACTCACTTGTTTAGCAATGCCTCCTTGTTATCTCTGTGTGCTAAAGAACCCCTGTAGGTTGGATTAGCATGGGTAGGTGCCCTAGAATGCTTGGTAAACCCAACTACAGACTAGTTTAGCATGTGAATGGAACCTTGACTATGAGAGAACCTATTAGCCCTCCTTAGTGGATACACTGCCCAGTTCAGGGGTGATCTCTCAGCCAAAAGAGTATAGGCTGGACAAGGATGTAAGGTTGGGTGGAACATTGCACTCACTTAGCCAGTTGCTTCGAAATTCAAAGATAAGTATTATGTTATGGTAAATGATGTGGTTTCATTATTGTGATGAATGTTTGTATAATCATGAAATTGTTGTATGTATGGTTATATGAATGACATGAAGTCATGGACAGGCCTGAGTAACAGGTTGAATCCACTGTGTGTATTTATCTTGTATTGCAAGAACTAATGCTTGTAATTGTTGCATATGATAGATGTGTGAGTTAAGTGTATGGATGCATTTTATATGTGATGATGTATGATAGAGTTCCATTGTTTTGGTAATGAATGTGTAAGTAAGAACAGAACTTCAAAGAAGGAAATGAGGTGGTTAGGTGCCTCACCTGGTCAAGGGGATGTCATCATTGGATAGAGCTCTTCAATAGGTTTTCAACGGTACCGACCTTGCCCCATTTGGACCCTGGAGGGAGGAGTTATGCCCCTTGGAAGATTGATGAAGTTACCCTTGCAGAAACAGGGTTCCACACGCACGATTCTGCGGGTTGTGGGCATGCCAAATCCATGTTGAGAGTTCCAGGCTCATCAAAGCTCGCACGATAGGATTTAGGCCTCCCACAACCTCGCACCCAACATTGGCGGGTTTCAGGTTGCGGGTTCATTAAACTCCCACTACGGGATTTAGACTTCCCGCAACCCTGCACTCCACATTGCGGATTTCATGTTTCGGGTAACCACCCCCGCGGGGAAGCAATTGAAACCGGGTTTCGGGTTTCGAGTTGCGGGTTTGCCAAAACTCGCACTAAGTGTTTGGACTTCCCGCAATCCCAAACCCGAAACTGTGGGATCCATTGTTGCGGGATTCGCTTTTCAGGAGTCGTTGTGCGGGATGCGCGTTTCAGGATCCGTTGTTGCGGACTCGAGTTCTCTGACTATGGGTATGGGCACCCAGTAATGGTTTTGGATAAAAAAATGGTTGACGGTCTCCAGCCGGCGAGGTGGGTCGAAGGGGACGTGACAGTGTGGTATCAGAGCTTCAGTTGCAGCACTGGGAGCTGTTTGGGCCAAACGACACATAAATTTTGGTCAAGAAATATGCCCGCGGCGTGATTTCTCTACGAACTTAATTGCTTGATCTATTGCTTAGATGAATAATTCCTGGTTTAGATGAGTATGATACAGTTTATTTTCATTTTTATGATATCTAATAGAATGTATGTAATATACAAAGAATTAGCAGCAGTTTTCAGACAATTGAATCATGCTGTAGCACACAGTACGAGGTGAGAATGGTTACCCTGAATGATGCGCATGACCCATTTGGGCCAGAAGATGATGTATTGGGTGAGAATGTGCAAGAAGCATATACAGAAGCCAAGTCTGATGGAAGAAGGGAGCAAGTAACGCCCCCAACCTTAGCTGAAGCTATGGTTAGCTTCCATGAGCAGATGATGAAAGCGCAAGAAGAGCAGCACAGCTCAATGTAGCCATTTTGCAGAGTCTGACAGACTTGCAACAAAGGATTAACGGTGGTTCTAACCCAAGCCATGAACGCCAAGAAGGAAGAAATGCAGGCAGTTAGTCTAGGGGTCATTCCATGAAAAGAACTCCAAGCCCTAGAAGGGGTTCTGTGGGTCGGAAGCACAGGACACCCTCTCCTAATATTTCTTCCAGCAGGTCAGAGGATTCTGAGGGTTCTCAAGAGAGCCCAGGATGCACTACTAGTATGATTAAAGGCAAGAAGAAGCACAGAGGTATTCCACAGGGTGAATTCAGAAAGGCTAGGCCTCCTACTTTTGATGGTGAAAGTAAAGAAGGTCAAGAAGCAGAGGCATGGCTTCTTGGGATGAGGAAGTACTTCAGGATGCATGAGTATTCGGAGAATGAAAAATCTAAGGTCGCTATCTACAACCTTAGTGGAAGAACTTCTATCTGGTGGGATCACCTCATGCAGCTGAAGGGAATCAGTGAAAGAAGAGTCAGCTGGGGTAACTTCCAAAGGTACTTCCAAGATAAATACCTATTAGCTAGATATTATGACAGTAAGAGGAAAGAGTTCAATGAACTCAAACTTGGATAGAACACTATGGATGAGCATGTTCACAACTTTCTGGAGTTAGTGAGGTATGTCGACTACATCAGGGATGAAAGAGTGAAGATTCAATGCTTCCTCAGTAGTCTGCCACAGAACTACAGAGACAGGATAGAGTTTGTAAATCCACCAAGCTTGGATGAAGATATCATGATGGAAGAGCATTGCTATGAACAGAATAAAGGTAAAGCCGAGGCACAACCACGGTGGAAAGGTAAACCCAAGGGAAGGTTTGATCAGAAGAAAGGTGAGTCTAAACCACAATTCAGGGATTAGCCTAGGATTTTTCCATAGGGTCAGCAAGCAAGAAGAGAATTCAGGCCAGCAATGAACAGGACACCGATGGGGCCACTTCAGTGTTCGGGTTGTGGAGAGAGCCACAGGCTCAGGGATTTCCCAATTGCAAAGAAGAACCCCAGGGCCTTGCACCATGTTAGAAGCGAAGCTACAGTAGGGTATATGGCCAGAGAAACACCGAGGATTTATGCAGCATTGGATGATCACCAAGCAGACCATCAGTCAACAATAGTAGAAGTTGCAGGTAAGATTATTGAGCAGCCTATTTATGTTTTGATTGATCTAGGGTCTACTCACAGTTATGTATCTCCTAAGGTAATTGAGAGATGTTCCCTTGGTAAAGTGAAGCATGATAATGCTTGGTTAGTTCAGCTAGCCACCGGTACCAAGAGAAAGGTCATTGAAATGGTGAAGGAATGTCCTATAGAATTGAATGGACTCCTCACACATGCAGAATTGAATGTCTTGCCATTGGGGTCATATGATGCTTTGATTGGCATGGACTAGTTGGAAAGGCATAGAGCCAAGGTGGATTGTTATGATAAAGCATTGGAATGTCTTGATGATGAAGGAAAGCCAAGGTTGGTTAAAGGGATTCCAAAGCATGTTTCAGTAAGACAAATTTCAGCTCTGCAATTGAGGAAGTTTCATAGAAAGGGTTTCCAGTTATATGATGTACATATATCAGGTTCAGCAGAGGATAAGGGACCTAGGATAGAAGACTTCCAGATATTGCAGGAGTTCTAGGACGTATTCCTAGATGAGGTTCCAGGATTTCCACCTAAGAGGGACATTGATTTTTCTATTAATCTTGTTCTGGGAGCAGCACCCATCTCCAAAGATCCTTATAGAATGAGCACACCAGAGTTGGTAGATTTGAATATGCAGCTACAAGAATTGATAGACAAAGAATATGTCAGGCCGAGTGTATCCCCATGGGGTTCACTGGTATTGTTTGTTAAGAATAAGGATGGAACATTGAGGTTGTGTATTGATTACAGGCAGCTCAATAAGGTGACAGTTAAGAATAAGTACCCCTTGCCAAGGATTGATGACTTGTTCGATCAGATGAAGAAAGCTAGAGTATTCTCCAAGATTAACTTGAGGTCGGGGTACCATCAAGTCAGGATAAAGGATTAAGACATTCATAAGATAGCCTTTAGGACTAGGTATGGTCATTATGAATTTACAGTGGTGCTGTTTGGTCGTACCAATGTACCTGCTACATTCATGTGTCTCATGAATAACATCTTCAGCAAGTATTTGGATAGGTTTGTGATTGTGTTCTTGGATGACATTCTTGTGTATTCCAAGAATGAGGAAGAGCAGAATGAGCATTTGAGGATGGTGTTACAAGTCCTTAGGAAGCACTAGCTATATGCTAAGCTAAGTAAATGTAACTTCTATCAAGAGAAGGTACACCATTTGGGTCACATTATATCAGCAAAAGGTATTGGTGTAGATCTTGAGAAGATTGAGGTCATTCCAAGGGACACAACGGATGTTAGATCTTTCATGGGCCTTGGTGGTTACTACAGAAGGTTCATTGAGGGCTTCTCCAAGATAGCCCACCCCATCACTTCATTGCAGAGGAAGAACATTAAATTTGGATGGTTTGGAAAATGTGAAAGAAGTTTCCAGCGGCTGAAGGAGTTGCTCACTAGTGCACCTGTTTTGAAGATCACAGATCCAAGTAAGGATTTCGTGGTATGCACAAATGCTTGCATTGAGGGACTCGATGGAGTGCTAATGCAAGAAGGTTCTGTAATCTGTAATGAGTCAAGGAAACTGAAAGAGCATGAAAGGAACTATGCCACCCATGACTTAGAGCTAGGAGCCATAATTCACGCTCTCAAGAGATGGAGGCATTATCTTTTGGGAGGAAGGTTTGAGCTCCGAACTGATCACATGAGGTTGAAATACTTGTTTGACCAACCAAACTTGAATGCAAGGAAGACTAGATGGATGGAGTTCCTTTGCGAGTTTGATTTGGAGATTAAGCATGTCAAAGGTAAAGAGAATAAAGTTGCTGATGCACTCAGCAAAAGATTCCATATTGTAGCCATAAGAAGATGTGAACCAGATTTGAAATAAAGAATTTTAGAGGATCAAGATGGCGATGAAATCTATCTCCATATTAAAGAGAAATTGCAGCAAAATATTATAGCGGAGAAGTATGCAAGATATCAGTTGGGTAAGGATAATGTTCTCATCTATCAAAACACCAAGCTGTATATTCTAGATAATGCAGACTTAAAGAGACTGGTGATGGATGAGATACATCAGAAGCCATACTCAGGACACCCAGAGTATCAGAAAACTATAACAACAGCAAGAAAGCAGTACTTTTGGCACAGTATGAAGAAGGACATAGCTGAGTATATTGCTAAATGCCAGAAGTGCAAACAGGTCAAGGAAGAGCATCAACATCCAGCAGGATTGTTGCAACCCTTACCCATTCTAGAGTGGAAGTGGGAAGTGATTTCCATGGATTTTATAACAGGACTTCCCATGACAGCGATGAAGCATGATTCAATCATGGTTGTGGTGGACAACCTTTCAAAGGTATCTCATTTTGTCCCAGTCAAGTTCACTCACAAGGCTAATGACATTGCAGATATCTTCATGAGGGAGATATTCAGATTGCATGGATTTCCCAAGGCAGTAGTTTCAGATCGTGACACCAAGTTCACATCCAATTTTTGGAAAGGTTTGTTCCAAGAGTTAGGAACCCAATTGAAATTTAGTACAGCCTATCATCCTCAGACAGATGGTCAGACTGAGAGAGTGAATTAGATCCTTGAAGATATGCTAAGGATGTATGTGATGGATAAGCCATCTAAGTGGGAAGACTATCTACACTTAGTGGAATTTGCTTACAACAATGGGCATCAAGCATCATTGAAGATGAGTCCTTTTGAAGTGTTGTATGGCAAAGGATGCAGAACTCCAGTGAGCTGGGATAGCCCAGTGAACAGAGTAGTGCTTGGATGAGAGATGGTTGAGGAAATGGAACAAGAAGTTGTTAAGATCAGGCAGAATCTGAAGGCAGCACATGACTGGTAGAAGAGTTATGCAGATCTGAAAAGAGTGCATAAGGAGTTTCAAGATGGGGATCATGTCTACTTGCGAGTGAGACCCAGGAAGAGTTCCATGAAATTGGGAAGTTGTGCCAAGTTGGCACCAAGATATTGTGGTCCATTTGAAGTCCTTGATAGAATAGGGCTAGTTGCATATAGAATTGCATTTCCTGCTAACATGAAAGCTCATAATGTTTTCCATGTATCTTTACTTAAAAAATATGTACATGATCCTAATCATATCATTGATTGGCATGTGATACAGGTGGAGCCAGAGGGAGAGTTCCAGGTGGATCCTACGTGCATCCTCGACAGGAAGGTTACCTTGCTATGGAACCGGGCCATAGGGCGGGTAAACGTGCAATGGAGGCACCTTATCCCAGAGGAGGCCATGTGGGAGCTGGAGGATGCCATGAGGGAGGCATTTCAATTTTTTTTTTTTTCAGTTTTGAGAACACCGAGGATGGTGTTATTTTAAGGGAGAGGGAGTTGTAATACCCCATTTTTCCCTTGATCTAAATACTGCTTATGTACAGTATCTGTAAATGCCCTACTGTGGAGCTCAAGGCCAAGGCCCCACTAGTGGATGTTTCGGTTTATTGCTTAGGAAAATATTGATGCAGTTTGATTATTCATGGGCTGCTAAGCCATGAAGAATGTAAATGATGTAATTATTACTGAATGAATAAAATAACCAAGAAGTTGGCTAAGGAGGCAACAAATGAGAAGAGGGATGTGTGTATCCACTAGGGAGAGGTGAGGGGGTTTGGGATTGGTTGACCATGTCGCCACATGTCTCACAGAGAACCCATTTGAAATCCCTACTGACATTTATGTGATTTTAGAGGGTGGTTGAGAACCAACTGCTGAGTCTGATGGAGTATGGAGCATGCTTGTGATTTTGTATGTCAAGACATGGCTTTGATCACTTGTGCATGAAGGCATCGAACTGCCTGGGATAACTAGTAGAGCCTGTTGTGAATCGTGAAGGGGGGGGGATTCAGACACAATCATCCATTCAGAACTCATGCACTTGATTCCCTCTTGGGAACGTTCGCGCTACCATTGTTGAGACCATTGACCCTCGTAGAGGATTCACCTGTGTGTTTTCCTGTAAGTAGCGTGCCCCTGTGTGTGAGAACTACCCAAGAACGAGCAGCTATGACACCATGTGTGAAGAACCCTGGTACAGCTATGGGTAGATTCAATAGAGAAGGTTGCAGAGTGGTTTGTGCAGAGCAACCGTGGGAAGAACCCAAGCTGGGATATGTCTTGTTGTAAACTGTGCGAGAAAGGTTGGATTGCTGGAGACACTCAGTGAAGGCTATAGTCTCAATGAACTAGTGACTAGACTTTTCTATGCCCATCCTGGAATAGTACTGGAAGGGAAGGACCTTGTGAGACTATACAACAGTGATAGGATCTTCCTTGTGTTGGATGTGGTAGGTATTGTGGGTGTTAGGTGGGCTGTGAGTGACTAGACCTTTCTATGCCTATCCTGGAATAGCACTGGAAGGGAAGATGCCTTGAGAGACTATTTGATTGTGTAGTAGGTATTCCTTATGTTGGATGTGGTAGGTATTGTGGGTGACAGGTCAACTGAGTGCTGAGATGCCTGTAGTTCTGTGGTTGAACTCACTGGTTTAGCAATGCCTCCTTGTTATCTCTGTGTGCTGAAGAACCCGTGTAGGTTGGCTTAGCATGGGTAGGTTCCCTGGAATGCTTGGTAAACAAAACTAAAGACTGGTTTAGCATGTGAATGGAGCCTTGACTGTGAGAGAACCTATTAGCCCTCCTTAGTGGATACACTACCTAGCTCGGGGGTGATCTCTCAGCCGAAATAGTATAGGTTGGACAGGGATCTAAGGTTGGGTGGAACGTTGCCCTCACTTAGCTAGTTGCTTCGGAATTCAAAGATAGGTATTCTATTATGGTAAATGATGTGGTTTCATTATTGTGATGAATGTTTGTATAATCATGGAATTGCTGTATGTATGGTTATATGAATGGTTGACATGAAGTCATGGATAGGCTTGAGTGACAGGTTGAATCCACTGTGTGTATTTATCTTGTATTGCAGTAACTAATGCTTGTAATTCTTGTATATGATAGATGTGTGAGTTAATGATGTGGATGCATTTTATATGTGATGATGTATGATAGAGTTCCATTGTTTTGGTAATGAATGTGTAAGTACAAACAGAACTTTAAAGAAGGAAATGAGGTGGTTAGATGCCTCACCTGGTCAAGGGGTGTTGGCTTAAACTGACGCAGAGGTTTCCAATTAGACACAGGTTCTTTGCGGTTCTCCCTTTCGACCAACAAAACCCCTTCGCACCGGTCCTTTCGGCAACAACCTGCGAGCAGGTTGAGGTCTCACCCGAGGTGTATCTTATGGGGTGCTACGAAATCAGGTTTCCACAGTAAATGATGATTTTTTTATATGAACAAGCTGCGCAATGCAGGATAGAAGGAGTGCACTGCGGGGAAAAGTGATGCAGTATGTAGCAGGATCTATGCTGTGAAGGAAACCTTGTGGGTCTCACTTAAAGACTTCTTACTGCTGCGAGTTCTCTAATGGTTATATTTCTAGCATTCATTCAAGAACTTGGATCTGTACAACGTGAACTGAAATGATAGTCATGACTAGCTATGCTACATTCCTTCACTGCGTTTAAGAAAGTATTAAGCTTAAATGACTGATTCACGATCTTAACATATAATTAAAATGTTCGCCATTCATCTGTTCACATTGAACTTAGCATATCATTCCCAAAAATTCTCCTATTGGTAAATGCATATCAAAGTTCTCCTACTACAGCATGCAAGGAAACATTCAAACATTCATTCTACAGGTAATACAGACAGTCATTCATTCATAAACATCATCGCATAACACAAGATTTAATGTGGTTCACTTCCCCGGATGGAAAGCTATGTCCACAAGAATGGTTGGTAATATATTTCTTTCAAAAAGGGATGGGACAACCGTTCTTAGTCTTCGCACTCAGCTGCAGACTCTCCTTTCTCTCAGCTACGTCTTTGCGTGTTGATGTATATGTAACTTCAGAATGTATTTCATCTGTGTATTATATATATATTTATTGTACCCTTATAAGAGATGTGTTATTCCTCTATAAGGAAGTGTCGTCATGAGGATTGACAAGTGTCGCAAGTGTGTGTACTTGCCGATGGGTTATTAGACCACCATATGGGGTCGGCCCTAATTAATATATAATATAATGTGGATGTATCTAAGTAGGCAAGTCGGCCCCAGTAGGTCACTAGGCAAAAAGGTGAGTATAAATAGAGATAGGAGATCTCTATTTTACTCACTCGAAAAAGTAACTATCTCTCTCTCTGAAAAGTGGCGCACTAGTGAGGAGGAGGAGGATCATCTGCTAGGAGACTATCTCAGTGTTATTTGGTTGTATTTTGGTTGAGCCATTGCTCTCTCTATCTCTGAGGAAGTTGTGGGGTTTTTCACCTTAGGATTTTCCCCACGGAAACTCTGTGTCTCTTGTCTCTATGCTTTTGATTCTTGTGATGCTTGTGATGCTTGTCATATTATGATTGTCATGCATTGATATACTGTAGATGTTATTCTCTCAGCAAAGATCCTATAGTATTGTAATTTAATACTAAAAATTTAACATGGTATCAGAGCTTAACTGAGAAGAAGACATGTTACAGTGACGGAAGCTTGTATTTCTTGTTTATTGGGTTTCTCTCCACAGATTTTTGAAATTCAGTATAGTATATTGGATCTACTCATCAAGGCGCATCTATCTGTCCAATCAGAATTCAGTTCCGATCATTTTCAGATTTCGCCCTAAAAATTAGGGTTTCCACAAAAATAGGAATTTCTAGAAACTGAAGGCACAGCTAGAAGCTCCTTGCAAAAATCGAAGGTTAGAGCTTTGGATCGAGATTTTTGGCTAGGTAGATATCCGGGAAACTCAAACCCTAATTCAGGGCTCTCCTAGTGAACCCGAGAGGACAAAAAAACAATTTTGAAGGGCAAGACCTTGCTGATCTCAAATTCTGAATGTACTAGGATGATCAGCTCTCCAAGGCGCATCTTTCTATCCTTTTAGAATTTTGAAATTCACATTTTGAATTTTTAGGGTTTCTCTGACAAACCCTAATCCGAGACCAGATCCAGTTTTCAGCACTTCAAGTGGTAAGTCCTAAATCTTTTCTATTTCCATTTGAAGTACTCTTAAAGATGTCTCTCCACACCAAGCTTGAGGATAAGCTTGAAGGGGCTGATAAATTCGGAGCCTGGAAGTATAGGATTGGGCTAATCCTGGAAGAGAATGAGTTGGACTCATATGTGAAAGAAGACATCCCTATCCCAGAGGATGAAGAGGCCAAGGCATTGCATAAGAAGAACTTGGTCAAGGCAAAGAGAATCATTGCTGATTCTATCAAAGACCATCTCATACCCCATGTGTCTTCTCTCAAGACACCCAAGGAGATGTTTGAATCCTTGACCAAGCTATTTGAAGGAAAGAACATAAATCGGAAGATGACCCTGCGGAACCAATTGAAAGCAGTAAAGTTTCAGAATGGAGAAACCATTCAATCTTATTTTTCAAGGGTCTCCCAGATCAAGGAACAACTAGAAGCAGTGGATGAAATGGTGGAGAATGGTGAAGTGGTGATGACCACTCTAAATGGCCTACCCAGGTCATGGGATTCCTTTATCCAAGGAATTTGTGCAAGGAAGAAGTTGATCTCCTTCAGTAGACTTCGAGAAGAATGCTCACAAGAAGAAGCAAGGCTTGTGGCTCGAGAAGAAAAGATGGGGAATGAAGATCAAGCCCTCACAGCACATACCAGGAAAGGTAAATCAAAGAAGGAATCATCTCATAATAGAAGATCCTCTCACCACCATTATCATAAAGATAAGAAAGATCTCAGATGCTTCAGTTGCAATGAGAAGGGACACTTTGCTTCAGATTGTCCCAGGAAGAAGAAAGACAACAACAACAACTTCAACAAAAAGAAAAAGAATAACAAAAGAATATATCATGCTCATGCTGCCGTAGATGACGAACCTCCAAAGAAGAAGGCTAGGGCAGAAAGTAGTAGTGATGATGACTCATCAAGTGAAGAAGAGTATGTTCTGATCTCTGCTCTCACAGGTACCATCTCCCATGGTTGTAATGATTGGTTGATTGATAGTGGGGCTTCCAAACACATGACTGGGTTCACAGAATATTTTGTGAACCTATCTGAACATGAATCACCCCACAAGGTGAAACTTGGGGATGATTATCAATACCCAATCAAAGGAAGTGGTGAAGCCTCCTACAACCTAGATTCTGGAAAATCTCTGAAGATGAAGGAAGTCCTCTATGTACCTGGACTCAAGAAGAACTTACTCTCCATCTCTGCTTTAGATGCAAAAGGTATGAGGGTTGCATTTGTTGATGGACAAGTCCTAATGTGGCCAAAGGGAAAGACCATAGATGATGCAGTAGTGATTGGAGAGCAAGAGGGAGGACTGTATAAATTGAAGGGACAACCTGAACATGTCATGATGCATGAATCCATGGAGCCAAGTGAACTTTGGCATAGAATACTTGCTCATATGCACTATAGGGCACTTCCAATTGCAAGCAAGGCAGTAGATGGTCTTCCTGAAATCAAGACCAAACATGAAGGTGTTTGCAAAGGATGTGCAAAAGGTAAGAACATTAAGGTGGCTTTCCCAAGCAGTGAAAGCAAGGCAAAAGACATTCTGGAAATCATCCACTCAGATGTATGTGGCCCTATGTCATCCAGTTCCCTGAATGGGTATGTTTACTATGTATCATTTATTGATGACTTCTCCAGAAAGACTTGGGTATACTTCTTGAAGGGAAAAGATGAGGTGCTTGATAAATTCAAGGAATTCAAAACCTTGATGGAGAATCAAACTGACAAGAAAATCAAGACATTCCGATTTGACAATGGTGGAGAATTCACCTCAAGTGACTTCAAGAAGCTTTGCAGTGATTTAGGGATTAAGAGGGAGTTGACTGCTCCTTATAATCCTCAACAGAATGGAGTTGCAGAAAGGAAGAACAGAACTATCATGGAAGCAGCAAGGGCAATGTTACATGACCATGATCTTCCTATGCATCTATGGGCAGAAGCATCTAGAACAGCTGTATATGTGCAAAACAGAACACCCCACAAGATATTGGACAACAAGACACCAGAAGAGGTCTTTTCTGGTAAGAAACCTGAAGTCAGCCATCTCAGAATATTTGGTTGTCCAGTATATACTCATGTCCCAAAAGAGAAGAGGACTAAACTAGATCCTTCAGGAAAGAAGGGCATATTTGTGGGTTATAGTGAAAGCTCGAAGGCTTACAGAATATACTTTCTAGGGTTCAAGAAAATTGATGTCAGTAGGGATGTAACATTTGATGAAAACTCAGCATTCATCAAATCAAGAAAGGCACCTACCGAAGTTTATGAAGAACCTAAGGAAACAAGATTTCAGGACACTATCATGACTAAAGTAGTTCCAGAAACTGTTCGTGAGTTTGAAGATCCACAAGAACCTGTAGATCCACCCCATGAGGATAACTCTCACAAGAGGAAACTTGTATGGGCTAGAGAGCTCATTCATGATGCAGAAAGATTTGGCATTCTAGAATAAGAATAAAGAGCAAAGAAGAGAACCAGATCACACACCAGTTATGTTGCTTTACTCTGTGACATTATGAACAAAGAGCCTTCCAGTTATGAAGAGGCAGCAGAAAAGAAAGAATGGAAGGATGCTATGGTTGAGGAATACCAATCAATAATGAAGAATGATGTTTGGGATGTTGTCCCAAGACCTAAAGAGAAGTCTTTTGTGACTTCCAAGTGGATCTACAAAATCAAGCACGCTGCAGATGGCAGTGTAGAAAAATACAAAGCAAGATTCGTAGCTCGTGGTTTCTCTCAGAAAGAAGGAATAGATTATGAAGCAACCTTTGCACCTATAGCCAGGTATACTTCCATCAGAATAGTACTTGCCCTGGCTGCAGCAATGAAATGGAAAATACACTAGATGGATGTCAAGACTGCTTTCCTGAATGGTGTAGTAGAAGAGGAAGTATATGTGGAACAACCACTCGATTTTGAAATACATGACAGGGAGTCATATGTGTGCAGATTGAAGAAAGCCTTGTATGGCTTGAAGCAAGCTCCCAGAACTTGGTATGGAAGGATGGACGGTTTTCTATCTAGCTTGGGATTTACCAAGAGTAAAGCAGATTCCAACCTTTACTACAAGGTTGAGGAAGGGAATCCAGTGATTCTTCTCCTGTATGTGGATGACCTATTTGTGATAGGAGATGACAGACTGATTGCAGATACTAAGAGGAAGCTTGTAGCTAAATTCGATATGAAAGATTTGGGAATGATGCACTATTTCCTAGGTATGGAGGTGTGGCAGAATGCAGGTGGGATCTTCCTTGGTCAAGGGAAGTACACAGTAGATATCCTGAAGAGATTCGGGATGATGGATTGCAAGGCCATGGCCACACCAATGGCATCGAATCTGAAGCTTCTATGTGATGCTTCATCTGAGCCAATTGATGTCTCTATGTATCGTCAGATGATTGGGTCCTTGATGTACCTGACAAACATGAGACCAGACATTTGCTTTGCTGTGAACACATTGAGCTAGTTCCTGACGGATCCAAGGAGTGTTCACCTGGTTGCTGTAAAGCATGTTCTGAGGTACCTGAAGGGTACAGTGGATTATGGGCTCAAGTATGAAGTGAATCAAAAGTTTAACCTACAGGGTTATGTTGATTTAGATTGGGCTGGCAGTGCTACAGATAGGAAGAGCACATCTGGGTGTTGCTTCAGTATGGGATCAGGTGTGATCTCTTGGTTTAGCAGGAAGCAGTCCTGCGTAGCACTGAGTACAGTTGAGGTAGAGTATGTTGCAGCCTCTTCAGCTATTTGTGAGGTAGTATGGCTACGGAAGCTACTGTCTGAGTTATTTGATCTCCCGTTGGAGGCTACTGGTATCTTCCGTGATAACCAAAGTTGTGTGAAGCTGTCCGAGAACCCAGTGTTTCATGATAGGTCGAAACACATAGAGATCAAATATCACTATATCAGGGATATGGTGCAGAGAGGAGTTGTGAAGCTTTTGTATGTTGCAACGGACGAGCAGATCGCAGATATGATGATGAAGCCACTAGCGAGAGTGAAGTTCGAGTACTTCAGAGAGAGGCTTGGTGTTCTTCAGATCGAGGACACTTCGAAGAAGAAGTGATGGACACATTTGCTGAAGCCATTCCAAGCACGTTGGAAGGAGGATCCTTCACATGGCTGTGGATGTAAGCGCTGGATAATGGGCATCAGGATGATGTTCTGGTTTCTGCTTGGATATGATCAGTTGGATCATTTTTATGTATCTATGTACGCATCATGTTGGATGTTGGATATGATCGGTTGGATCATTTATGTATGTGTGCATCATGTTGGATGCTGGATATGATCAGTTGGATCATTTATGTATGTATGCATCATGTTGGATGTTGGATATGATCAGTTGGATCATTTATGTATGTATGCATCATGTTGGATGTTGGATATGATCAGTTGGATCATTTATGTATGTATGCATCATGTTGGATGCTTGGACCATGTATCTGTATATGCATCAGGTGGATACATTGTATGATCAGGTGGATCATGTATGGTGATATGTATCATGTATCAGGTGGATACATTGTATGATCAGGAGGATCATGTATGATGATATGTATCAGGTAGATACTTGGTATGCATCAGGTGGATGCATTGATGATCAGGTGGATCATGCAGCAGGATGTTGCAGTGATGATCAGGATGATCATGGATGATGAGCTTCAGGATGTTGCTCCAGATGACATGCAGCAGGACGTTGCAGTGATGATGATCAGGACGATCATGAGTACATCATGATGATGTATGGTGAGTATCAGGTTGATACTATGTGGCCGTGGATCAGGTTGTGCAGATAAGCATGTAATTTGTGCCCTGGGAGATTTGCAGATGGTCTTTCGAGGTTTTGCCTATGGCATGTAATTCAGTGCCCTGGGACATATGGCAAATGCTCTTTCGAGGTTTTGCTTCGGAGGACATATAATTTGTGCCCTGGGAGATCTGAAGATAGTCTTTCAAGGTTTTTCCTATGGCATGTAATTTGTGCCCTAGGATATCTGGCAGATGCTCTTTCGAGGTTTTGTCCTACGGCATGTAATTTGTGCCTTGGGAGATTTTAGGTCGGAGTTGTGTACCCATAACATCCTCAAATGCTCTTTCGAGGTTTTTCCATGACCACATGTAATTTGTGCCCTGGGAGATCCGATAGGCTGAGCTATATGCTCGTAATCAGTCCTGGGATGCTCTCTCGAGGTTTTGTGGTGACCACATGTAATTTGTGCCTTGGGAGATCCAATAGGTTGAGCCTTGTGCTCATAATCAGTCCTGGGATTCTCTTTCGAGGTTTTGTGGTGAGGTCACATGTAATTTGTGCCCTGGGAGATCCTATAGGTAGAGCCGTGTGCTCGTAACAGCCTGGGATGCTCTTTCAAGGTTTTGTGACGCACGTAATAAGTCCTGAGGATTCCACAGTATGGCCAGTGATGATGAAGACCTGTAGGTGGTGGGCCTACATCCAGTATGAAAAAGGACTCGCTCTGTAGAACTTCCTATGATGAGTAGAGTCAGATATTGGTCGAGATAGTAGCAGCAGTGACGATGATGATGACGATGCATCGATGATGATGATCCAGAGAAGAAGACTTGTCTAGCAGATCTGTGTCGAGAAATACCTTCCTAGTTAAGAGGGAGTGTTGATGTATATGTAACTTCAGAATGTATTTCATCTGTGTATTATATATATATTTATTGTACCCTTATAAGAGATGTGTTATTCCTCTATAAGGAAGTGTCGTCATGAGGATTGACAAGTGTCGCAAGTGTGTGTACTTGCCGATGGGTTATTAGACCACCATATGGGGTCGGCCCTAATTAATATATAATATAATGTGGATGTATCTAAGTAGGCAAATCGGCCCCAGTAGGTCACTGGGCAAAAAGGTGAGTATAAATAGAGATAGGAGATCTCTATTTTACTCACTCGGAAAAGTAACTATCTCTCTCTCTGAAAAGTGGCGCACTAGTGAGGAGGAGGAGGATCATCTGCTAGGAGACTATCTCAGTGTTATTTGGTTGTATTTTGGTTGAGCCATTGCTCTCTCTATCTCTGAGGAAGTTGTGGGGTTTTTCACCTTAGGATTTTCCCCACGGAAACTCTGTGTCTCTTGTCTCTATGCTTTTGATTCTTGTGATGCTTGTGATGCTTGTAATATTATGATTGTCATGCATTGATATACTGTAGATGTTATTCTCTCAGCAAAGATCCTATAGTATTGTGATTTAATACTAAAAATTTAACATTGTGCACACAACTGCAGAGCCTTTACAATATTCTCAGCTCAGAGAGATTTTACAATACAAAAGGTTATCTCAAGATTACTCTAACAACTAGCATCTAGCGCCCAAAAATAGAGCAACCCCATCCCATACAAAATTGTCTTCTTAAATAGATCATGCCCGAAGGTCATGTATGTACAATGTCGAAGACCTAGAACCCAAAACCCTAAGGGTTGCCAAAACTACGTCGGTTTTCCAAACCGGCTTGCTGGCTCCTGGTAGTGTCTATTTGATCCTGGTGGATCTCCACGTCCTCATCCTGTCACTATCGGCCTTCCTGTCGCATGGATGCCTACAGGCTGCTTCTGCCAAACCATTTCTCTCTAACGGTTTTACCTTCTCAGCATGCCAAACGTCGCTTTCATTAACAATGCACACGTGGCCGCCTTCCTGATTTGCCTATGTCCACCGCTCGGCAATCCTAGCATATCTTTCCAAAAATGGCTGCTACCAGTCCAACCGGTACCTGCACTTGATACTTGTCCAGTACACCACTTTGCTGGCTCCACATGACCTCCTAAATCCACAGCACTGCTTTGGCACAATAATGGTCTTCTCATCACGGCCAAAACCTCTATGTTGCACGCAACTCCGCAGTCTGGTCCAAAGTTGGATGCTACGCGCAACTTCATAGCATCCTCAATACATAGCCAAAATTGCATTTCTGAGCTGCGCTCAGCTCAGCTTTCCCTGCATGTCTCAAAAAGGTGTTTCCAAAACTTTGTCTCAACCTAGGCCAACATGCCCCTAACACTTACATGTGGCTCGTCCCCAAGCCACTGATTGTTTCAGCCGTCGCACTCTGTGTCGTGACTTGTAATGCCCATATTTTGATTCGGCATATTTATTAGTTAGACACACCATACTTTATTTCTTATATATTTTGTCGAACTCAGCTCGACTGAGTAAACTATATTGGACCTCATTATATGATGTTACTCTGTCTTATGATTTCACCATGATTATGATGTTACTATGTTATGCAGTTATGATGTCATGATTATCATATGATTTCCTTATTTTACGATTTCAGTATATGTTTATATGTTTTCATTAATGAAATGTGAAATATATGATTCGGTACGTGGATACCATCTTCTTATGTGAATTATTGAAATGTTACATGTATCTATGATGAGCTAAAAGGTTACATGAAATGAAATGATAACATGGATCAATTGGCGATCAATGGAAAATGCTTTCTATAAATTGTATTTTGCAAAACACTAACCTACAGGACACAAGGGCTATGGGATAGCCAGTTACTTGATCTGATATACATTGGAAAGGAAAAACATGTTCATACAGCAAACCTTAGCAGCCAAAATGAGGATACGATAACACAAACTGATAATCCCAATAGCAGCAAGTATGAGTCGATAAGGGCGTAGGCCCAGTATGTTGAGAGGGATGGATGTGTTTCCCACCCTATGTTTCCATGAGACCCGAGGTCGTGGGAGGGCCGTGCTGAGACACGCTCCCCATGTTGTTGTGATGACGATTGTCGGATGCCTGCTAGGGGAGGATAGGTCCGTTGTTCAGCCGACGCTATCGCTCTCAAGTTCTATGTAGTCAGATCGGTGAGTCCGACATCCACTGTTGTACTAGCAGAGGAAGGATAGGGAGGATGCTGGACGTAGGTTATGATGGGAGGATGTGTTAGTTAGTACTATTGAGGGTTTAGTATTCCTTGATTCCGAGTTAGTGGAAGTAGGCACCCTTCCTGTACTTGATTGATTAAACTAATGTAAACATAAAGACAATGATGTTAAATCGTAAAGGGTTAACTGTTAAATAACCGAGGATGTTAAAGTAATTATACTATATATTATGCGTGCTCTTCTGCATGGGGGTAGATACTATTATTAGTTAGCAAGTAGGCATAGGCGGAATGGGGTTTGTTTATAGTACATGTCCGACATGTGCATACACTGGCCATGCATGCACACCTTGTACGTGTACAATATTACTGGTGTATAACATACTTGTCATGCTTGAATAGTAGTATAAATGTCATAGATAACTCAGTTAAGGATACATCAATCAACTTAGGTAATGAATGGTTAGGTTGTCAATGTGTAAATAAGTGAATTAGTAATTATATGAAAACATTGTAATAATAAACTAAGACAAGTGTCGTCAGTTAACATTGTCATAGAAGAACTGTTGTGAATAGGGTAATGATAGTGTCTAATTAATTAGTAAAATTGTTTAAGCCCTCACAAGTGCTTTGTTTATAAGAACAAGGATGCTATGTTGATGATAGGGTACTCATGTGATAAACAAATAATTAAGAATACTATGATTGATTCACCTTTTATTATTGTCAAAGGGTGGTTTAATTATTATCATTAATTAATAAATGATATTCCAGCAACATTTATATCCCTATCGTAACAAATGCAATATAAGTAAGATTTAAAATATTGATTTATAAATTAATATTGTGTGATTATTTCCATTTCAAAAGTTAGCCATAGTAAGATAATCATTTTTGGAATAAACGTGATGTGATGGAAAATGGTTATTTAATTATTCAATGTTAATCTTGGAATTTAAACCTCAAGCTAAGTAGTCTCGGCGGATAAGGTGGATCATTAAGACACATCATGTCCAAGTTGACAAGGGGCAACTAATTATATAATATTTTATTAATTACATTAATAACATTAAAATATCAAGGATGGCGGATAGACTTGTATTTAATGAAACTTGTCCCGAATGGATAACCTTGGGGTGATAATCCCCACCATAATAAATATTTACGACCGTCAATCCAAAACCAACTAATTTTTCCAAGAGAGTAATTAATTATACATTTTTTTATAAAGAACCGTGTATGAATGAACTGGTGAGAGGGGTAAATGTTGAGGGGCTCGAGAGGTGGATTTTGGGGCGGTGGAGTAAGCCCAAGATATTCTCGAGGAAGGGAAATTATATAGGGGGGGAGAGCTTGGAGAAAGGGGAGGTTTTTTTTTTATTGAGGGAAGAATAGAAGTGGGGAGAACAGAAAGTTTGGAGAACAGAAGGATTTTGAGAACAGAAGGAAAGACTGCTCTCGGGATTATCAGATTGTGGGCTCGGGGGCTTGGAAATCCTTTGATTTCCAAGGGCCAGCAAGATAATAGCTGGTCGGTAGGGTGGACACTTCAGTTTGGCTGTCTAAGGGGTTATACAACCTGCTACAACTTACGGTTAGCATCAGCATCAGGTAATTTCCGTTATTTACTATTATGCTAAAACTTACTGTAAACATGCATAACTTGCTATTTACTGATTTACTGCTATTTACTGATTTACTAAGTTGTGAAACATATTCTTATGCTAGATCATGATTGTTGGAAAGGAAATATTGGTATGTTTGTCTATTTTAAATTACGAATGCAAGGTGATAAAAGAAAACACGACAGTATACTAAATATTATTTAGGCACATAGTAATTCTTAGAAATTTACTTCCATAAACTGGTAAAGTTAAAACGTAGAAAATTAAACCTGAAATTTTACATAGTGCTCTGCTATAAAAAAACCAGAGCACTACAGATGGTATCAGAGCCTTTATTCAGACTCTTGAACCTACAGGCCTATTCATGCTTCACCTAGAAAATTTACTTGATAATTTACCTACTTGACCTCCAGCCATAGTCATCCTTCAAGGTACCTGCACAACGATAACAACAATTACATTAAAAATATATATATATATATATATATAGTAAGAAGTCAAAACCCAATGTGTAAACTACATACTAAGATAATTTGAAGCTAAACAGGTAACCAAGGTTCGTATTGTGCAGGAGTCAATACGATTATAATTCTATCATTCTGAATGTAATTTTCCGCATTATTATCCACTTACTTAAATAATAATTATACCTCAACCGCTTTTTTCTCCAAACACACATAGCCAACATGGGTAACATCATAATATAATAGAATGTATAAATACATGCAATTCGATCCTAGAAATCTCAGTAGTAACGAAATAAAATAAGAAAAGGCAGGCAGATACAAATACATAGAAATAAAGACACACACACTAGAATTGTAAACAACGATAGATAGCAAGAAAAGCACCCTCGCTCAGAACATATGCCTACAAGTTTTCATGGAGAAGGCTGATTAAAGAGAGGATTCGGTTCGAAGTGTGGCAAACAAAGGGGCGCTACTAGCATGCATTCCAGGGGAAAGGCTTTTCAGAAGGCCTTTCTGAGAGATGATTTTAATCACCTTCTATGACATTCCTTATCATTCTGTAGGCTACCAGTAGAGAGTTAATTATGAACATTAGCAGGAACATAGATCTTTATGACAGCAAATTTAGCCTTGAAAATACATTATGGATGATGCTTCGCTCGACAAGATAATGAAAATAGGGAGAAGCGTCGAAAGACGGCAGATGTGTTATGAATTAACAATACGTGTAGCCCCTACATGCAAGAACATCGTGGGAGAGGGAGGGAAAACAAATAAAAACCTTGTAAAGTCTTTGGCCCTCTCTATTTTGGGGCGACTACCCTTTGGGTTTTAAAGGGATCTCCACAGACATTGACATAGTCTCCTCAACCACCACAAAGCCAAATAGCTGGATCTTCTGAGATCTAAAGAATTCCTTCATAATAACTTCCTAATACCATTTAAGTCATCGCATAAAAAGGATCTCTCATGTCTGCTAGCGCTCCCAATGAAGCTTTCTACTGAACGCTGAGAACTATAGGAATCCTGGAAATTTAAGGGTTTGAGGTTTGTGGTTTGAGGGCAAACCTGGGCATACTAAGTCAAAAATCAGGCCTGTTTCTGACCTTTTAACAGCCTGTTTCTGACCTTTTAACAGCAGTAAACAATATCATTTCGACTTCGGGGCAAAACTGTGCATAAAAACAGCACGAAAGTAACATTGTTTCAAGCCTGAGTATATTCTGAGCATCATATGACGTAATTTCTTGAAAAAGATAGCCCCAAAGGACAGTTTTCTGTGTGTTAAAATGCCAAACAGCTGGAGGAATGAGCAAATATGGGAGCCGACCTGAGAATAAATGCTGAAGAGGGCCGACATGTGCTTTGTATGCTAGGGCCGGACTGTGGTTTTAGTTAAATTACACAGAGCCGACCCATGCCATTTTTTTTTTTGTGATGAGTAAGTAATTATATACTGATCTGGGAGTTTCCTTTGGATCAAGAGTTCGTTTCTTCTGATCAGATTGAAGACGAATCTTGGGGCCTCTTAAACCTATCGTCAGTTTCATAAACTGCTAGCACTTCTATAGAGACCAGTTCACGATATTGGCTTATTGAAAGGAGGTCTATCTTGGAGGCCCTGTTACGTTTTTTTGTGGGAAGTCAGACGTGAAGCATGCCTTCATCCTACAATCATCTCAACTATCTAATCCTGGGAGATTTTCCAGTGGGGATCCTGCAAGAGTAAACCACATTCTCCATCTCCAGCTAAACACTATGACCAAAAAAAAAACTTACCAAACTATCAACAAAAACTTACCAAACTGTCCGTCTCCTCTGTCTACCTCTCTGCTGGTGCGTATCTTCCACCGTCTCCTCCCGCTTCCTCTGTGCAAGGCAGGTTCAGCGGCTGGAAACAAGAAACACGATTTCTCTCAGGCAGACACTAACACACGACTTCTGTATAAAAAAAAAAAATATATATATATATATATAGTTCAGGCAGACCCGGGTATATATATATGTGAAATAAAATCTACCGAGGATCAACTGACTTCTACACAGCATGATCATCACTGGGGATCATTCTTTAACCAAAACAAAATTCCCCAGGGATCAAGCCATGGCTATCCCATCCCCAGAATGAGGTGGCCAAGAAAATACCTGTAGCGCGCCTTGTAAAAGGAGGCCTAACCCATGCGCTCAGCACCGAGAGTGTTACCAGCAGCCAGCCAAGTCGAAGATGGGAGTTGCAGAGCTAAAACTCCACGAGAGAGGGTGAAAATGGCCGCGTCTTGGGGATTGACCCTATTTAGGGTTTCCCCCACTTTCCGAGGGCGGTGGGTTGCTTGGAGAGACCGCGTGTCCTTCATGCATACTCGCCCTTTGCATGGCGGTGAAAGGCCGCGTGGTAAAAAAAATATCTACGATTATAAATCTACGTATATATTTGTATATAGTTGTAAAAAACAAGTATATATGTTTGTGAATTATGTATAGGAGAATATAATATATGTTGTATCAAAATTTACATTTATTTTTATATATTTTGAGAGAATGTATGTTTTTAAAAAAAAAAAAAAAATTTAAATTATTTATATTTTGTTAGATTATATGTATTATAAAAAAATTAATTAATTAATTTAATAACATACGTTGTTAAAATATATGCCTTATAGGAATTTTAATTTTTAGTATTAAACCTTACTATGATTTTAATTTTAATTAATCAAATTAATTAATTTAATTATAACATATGTTGTTAAAATATATGTTTTTAGTATTAAACTTAACTATGATTGGTTGAGGTTTAAAACAATTAATGTTAATTAAGTTGTTTAGATTAAAGGGTAACATTTAAGGTTAACTAAAATAGAGATATTAAAAATTTTGCCGAGATTTCAACTCCTAGTCGAAGGGATGAAAGAGGCCCGAAATCTCAAAAGCAAGACACCATTAAGACCAGCACGACGAGCTGGACACCATGACAAGATTGTTTAAATAAAAACGACTATAGATTTTACTGCGCTAATCTTGACAATTTGTTATCTCATGATGCAAGTTATTAAATACCTACATTTTAGTTCTGCGTATATTTGATTGAACAACTAAGGATATGATTTTATTTTAATAACTCAGGGACTATCATGGTGACAACACGCAGAGGTCGAGGTCGGGGTCAAGGTCGACCACCGTCACCACCACCTCCTCCATCGCCAACACCGCCACCACCAACCTCAACACCAGAAATGCAGATCATAATGAGGTCATTGGAGGCTATTATGACCACGATGAACAAGCAGTCGGAAAGGGCCGCCGAGGTGGAAACCACTCAAGTGAGTCGAGAGAACTCTGAAAGGGCACATGGCCCAAGACTGGAACCGCTTCAGGACATATCGAGGGAGTTACAAAAGATAAAAGTTCCAGAGTTTTCAGGAGGACGACCCGGTAAGCATGCAGAGGAATAGCTGGAAGGCATGAAGAGATGCTTCGCATTGAATGAGTACACATCTAGTTCCAAGGCTAGGATGGCCGTCTTTCAGCTTAAAGGTGATGCTTTGAATTGGTGGTCAGACCTCGAGAAGCAGTTGCACCTTACTCCTCTTACAACTTCTTGGGAACTGTTCGAGGAGAGGTTCCACATGAAGTATTTTCCAAATTATTACAAGGAAGAACAGGCAGGTGCACTCCACGCCTTAGTACAGGGAGACAAGACGGTGGAGGAGTATGAATCTCGGTTTATGGAACTGGTAAAATATGTTCCTTACCTAGATGCAGATGATTGTCAGGTAGAGTGTTTTGTGTATGGACTTAACTACAAGATTAGAGCTCCGGTGCGGATGTGGAAGCCAACTTCAGTTGCCATGGCAGTTGAGTATGCTCGTTATGCAGCTGATATGTCAGATGGAAAAGGGGGCAGTAAGTTGACAGGAACCAATCAGTATGTTTCAGGGAAGGCGTCACGCCCTTACTTCAGGGAAGGACAATCTAGGCCTCCTCCTTACGGTAACAGGTTTACACCGAGGGGTAATACTTCAGTTAACTCAATCTCGCAGGCATCGTCCGCAACCCACCAAAGCTAGGGACGTACGCAGGGAAGTTCCTATAGAGGAGCAAGGGGTTTTAGAGGAACCAGGGGAAGGAACTCATCTCAGAGGATTCCTTCGAGCAACAGGCAAGCCCCTCCCAATCTCTCTGGTTGGGGATGCGGAGGTCCTCATTTCCAGCGAGACTGTTCCAAGGGTCAGTCAAGCAGCAGGCACAGGGAAGGAAAGGCACCCATGGATAGTTCAGGTAACAGTGATCGGATTCATGCAGCGGTGCATAACCACCAGGCAGAACATCAGTCTACCATAGTAGAATCCACTGGTAATGTAAACAATGTCAAACTTAAAATTTTGTTTGATCCAGGAGCAACTGATAGTTTTATTTCACCATTTGCATTAGATAAATGTGGGTTGGCAGCCTACGAGCACGATGATTTCAAACTGGTTGAAATGGCTTCAGGAGCTAAGCAAACAGTAGGTCTTAAAGTGAGAAGTTGTGAGGTTGACTTAGGAGTTTGCGCCACTAAGTTGGATGCTTATGTCACCAATTTGGGGACTTATGACCTCATTATTGGCATGGATTGGTTAGAAGGCCATAGAGCTTTCTTAGACTGCTATGCGAAGAAGGTGTTGTGCCTCGATGACGAGGGAAGGACAATTCAAATCCAAGGCTTGAAGAGGAAGGTATCCCTCCACTTCATCTCTATGGTGAAAGCTAAGCGGTGCCTAAGACAAGGATGCCAGTTGTTCGTAGTGGAGGCCGTGAGCGATAGTAAAGGACCTTCCTTGAATTCTTACCCAGTACTTTCCGAGTTCAAGGATGTCTTTCCGAAGGAATTACCAGGACTACCTCCAGAAAGAGATCTCGATTTCACAATCGAACTAAAACCTGGTGCAGAACCTATCTCAAAGACTCCGTATAGAATGACAACTCCAGAGCTCCGTGAGTTACAGATCCAGTTAAAAGAGTTGCTAGATTTGGGACTGATTAGACCTAGTATCTCGCCGTGGGGAGCGCCAGTGATCTTCGTTAAGAAGAAGGATGGATCTCTGCGACTGTGCATAGATTACAGAGATTTGAACAAGGCCACCATGAAGAACAGGTATCCCATACCAAGAATTGATGACCTCTTTGATCAAATGAAAGGTGCGTCAGTCTTCTCAAAGATTGATTTACGATCAGGGTATCACCAGTTGAGGATCAAGGAAGGCGACATTCCTAAGACTGCCTTTCGAACTCGATTTGGGCATTACGAGTTTGTAGTGGTACCATTTGGTTTGACCAATGCTCCAGCTGTATTCATGAGCCTCATGAATGGGGTCTTCCGAAAATACTTGGACTGCTTTGTTCAGGTCTTCTTAGATGATATTCTTATCTATTCTAAGAATGAGAAGGAGCACGAGGAACACTTGCGGTTAGTCTTGACATGCTTAAGGGAACATAAACTTTATGGTAAATTGTCAAAGTGTTCCTTCTTCCAAAAAGAGATTCACTACTTGGGGCACATCATCTCAGGTGAAGGGATCTCTGTAGACCCAGAAAAGGTAAAGGCCATTGAAGATTGGCCAATTCCAAGGAATGCTCATGAGGTGCGCAGCTTCATGGGGTTAGCAGGCTATTACCGGAGGTTTGTGGAAGGATTTTCTAAAATTGCAAAACCTATTACCACCTTGCAACGCAAGGGAATCCGGTATGAATGGACCGATGAATGCGATGCCGCTTTTACAGAGTTAAAAAGATTGTTGACAAGTGCACCGATCTTGCGGGTACCAGACATGGATAAAGATTTCATGGTATGCACCGATGCCTCGAAGTAGGGATTAGGATCGGTGTTGATGCAGGAAGGTGGGGTAATAGCTTATGCATCTCGAAAGTTGAAACCTCATGAGGAGCAGTATGCCACGCATGATCTAGAATTGGCAGCAGTAATGTTGGCACTAAAATTATGGAGGCACTACCTAGTTGGTAGAAGCTTCACCCTTAAAACAGACCATCAGAGCTTGCAATACATCTTTACCCAAAGGGATTTGAATGCTAGGCAAAGGCGATGGAGTGAGTTCATGAGTGAGTATGACTTTGGTATCTCTTACATCAAAGGAAAGGAGAATGTGGTGGCAGACGCTCTAAGCCGAAGGCCGAGACTTTTCTCCTTAATTCCCTTGAAGGTTGACTTGAGGGAAAGGATACTAGGACAACTATTGGGCGATAGTTGGTATCTAAAAGTAACCTCAGCTATTCAGAATGGAAAGAAACAGGAATTGAAGTATGATGGGTACCATCTTGAGGAAGATGGATTGTTGCGATATCAGGGAAGGATGTATGTTCCTAAGGAAGGTGATATCAGGGAAACCATCCTTAGAGAGGCCCATAGATCGCATTACTGTGCGCACCCAGGGGTGAAGAAGATGTATGCTGACATGAAGCAACTCTTCTTTTGGCCAGGTATGAAGATGGATGTAGTGGATTTTGTTTCGAAGTTCCTTGAGTGTCAACAAGTGAAGGCAGATCATCGTCACCCGGCCGGTCTCCTACAACAGCATGATGTCCCTATGACTAAATGGGAAGTCATTTCCATGGACTTCGTTGTAGGATTACCACTCACATCTCTGAGACATAATGCTATTTTGGTGGTAGTCGACAAACTGACCAAAAGTGCTCACTTCATTCCAGTTAGAGACACCTATGATGTGACAGATGTGGCAAGGGTATTCATAAATGAGATTATACGTCTTCATGGAGTTCCTAAAAAGATAATCTCAAACAGAGACCCTAAGTTCACCTCCAGATTTTGCACAAGCATGCAGTCAGCATTAGGGACACAGTTGAACTTAAGCTCAGCTTATCACCCCGAGATAGATGGACAGACTGAGAGGGTGAATCAAGTGATGGAGGACATGCTTAGGATGTATGTTATGGATCAGCAGACACAGTGGGAGAAATATCTTCCTTTAGTGGAGTTTGCATACAACAATAGTCATCACAGCTCCATTGGTATGCCGCCATATCAGGCATTGTATGGGAGGCCATGCAGGACACCACTCAGTAGGGACAGGTTAGAGGATCGAGTTTTAATTGGGCCTGAATTGATTCAGGAAATGGAGGAGCAAGTGATACAGATTAGGCAGCGGCTGAAGGAAGCACAGGATAGGCAAAAGAGTTACGCTGATGCACACAGATCAGATAGAACTTATGGAGTAGGGGATCGAGTATTTATTCGCATCAGACCAAATAAAAGTACCATTCGGTTTGGGAAGGGTACCAAGTTGTCACCTCGCTTTATAGGTCCATTTGAGATTCTTGAGAAAATCGGACCAGTTGCTTATCGTCTCGCGCTGCCACCCCCACTTGCATAAAACTCATAATGTATTTCATGTTTCTGTATTACGACATTACATAGCTGATGAGACTCACAAAATTCATTGGAAGGAATTGCAGGTCTCGGACGAGGGAACCTTCAGGGTCGAACCATTACGTATACTTGATCGTAGGGTTCGACAGCTCCGTAGTCGCCATGTGGACCAAGTTAAGGTCCAATGGGACAAGTATAGCCCAGGGTCTGCTACCTGGGAGGATGCAGAGACCATGCATCGAGATTTTCCCTCACTATTTTGACCATAACTTCGGGACGAAGTTTCCCGAAGGGTGGGTGTATGTAATGCCCATATTTTGATTCGGCATATTTATTAGTTAGACACACCATACTTTATTTCTTATATATTTTGTCGAACTCAGCTCGACTGAGTAAACTATATTAGACCTCATTATATGATGTTACTCTGTCTTATGATTTCACCATGATTATGATGTTACTATGTTATGTAGTTATGATGTCATGATTATCATATGATTTCCTTATTTTACGATTTCAGTATATGTTTATATGTTTTCATTAATGAAATGTGAAATATATGATTTGGTACGTGCATACCATCTTCTTATGTGAATTATTGAAATGTTATATGTATCTATGATGAGCTAAAAGGTTACATGAAATGAAATGATAACATGGATCAATTGGCGATCAATGGAAAATGCTTTCTATAAATTGTATTTTGCAAAACAGTAACCTACAGGACACAAGGGCTATGGGATAGCCAGTTACTTGATCTGATATACATTGGAAAGGAAAAACATGTTCATACAGCAAACCTTAGCAGCCAAAATGAGGATACGATAACACAAACTGATAATCCCGATAGCAACAAGTATGAGTCGATAAGGGCGTAGGCCCAGTATGTTTAGAGGGATGGATGTGTTTCCCACCCTATGTTTCCATGAGACCCGAGGTCGTGGGAGGGCCGTGCTGAGACACGCTCCCCATGTTGTTGTGATGACGATTGTCGGATGCCTGCTAGGGGAGGATAGGTCCGCTGTTCAGCCGACGCTATCGCTCTCAAGTTCTATGTGGTCAGATCGGTGAGTCCGACATCCACTGTTGTACTAGCAGAGGAAGGATAGGGAGGATGCTGGACGTAGGTTATGATGGGAGGATGTGTTAGTTAGTACTATTGAGGGTTTAGTATTCCTTGATTCCGAGTTAGTGGAAGTAGGCACCCTTCCTGTACTTGATTGATTAAACTAATGTAAACATAAATACAACGATGTTAAATCGTAAAGGGTTAACTGTTAAATAACCGAGGATGTTAAAGTAATTATACTATATATTATGCGTGCTCTTCTGCATGGGGGTAGATACTATTATTAGTTAGCAAGTAGGCATAGGCGGAATGGGGTTTGTTTATAGTACATGTCCGACATGTGCATACACTGGCCATGCATGCACACCTTGTACGTGTACAATATTACTGGTGTATAACATACTTGTCATGCTTGAATAGTAGTATAAATGTCATAGATAACTCAGTTAAGGATACATCAATCAACTTAGGTAATGAATGGTTACGTTGTCAATGTGTAAATAAGTGAATTAGTAATTATATGAAAACATTGTAATAATAAACTAAGACAAGTGTCGTCAGTTAACATTGTCATAGAAGAACTGTTGTGAATAGGGTAATGATAGTGTCTAATTAATTAGTAAAATTGTTTAAGCCCTCACAAGTGCTTTGTTTATAAGAACAAGGATGCTATGTTGATGATAGGGTACTCATGTGATAAACAAATAATTAAGAATACTATGATTGATTCACCTTTTATTATTGTCAAAGGGTGGTTTAATTATTATCATTAATTAATAAATGATATTCCAGCAACATTTATATCCCTATCGTAACAAATGCAATATAAGTAAGATTTAAAATATTGATTTATAAATTAATATTGTGTGATTATTTCCATTTCAAAAGTTAGCCATAATAAGATAATCATTTTTGGAATAAACGTGATGTGATGGAAAATGGTTATTTAATTATTCATTGTTAATCTTGGAATTTAAACCTCAAGCTAAGTAGTCTCGGCGGATAAGGTGGATCATTAAGACACACCATGTCCAAGTTGACAAGGGGCAACTAATTATATAATATTTTATTAATTACATTAATAACATTAAAATATCAAGGATGGCGGATAGACTTGTATTTAATGAAACTTGTCCCGAATGGATAACCTTGGGGTGATAATCCCCACCATAATAAATATTTACGACCGTCAATCCAAAACCAACTAATTTTTCCATGAGAGTAATTAATTATACATTTTTTTATAAAGAACCGTGTATGAATGAACTGGTGAGAGGGGTAAATGTTGAGGGGCCCGAGAGGGGGATTTTGGGGCGGTGGAGTAAGCCCAAGATATTCTCGAGGAAGGGAAATTATATAGGGGGGGAGAGCTTGGAGAAAGGGGAGGTTTTTTTTTGATTGAGGGAAGAACAGAAGTGGGGAGAACAGAAAGTTTGGAGAACAGAAGGATTTTGAGAACAGAAGGAAAGACTGCTCTCGGGATTATCAGATTGTGGGCTCGGGGGCTTGGAAATCCTTTGATTTCCAAGGGCCAGCAAGATAATAGCTAGTCGGTAGGGTGGACACTTCAGTTTGGCTGTCTAAGGGGTTATACAACCTGCTACAACTTACGGTTAGCATCAGCATCAGGTAATTTCCGTTATTTACTATTATGCTAAAACTTACTGTAAACATGCATAACTTGCTATTTACTGATTTACTGCTATTTACTGATTTACTGAGTTGTGAAACATATTCTTATGCTAGATCATGATTGTTGGAAAGGAAATATTGGTATGTTTGTCTATTTTAAATTACGAATGCAAGGTGATAAAAGAAAACACGACAGTATACTAAATATTATTTAGGCACATAGTAATTCTTAGAAATTTACTTCCATAAACTGGTAAAGTTAAAACGTAGAAAATTAAACCTGAAATTTTACATAGTGCTCTACTGTAAAAAAACCAGAGCACTACATGACTGGTGGAACGAACCTAGCCGTGAACTCATCATATGTACCGCACAACTGCTCCACTGCCTCTCTTGTATCCTACTCAACCTGTTTAAATGTCTCAAGTAGTGTTGGATTTATTTCTTGTCCAATTTGGTCTTGTACCTACTCCTGGTTATCGGGTAGTTCTGCTAACTTGTCTTCAATCTGCTGTGATACCGCCATGGCATTCTCCAGAAGCTACTGCAACTAATTATCCATCTGTCTCTTTTTGTCGTAATTCCTGTACTTCTTTCTTTGAACCGGATATCTCCTTGTATCTTGGCAGCCTCTCTCTAGGTGGCAGAGCTTTAACCGCTGCGTTCAACTTGTCCAGTGCGGTCTGTTTTTCTTCTACTGTGGTCTTGAGCTGTAGCAACCCTTGATCCACTTCAAGGGTAGTGATTTCCTGTGAAACCTTATCTAGGAGAGATTGTCACTTAGCCATCTCATTTGTAATGCTTTTCGAGGTGGCGCTTACTGCTTTCTCTCTGACTTGCTATTCAGTTAATGGTGCTTGTATGTTCATTTGCACCATCAACAAGGTAATATCATCCTGATAAAAAATTTCCTTATCTTGCATCTCCGACAGCAAAGATCTTACCCTATCCCCAATCCTCAGAACTGTGTCCACGGGATCATCCTGGAGTTCTATACCTTCAATATCCTATGCAACATTCGATATGGTAGTCTCCAAATTTTGTCGGCGATCCAGTTCGTTCCGTAGCTGCATTTGCCTGTTTGCTGCGGTGAGCTTTGCTTGTGACTTCATTGACTCCACCGTCCGGTCATGCATCTCCTCAACGATCTGCGTGTGGATGAAGTGCAATCCTGGTAAGGGGATTTTGGCTAAGTCGAGCTCTACCCTCTCGACTCCCTTTGTGTCCAACACAACTTGTTCTGCCATTGGCAATGTAACAGCCAATGGGTCCACATGGACAATTCTACTCTTTGATGGCAACATTATTGCTAACTACAACGACATTTACTGCGAGGTTCCTGCTGACCTCCCTTCTACTCTTGTGTCACGTGGCAAGCTCAGGATTTTCTGGACATCGTCCATTTTCTTCATCAGACCTTGCATTGTGAGCTATGTCTTTTGCAGGTCATCCTGTATGACCTTATCCTTTTTATCTTTATCTGCCATGAGCTCCTTCATCTGCTCTGAGACTGTTTCAGCTATCATCTCGTAGTCATCATCATTGAGGACTGCCTCCAATTGAATCTTTGTGGACTTTACCTTCTTCCTTGACTTTGGCTTCTATGAAGTCTCAGGTTCTTTTCTCTTCCTTGTTTCTTTAGTGATTGGGCATGAGAGTGGGATTGGCTCATCCTCTACTCATTCTATCTCCACGTCCATAATTTCTACGGGGAACTCTGGTTGGCAATCTCTCATGAGGTCTTCAATGTTCTGCTCATACATGATGTAGTTCCCTAAGAACCACTCTGGTTTCTTCATTTGTGCTTTTGGCAATATGAAGATACATTTCATATCCACCTCAAAGTTGATGACGCGAATATACTTCGTCGTGGCCTACTTTGTAATGCGGGTTGTCTTCGTGATTGCATCGCGTAGCTAAATATAGTACTGGTAAAAGACTTCTACTGGTGCTCTGAATTGGTGTTTTCCCAAAGGTTTACGAACTTAAACCCTCTAGGATCATTGGTGTCCATAATGATGCCCACATAATCTCTCGGCTCCTTCCATCCACAAAAAGCAATCAGGACGATGAGCCAGGTGAAATGGAACTGGCCGCCATTCACCTACGTGTCGTTGAGTTCTTCAAGGAACTCATTCAACATAAATTGACACCAATTAAATTTGGTGCCTTCAGCCACTGCGGCACCGAGGAGTATTGCACCCGTAGGCACCTCCGAAGGCCTAGCTGTTTTGAGTATCTTTCCTATGAGCAACTGTGTTACACATCTTGTTGCTCTGTCCTCTATATCTTCCATTGGGAAACCTCTTTTTCCCTTCGCTACTGGGTGGGTTCTCTTCATCTTCTTAACAGCCTCTTTATCTTTGCTCTTCCCTTGGAAGAATTGCTTAGGATCCTTACCATGCTTGCTTAGCCAAGTGATGCAGTGGATCAAATTGATGCTAATATCAATGTTCTTGTCCAGCTACAGATAACCTTGGTGGATTCATGCCATGAGTGTGCAAACCACAATATTAAGTTCTGGAGAGTGGTCAAAATGTGGCAATCTTAGCAAGTTCAGTAGCCCCGAATGAACGACAAGTGTTAGCCAGCTCTCGGAAACCAGGTTAAGAGTTTCCTTGGCATCCTTTTTCCACCACATATACGTGTCTAGTTGAAAATATGGGTACTTGGGAACATCTGGCTCGTCCTTCTTCATTCCCAAGGGGTCATAATCCTGCCATTTACATTCTGCTATCTTTCCTAGCAGATTCTTAGCAGTCGCTACATGCTTGCAGATAGGTGACAGAGGAATGTCATATCTCACATTCTTGGACAATTTAAACATAGGGGCATTCAGTGCCCACGGGGAGATATATTCGGGTGTCATCTTCAAGGGTTCTTTCTGATAGACTGACGATTTTTGTGCCGAGGAGCCCATATTTATGACCTTGCTTCGAAGTCCTCTTACGTGTTTTCCTTTATCTTTCACTTTTTCCTGCATTGTCGGATTAATTCTTGGTGATCTGCGGGGTCCTTCACCTTGTTCTATGGTGACCTTCTTAACTGGAGTTTTCATTAACTGCCGAATCCCTTCGTGCTGAAAGATCCTCAGTGCTTCTTCAATGGTCAGTTCTTCTTCTCTATAGGAAGGTTCGGACATTCATTAATGAGATAGCGGGTAAGGTAGACAAAATACAGATGGATACTAGCTCGAAGAGGTTAATCACAAGAAAATTCTAAGTGCTCGATAACGCCCATGAGTCTCCCCATGGTGTTATTTATAGGTGTAGTAGACCCCCTCCCGCGCCCTGCAATGGCTAGATAGTCATTTGATGTGGTGTTCGTTGGTGAATTTGAGCGGATCCTTTGGTCTTTTCTATCGTCAGTGTGCTCAGAACGGCTATCTTCTCTTTAAATGCTGAAGCGGTTACTGTAACGGTCATCTAACGACTATTTTTCTGAAAAGCCATGCAATGGCTATTTTTCTCTGAGTGTTGCGCTGAACTACATGGCAAGCTATCTGCAACCCTGCGCAACTACTTCGCAGTGCCAACATTTTCCAACTGCGTGGCTTCCACTTTTTTTTTTCCTTCAGCGCAGCTTCACCAGTGTTGCGCGGTACATAGATTATTCTTCTTATCATACCTTCTTCCTTTTATCATAGATGTAGAAACTTCTTTATATTTCTAGTGTCCAATTTCAACTATACTTGACACTTAGAACTTCTTACCTTTGCTTGTTATTCAGGGTTCTATGAAGCAGTGCTATCATGGTATAGCTTTAGCCTTCTTCCATTTATCAAGGTTGGCAAGGTATCACCAGCTAAATTAGCTAACTGGACTGCACCAGTGTTAGTAACATGTATCACAGTATATGGGCCAAGCCAATGCATCTTAAATTTACCAGGTAATTTCATAAATTTGCTATCATAAAGGAGGACTAGATCACTTACCTGAAAACACTTGTTCTTTATATGGCAATCATTGCATGCTTTCTCGCGGTCCTTCTGTGCTTGCTAATGGAAGCCTGCGATGAAGCAATTTTCCTCCAAGCCCAGTAAGTGTAGCAATCTTTCTTCTAGAGCTTTGCAATCTGCCATCCCTGTAAATGCAGCGATTCTTAAACTAGGGAAAATATATTCCATAGGAATTATAGCTTCCTGCCCATACACCAAGCAAAAGGGTGTCTGTCCTGTCAATTTCTTGCATGTGGTCCTGTATGCCCATAGCATAGAAGAGACGCACAGGTCCCAATCATCTCTATTTACATTGCATACCTTAGTAAGTGTGTTCTCCAAAATTTTATTGAAAGCCTCTACAGTACCATTCGCTTATGGATCATATGGAGTACTGCGTTGATGACGAATGTGGAATTCCTTTGTAAGTGCCTCAATAGTCTTGTTCAAGAAGTGAGTAGCTTGGTCACTCCTCAAAATCTTTGGACAACCAAATCTGGTGAGTATTTCGTCAAAAATAAACTGCGTAGTAGTACTGATGCTACAATCCTTAACTGGTTTTGCTTCTGCCCATCTGGTGAGGTAATCAGTAGCAGTAATAATATACCTTGCAACCGTTCTTTTTCCTGGTGGGTTTATAGGACCCACAAAGTCTATTGCCAATTTTTCAAATGGCTGCAATGTCAACTTTGGATTTAGTGGCATCTCATCTCGGCGTGATGGTTTTCCTATCCTCCGACAGACATCACAGTTCTTGCAATATTATTTGGCATCTTTATGGAGCGTAGGACACCATAGCCCTGTGCGCAATATCTTCTGCACAGTAGCCCTTCCTGCATAGTGACCTCCCGCAATTCCTGAGTGTGCATCCGCTAGAATAAATGGCTTCTCATTATCGAATATGCACCTGCACAGGACTTCATCCGACCCAAGTTTGTATAACTGACCTGCAATTATAGTGAATTCCACAGTGCGCACCACTAACTGTTTTTTTTTGCTGGATAGAGAATTCTTGGGGTGTTAGCCCTATGGTTAGGAAATCAATGATATCCTTGTAATAATCATCGACAACCTGTATACTAAATAACTGCGCATCAGGCAGACTATCTTCAATATTCGTCGGCTCCTCTCCTATCTCAATGCTTGACAGATGATCAGGTCCCAAGTTCAGTCTACCTTGCTTGACAATAATCTCAAAGTCATATTCTTTGAACATCAATAGCCATCTGCATATGCAACCCCCCTAACACTGGCTTGTTGACCAAGTATTTCAATGCAAAATGATCAGTAAACATAAGGAAGTGCGATCCTAGCAAGTAGTGTCTAAATTTATGTAGGGCATGTACCATCACAAGGCCTTCCCCCTCAGTAGCAGTATAGTTCTTCTCTGATGTTGAAAGCTTTCTGGTAGAAAATGCAATAGGGTGGTCAATACCTCCCTCTCCTGGTTGAGCTAGCACGATCCTGAGGGCAATACATGATGTGTCAACATGGACATGGAATAGCTTTGTGTAGTCTGGAAAGGCTAGAATTGCTGCAGTGACCATCTTTTCTTTTAATGTATCAAAACCCTGTTCGCATTCTATGTTCCAAATGAATAGTGTGTCCTTCTTCAACAGCTTTTCCATCGCTGTGGTTATGTGTGCATAACCCTTTATAAATTTCATGTAGTATTTGGTATGGCCTAAGGTAGATCGCAACATCTTGACTGAATTTGGCATTGGTAAGTTTGCAATAACTGCAATCCTCACAGGGTCTACCATCAATCCTTGCTTACAGACAATGTGGCCAAGTAAAATCCCATAGGGCACATAGAAAATACATTTCTTCAAATTAAAAGATATTTGATGCTGTCGACACTTTTCTAGCATCATACAGAGGTTCGCGCAATGATTTTTCAATAGACCGAATACAGTCCAATCATCAAATTATGCTTCTAGAAACTTGCGCATAAAATCTTTAAATGCTGCAACGACAACTCTGGAGAATATGGCAGGTGCGTTCTTCAGTCCAAAAGGCATGACGATGTGCTGGAATGACCCCCATTCTATAGCAAATGTCGTCTTATGCCTATCTACAGGATCAATCCTTATCTGATGGTAACCAGAGAAACCATCAGTGAAAGAATATGCCTCATTTCCTCCAACGTTATCAAGCACTTTGTCTGTGAATGGAGTAGGAAATGGGTCATGCATGGAAGCATCATTCAATTTTATGAGATCCACACAAATCCTGATCTTGCTTTTCGTTTTCTTGTCTTAAACAACCATGGGGCTAATCCATTCGGATTCTTCAACCAGTTCAATGATTCCTGCCTCTAGCATCTTATCTAACTCTGCACGGATTCAATCTGTATGGACTATGCTTGACAGGCTTAGCACATGGCTTTAAAGGTATTTTCATGACCCCTAGGTCTCCCAAAATTCCTTTCATCTCTGTAAATTTTGTCAAAAACAGTTCCTGATACTCATGTAAGGTATCTGCGATCTCTGCAATAGTCTTATCATCCCAATAATCTCCTATTGATGCAAACTTCAGCTCTTTGTCTGTGCCAATGTTCACTTTTTGTGTTTTTACTAGTCCAGTCATATCTGGGATTTCCAACGGAGGTCCTTCTATCTCGTGCACGCCTTTTGAATCTAGTATATCTATGTTGCGCGGGTCCTCCTCATTGTCTTCATTTGTATCATTGGTATATTCAACTAAGTTGTAACACTTGATAATGTGCTCTTCATGTTCCTTCCATTCTGATTGTAGGTGTGCAGGAATGCACTTTGTCCCAAAAAACTCCTGCAATGTCATGTTTTGATGAGGAAAGTCATCCTGGAATATGCGCTTCTTGATTGGTTGTAATGTTTCATGGATTAGTGGATTCTCATCTTCAAAACTGAAGTCCTTCTGGAAGTTCGCAGTGAGCAGCTCCCAATTAGTGAGTTTGTTCCGCAACTCCAGGTCTAGGTACCATTTCTCTGGGATACCTACATCCAATGTGTGTACAAATAAATGTACCCATTCTTTAGGTGGTATTTCCACCCATGCCTTTGAATAGATTTCGATGTGCTAGCTAGGATCTATCTGTCCATTATACTTTTTGAAGGGTAAAGTAGCCCTTTCGGTGAACTGGATCTGCATCTTAGTTCTGCATTGATCCCAAGTGGTCAATGTTTTCTTATGTGCATTCCACCATCTGGTAGGTGTATCGGACAATGCCATATCTAAAGCTGATAGTATATGCTCATCTGGTATAGCTCTAGTATATTCCCTTATGAAACTGTAAACATTAGCAGAGCCATCATATGTGGGAATAGGACTCACCTCTTTTCCAATCCAACGCAGTGATTTCATAACCTGCGCACATATTTTTGCTGATACTTCATGCATGCGGCTTTTCTAGTTCTCCAATCCTGTATCCGAGTCAGAGATACAAGAAGTGTCACATCGCCAACTGAGCGTACCATCCGCAGTAGGATTAATGTAGTCTTCCTTGTTCACAGTCAGTTGGTATAGTCGGTCTAAATATTGAGCTTGGGATTCCTCCTAAATTGGCTCACTGTATCTGTCACAATCTTTAGGATCCAATGGTGCGATGAATCTAAGATGCTTCCCTTCAAAGATCATCTTCTTTGTCTTCAAGTTTATGACAGCCAAGTTATCCATAGCCCAATCAATTCTCAATATTGTTAGAAAAGGTTGACTATCGTCCACAATTTCAATAACTTCAAAGTCTGCATGACTCTGTACTCCGTCGATGTCAACTACTACATTAGCTAAGTGGCCAAAAGGTATGACCTTCTCTTGATTAGCCATCCATAACTGGATAGGTGACCAAAGCAACTTTGGTCGACCCATCCGCTTCCATGTCTGCTTAGTCAAAACATTCACTTTTGATCCCATATCAAGGATGACTTCATCCATTTCAAAATCTCCTATCTACGCAGTAAGCCTCATCTCTTGTCCTGTTCTTTTGTGTTTTTTTCTATGATGTACAGCGCTATCTGAAGTCTCTGTTGCAATCTGAGGTTCATACTGGCTGATGAGCTTCTGGAGCTCTACTATGGCTTTCTCGCTTTTTAGTAACTGCATGTAGCTTCGCAAGAACTGCGCAATAGAAGTACGGACATCTGTCGCAGTGCTTGTGTTATCATAAGGAGCCGACATGTCTTCAACATGCGGTGTTTCACTGTGCAGTGGGATCCTTGATGACTTATCTGCTGGTTCTCTAAAGGGGTACTTTTCCTGGAGCTTTCCTTATCCATAGTGTTTCAAGGGGATCCTTCTTCGTATGTGAGTCCCCTGATGTTGAAGCTTCCGCTCCTCTATCGTGGCCTATCTCAGCACCACTGCGCATAACCACATTGATGCTCAGATCCACTGGTCTATTTTCTATTGTGATACATTGGACATTCGTGTTCGGTGCATCCGTCCGTCTTCATTTCTTCATTTCAACCTCTAGCACTGGGCAATCTTCAATAACATGGTCGAATGATTTACAATAATTGCACATAGTGCATGGGTTAATACACTCTCTGGATATGTGACCTTGTTGGCCACAATTATAACAAATGACTCGGCCGCGGCCTCTTCCCTGCACTGGGCCAACATTTCTTCCTCTGCTACAGTATACACCACCATGACCTCTGTATCCTCCTTGGTCATATTGTGCATTTTCTTGTTTTGGCTGGGCATCTTCTTGTACGCAGTACAAGCCAGCACCTCGCATTGAGTCCATGTCCCTTTTTCTTTCATTCATTAATTCATATGCACGGCAGTTGGATTCATCATGTCCAATTGATTTATAGAAACTGCAATATAAATTTTTAGGTGTTTTCACATATTTCTATATAAGATAATAGTCTTCAGGTCTGTGTCCTATGGTTCTACAGATTTCACACCATGGGGCCTGGTTCTGATTCAATGGGTTTGGCGCACCACTGTTAAGATAGTCGTGGAATAGAGGGAAATGCTCTCTGTCATGGCCTTCTCCTTTACAAGTTGTACACCAAACCTCATGTCTAGGATCATACCTTTGTTCTTTGCCATTTTTCATGCTTTGCAACTCTAGTGTCAAGGTGGTCAGCTGGTTCTGGATCTGAGACATCCCAGAACTAGTCTCACCAATCGGCAAGCCTCTAGCTTCATTGTGATCTCCAAGGCCTCTGCCTGGGACTCAACCTTCTGCTACATCAATGGTAACCGAATATGGGGCAATAGTGCAGCAATGAACCATTCCTTGTGGTATTCTGAAGCTATAACAAAGCTCACTTGGTCTAATAGGGTCTTGAACTTCTGATCAAACCCCCAAACTGTTTCAGTCGGTTTCTGCCTTATTTCTTTCAACTCGGTTATACACTGAGATTCAGATTTAGGTTTCTTAAATTCTGCTATGAGTGCAGCTTTAATTTCCATGAGAGTTCTCAGCTATATGGTAGAGTATTTAATAAACCAATGTAAAGCTCTGTCTCTAAAGGTGGTGATGAGCTGTGCTTGCTTCACCACATCATCCTGAATTTGTCTTACACTCCATATAGATTCACAAAGAAAACAATGTTGGTCAGGGTCTTCTGAGCCAGTTCCTCTGAATATTGGTAGCTTCATATCTATGTTTTCCATTGTACTACTACGTGGTGGAGCGTCGGGATTAGTGTGCGGCTGTTGTAAAGGGCTCTGCACAGTAAATATAAATGGGACTATCAGGAGAGATGGACTAGGCTGAGTCTTCTGCGGGGTGGGTTGAGTAGCGAGTGGTTTTTGAGATAAAGGTGGTGTGGTCTCTGTAGCCGGTGCCTTCTTAGGCATAAATGGCGATATAGCTTTGTTTTCAATGTTATACGAGATCTCAGTATTAATATGAAGTCTAGGGACTCCCGGATTCTTATTAATTTTATATCTCTTACCACTTCTAAGAGTATGTGTTTCTTCGTCAGAATCAATATATGTACAGTTTATCATGACAAGCTTCAAGAATATTACTGCATTCTTAAAACACCTTTCTCAGCTAACATCATCTTAATGTAGAGACTGAGATTGTTCAGGAACTTACCTTGAAATCCTCTGAAAATGTTTGCTTCTACTTGGCTGTAGGATTTGAGTGTGTCTACAACAAATTCTGTTACAAAGCCTTCTAACATATGATCGACCCAATAGTCAACTGCACATGACAATGGGCTATCTAGCGCTTTGAGCTGTGTTGTGAGCTTAGGATTCCATTCCGTGGGTACTCCTCCCTGGAAATAGTTTTTCTTCTCTGCGAGCCATGAGATCCACGCATGCAACTCATTTGGAAAGGTTTCCCAAAAAATGTCGTGAATGTCATCCAATAGATATCTATTCGACCACTGTGTGTCACTTAGACGTGGATGTCTATTCTCTTGCTTGTTAAAAGCTCTTATGGTCTTATCCCACCAAGCCTGTATTTCTATCTTTTTAGGATGCCAATAGTCAGATCCTTTGGGGAACTGATATTCTTCTTCAGACATCGTGATTGCTACTCATCATGGATTCTAGCGTGGCAACAGAACCATTTGTTGGCTTAAACTGACCTAGAGGTTTCCAATTAGACCCAGGTTCTTTGCAGTTCTCCCTTTTGACCAACAAAACCCCTTCACACCGGCCCTTTCGTCAACAACCTGCGAGCAGGTTGAGGTCTCACCCGAGGTGTATCTTATGGGGTACTATGGAATCAGGTATCCACAGTAAATGATAAGTTGTTTATATGAACAATCTGCGCAGCGCAGGACAGAAGGAGTGCACTGCAGGGAAAAGCGGTGCGGTACGCAGCACGATCTACTCTGTGAAGGCACCCTATGGGCCTCACTTAAAGACTTCTTACTACTGTGAGTTCTCTACTAGAACTGCGAGTCCACCATGCTGATTCTTTACTTGGAAGATCTTGAAAATGCTAAGGCACTGAAATGAATATCACTCGTCCATTCATTCAGGTACTTACTGGTTATCTTTCTAGCATTCATTCAAGAACTTGGATCTATACAACGTGAACTGAAATGATAGTTATGACTAGTTGTGATACGTTCCTTCACTGCATTTAAGAAAGCATTAAGCTTAAATGACTGATTCACGATCTTAACATATAATTAAAATGTTCACCATTCTTCTGTTCACATGGAACTTAGCATATCATTCCCAAAACTTCTCCTATTGGTAAATGCATATCAAAGTTCTCCTACTACAGCATGCAAGGAAACATTCAAACATTCATTCTACAAGTAATACAGACAGTCATTCATTCATAAACATCATCGCATAACACAGGATTTAACATGGTTCACTTCCCCGGATGGAAAGCTACGTCCACAAGAACGGTTGGTAATATATTTCTTTCAAAAAGGGATGGGGCAACCGTTCTTAGTCTGTGCACTCAGCTGCAGACTCTCCTTTCTCTTGGCTAGGTCTCTTTGGACACAGCTGCAAAGCCTTTACAATATTGTCAGCTCAGAGAGATTTTACAATACAAAAGGTTATCTCAAGATTACTCTAACAACTAGCATCTAGCCCCCAAAAATAGAGCAACCCCATCCCATACAAAATTGCCTTCTTAAATAGATCATGCCCGAAGGTCATGTCTATACAATGTCGAAGACCTAGAACCCAAAACCCTAAGGGTTTCGAAAACTGCTTTAGTTTTCTAAACTGGCTTGCTGGCTCTTGGTAGCATCTGTTTGATCCTGGTGGATCTCCACGTCCTCATCCTGTCGCTATTGGCCTTCCTGTCACACGTGTGCCTACAGGCTGCTTCTACCGAACCGTTTCTCTCTAACGGTTTTACCTTCTCATCGTGCTAAACGTTACTTTTCTTAACAATCCATGCGCGGCCACCTTCCTGATTTGCCTATGTCCGCCGCTCGGCAATCTTGGATTATCTTTCCAAAAATGGCTGCTACCGGTCCAACCAGTACCTGCACTTGATACTTGTCCAGCACACCGCTTTGCTGGCTCCACGTGGCCTCCTAAGTCCGCAGCACTGCTTTTGCGCAGTACTGGTCTTCGTATCACAACCAAAACCTTGATGTTGTGCGCAACTCTGCAGTCTAGTCCAAAGTTGGATGCTGCACACAACTTCACAGCATCCTCAATACTTAGCCAAAATTGCATTTTCGAGCTGCGCTCAGCTCAGCTTTCCCTGCATGTATTAAAAAGGTGTTTCCAAAAATTTGTCTCAACCTAGGCCCAACAAGGGGATGTCGTCATTGGATAGAGCTTTCCAATGGTACCGACCTTGCCCCATTTGGACACTGGAGGGAGGAGTTATACCCCTTGGAAGATTGATGAAGTTACCCTTGCAGAAACAGGGTTCTGCACGCACGATTCTGCGGGTTGCGGTTGCGGGCATGCCAAATCCACGTTGAGAGTTTTGGGCCACCCGCAATACCAAACCCAAAAGTAGCAGGTTTCGGGTTTCGGGCTCGTCAAACCTCGCACGACAGGATTTAGGCCTCCCGCAATCCCGCACCCGACATTGGTAGGTTTCGGGTTGCGGGTTCGTTAAACTTTCACTACGGGATTTAGACTTCCCGCAACCCCGCACCCAACATTGCGTATTTCGAGTTTCGGTAGACCACCCCATGGGGAAGCAGTTGAAATTGGGTTTCGGGTTTCAGGTTGCGGGTTCACCAAAACTCGCACTAAGTGTTTGGACTTCCCGCAATCCCGAACCTGAAACTGTGGGATCCATTGTTGTGGGATTCACTTTTCAGGAATCGTTGTGCGGGATGCGCATTTCGGGATCCGTTGTTGTGGACTCGAGTTCTTCGACTGGGTGTATGGGCGCTCAGTCAATGGTTTTGGAGAAAAAAATGTTTCACGGTCTCCAGCCGGCCACGTGGGTCGGAGGGGACGTGACAGTTTCAAAGATAGAATTGAATTTGTTAATCCACCAAGTCTGGATAAAGCCATTAGAATGACAATGCATTGCTCTAAGAAGAATAAAGGGAAATCAGAGGTTCACCCGGCATGGAAAGGGAAGCCAAGGGGTAGGTTTGATCAAAAGTAAAGTGGCTTCAAGCCACGATTCAAAAATCATCCCAGAACCTTTCCACAAGGGCAGCAAGCAAGGAGCAGATTCAAGCTAGCAGTGGTAGCAGATAAAGCATCAAAAGGACCACTTCAGTGTTGGGGATGTGGAGAAAATCGCATGCTTAAAGATTGTCCACATCAGAAGGAGAATATCTGGAGCTTGCACAACTTAAAGGGAGCAGCTACAGTGGAGGATATGGCAAGGGCAACATCTCGAATTTATGCAGTGTTGGATAATCATCAGGGAAACCATAATTCATCAGTGGTGGAAGTTGAAGGTAAGATTGCTATGCAATCTATTTCTGTTTTGATTGATCCAGGATCTACTCGTAGTTATGTTTCTCCACAAGTGGTTGAAGGTTGTTCTCTTAGAAAAGTGAAGCATAATAAGTTTTGGCTAGTTCAATTAGCCACAAGTACCAAGATAAAAGTAAGTGAAGTAGTGGCGGAGTGTTCCATAGAATTGAATGGACTCCAAAATTAAATGTACTACCATTAGGATCTTATGATTCCTTAGTTGGCATGGATTGGTTGCAAAGACATAGAGCCAAGTTGGAGTGTTATGAGAAAGCACTTGAATGCATTGATGAAGAGGTAAGGAAAAGATTGGTAAGAGGAATTCCCAAGCAAGTTTCAGTAAGACACATTTCAGCCTTATAGTTGAAAAAGTTTTATAAGAAAGGTTGCCAAGTATATGCAATTCATATGTTAGATTCATCAGAGAACAAAGGACCAAGGATAGAAGACTTCCCATTGTTGCAAGAGTTCAAAGATGTGTTTTCGAATGAAGTGTCGGGACTACCACCAAAGAGAGATATTGATTTTACCATCGATCTAGTTCCAGGGGAAACACTGAATTCCAAATCTCCTTATAGAATGAGCACGCCAGAATTGGTAGAGTTAAAGATGCAACTACAATAGTTAACAGACAAAAGGTATATCAGGCCAAGTGTATCTCCTTGGGGAGCACCTTTGCTATTTGTTAAGAAGAAGGATGGGACTTTAAGGCTGTGTATTGATTATAAGCAGCTAAATAAAGTGTCAGTCAAGAATAAGTATCAATTTCCAAGAATTGATTATTTATTTGATCAAATGAAGGAAGCTAAAGTGTTTTCAAAGATTGACTTGAGGTCTAGTTATCATCAAGTGAGGATAAAAGAAGAAGACATTCACAAGACAGCTTTGAGAACTAGATATGGTCAATATGACTTCACTGTGGTACCATTTGGTCTTACTAATGCACCGGCCACATTCATGTGTCTCATGAATAGTGTCTTCAACAAATATTTAGATAAGCTTGTGATTGTGTTATTGGATGGCATTCTTGTCTATTCAAGGAATGAAGAAGAGCATAAGGGAGATCTAAGGATGGTATTGCAAGTCCTAAGAGAACACCAGTTGTATGCCAAGTTAAGCAAGTGTGATATTTACCAAAAGAAGGTGAAATATTGGGGTCATGTTATTTCTGAATAAGGAATTGCAGTGGATCCAGAAAAAGATTATTGCCACCATGGATTGGTCTACTCCAAGGAATGTTTCATATGTTAGATATTTTATGGGTCTTGCTGGTTACTACAGAAGGTTCATCGAAGGGTTTTACAAGATAGCACATCCAATCACTTCATTGCAGAGGAAGAATGTCAAGTTTGTATGGTCTGAAAAATGTGAGGAAAGTTTTTAGCAATTAAAGGAGTTACTTACCAACGCTCCTATTTTGAAGATAGCAGATCCAAAGAAGGATTTTGTAGTGTGCACAGATGCTTGCATTGAAGGGCTAGGCAAAATGCTCATGCAAGAAGGATTTGTGATTCTCTATGAGTCAAGGAAATTAAAAGAGCATTCAAATAATTATGCCACACATGATTTAGAATTAGCAGCCATTGTACATGCTCTCAAAATGTGGAGACATTATTTGTTGGGAAGAATATTCGAGCTTAGGACATATCACATGATCTTGAAGTATTTGTTTGATCCACCAAACTTGAATGCTAGGAAAGCTAGATGGATGGAATTTCTTTGTGAATTTGATTTTTAAATTAAGCATGTAAAAGGGAAAGAGAATAAGGTTGCAGATGCTCTTAGCAGAAAATTTCATGTTGCAGCATTAAGTGTGTACAAATCAAATTTGAAGACAAGAGTTCTTGAAGCCCAAAATAGTGATGAAACTTGCCTTCAAATTAAAAAAAAGTTGTAGCAGGGTAATGTGGATGAAGCATGTACAAAATATCTGCTGGGTGAGGATGATGTTTTCATATATCATGGTACTAGACTGTACATTCCAAATAGTGCAGATTTGAATAAACTTGTGATCGATGAAATACATCAAATGACATATTCTGGACATCAAGGATATTAGCAAACTATAAAAGAAGCAAGAAAGAAATACTTTTGGCATGGTATGAAGAAGGACATAGCTGAGTACATTTATAGGTGTCAAAAATGCCAGCAGGTCAAGGCAGAGCACCAACATCCAGCAGGATTGTTGTAGCCCTTACCCATTCCAGAGTGGAGGTGGGAAGTGATCTCTATGGATTTTATAACAGGTCTACCTATGACAGTGAAGAAGCATGATTCAATCATGGTTGTGGTGGACAAGATATCAAAGGTAGCTCAATTTATTCCGGTCAAGTCCACTCATAAGGCTAATGACATTGCAAATATCTTCATGGGAGAGATATTCAGATTGCATGGAATGCCCAATGTAATAATTTATGATCGTGATACAAAGTTCACTTCCAATTTCTGGAAAGGATTATTTCAGGAAGTGGGAACTAGATTGAATTTCAGCATAGCATATCATCCTCAAACAGATGGCCAAACTAAGAGGGTGAATCAATTCCTTGAAGACATGTGGAGAATGTATGTGATGGATAAACCATCCAAGTGGGAAGATTACCTACACTTGGTAGAATTTGCATACAATAATGGACAACACGCATCATTGGAAATGAGTCCATTTGAGGCATTGTATTGAAAATGATGCAGGACTCCAGTGAATTGGGATAGTCTGGTGACTAGGGTAGTGCTTGGGCTAGAGTTGATCAAGGAAATGAAACAGGAAGTTGTTAAGATCAGGCAGAATTTAAAGGCAGCTCAGGATAGGCGAAAGAGTTATGCAGATTTGAAAAGAGTGCATAAGGAATTTCAAATTGGGGATCATGTTTATTTGAGAGTGAAACCAAGGAAAATCTCTCTCTTGTTGGGGAGTTGTGCCAAGTTGGAACCAAGATATTGTGGGCCATTTGAAGTCCTAGATATGATAAGACAAATTTCATATAGAGTTGCATTTCCTGCTAACATAAGAGCTCATAATGTTTTTCACGTATCTTTTCTTAAGAAGTATGTACATGATCCTAATCATATGATTGATTGGAATGTGATACAGGTGGAACCCGAGGGAGAGTTCCAAGAAGAGCCTATGTGCATCCTCGACAAGAAGGTCACCTTGCTCCGCAACAGAGCCATCGAGCAAGTAAAGGTCCAATGGGAGCACCTTAGTCCCGATGAGGCTAAATGGGAGTTGGAGGATGCCATGAGAGAGGCATTCCCATTTTTGTTCAGTTTTGAGAACACCGAGGACGGTGTTGTTCTAAGGGGGAGGGGAATGTAATACCCCAATTTTGACCCTGATGATATATTTGATTTTAATGTAAATATTGTGAATGCTCAGATTTTATTTAGAAAGGAAAGGATTTGATATTTTACTACCAATGTGTTATTAAGCCATGAAATATTGTAATTTGATATAAATATTAATATTTCAATAAAATACCAAAACTGGCTATGGAAGCAACTAATGAGAAGGGGCCATGTGTATTCCACTAGGGAGTGGTGAGGGGCTTGTGGGATTGAACCATAGGCTTCCAAATGTCATTTTGAGAACCCATTTGACTTTCCTTGCTGACATTTAATTCAGTTGTAAGAAAGTTGTTGAGAAATCAGTCCATGGCTTCAATGGAGCATGGGAAACCCATAAATTCGTATGGCAGGTATGGGATCTGTTTTTCTTTACCCACAAGTGACTCTACCTCACGTGAATTCATTTTTCCTCATTCTCATTCCATTGTTGAACATCTAAGCTTCAGTTTTCATCCATTACACATGCCCGACAGGGAGGAAAACTAGAAATCCCAACTGTGAATTAACCCATGTTTTGAAGTGCCATAAATGCCCAGAATTTGGTATTGACAGTTAAATCCAATGGGGGATCCATAGATATGAACCTTGGGGAGAAATTTAGAGTATTAGATACCCATAAATCCATTGGAAAACCTAGTTTTTATAGCCCAGAAATCCAGTTACAAGATTGAGTTACTTGGTCACCAAACTGTAAAAATCCAAGTGTGAATGTTTGAACAGAGGATTGGATTGCTTGTAAACCTAGTGAAGGCTAGAATCTCAAGAAAACTAGCAGCTGGACCTTTCTATGCCCACCCTGAAGAGAACTTGAGGGAAGGGACCTCTGAGGGACTATGCAGTAGAGAAGGGGGCATTCCTTGTGTTGGGTGTGGTAGGTATTGTTGGTGCCATGATTGATAGAGTTTAGTTGAGATTCCTGTAGCTCTGTCCTTGAGATAACTGACTTAGCATCCTCCTCATTTGTATCTTTCATGCTTGATAAACTCAACTGTGTGTTGGCTTAGAATGACTGGTTGTATGAAGCCATGGCTGTGAGTGAGCCTGTTTAGTTCTTCCTTAGTGGATACACATGCCAGCTCGGAGGTGGTCTCTCAGCTGAAGGAATACATGCCGGAAAGATACCTATGGTTGGCTGGAACGTTTCTCTCACATAGCCAGCTGTTGGACAATTTCATCTTAAAGATAAGTATTCTCTATGGTTTGAATTATGTTAATTCTGTGTTCTACCATGTTTTTAATTGATGTTTGTTATTGATACGTTGGATGCATGATGTAGTTGTGTGTGGATAAATGTTTATTTCTGCTGTGTTTATATTTAGTATGAATTTGCACACATAAGTTTTTATTCATTGTGAATTTGTGATTAATGAACAGGGATGAGTTTTTCCAAATAAGGCCTGGGATGTTAGTCATGTTTCCTTCCTTGCATTGGATTTATGGGAGGGGACATGACACATTCCATCATCTGTGTATAGTATATATGCTTTGCATAGTTTTTTATGTTAATACTTAATATTGGTGTATGTAGATATATGCAGGTTGGGGTATGGTAAACCCTTTGTACATAAAATGTAATTATTGGTGTATATAAATATATGCTAGTCCGGGTAGGGAAAACCTTCTGCATATGACCAATATATATTATATTCCTGTCATAGAACCCTTGGGGAAGGGAGGGCATCTCAATTTATATATTATAAAGATCTATTTGTGATCAACGTAGGAGAGAATCCCTGTAATGCATCTGAGATAGATTGTTAAATGTTTTGAAAATGATCTCTATGAGAGAGACATGAGAAAGTGGAAAGCAAATATTTCAACCACTGTGTTGCAAAATGTACCCCCTCTATTTTTGATAAATAGTAATGTGGCATTTCTTTGTGGATGCAACCCAAAGATTTGGGTGAACCAAGTATATTGGTCTCTCTCTCATATGTGCACTTTATGTGTTTTATTCCACTTGATAGTTGTTATCTAAATTGGTGAGTGATTTCACTAAAGAATGTTAGGTGTCTATTACATAAGTTTTCAATTGAAAAGATACTTTGGATGTTTGGTGATGTAATAATCAGGAGGATTATCTGGGTATTGGAAATAAGATCCCAGTTGAAAAGGGTTTACACTTATGTATTTGTTATGTACTAATTGTTAGAAGGGAATGAGCCATAGGTTGGATAATCATGTTTAATGTATAAGTCTTATGAGAAACAAATGGTTATTGAACAAGTGTTTATATGCAATAATACTTAGGACTTACATTCAAGTACATACATGTTGAGACTAATACCCTTGATTGTTGATGTCGAGGAACATTTTACCCAATTCCTTAAAGATGTTAAACTTGGAATTATGGGTATGTTACAATGTGTTATCAGAGATGAAGTTTCAACACTTGGGCCTATCTGGGCTCAGTATGAGGTATGAGAATGTAAAGTGGTTGAACTAATGAAGGGTTATTGACACATTCACAAGGAAACGTTTGTTAGGAGTGTTCTTATCTATGAATATGTTGATTCAATAACCATTATGACTAATGTATTGATTTTTTGTATCGATATGAAGGAAACGTTTCCACTCCATCTTCCTCATAGATGAAAATGTTGAATTTTATGGCGAGGTATGCTATCACTTTTTGTTTTGCTTTAGTATCTAGTACTATGTTGACATTCCAAAAGTCTAAGTTGGGTTATGATTTTTCTTTTGATACATTCAAGAAGAAATGAAAATGTTCTCTAGAATTTTTCTTGATATATATATAGATGTATGTATGTATATATGTATATACACACATAAATGGTTTTGCATTAGTCTTGTAAATTTATAGACGCAATATGAAGATAGTTGAGTGATGAGTAGAATGACCATTTGAATTGTTGAAGAGGTTGTAAAATTATCAGGGGATAAGCTATTATACCTCATAAGAAACCAAAGTTAATTGAAAGAGAACAATCAATGCCATCTGTTAACATTGCAGATTATGGCTATAAGATTGTCAATATCTACGGGACTTGTTGAAAGACAAGGGGCATGATACATCTTATGCATGAAGTATATTGTAAGAGTATCAATAAAGACCAAATACTCAGGAAGAGATATATTCAAAGCATGAGTAAGAGTTGATAAGTAAATAGGTGAACCTATCTTTTTATCAAAGTGATGATATTATGATTATGTAAAGTGTTATGTAATACAAAAATATTATGAATATGTTTGTGTGATTGAAACTTGACCTCCATGAGGTTTTAGCTAATATACCTATTTGGTTCATGTGTGCGAGGAATTGATCGCACAAAGTAAGGGTTTGGTGTTCAAGAACCAAGCTAATCAATGGTGAGAGGATCGCTAAACCAAAAGGATTTCACAAAAATCACTGTAAGTGAATGGTTCTATATGGTTTTCAAACTTAATAGATTTTCATGTGCAGTGGGATCAAGTCAAAGCTTGTGTTGGTAAAGCGGGTTGGCCATGATAGTGGCATGAGAGCTACAATGAGAATTGAGCATTCACTAATGCAGTGTGATGAGACATTGTTGCATGCACATAAGACAATGTGAACAAAGAATTGAAAGTCTTGAGAGCATCAAGTGAAGTTAAAGGACAAACCTACACATAAATAAAACCCTCACCATACTAAACATAAGCAAGAGGGGGATGGAGGCACCCTGCAAATTAAAATAAATCTAAGCAAAAAATAAATAAATGAAGGTTAGGTATGGAGCTCAAACTTCAACCATAGGTGTAACAATCGTAGCCGGATATGAATTTGAAAACGAGAAGTGTTCTGGTAGGAGTACTACCAATTTATTAAAAGGAGATTTGAACACGAGAAGTGTTCCGGAAAGATTACTACCAATTTATTGCAAGGGGATTTGAAAACAAGAAGTGCTTTTGTAGGAGTACTACCAATTTATTACAAGAAGATTTGAACACGAGAAGTGTTCTGGTAGCAGTACTACCAAATGTAATGCAGGAGCACTTTATGGCTGTGAGAGGTTGATTCCAGGATTCAAAGGATTAAAAGTCCCTAGGACACTCAAAGAAACTCAGGAGCAATGAGTGAGTATGGGATTTATCTGCTGCAATCATATTTAATGCCTGAATGGAAAAAATGGCATAAAAATAATTTTCCTCGACCCAAGCGAGAGGGATTGACGAGAAAAAGAGTTGTCCTCGACCCAATCGAGAGGTATTGAGGGGAAAAACAGTTGTCCTGGACTCAAGCAAGAGGGCTTGAGGGGAAAAACATTTTTCCTAGACTCAAGTGAGATGGATTGAGGGGAAAAAGAGTTGTCGTGGACTCAAGCTAGAGGGCTTGAGGGGAAAAATAATTTTCCAAGACTCAAGCGAGAAGGCTTGAGGGGAAAAAGGACTCACACGGAATAATTTTCGAGGAAAAGAAAGTAGAAAAGAAAGTAGAAAAAGACTTAAGGTATGAGCATTGACAATATTCGAGGAAAAGAAAGTAGAAAAAGACTTAAGGTATTTGGAAAGAAGTGTCATGAAAAGAATTTGGAAAATATTACCTTATATCATGATTTATATGTCTATAATGTATGATTGACAGATGTGCAGGCGCAGGAAATTACAAAGAAGATCTTAATGTAATGAGATCAAAACCTTAAAAGGGTTGCCATGAAAAGGCCGCAACCTGATGTTGTGGGGGAAAATGATTTCTTATGTTCTAATTTATTTTGGAAAAATCATATGTATGCATGTATTTTATGATAAGATGTTATAAAACGATTGGTGTTGTTTGTGAAAAGTACAGGTTATGAGAGAAAGCAACTTGTGGGAATCATGATGTTTCGAAGTTAATAGCAAAGCAAGCAAAAGATGACAAATGAATGACATACAAATGAACCCAAGAGTGGGAAACAAACGGTTGAAAAGCATGAACACTGAGGACGGTGTTATTCTTAAGGGGGGGAGGATGTAATATCCCTCTTTTGCACCCCTTTTATTTTGTAAATAAAAATGTAAATTGTGCTTGTTTTCTGTTGAGGGTCTCAAGGCCAAGGCCCCACCAGTAAACCTTGTAAGTTATGTGGTTTAATTCCTAAGTTGTAATTGAGAATCCTAGACTTAGGCGACTGCGTTCATGATGCAACCTAGCATTGAGGGCACGAATCCACTTGAGGGGAAGAGGTGAAATGGTTTGGGAGCCATGAGTTTGATGACAGATGCTATCTTAGTGCCGCAAGCACTTAAGTGAACAATGATGCTCACCGAAGGTTACTTGAGCTTTTTGGGTATCGGTTAGTCCTAGAGAGGGATACCAAAGACACCCTTAACCTCCGAAGGGCAGTAAATGCCTCCTAAGACTTAAAGCTTAGCACTAAGTTAATCTTTGTTAAAAGCTATTATGTAAAACTAAGAAAATCCTATGGATGTATTTGAACTCCTAGTTCTGATAGAGGATGTGAGGGATTTTCATCATAAAAATCCACTATCTAGTATTTAGCATAAGCTAAACTATTTATTACTTGACTGACTAAGTAATGGTTATTACTGTCTTGGTTCAGTTAGTTAAACTCCAAAACATACATTTAGTACCTTTGAAGAAATATATATATATATATATATATATATATATATATATATGCCATCACTTTGATAAATATTATTAGTATTTTGTAATTCTATATACAATACATTTTAATACATTATAATGATAATGCAATATAAGTATATAGAAAATACCTGTATAGTTTAAGTACTATTAAAGAAATGTAATTTACGTTATCAATGAATTATCTAAGTGGCCTTTTTGACTATATAGACTATAGTCTCTTATTATAAAGAGAAATTTTAGGCACATGAAAAAACCTATGACTTATGGCTATTGTGGAGTGAGTTTAATATTTATTAAATCTTGGTTAGGGTTTTGTTAGGCCTTCGAGAATGTGTGTAGATCCTCACTCTGCTTTATTTTGGATCCATGTTGCACGACCTTCATAAAATATTGATGTCCTTTCATCCCACGACCTGCCATCTTTCCATGATCTGTTGGAGGACTCGACAGGTGGACAAGCTGTAAATGATGGATTTCCCTCATGATATGGGAAAGTTGAGCATTCTTCTAGTGTATTTTAAGGCATGGTCGCAGACTCAGAATGGGGGTCGTCGATGGATTGATTTTGCTGACGCGTTGTAGAATAATATTATACATATGTTGTTCTTACTTCATTTGTTGAATTGCGCAGGGATTGGGGGTTGATCCCTGTACTCTATTGTTTTATATATATTACATTTTGCATGCTGAAGGTTGTTGAGTTGCACATGGATTGGGGGTTGATCCCTGTACTCCATTGTTTCATATATATTACATACTTGCATGCTTCTTTTGTGCACTGCGCAAAGCTTGGGAAGGCTCCTTGTAACTTTGTTGTTTGATATATTAAATATATGTGTTGAATGTCAATGGTATTATTGCACAGAGATCCCTTTTTATAACTTATGTTTCATTTGTAAGTTGAATTTCATATCCAAGCTTCTTTTGTGCTGCGTAGAGCTTGGGAAGGCTCAGCATATTCTTGTGGTTTGATTTATATTATCTATTGATGCTCGATCACATCCATGCTTTTGGTTTCTAAATGCGCATATGTTGTGGGAAGGGATCGATAAAGGGTAGCCTATCCCTGTATATATTTCATAAGATATATATTATATATTTAAGTTGGCTTCCTTGTATTAGATATTGTCATTTTTGTTAATCCGCGGGATTGGGGGGAGATCCCTTTACAATCTAGTTTCTTATATCACTTATATATATGTTGTATTATTCTTTAGGGAAGGGAGACGAAGGGACTCCCTTCTAGTTGATTTATTGATATATATTCTATAGTGTTCAATGCGCAGAAGCTTGACGCCCTTCTAGTTGATATGTTTATATGTGTATGCTCTATTATTGATGCGCAAGAGATGTAGGGAAGGGATATTGGATTAATGGAGCCGATCCCTGTATAAATTTATTTGATAGATATACTGGATCATATATCCAGGTTAATTGTTGTCTATTTCCAAGTCACATGGGGAAATGATCTCCGTAAACATTTTATTTGATAGCGAGATATATATATGCATGTTGTATGTGCATTTTATTTTATTTGTATGATGTATACATTGTTTCTTATTGACTACTGTGCAGAGACATTGGCAGATTGCTCCCTGTATGATGGTTTCTTATATTATTATATTTGCAGATCTTGGATCATTGCGCAGAAATGGGAGATTGATCCCTAATATTTCATTTAATATATATTTTCGCGTCTTTGGATGATTGCGCAGAGATGGGAGATTACTCCCTGTACACTAGTTTTTCTTATAGTATATATTATATATATACTTAGTGTTGTTGTGTTATTGCGCAGAGGATATCTTGTACACTGTGGTTTCACATAGTAAATCTTTTGTTGTTGGATTGTGAAGAGATTGGGGGGATTACTCCCTGTACGCTATTGTTTCTTATAGTATATCATATATATATACTTAGTGTTGTTGTGTTATTGCGCATATGATTGGGAGATTGATCCCTATTAATTGGATTTGTATTTAAATCGGAGATATGGGATGTCTCGGTCAAGCTCAATCCCTATCTCCTTGTCATATTACTGTATAGGCGTGTTGAAGGATGGGAAGGGATGGCTCAGTAGAAGCCTATTCATGTATCTTCATTTACATATTAGATCTTTGTGATCATGAAACTCCATTTCATATTTCCTTTAGGGTATATATATATATATGATAGATAATTATGTCTAATTATATAATGATCCAATTATAAGGTAATAATATGCTAGGTGGTAAGGGTTTATATTGCTGCAAGTAGTGTCATCTGCATGTGTTTCTTTTATATAAAATAGGTGGCAGCATTGGGGATGGATGGCTAACTGTCGATAGCATATATGGCTATAGATTCTTTGTGCATAGTTCCAACTCTACTACGTGTTTATTCATTATTTGTGTTCAACATGTTGTGGCAACAATGGGGATAGGATGGTTGAGAGAGCCCGATCCCAAATCCATTCCATCATTTGCGTATAGTATATACACTTTGCATAGTTTGTTATGTTAATACTTAGTATTGGTGTATGTAGATATATGGTTGTTGGGGTATGGTAAACCCTTTGAACATAAAATGTAATTATTGGTGTATATAAATATATGTTAGTTAAGGTAGGAAAAACCTTCTGAGTATGTCCAGTATATATTATATTACTGTCATAGAACCATTGGGGAAGGGAGGGTATCTCAATTTATATATTATAATGATCTATTTGTGATCAATGTGGGAGAGAATCCCTTTAATGCTTCTGAGATATATTGTTGAATGCTTTGAAAATGCTCTGTATAAAAGACCTGAGAAAGTGGGAAGTAAATATTGCAACCATTGTGTTGCAGAATATACCCCCTCTATTTTTTATAAATAGTAATATGAAATTTCATCGTGTACGTAGCCCATAGATTTGGTCGAACCACGTATATTGCTCTCTCTCTCATATGTGCACTTTATGTGTTTTATTCCACTTGATAATTGTTATCTAAATTGGTGAGTTATTTCACTAAAGAATGTTAAATGTCTATTACATAAGTTTACAATTGAAAAGATACTTATGATTTTTGTTGATGTAATAATGCGAAGGATTATCTAGGTATTGGAAATAAGATCCCACTTGAAAAACGTTTAAACTTATGTATTTGTTATGTACTAATTGTTAGAAGGGAATGAGCCATAGGTTGGCTAATCATGTTTAATGTATAAGTCTTATGAGAAAAAAATGGTGATTGAACAAGTGTTTATATGCAATACGAATTAGGAATTACATTCAAGTACATACATGTTGAGACTAATACCCTTGATTGTTGATGTCGAGGAAAATTTTACCCCATTTCTTAAAGATTTCAAACTTGGAATTATGGATATGTTATAGGAACATGGAGAAATGAAATTGTTCATCATGCAACAGCTTGCACTGGAAATTATTATGCTAATTGTGACTTAGTTTCATGTATACATTTATGTATATGCAATCTTTACTATGGAAGCATCTGACACCAAAATATTTTTCTTGACAGAACACAATCTAGAAAGCTATAAACAACATAACACACAAATGGTTTTAAGAAAATATGTCCGTTTTTTGGTTTCCAAACTATAATTATTCCTCTTGTAACCTACAATGATATAGTCTATTAAAAGCAAAAGTCTTTCATGAAAATAAAATATATTTTGGAGCCACCAATATGGCACAAAAGGAATTTATGTGTTAGCTTGAATTCACGGCAATACATTTAGATTACCCTCTAGAACTTTACAAATTATCTTTAGAATATGTAGACAACATACTATGGTGTGAAATTTTATTGAGATGGCTTTGCTTCTGATGGTTACCAACACACTTATCAGTTGTTTTTAAGATCCTTAATCCATACCGCTTCAATGCATTCCCACAAAGGGTCCCAATTGACCTACATGTCAGTTATTTTATGAAGAATAACAATACGAGAGAGGATGATTTTCCATGTGAAAGATGAGAATTTGTTTGATCCAGTAGAGAAAAGAGAACGGAATCCAGGAGATTCTAAATTGTGGATACTAAATAAGTATGTATCTAGTGATCCATTTCACCAAGTAAATCAACAATCCTAAAGGAGATGAAAGTTGTTCTTTACACATATCGCACCTGCGTAAAATTTCTACCTCTGCTACATGATTTGATGAGACAAAGACAAGCATATGTGTACCTTGAAACCTACCATGTTTTAGATCTGGAAAAGTCAACTTTGTGAAATCCAACGATGGAAAGCATTCACTCCATCCAATCTGGATGTTGATATGCAATGTTTTTCAAAGCTAGAGAGACAAATCAATGGACCTACAATAATTCATATTGGTCCATCCTTAAATTGCTTGATGTGCTACTGCAGCTCGATCATTTGAAAAATGCCCATTGATTTCTCTTGGTACAAAATGATGTTCACTCAATCCAGGCCTAAAGGATAGATATTGATTCAATAAGCAGAGACTTAGACGACATGCAGATAATTTTTAGTACAACATGGTCCATTCAACATATAGATGGATATTTTCTAAGTGAACAATATTAAGGACATACTTCAGGTGCTTATTGTTTTTCATTTTTTTTTATAGAATTGTTGGAGAAATATTCTATTCCATTGTTCCCAGAGCGTCATTCTCTTCTAAGAGTACTTCTTGTAGTCAATATCATTAGAAAAATACATGGACATCATAAAAAAATTAAAATAAATTGTCTCATAAACCACTAGTACAAAATGAGAGATAAGTGAGCAAAAAAAATGACCAAAATTCACATATAAATGACCACTTTTGAGTTAGTGACCACTGGTAGCAAATTAGTGGCCATATATCACGCGACCAAAAACGTGGCCATATTTAGCTTGGTCATTTATAGCTTATCTTGTGGTCATATATTTGGTCATTAATTTGGTAATATATTTGGTCATTAATGGTCACGTGATAAATGACCACTAATTTGCTACCACTGATCGCCAACTTAAAAGTGGTCATTTATATTCATATTTTGGTCATTTTTTTGGTCACTTATCTATCATGTTGTAATGGTGGTCGTTTATATGCAAATGTTGGTCATTTTTTTAGTCATTTATCTCTTTTTAGTGGTTTCAGAATATAAATAGGGCATAGTGGAATCGAACCACCAATCTCCTGCCTATAAGGCAGGTGCTCTACCATTGAGCTAGAATCCTTAAATAGAATTCCTTATAGATTAATATGAGAATAAAATGCAAGGAGTGGGATATTAACATTGGACACACCAAGCCGGAGTCTACATGTAAATACAAAGTTATGAATAACTGAAATTTTTACAAGTAATATTTTTTGAGTGAAGGAACAGTCTAGGCATTTCGGAATGTAGTCTTGTGATAAGTGGAATATTAGCAACATGTCAAAACAATGCAGTCCAATGTTTAAAAAACACTATTAAACAAGATATACCTTAGCTTCACTGAATAAGTAGTGATCAGAAAGTGTGTCGGATTCATGCTATAAACATTGATAAGACATTTTTAAGCACTTGTCAAGCTTCGCTGAATTAAAGACAAGAATATCGCCAAAAAAAAAAGTACTTCTCTCCAATGAAAGACAAAAAAATATCACCTTCCATGCCCCAATAATGATGAGTAGGAGACAAAATATTAGTTCGATGCTGGTTATTCTTGAGGCAATTGGGTTATGATTGTAAAACTGAGGACATTGGATGCCAATGGATTTGAGTCAGAATGGCTACATGACAGTGGTTATAAGATGATCGAGCTCTAGTTGTGGTGATGAGTATATGACAGCCATGGTTATGTATTTTCATGGGAGTGGTTGTTTGATCAATATATGACGGTCTCTGCTTATTGGATGAATATTTCACAAAGGGGAATGCCTATATAAAAGTAGATGTATACTCATGGTTATGGATTTAAGTTTGATCAATTAGATGAAAGTGTGTACATAGCTCCAGTTATGGCCATGAAGATAGGAAGCTCTGGTTATGGATTTCAGCTGGGTGGTTGTATAATAGTGGATGCCTTCATATGTTTAAGGATTTGAGTTGGGTTCATTGATTTCGTATTGTTGCAGAAGCATTTTCTAAGTTCAGAAGCAATCTGGCAATGAATATAGATGACCATACTTACAGTTTATTTCCTATGGCGAACTCAGGTCTGTCTCAATATATTTATATTTCTAAACAACAATAACTATAGAGGCTAGCACATGCTTATCTCAACCCGGGTCTGATTTGCACCTCATAGATGCTAAGTATCTCAACGTCCTATATATTTGATATGTCTTCTATTTGTATGAACTTAAATATGCAAATATGCATTCTTGAGCTTAAGAACATGAAAGTGCATATCAGACTCCAGTTTAAATGGGTGTGTATTAATGTACATATTCAATGGACTCTCTGCACCGTTACATACAAAAACACACAGACGATTTCCGTCCCCAACCTCCAAGGGACCTTAGAATGCACCTTGCTTCTCTAGATGCAATAACTGATATGTTTTTTTAAACTGCAATTATTTACAGGGAATCCTGAAGAGCAGATGGATGAGGAAGAAGTAGATGAATTTATGAACTACCGACCCGAGTCTAAGAAGAGAGGAATTACAGTAGAACAAGTGAGGTCTCTAGAGAGGAGTTTCGAAATCGAGACCAAGCTGGAACCGGAGAAGAAAATATAGTTGGCTCAAGAGCTTGGCCTTCAACCCCGTCAGGTAGCTATTTGGTTCCAGAACAAAAGGGCAAGATGGAAGACCAAGAAGCTTGAGAGAGATTACAGCGTTCTCAAAGCCAGTTATGATACTTTGGAATCTGATTTTGAGGGACTACAACAGGAAAATGAAAATATCCATGATGAGGTTGGAAACTATAACCAATGGATGAACCAGTGAATTTTTTAGATTGGGTCTTTCTATATGTTATTTCACATTGAATACATCTTTCATACAAATCAATTTTAGAACGACAAGAATAAAAAAAAAAAATTCGATGAAAAGTAAGGTTTACATTTGGGTTTTAGAAATAGAAAGAACCTTATGAATTTGGTTTTTTTTTTTGTGGGGGATTTCTTTGAGAACTGTAAAGTGGACACCGCAATGGATTCTAAGGTAACCTATTCGAATAATCCATGAGTCATGAGGTCCATTCTTACCCTATACTGTTGTACAAACATATAAATCGTCGAATTATCATGATAAAAAATTCCTAACTGTCTAAAGCAAAACTTTCAAACCATTATGAGATTTTAGATGTTAATAAGCAAAGAGTTATGATTGAAGTCCTAAGCTTCATCAATTCAAAATCAAATTTAATCCTGGAAATTGCCAAGTGACCAAACCCATGGCTGCTGGTAGAAACCCTTGTCCTGGATCTTTTTTGTCTCCTCTACGTTTTGAAGAGAAGCTTTGGAATTTTATTTGGATGGTGAGAAGAAAGGAAAGAAAAATATCGTTTCAGTTATAGCAAAGTTGCAGAAATGAGCACTTTCTTTTCTTTTTCAAAGTTGCAAGAAAAAAAAACTAAATGTGAAGCAAAATATCTTATTTCTTTTGCAGTTTTTGATGCTGTCATGTTGCAGCTGGAGGGCCTGAAAGAAAATCTAGAAGAAGTTGATTTTTGAAAAGAGGAAAATGATAGTGACATGGGCACATCAGTGAAGATAACAATCACCCTTGAAAATAGCAAGAAACTTGGAGCATATGTTTTGGGTGAGGAGAATGATATTGATGGCAAGCCTTTCAGTGATTTTACACTGCTCTTTAAGGAGAAAGATATGGATTCAGAGAATATGGATTCTAAGTTGTTTAGGTTAATGTGATTGAATTATAAAGAGGGATCTTTTAGCCCAGGCAGTGATTGTAGTGCTAATATACGGAATGAAGACAAGAATCCCCCACATCAAATCCATAGTTAGATTGAACATGCTTCTTCATCTATGAAATGCCCATCTGGTAGTATGGTACTAATAATATAGCTGCTATGGATAGCATCAATGACCAAGGACTTATGCATATGGCTAAGGCGCTCTGTGGCATGGGGATTCCCTCAAAGGCATATCACAAACTTTTCAAAATAGATGAAGGATATATTCAAGAAGACGCTTGCAATCACTTTTCTAATGAAGAAGACCAAGGTGTTGCAAGTACTCTACCATGGTGGGAGTATTGGCCTTGATATCATGAATCTGCTGCATGGGCTTGAGACTTGCTCATAAGTAGTGCAATATCTCACCCTTGTAGTAGATATATGGCAGAAAGGAAAAATGAACCGTATGGACAAATTAATATTCTATTGGTAAGATGGATTATTGTAGATTCTTATGACTTGCAACAAAGTCTGTTTAAACCTGTAAAAGAGGCAGATTATTGCAATAGTAGATTAATGTAAATTTCAGTATGCATTAACTGTATATTGTGGCTATGTTCTGAGGAGATTGCAGTGGTGGTGGGTGGAGGAGAAATAGTAAAAGAGAGATGCTGCTAAGATACAGATTTAGGTTCAACGTATATTGGTCCTTTGGAGCCTCTGTGAGACAGCTTCTATCTTGGCACGTCTTCAAACTAAACAATTTTGTAGGATAATCTGTATTATGGATTGGATTATAGATTAGTTACTAAATTTAGGTTATTGTATGTACATAAGAGGAGAAACCCATGGAAAGAAGGAGCCTTCCTTTAGGCATGCCATGTATTCTCCATGATAAGTTTATGCAAGCTTTATTATGAATTTTTATGGTTCAACTTAAAGGAGAGTGAATTGATGAAAATATTATAAGCATTTAGGCTAAGCTTAACCTACGTAGATAGTAGTTCTATATAAACCTACTGGTAAGATATGCAGAAATATATACATAAGAAGGATAATAACCTATTTCATAATCAATGCTCTATTCAATTACAACAGTTGTTGCACAAAAAATGATATTCTCTGAAGGAAAAATGAACAGACCATATTAACATCTTTAGACTATTGCTATATCTTCCTACAAGTAGGCTTGAAACGTTTTGAATATTCTGATTACCATAAAATGTTTGGGACATTGTTTTTAAGATACTCACATGCAAGAGTTTAAGATTAATGAAAATTTGACTCTATGGACATTTTTATCCCTATTCAAAGCTCCATGCTTTTATATTTGACTCTCCCTCCAGGGAGGGGTAAGTAGTGGCATGAATCATAATCCTCTGCTGGTGACTTCCCAAAGGATCTCTCTAAGTAGGATGCAGTGGATCTCCATGTCATGACCCTACAACGGGTGGTGGTTGATGCAACTGTAGCACACATTACAACAGAAGGAGGTCAAGAGAAGGAAAAGCAGAGATTGATTCTCCCTGCCCTTTTCATACAAACTTTTCTTTATTTTGTATTATTGATTCCAAGGGCTCTTAGTAGTCCCTTTTGATTCAATTTTGTAATGGTTTGTACAATTCTATAGTGGAATCCCGGATTCTTCTTGGATTTTTGATCGAGTTATCATAATTGATGAGTGTACCCTTGGTTATTCAGTTAATAAAGAGTACATGATATGTTTCTCGGGAAATAAAAAATAAAAAATATAATTTTTGTCATTGGGAATATATATATATATATATATATTCTTTTGAATAATTTATCTTTTTATATTCTTTAAATTCCTCATTTTCCCAATTCCTATAATAACGAGGGTTCATGTGTCCATACCATCCCTGTTTTGAAAATGAAACTCGTTTCCATGTTTTGTGCAACCCAATTTTAAATTATTTAAATATGGACCTATATACGTGAGGCACTGTCCCACTATACATCCCCTGCACCCAAAGTTCAAAACTAGCACACCTCCACCTGCATAAACATTGGTATTTTCCACTTAAACCGATACAAATAACTTGTCGTATACAAGGTTGAAAACAACTTTCGCTACAAATTTAATGATAGAAATCATACAAACTTCTTAGTTGAACTTGAAAACAATTATGCATTGTATTTTAATTATATATTCCATACTTTTCCCACCTCAAGCCTTTTCCTATTTAAACAATTCAAAAACGTCAAATACAAAATTTTCAATTTATAATTCCGGACCTGCACTAAGTGCATAAATAGAGTTTATAAAGTTGACAACACTTTGTTTACAAATCAAATCAAACAGAATCCAATTTAAGAAAAAAACAATAAAACATTGCTATTACCTTGGAATTTACAGTAAAATATCCAAAATTGGCTTCACGTAGTCTATCCTCAATATCAAGCACAACCCAAGACCTGCAAAATACAAACAAAATATTTATGTAACCATTTCTTGTGCTAATGGGAAATTGCAATTGCCTTACGTAGTAAAACAAAACAACTCCCTTAGTAGGAATAGAAGTTGTTTCCATTTGAAAGGACATATCATGTACCAAAATATGTGATATGTAATTGTTTGGAACAATAGAAGATCAAGAGAGTTCATAATGGTTCACAACTAAGGCAAGCACACAGTTCACAAATTAAATTTTAAGCAATGCATTAGGTTACACAGCAAAAGAAAAGACGAGCCTATATAGACATGGGAACTGAAAAAATTATGCTTATAAAAGATTTCAGAAACATATCAAAAATTTAATTGACAAGTTTCAAAAATTAAAATAAAATTCAAAGCATCACACTAGGTTATACAAGCAAATGCAATCTTACTCCAGACACTTTTTGTTTTAAAGAGTGTCAACATAAACAATCTCTTATTTAAGATGTAGTCAAATACAACATAGAATCCATTCATGATAAAGAATTCCATGCCTTCCATTTGAAGACACAATAAAAAAAAATTCGTCTTGCAAACGAGCATACGCCTTCATCAAACTTGGACGATCATGGAACAATACACACCCACTAGTAAACTTCTCAAAATTCAGGCATGGGACTCAGAACAGACATGACCTTTATCACATCAGAACAGGATACATCTTTTTCTAGATTATCCAAAATGAGAACTTCTGAATAAGAAAACTGTATCTCCTGCACCTCAACTTCCATATCGTTACTAATATGATCATGGCTTGGCTTTACATCTTTTTCTAGATTATCCAAAATAAGAACTTTTGAAGAAGAAAACTGTATCTCCTAGACCTCAACTTCCAGATCGTTACTAATATGATCATGGCTTGGCTGTTCACTCGCTCTTGGAACCGAACCAAACTTACTTACTGGATCAACACTTACAGGTAAGAATTCCCATAGATGAGCATGATTACTATGTTTCCTACTGATATCCTTACTTCCATAATATGTTTCATTGTCTTTGTCAGATGAAAGAACCATTGCTTCAGGAAGCACTTGCGATGGATTTATGTGCTTGGATTCATTTTCATCAATATGCTCCTCCACAGATTGTGTTTGAATATCACCTGAGTCTGTAAAACTATCACAGGGATCCTTTCTCTTGTTAAGCTTCATAGATGGAGTTGTCAAGCAGTTGGTTCTTAAAGCATCAATGGAAACATTAACAGATTCCCCTTTTTTAGTGTCCACTGCACCAAGTAAAACCTTAGGTGTTTGCACCTCATTGCTTATTAGTTGTTTCAGATCCGTTTGTCCTCATGCATTCCCACCTCTTCAACATTTTGGATAGTCTGATGTTGATTTCCACTTGAGTCTTTAAAGAAATCAAGAGGTTCCCTTGAATTGATTGGTTTAGGAGCTGATGTTGTCAAACTTGATCGTAAAGTAGCAACTCCATTAGAATAATTAGTTGGCTGTAAGAAATTCTATAAAGCACTCTTATATTCACTTTCTCAATATTCTTCTAAAATTGTCTTTCAATGACTAGAATTTTGTTTCCTCCATGCTTTTGCTTCTTAACCCTGCCCCAAGAAGCAGTGAATTTTTTTTCCCACCCTTATCCTTTGAACTTTATTGACCCTTATGATTCTCTTCCATTGTCAATTGTTTGCTTATTCTTTCACTGTTGTAACTCCCACTGTTGAGATTTATGCAAGAAGACTTGTCAATGCCATTGTGAACAATGTTATGCTCACTACTTTCCTTGAGAAGGTTATCACAATTCGCTTCCTGAAGATTGCCACTATAGAAAGGCCTTACATTTTCAATAATCCCTACACAATCATCCAAATACCCAAATCTATTATCTGTTGTATTCACACTGTTACCAACAGTATTGATGGAGCCCATAGCACATGAGACAGAACAAGTGTATGGATGTTCTATTTGCAATTTACCAGGCACTAAATTTAGATTGGAAACATTAGGATTTTGTTCTGTTCTTACTATATTTAGATGTGTTCCCTTACATTCACTGGGGTGCTTTAAATCAACAGTAGTTTTTTAACTAGTCTTTGGTATAATTTCATTCTGGAAATTTGTATTACCTAAGGATAAAGATGGTGCTTCAGGTGGAGGAAAATATGTCTTGCCCATATCACCATCCCCTTCTAGCCTTGCTATTTCACTATATCTTCCATTTTTATTTAAAATAGTATCTTTATGTGAACACCTGGAACTCTTTGTTTCTGATCCCACGTCAGACTCACTTTCAATAGAACTTTTAAGCTCATGATCACTAGCTGCTGGTTCTTCTAGCAAGGGCTCAGAACGAGTGAGAACAATATCTGTGTTGCATACCCCCTTCTCATATTTCTTCTCCTTTATCTTAGATTGTGATGATCGAGACCCCAAATGATGATTATATACTTGTACATAAGTTTTACAACAAATCAATGCAAATGTCCAAGAACTCCAAGCATTATTGCTATCAGACTAAGCTCATCATAAATTAGAATGATATTGTCTCTCTTTGCACTAGACAAAACAACTCATCCCCACTATTAGGGGTATCACAAGCCATGTGTTGTTTACAGACATCTTTAAGCTTCTTAGCTCTCTCATGCTTGTTATTAAATAAAGGCTCTATAGATCGCTAATACTCACTTTTCCGTTTTCTCTCTCCCGTGCTTCTTCCTGTTTATCTTTTAAGTTTATTGCATCTATTCCTACAATACATTCACATGCCAATTATAGGTAAATACTCAACCCCACATATTTTATCAAACCTTGCCTGAAATTTTAATGGAAAAAATTATATACGTGTAAATGTGACATGTGTACATGCCGAATAGAAATTTTACATCACCAACCTTTTGTATTTTTTATCTTTCTTCTTGAAGTATTCCTACCAATAGATCGTGTCATAGAGTTCATTTGTTCCTCCACCAACCTTAGAAAAGAGTTAATTATAGGGTGAGTTTCAATGCTTCCTACAGTCAACAAGCAAATGTTCTCATAGGAAATGGAGTTACTTTCATTTGCACATGGACCAGCTTGCCATAGAACCTTGAAAGTACATGTACTTGTTCTTCCCCATCTACCAAATGGTGCTTGGACTGATAAACCTGCAATCATATATACCCTGTTACTAGCTTGTGGTGGACTATCTTTCTTACATCCTCAAGCACAGTCCAGCTCAACTTTGCAATATCAACATGTGGGAAGAACACAATTGATGGAATATTTGACAACTGAGAGACATCTACATCTAAATGTTTCCACTTTTGTTTGCAAGAATATAATAAGAAAACAATGGAGTATAACTGAATAAAAAATGGAAATCTTCATCCCTTTGAGACATCTAGACTAACAAAAACATATAAAGAATTTAAAAAACCAGAAAAGTTGAAACTGCCAATAACATTTCAACAAATCTCGAACAGTTTTAGCCTCTCTAATTATAACTCGGACAATTCCATATAATCAATCAACACAAGTTACGTTCTTCACCTTTTCAAACTAAACATCGAGTAGCTTGCAAATTAATTTGGTTTGCATCCCATCAATTTGTTCTTTAAGTTAATTACGTATTGGACACATGCTGCACTTCCATTAATGGACAGAGGTTGAGCAATGAAGCATGAAATGAGAGTTAGATAACCCTCCCAGTGGATGGGTCAAGTTCAATTTCAATGGAGCTTCCAAGGAAAACCTGGGTCTAGTAGGAACATGGAACTCGATTGGGGATGAGCATGGTAACATCCTAGGTATGTCTTACAAATGTTTTGATATGGAATCTATTAAACAAACAAAGATTGAAGGTTGTTAGCATTTGGAGTTACTTTGAAAGTGTTTAAAGTTTAAACCATGTTTGGGGGTGCTTCGGGAGATTTGGGGTTACTCTAAAAGTGTTTAGAGTATGTTTGAGGGTGCTTCATGAGATTTGGGGTATATGGTATATGATCAGCCACTAGATGGTCTGTGATGGATTTTCACATTCGGTATGGCTTACTCCATGACTGCATGACCTTAGTTGGGTGCTCGCATGACATTCTATGATTCTTCATTGAGGCATTGGAGATCTTCAGATAGCTTGGCAACATTCTACATGTACATGCAGGCTAGATGGAGGAGGTTGCTTGCTTAGAGAGTGCCTTGGATTGGTGGAGGAGCATTTGGAATTTAGGAGGAGAGCATTGAGACCTAGACAACATGGGGTAGTTGGAATACTTGCATGGAGGCATTGAATTGATTTGGGGATGCTTTTGCTTCTTAACCCTGTCCCAAGAACCAGGGATTTTTTTTTCCCACCCTTATCCTTTGAACTTTCTTGACCCTTATGATTCTCTTCCACTGTAAACTGTTTGGTTATTCTTTCACTCTTGTAAATCCCACTATTGAGATTTATGCGAGAAGACTTGTCAATGCCATTCTGAACAATGTTATGTTCACTACTTTCCTTGAAAAGGTTATCACAATTCTCTTCCTGAAGATTGCCACTATAGCAAGGCCTTACATTTTCAATAATCCCTACGCAATCATCCAAACACCCAAATCTATTATCTGTTGTATTCACACTATTACCAACAGTACTTATGGAGCCCATAGCACATGAGGCAGAGCAAGTGTATCGATGTTCTATTTTCATTTTACCGAGCACTGAATTCAGATTGGAAATATCAGGATTTTGTTCAGTTCTTACTATATTTAGATATGTTCCCTTACATTCACTGGGATGCTTTACATCATGTTAAATTTTCTGAATTTACTTCAATCTGATCTAGGATCTTAACTAAGAGAACAACATGTACAACATATCTACAGTATATCAATCATGGAGACAATAATGCAAGCACACAAGAGACACAAAGATTTACTTCGGGAAAACCATCAAGGTGAAAAACCCCAATAACTTCCTTAGAGATAGATAGAGCAATGATACAACCAACCAAGAGAGATAGCCATAACCTAGCAGCAGATTCTCCTCCTCCATAAGATCGCCACTCCTCCTTGAGTGCATGTGTGAGAAGTGAGTGAGTAAATAGAGTGCCTCCTGCACTCTATTTATACTTGACTTGACTTGCCTTTTTACCTAACTCATGTAGGCTCGAACTTAACCACATAACATAATGCTGAGTGGGCCAACCCCCAATAGGGTCGTCTAATAACCCTTTGACCCACATGGCCGACCCCCAATAGGGTGGTCTAATAACCCTTTGACCCACATGGCCGACCCCCAATAGGGTGGTCTAATAACCCTTTGACCCACATGGCCGACCCCCAATAGGGTGGTCTAATAACCCTTTGACCCACATGACTTATACAGGGCCGACCCCAAACAAGGTGGTCTAATAACCCATCAAGTATAAGTTATGACACTTACAATATAAATGATGACACTTCCTTATAGAGGAATAATACCATCTCTATAGGAATACAATATACATATATGTGAAATACATTCTGAAGTTACATATACATCAACACTCCCTCTTAACTAGGAAGGTATTTCTCAGCACAGTTCTTCTAGCACAAGTCATCTTCTTTGGATCATCGTCATCGAGTCATCATCATCATCACTGCTACTGCTATCTCAATCAATCTCTGAATCTACTCGTCATAGGAAGTTCTACAGAGCCAGTCCTTTTTCATACTGGATGTAGGCCCACCACCTGCAGGTCTTCATCATCACTGGCCATACTGTGGAATCCTCAGGACTTATTATGTGCGTCACAAAACCTCGAAAGAGCATCCCAGGCTGTTACGAGCACACGGCTCTACCTATAGGATCTCCCAGGGCACAAATTACATGTGACCTCACCACAAAACCTCGAAAGAGAATCCCAGGACTGATTACAAGCACAAGGCTCAACCTATCGGATCTCCCAGGGCACAAATTACATGTGGTCACCACAGAACCTCGAAAGAGCATCACAGTACTGATTACGAGCACACGGCTCAACCTATCGGATCTCCCAAGGCACAAATTACATGTGGTCATGGCAAAACCTTGAAAGAGCATCTCAGGATGTTACGGGTACACAAATCCGGCCTAAAATCTCCCAGGGCACAAATTACATGCCATAGGACAAAACCTCGAAAGAGCATCTGCCAGATATCCCAGGGCACAAATTACATGCCATAGGAAAAACCTCAAAAGACTATCTGCAGATCTCCCAAGGCACAAATTATATGTCCTCCCAAGCAAAACCCCGAAAGAGCATTTTGTCCCAGGGCACCGAATTACATGCCATAGGCAAAACCTCGAAAGACCATCTGCAAATCTCCCAGGGCACAAATTACATGCTTATCTGCACAACCTGTTCCACGGCCACAGAGTATCAAACTGATACTCACCATACATCATCCTGATGTATCCATGATCATCCTGATCATCATCACTGCAACGTTCTGCTGCATGTCATCTGGAGCAACATCCTGAAGCTCGTCATCCATGATCATCCTGATCACCACTGCAACATCCTGTTGCATGTCATCTGGAGCAACATCCTGAAGCTCATCATCCATGATCATCCTGATCATCACTGCAACATCCTGCTGCATGTCATCTGGAGCAACATCCTGAAGCTCATCATCCATGATCATCCTGATCATCACTGCAACATCCTGCTGCATGTCATCTAGAGGAACATCCTGAAGCTCATCATCCATGATCATTCTGATCATCACTGCAACATCCTGCTACATGATCTACCTGATCATCAATGCATCTACCTGATGCATACCAAGTATCTACCTGATACATATCATCATCCATGATCCTCCTGATCATACAATGTATCCACTTGATACAAATACAAATACATGATACATATCACCATACATGATCCATCTGATCATACAATGTATCCACCTGATACATATACAGATACATGGTCCAAGCATCCAACATGATGCATATACAAAATACATACACATGATCCAACTGATCATATCCAGCATCCAACATGATGCGTACATATAAATGATCCAACTGATCATATCTAGCATCAACATGATGCATACATAAAAATGATCCAACTGATCATATCCAAGCAGAAACCAAAACATCATCCTAATGCTCATCATCCAGCGCTTACATCCACAGCCATGTGAAGGATCCTCCTTCCAACATGCTTGGAATGGCTTCAGCAAATGTGTCCATCACTTCTTCCTCGAAGTGTCCTCGATCTGAAGAACACCAAGCCTCTCTCTGAAGTACTCGAACTTCACCCTGGCTAGTGGCTTCGTCAGCACATCTGCAATCTGCTCGTCTGTCGCAACATACAGGAGCTTCATTGCTCCTCTCTGCACCATATCCCTGGTATAGTGATACTTGATCTCTAAGTGTTTCGACCTGTCATGAAACACTGGGTTCTCGGACAGCTTCACACAACTGTGGTTATCACAGAAGATACCAGTAGCCTCCAAGGGAGATCAAATAACTCAGACAGTAGCTTCCATAGCCATACTACCTCACAATTAGCTGAACAGGCTGCAACATACTGAATCAACACCATAAGATCACACCTGATCCCATACTGAAGCAACACCCAAATGTGCTCTTCCTATCTGCAGCATTGCCAGCCCAATCTGAATCAACATAACCCTGTAGGTTAAACTTTTGATTCGCTTCATACTTGAGCCCATAATCCACTGTACCCTTCAGGTACTTCAGAACATGCTTTACAGCAACTAGGTGAACACTCCTTGGATCTGTCAGGAACTAGCTCAATGTGTTCACAGCAAAGCAAATGTCTGGTCTCATGTTCGTCAGGTACATCAAGGACCCAATAATCTGACGATACATAGAGACATCAACTGGCTCAGATGAAGCATCATATAGAAGCTTCAGATTTGATGCCATAGGTGTGGCCATGGCCTTGTAGTCCATCATCCCGGACCTCTTCAGAATCTCTACTACATACTTCCCTTGTCCAAGGAAGATTCCATCACTCTGCCACACCTCCATGCCAAAAACAAATAGTGCATCAACCCCAAGTTCTTCATCTCGAACTCGGCAGTAAGCTTCCGCTGCATGTCGGCAATCAATCTATCTTCACCTGTAACAAACAGGTTTTCCACATACAACTATTCAAGAAAGCTGTCTTGAAATCCATCTAGTGTAACTTCTATTTCATCACTTTCATATTTCTCTATGCTTCCATCTGCAGCATGCTTGATCTTGATAGATCCATATGGAAGTCATAACAAACTTCCCTTCAGGTCTTGGGACTACATCCCAAACATCATTTTTCAAGATCGACGGATCATGGCATTCCATTTCTTCATCCCAGATCCTGGGAACTTCAATATCTTCAATATTTTCAATATATATCTTTGTTGCTGGAACAAATGTTGTAGTCCTTTTGTAGGTGAAGATATACGGTCTTTCCTACAAAACAGGTTAAATTGCATGATTAGAAACATCTCATAATTTTCATAACAAATTCTTACACATAAAGAAATATGTCATACAGTCATGCAATTATCTTAGCCAATGCTTCAATACAACATTTATCCATATCCCGTAACTCTAGATGCCTTCCAATCTCTACCAGAACATTGTTAAGAGTGTGCACAACTCCCAACATGTCATCAAAGAGGTTTCATTCTAGATAAGTAGCAATGGAATGTTGTACAGTGCCATAGGCCACTTACCCATATATATTAGTAGTATACTGTTCATCAATGCAACTATTCTAATATGCACAATACATATCCTAAGTCTAGGAACATGAGCATATACATCATTGAACAATTTTATTTAGACAAACACATATGCAAGAAATTAAAATACTTATCTTTGTTTGTTCGTTGGGTGGACTCCCTCTGAGTCTTTGCTTCCTTACAGGAGCTGTTGGGGTCCTAATCTGAAGTAGCTTCTTCTACACCTTTCTGTTGTGGAAAGATGGTCAATTCCCTCTGAATATCTGCATCCTTGCAGAAGCTACTGAAGTGTGTTCCTTTGCTTTCTTGTATGAACAACTGGAGTGTGCTCCCTCTTGATCTTTGCTTCTTGGACTACCTGTTCTTGAACTCATATTCATCCTTGGCCCCTATGCATGCTTATTAGTATCATGATTGTGTTATCCTTGTGATCTCATATAAAATCATACATTCACTAGTATACTATTAAAACACAATAATCTCAAGCATGTATCGTCATGATCATTTCAAACAGAAAATAATAAGCATTAGCATTCAAGGTTTATGTAGGATTCTTATGGTTTAGTCAAATCATAAGAAACATAACATGTCTAAACCTATAATTACTCAAACCTATGATTCTTCGGGTTAGTTGAATCATCAAACAAGATAAGAGATATAATATGCATAAAACTTGTGATTATTCAAACCTATACCTTCATGATTCTTCTGGTTTAGTCATATCATCAATGATGGCAAGAAACATAATATGCATACAACCATGATTATTCAAACCTATGACTCTTCAGGAATAATCATTATCAACAACAGTATAAGATCCTAACACAAGGTAGGATTCTAGATTGATATAGGAAAAACATACCTGGATTAGCATGCTAGTTAGTTATATCTAACATACTCACATGATGTCTTCTTGTTCTTCTTCAATGACTTGTGCTAGTAACCTGTATATCTCATAGGTTAGCCATTATAATTCCAAGTTATACATACCTCGTAAATGGATCTTCTATGAGATCCATGACAATGAATGAGTCTTTATCCTCATGTCATAATGATCATATGTTCTTGAACTAGAACATGATTTGTCTTTCTTGGTGTACCTTTCATGTTAGTAGACAACATAAACCTCATACAACACCATAATGCATTAGTACAATCATAAGTGTCAACACACTAACCAATAAATATCTTCTATCATGCATTCATAATTTTGTTAAGGTGATACGACAAATCTAAAATCAAGATTGTACTAACCGTCATAACATGAAGACAAACATACCATAAACTTAATCATGAACAAATCTCAAAACATACCTTGATGAGTCATACCTGTCGAGATCGCTTGTAATCTCCTTATGTAAAGCCTTAGCCTCATCTCCCTCTGAAACAGGAACTCCTTCACTTATGCAGGTGACCAATCCATCTTCTTCTAGGATTAGCCCTATCCACTTGATTTGCAAGAACTGGACCTGGAGCTGGATATGGGTTTGTCATAGAAACTCCAAAAATTCAAACTATGAATTTCAAACTTCTGAAAGGATAGAAATATGCGCCTTGATGAACTGATCAAGCTAGTATATTTAAAATTTGAAAAATGCAAAGTTTCACTCCTCAATTTTGCCTTTGAAACTTCCAGATTCACTAGACGTGACCCTGACCTGGGGTTTAATGAATCCCACTCTTCTACCCAATCAAAAAGTTTGATCCAAATCTCTAAGCTTCTATTTTTCTGAGGAGCTTCCAGCTGTGGTCACAGATTTCAAAAATTCTCATTTTTACAGAAGCCCTAATTTTCCACTTTCGTGATCAAAGTCCCGAACTAGGGTCTGATCAAGCCCGTCCTTCTGCCCAACCAAAAATTCTGATCTTGGTCTCTAAATTTTTATTTTGATGAGTAGCATTCAGCCGCGGTCTCTGATTTCAAAAATTCCAACTTTCTCCAAAGCCCTAAATTCCGGAAGCCATGAATGAAGGTACCAAAAAAATAATTCTGTTTGGACAGAAATATGTACCTGATTGTTTCTGGTGTAACTCCAAAATTTTTGATTCACAGGGTCTGAAAAAGTTTCCAGAGATAGCCTGACCTGTTAGCTTTCCATCCTGATAGATCTGACCTCAATTGGATTTTCTGAGAGAGAGTTATGTCAAATGTCACAACGTGACCTGTTTTGGGATAAAACAGGAGAGCGAACTTGTACGGCATGCCACGTGTCACTGTTTGAACTTCGGCCTCTGAAAAAGTTTTCTGAGATAGTACAGACTGTGTACTACCTGTCACTTTTTACTAAATGTCATTTGGAGCTTCCTATCCGAAGTTATGACCTTTTCCCAAGGTCACCTGATTTTAACCCAGATCTGGAAGAGGCAGAAACCCTATATTGCACAGATCATAAATCACAAAGTACAACGAATTAGAGGTTTTCGTTTGGACACAAGGTACCTGGCGATTTAATCTTCTTCCTGTAACAATTTCAGATCTGAAAAGTTCTCCAAAACGGATTTATAGCGAAAGTGCTACGATGACTGGTTTTTGCTATATCAAGCCCTAGCATCGTAAGTGCAACAAGTGTCATACATGCCATATCATGCCTTCTTTCAGGCTAGCTCTGATACCATGTTAAATTTTCTGAATTTACTTCAATATGATCTAGGACATTAACTGAGAGAACAACATGTACAGCATATCTACAGCATATCAATCATGGAGACAATAATGCAAGCACACAAGAGACACAAAGATTTACTTGGGGAAAACCATAAAGGTGAAAAACCCCAATAACTTCCTCAGAGATAGATAAAGCAATGATACAACCAACCAAGAGAGATAGCCATAACCTAGCAGTAGATCCTCCTCCTCCATAAGTGCGCCACTCCTCCTTGAGTGCATGTGTGAGAAGTGATTGAGTAAATAGAGTGCCTCCTGCACTCTATTTATACTTGACTTGACTTGCCTTTTTACCTAACTCATGTAGGCTCGAACTTAACCACATAACATAATGCTGAGTGGGATGACCCCCAATAGGGTGGTCTAATAACCCTTTGACCCACATGACTTATACAGGGCCGACCCCAAACAAGGTGGTCTAATAACCCACCAAGTATAAGTTACGACACTTACAATATAAATGACGACACTTCCTTATAGAGGAATAATACCATCTCTATAGGAATACAATATACATATATGTGAAATACATTCCGAAGTTACATATACATCAACACATCAATAGTAGTTTTTCTACTAGTATTTTGTATAATTTCATGCTGGAAATTTGTATTACCTGAGGATAAAGATTGTGCTTCAGGTAAAGGAAAATATTTCTTGCCCATATCACCATCCCCTACAGTCAACAAGCATATTTTATCATAGGAAATGGAGGTACCTTGATTTGCACATGGACCAGCTTGCCATAGAACCTTGAAAGTACATGTACATTGTTCTTCCCCATCTACCAAATGGTGCTTGGAATGATAAACCTGCAATCATATATGCCCTGTTACTAGCTTGTGGTGGACTATCTTTCTTACATGCTCAAGCGCAGTCCAGGTCAACTTTGCAATATCAACATGTGGGTAGAACACAATTGATGGAAAATTTGACAGCTCAGAGACATCCGCATCTAAATGTTTCCTCTTTTGTTGCAAGGATATAATAAGAAAACAATGGAGTATAACTGAATAAAAAATGGAAATCTTCATCCCTTTGACACATGAAGACTAACAAAAACGTATAAAGAATTTTAAAAACCAGAAAAGTTGAAACTTCCAATAACATTTCAGCAAATCTCGAACAGTTTTAGCCTCTCTAATTATAACTCGGACCATTCTATATAATCAATCAATACAAATTATGTTCTGCACCTTTTCAAGATAAACATCGAGTAGCTTGCAAATTAATTTGGTTTGCATCCCATCAATTTGTTCTTTAAGTTAATTACTTATTGGACACATGCTGCACTTCCATTAGTGGACATAGGTTGAGCAATGAAGCATGCAATGAGAGTTAGATAACCCTCTAAGGGGATGGGTCAAGTTCAATTTCAATGGAGCTTCCAAGGAAAACCTGGGTCTAGTAGGGACATGGAGCTTGCTTGGGGATGACCATGGTAACATCCTAGGTATGTCTTACAAATTTTTGGATATGCAATCTATTAAACAAAGAAAGATTGAAGGTTGTTAGCTTTTGGAGTTACTCTGAAAGTGTTTAAATTTTAAACCATGTTTGGGGTGCTTCAGAAGATTTGGGGTTACTCTAAAAGTGTTTAGAGTATGTTTGAGGGTGCTTCATGTGATTTGGGGTATATGGTGTATGATCAGCCACTAAATGGTCTGTGATGGATTTGCACATTGGCGATGGCTTACTCCATGATTGCATGACCTTAGTTGGTTGCTCCCATGACATTCTATGATTCTTCATTGAGGCATTGGAGATATTAAGACAGCTTGGAAACATTCTACATGTACATGCTGGCTAGATGGAGGAGCTTGCTTGCTTAGAGAGTGTACTGCATTGGAGGAGGAGCATTTGGTATTTAGAAGAAGAGCATTGAGACCTAGACAACATGGGGTAGTTGGGATACTTGCATGGAGGCATTGAATTGACTTGGGTATGCTTTTGCTTCTTAACCCTGCCCCAAGAAGCAGGGAATGTTTTTTCCCACCCTTATCCTGTGAACTTTCTTGACCCTTATTATTCTCTTCCATTGTCAACTGTTTGCTTATTCTTTCACTCTTGTAACTCCCACTGTTGAGATTTCTACAAGAAGACTTGTCAATGCCATTGTGAACAATGTTATGTTCACTACTTTCCTTGAGAAGGTTATCAAAATTCTCTTCCTGAAGATTGCCACTATAGCAAGGCCTTACATTTTAAATAATCCCTACACAATCATCCAAATACCCAAATCTATTATCTATTGTATTCACACTATTGCCCACAGTATTGATGTAGCCCATATTACATGAGACAGAGCAAGTGTACGGATGTTCTATTTCCATTTTACCGGACACTGAATTCAGATTGGAAATATCAGGATTTTTTTCTCTTCTTACTATATTTAGATGTGTTCCCTTGCATTAACAGGGATGCTTTACATCAATAGCAATTTTTTTACTAGTCTTTGATATAATTTCATGCTGGAAATTCATATTACCTGAGGATAAAGATGGTGCTTTAGGTGGAGGAAAATCTTTCTTGCCCATATCACCATCCCCTTCTAGCCTTGATATTTCACTATATCTACCATTTTTATTTAACATAGTATCTTTATGTGAATACCTGGAACTCTTTGTTTCTGTTCCCACATCAGACTCACTTTCAACAGAACTTTTAAGCTCATGATCATTGGTTGTTGGTTCTTCGAGCAAGGTCTCAGAACTAGTGAGAACATTCTCTTTGTTGCTTACCCCCTTCTCAACTTTCTTCTCATTTATATTTGATTGTGATGATCGAGACCCAAAATGATCATCAGATACCTGTACATAATTGTTTCAACACATGAATGCAAATGTCCAAGAATTCCAAGCATTATTGCTATCAGACTAAACTCATCTGAAATTAGAATCCTATTGTCTCTCTTTGCACTAGACAAAACAACTCATCCCTGCTAGTAGGGGTATCACAAGCCATGTGCTATTTACAAACATCTTTAAGATTCTTATCTCTCTCATGCTTGTTTTTAAAGAAAGGCTCTATAGATCGCTAATACTCACTTTTTCATTTGCTCTCTCCCATGCTTCTACCTATTTATCTTTTAAGTTTATTGCATCTATTTTTGCAATACATTCACATGCCAATTATTGGTAAATACTCAACCCCACATATTTTGTCAAACCTTGCCTGAAATGTTAATGGAAAAAATTATATACATGGATATGTGACATGTGTACATGTAGAATAGAAATTTTACATCCCCAACCTTTTGTATTTGTTATCTTTCTCCTTGAAGTATTCCTTCCAATAGATCCTATCCTAGAGTTCATTTTTTCCTCGACCAACCTTAGAAAAAAGTTAATTATAGGGTGAGTTTCAATCCTTCCTACAGTTAACAAGCAGATGTTCTCACAAGTAATGGAGGTACTTTGATTTGCACATGGACTAGCTTGCCATAGAACCTTTAAAGTACATGTACTTGTTCTTCCCCATATACCAAAGGGTGCTTGAACTGATAAACCTGCAATCATATATGCCCTGTTACTAGCTTGTGGTGGACTATCTTTCATACATGCTCAAGCACAGTCCAACTCAACATTGCAATATCAACATGTGGGCAGAACATAATTGATGGAAAATTTGATAGCTCAGAGACATATGCATCTAAATGTTTCCTCTTTTGTTGCAAGGATATAATAAGAAAACACTGGAGTATAACTGAATAAAAAATGGAAATCTTCATCCCTTTGACACATGTAGACTAACAAAAACATATAAAGAATTTAAAAAACTAGAAAAGTTGAAACTTCCAATAACATTTCAGCAAATATCGAACAGTTTTAGCCTCTCTAATGATAACTCTGACCATTCCATATAATCAACCAACACAAGTTACGTTTTGCACCTTTTCAAACTAAACGTCGAGTAGCTTGCAAATTAATTTGGTTTGCATCCCATCAATTTGTTCTTTAAGTTAATTACTTATTGGACACATGTTTTACTTCCATTAATGGACAGAGGTTGAGCAATGAAGCATGCAATAAGACTTAGATAACCCTCCAAGGGGATGGATCAAGTTCAATTTCAATGTAGCTTCCAAGGAAAACCTGGGTCTAGTAGGGACATGGAGCTTGCTTGGGGATGAGCATGGTAACATTGTCACATACCCCAATTTTGTAAAAATAATGTAATTATATTATTATATTCCTGAGACATTATGTTAAATTTAATGCTAAGTAGGAATTGATGACTCAGCAGAGTCATTAGAAGTGGAATGTAAATCAGAATATTTTATTATTAATGAATAAATTATGGAGACAACAGCATGGGAGAGCTGTTAAAAGAGGTTACTGGTCTAACTGGTGGATGGAACTAGGTGGAAAGGCAAAAGACAAGTGGCAGCATCCTCAAACACTTCCTAAGTTGCAGGTGGCAAATTCCCTATATTTTGGGGTCATGATTCCCCAAGAAAGTGGAATCAGAGCAAGTGGCTCATTAATGACAGTTAACCCAACAAAGACCTAGGCAATCTTTTAAATAGTACTCAATGAACTGAGCTGGGGGTTCAATGGTTCTGGAGGGAGAATACATTCAGGTGAATGATATTCAGGAGTCCCATTGAGGAAGAGGGAAATACAGTAAGGAAGTTGTTTGAGAGGGATGTTGTAGTAATTTGGTTCCAGTTTAGCTGTTTGGGCTGAGTGAATTGTTTTGCTGCACCTAGTTCCAGCTAGGGAGACCAGAGCAAGCTCGGGGGTCCTGAGAAGTGCTGTATGGGCACTCTCCAAGAGTTGGTAGGGAGGAACAGCCTCTCATTGTTGTTGTTGTCCACAGTTTGAAACAGGTTCTGCCACTTATTCCTGTTTGTTTATTAAGTATAAATGAATGTATGTTATGTTTATCTTCATTATGTCTGAGTAGTAATTAAATCAGTAAGAAATTTGCAATCCCTGAATATCAGTAGTAGATTTAATAATAGTTACTCTGTTTAAGCTTTCCTTTATATTATTATTATCTTACGGATAACATATTTACAATGCATACTAAACAGTAGTAATACTGTAAGTAATAGTAATTGTTGTAATTGTTAAACTTAGTTTATTTATAATAACACAAAAATAGATACGTAGGGTTTAAGGGTACAACTAATTTTTCTCTGGTATTACAAACTCGTTAAACGACCATAGGAACAGTAATAAACAAAGCCATTTAAATCACATTATTGATATCAACTATCAATGCCTTTCAGAATAGTTACAACTAATGCTAGAAACAACTTCTCTAGTTATTAACTATCAAACCAAACAATAGTACAGAAAACCTAATAGAAGGTCGTCACAAACACTTATCCACAGTTAACAAAATTTTATGGTTTTAAACACAGGTTAGATAACAGAACCAAGAATAGCTCGATATCGAGTTTATTTGTATCAACAGAGTCATAATCGAAACACAGAACCGTCTCTTCTTGTCTTTAGCTCATTTATCGAGCTCAATCACTTTGTATTAGCTTTTTTTTTCCTTTTAAATCTTAAAATAGCAGCAGAGTTGAATTCGTAACCACAAAGGAAGCAAATAAACCAAATCATGACTATGGAGCTCGACTACCATTCTAGGATACATAAACCGTATAGTATGACTAACAACAGAACCTTAACCAAACACGATAGACCAAGCAACGGAATGAAATCAAACTGTAAACTTTTGAACTATTTAAACCCTACCACTTTAGTTTCACTATTACTTTAAACGCTAGGATTTATGACCAGGTATCCATCTACGGCCGCAACTTAATTTCTATTTGAAACAGTATGTAAACACAGAAAGTTACAACGCACGCCACACCTATCTCATTTATATAGTATGACTGTAACAAATCTTTCCTATCAAAGCTTAACCTACACAACATACAAATGTATAAGCAAAACCAGTGATAAATAGGAAGACATTATCTTCACCTACAGCCAAGTTACGAATCCACCATTTAAGTGGTTTAAAAACTTAAAACAATTTAATAATCACAGTTCATAACATGGGACTAATAACAACAATGCATGTATTAAAACAAGCCATTATACACGTAACCTTTCTTTATATTTTTTTTTACTTCCACAAAACTGGGTGAATACCCTAATCTTTTTAAAGTACAGTAACAAAAACCCTAGGGCCGTCATTTCAGAACAAACCACAGCCCGTATCTTTTATACAATAATTCTTCGAAAAACCCTAACTACTACAAGAAAGACGAATACATTACATACAACTGCAACCATATCATACCATACACAACACAGGGTCAAACATGTCCGTGAACGTGATAACAATCAGACACAAGACCAACAGCACGGAGTTAGCCACAAAGGTGGTCTTATCAAATAAAACCCTAACCACCCTAACCACCAAAGGGAGGAAAATCCATGGTGAAACCAGGCTTACCCGATAGGAGCCAAGCGCCGTAGTTTGGGCCTCGTACACCTTCAGGTTTAACCAGTGCCTGCACAGTACAAGTTATCGATTTGGTTACAAATCTTTCTTAAATTAAACAACCTATTTTAATTTGAAAACCACGAAGCAAATGTTATAGCTTACCAACGATTTTTGGAGGAAGTAAAAATGCAGGGAATGACCCTGTAGCCACGAGTTGAGCTAAGTGGAAAACCCCACCTTGATCATCAGAAGAAACGGGATGGAAACTCCTAGGTTACCTTTCAAGATGGAAGCTGTGACAAGAAACATTCTGAACGATACCCTCACGCCCTAGACAGACTAGTTTTTGAAGCATGAATATAAACCTCAAGTCATAACCACTTCATAGCTACCAATAGTAGGAATACCATGACTCTAAAACAATACAATGGATAAGTATGAGGGCTGGGAGAAGCATAGGAACTGCTAGCAAACGGTAACAGCAGAAAAGATAAACCGAGTGCTAATTATACTTATAGAATGCCAATAGCAAAGTATACAGACTCACGAACAACACGAAGGACACACCCCATGAAGTATAACAGCATGGAAACTGCTACTTACAGCACTACAACGAGAAACTCAGACCAGAAGGTTCTTCTCAGGGCAGCCGAGCCCGAAGGCGTAGGAGAAATGGCTAAGTAGGGTTTGGTAAAACCATTTATATCATCAAATACAAGGCCCAAGACTATCCACGTAGTCCTTAAATAATTAAACTGCCATGGGTCGACATTCCAAAGTCCATGTTGTGTTTCAAATTATTTGCTTCTCAATTTTAAATCATCGTATGGATAAATTATAATCATAGTAGGGATATTCTCCTATGATCGAGACACTATCATTTAGCCCATCATATAATGCATGTTGGAACTTTGCCATCTAAGTTTCTTAGTGGACATAAAACCTTGCCCTACAAACAAATAGAATTATGTATAGTCAATATTGTTCAAAATTACTACGCGGATTCATCATTGTGTGTAGAATTAAAATCTTATCATGGGTAATATAGTTAACTGCATAGTTTATCCATAAGGGTTTTAAGAGCATAGTTCTTATATCATCCTTTTTAAATCAAAACACTAGTGCAATACCTATAATACTTGTATTAGATAGATTTAAACTTTGACTCATTACAACATACAATACGAAGTTGTTCAAAACTCAGTTATGAAGTATTCCAGGCATGAAGGAAGCATTTGGTATTATAGAAACTATCTTGGGAATGATGTAATAGAAGCTAAAGTTGGTTTAGAACAACATTTCACTAACTTTTGTTGCCTTAACCCTGGCCTCTTGAGAAAAGACAAGGGGTACACAAAACCGTAAATCTATAAGATAATGAAATGAAGTCAGCATGGTGATTTACAATCCTACTGGATTAGTGTCATGGAGATAGTTGTTAGTCTTGATCTTATATCTATTAATATTATAGGAATAGGAGTAGCGGCGCAATCAAATCAAACCCTTAAGTATATTATAAGAAGACATGTAAATGACAGGATATCATACAAGGCTAGCAATAAGTAATTTATACGAGGAAAATCTCCAGATCTGTTATAATGGAAATTGCAATTGATACAGTATTAACATATAGATAAAAGTGTTCTGATTATCGTAATCCAGTGACTTTATACAGTGCAAAATAAGAGATATTGTTACAGTACAATAATAATATCAAAGAAACGGTACTCCATAGGGATACTTAAGTCATTTTTGATCCAGAACAATAGTTATCATATTCTCATTTAATTTTCGACTCTCTAAACAGTAAGATTTATGAATATTACAGGAAGGGAGTTCTACCTTTACACAGTTGACAACCAACTAGCATGTTTAGACTTTTATTGACTGAGTTAGTGCAGTTAAATGAATTTTAATACTTTAAATATCTAATGGTCGCGACCGCACTTTACCTGTATACCTATAAAGAGAAAGACAGTTTGATGCGTTAGCTCGAAAGCTAAGTAAGCCCAGTCTGCTATGGCAACTCCCCCCCCCCCCCTTGAGGTTGCAAAACAATAAAACAATCAGTAACAGAAATGAGAAAACCATAATAACATTTAAGTACAACAAAGATCATTCAGACACGCTTACAATCACGTAAGTTAAGCAGACAGTTAAAAGACTGCATCTAATAACATTTATTGCTATCTTCAAAATTTTAAATTTTTCGAAAAATTTTGGGTTTTGACAAACATCCTAGGTATGTCTTACAAATTTTTGGTTTATGGATCTATTAAACAAACAAAGATTGAAGGTTATTGGCTTTTGGAGTTACTCTGAAAATGTTTAAAGTTTAAACCATGTTTGGGGGTGCGTTAAGAGATTTGGGGTTACTCTAAAAGTGTTTAGACTATGTTTTAGTGTGCTTCATGAGATTTGGGGTATATGGTGTATGATTAGCCACTAGATGGTCTGTGATGGATTTGCACATTGGATTGTCTTACTCCATGATTGCATGACCTTATTGGGTGCTCGCATGACATTCTATGATTCTTCATTGAGGCATTGGAGATCTTCAGACAACTTGGCAACATTCTACATGTACATGCTGGCTAGATGGAGGAGGTTGCTTGCTTAGAGAGTTCCATGCATTGGAGGAGGATCATTTGGCATTTAGGAAGAGTGAATTGAGACCTAGACAACATGGGGTAGTTGGAATACTTGCATGGAGGCATTGAATTGACTTGGGGATGCTTGGGTTGCAACAATGTTTATGTATAGGGGAGTGGACCTGGTAGAGCACTTGCTTAGAAGGAGCATTGAAGTCCTTGGAGACTTCAAGGAGGAGAATGGACACATCAAATGCCCTTGCATTGGATCCCTTCTTATTTAAGAAATCACCTTGGAGGTTGACATGTACCCTTGGAGTGTAGTGCTTCACATGTGTGAGCTTACTTGTGGCTTTGTAGATTGCTTGGAAGTGTTTAGGCCCACATATAACCTCTCATATGTAATATGTATAGAGGTAGGGGAGTCCTTTCATCCTTCTCATCTCTGTTCATTAGTTTGTGTGAGAGATGTGACTAAGAAAAGTGCACTACTCTTCCTCTCTCTAGTTCATCTCCATTTTTACTTTATCTCTCATGTTTTGAAGTTGCTAGGGTTTCTTGGAGATTAGGGTTTTGAGAAATAACCCTAGGTTGTCCTTGTTGAAAAGAAAAAGAAGAGGAGATGTCTTGCCTTGGAAGTTGGAAGAAATGCTTTTGTTATACTAGCTTGTTGGGTTTCGTTAGTGTGAGCTAGTGTTTTCATCATTTTCCCTATATGATAGAGGATTGTACTAGCCTATGAATAAGGCTACGGTATGTACATTTTATTCTTTATGCACATATATGAAGATTCCAACTATACAAAATTGTCTCTTTTGCAAACTTTACTTTCAGCATCTAATTCTTAATGTTTTGGTAATTTCCAGGACTTGTTTGTCTTGTTGATTTGACATAATTTGAGGCTGAAATTGTTAAATGAGTTAACAATAATATTGAAGTAGATAGGGCAGATTTGCTGCTGTATTTACAGCTCTCATAAGTGAATTTCAGATCTAGTTTATGCATGGTAAGATTTCCCTGAGGGGACGAAACTTTTTACACACTTTGGTATCTTTTCTTTTGAATTTCCTAGTGGATTGCAATAAGAGGTAAAATAATGTCCACTCTTAGTGGTGTTCTATTTATATTCCATAAAATCCCTAAGTTTGAAAATTCATAGGGTTAAAATCTAGGTTACCTCTAGGAAAGAGGTGAAAGTTTTGCTTTGCATTAAAAGTCATAAAACATAGGAATTCTACATGGTACCGGAGGTTTTGTGGCATACATCATTCTAGGTGTAAGAGGGAGTTGGTATTTTAAATGCGGTATCCTTAAGAGGGATACTTGACTTTGTTTAAGGTTGATGGGTGCAATGTAGAACGACTCCACCAAGACTCGTGGGTAATCGCGAGTTTGCCCGAGTAAGAGCATTCCATTCTGCATTTTATGGATTGGTAAAATTAATGTTATCAGATAGGCAATTTCTATCTATTATCATAGTGGACATTTTGGCAAAAGATCATTTCAGAATATGAAAGAAATGTCAAGCTAAATCATTTCATTAATTTATTGTTTGTTGATATTCAAACATCTTCCAATAAAAGCATAATGGAGTCGTTATCCAGACCTGTAAACCAACATAAATTTTGTTTGGATCATTGGAGTCCCACGCACATGACAATGATGGACTCTATAAACAGCTAAATCATAAAAGAATCTGCAGTTAATACCAAGTTTTAATTGCCAGTTTGTTTAAAAATCATAGACAGAAGCACCCTACCAGTAATTCCCATTATTAAAAACATTGATGATGTATCAAATACATTTACAAGTTATAACATAGCCCCCTATTATCCCACCTACCTCTGTATCAGATGGCAATTTAAGCACTATGAAATTTGCAAATGTGGATATTTGGGATCAGTTGGAAGGCCTTATTTATCAAACTGCAAATGCTGATACATACAATCTAATTAAAACAGAGTTTTCCAACCTAGGGCATCTCACATGGCTGCATTCCTATGTCCTTCATGAGGTAATGCATTGTGATGGTGATCCAACTTGTTTGTATTTAATATTTTGATGGTGATCAAGCATGTGACCATTAGAGAAATCTTGGTGGTATCTATTACTACAAATCCCATTACAAAAAGTGTAGCGTTAACAATGAGGAATGGTGATATTGTTTCATGAACATCAAAATGGGGAATATATATGGAACCTGGAATATATATGGTCTCTGAACTACACAATGAAAATTGGTTAAATTTAAAGGATATTTTGTCATGGTTACCTTGGATCCATGGTATTCATGTGTATTCTATTCATGATATTCTAGCAACAAAGAATAGACCCTCCTCTGGTCCGCAAACTCCGAGTCCGTATTCTCTTTTTTCTTGGAACCCTTGTCATAAAAACCCTCAAGGGCCTATTAAACCAGCCAGGAAAGATCAATGTCACTCTCCAGCACCCACGACTGCTTGGACCTGACCACTGTAATATATTTTGTATGCTCCATGATGAATTTACAGGGACCCTCTGTATCCATCTTCTCGTAGAGGAACTTCGGGCCATTTGCACTCTTCAATTTCCATGTCCGCGAGGGCCGAGGCCTTCTACTCTTCTAAGCGGGCGAGATAGATATTGTTTGTTGGAGACGGACGATATCTTTATTTTTCCCAGCAATTCCCCCATTTCTTTGGTTTTGAGCTCCATATGTTTTCCCTTCTCCAGTTCTTCGGATTCTTCTACAGCAAGGCATAGTGGTCTATAAGTTCCTTGCATTGGAGGATGCATTTCTCTGTAATGACTCTTTGGGTATCCAGAACTGTAAACGCTTCCTCTCATTGTTTCTTGTCCACCTCCATTGAATCCATCTGTGCTGTGCTAAACCCTGAACCCTAGGTTCTTAATGCTATTGATACTATCGATAGCGAGGATGTGATTCAACTATGAAATTATCTTTCGACTAATCATTTTTCCCTTTCCATTTATTTGTTTAAAGAGAGTTTTGTCAAATAAATGAATCTTTAGAAAAGACTATGAGGCCTGAATGGTGTGAACCAAGGTTTTATTAATGTAATTTTCACAAATTTAAAGTGCTTGTCATGAGTTGGGTTTTGGGAAGATGTGGTTGTAGTGGAGTTATGGATTGGTACAAAACACAACCAATTTTAGAGTCTCGAGCTCTTAATTACTCGCATTTATAATTGTCTCAAATTGAGCCATTAAGAAACTTCTTTTGGTTTTCTACTTCAATTTAATAGGTAAATTGTTAAGACTTAAACATACACAGAGTTGCAAGGCTTCAGTTGTTTACATAGGCTTGATTCCATTCCCCTCCATCCCATATCTATATGCTGTCGCGATAAGTGTTGCACAACAAAAATTGATGCCCCGACCCTTGTGATGCTAGCATTGCTAACTTGCTGGGTATGGAGGATATATTTTTAGGCTTGGATGGCTACCCTCTCTCTGGTTTGAATTAAGGTTTTGGTTGTTTTTATATGTATTTTTTGGTTATAGGTTTATTATAGTCTAGTTTTGCTTAATGGATTCCTTTTGTACATAGTTAAGAGTAAATAATTTTGTCATGGTTCTAGTTTTATTTCAAGACTATATTTTGCTTAGTGGCTTCCTTTTGTACATTGTTAAGAGTAAGTAATTTTCTCATGGTTCTAGTTTTATTGGGCTACATTTTGTACATAGTTAAGAGTAAGTAATTTTCTCATGGTTCTGGTTTTATTTTAAAACTATATCTAGTTAAAACTTCCTTTACTACGCATAAGATCATGTAGATGGACCAATATGGTTGTTGCATAGCCTTTAGAAGTAGTTTTTCTATTTAATGAAGTGTGCTCCAACCTGAAAAAATACAATAGAATAGTTTTCATTTTAATGAAATTAGTGTTCCATATATGTAAAATTAATGTATTCAAATTATGTTTTATTGAAGTTGTTATTTTAATGAAATTAATGTTACATATATGTTAAATTAATGTATTCAAATTATGTTTTATTGAAAAGATACTCTTTTTTCATGTAGATATTAAGGAATGTTCAATTGTGTAAGATTGTAAATTTGGATTAACGATATTTATTTTTTGTATTTTTTTAGGGGAAGGGTTTAGTTAATTTATACTTTTCGATTGAAGTACAATTATTTAATTTACCCAGAACAAATGCACTTCCAATTGAAATTAAGTCCCACCCTTCAAATTTGACCACTGCACAGGAGACCATGTGGTATTGCTAGGCTAGGTGTTTCACAGGAAAATAAACATTGCACAAAATCCTAAACCCCAATAGAGTAAAAAGTGGCATTGTTGTTAGCATGGCCGAACCTCGAAGATGAACATAACCCATCACCATCATCCATTCATTGACCTCTAAGTATGAACATAACCCATCACCATCATCCATTCATTGACCTCTAAGGATGAACATAGCCCATCACCATCATCCATGGTCATTGAAGCATGCACTCCCGCTAAGCTTATTTAACTATTAGCTAAAATAAAACTAATTCTAGTTACAACGGCTTTTACTATGCATAAGATCACCCAAATGACCCAATATGGTTATTGCATACACTAAGTAGTTTAGTCTACTTAGTTTTTATGTTTAATGAAGTGTGCTCCAACCCAAAAAATTACAATAGAATAGTTGTTATTTTAATGAAATTAATGTTACATATATGTCAAATTAATGTATTCAAATTAGGTTTTATTGAAAAGATACTATATTTTCATGTAGATATTAAGGAATAATTTTTTTTTAAGATATAATACTTTTTTTTATTTTGTCATGGTGTTTAAATTTAAAAATTGGATTTTGGAAATGATTTTCAAAACTTTTAATTAAGAAAGGAAAAAAATATTAGTTATCAATGGATTTATAACATATAAGTTTTGATATATTATGAACCTTGTGTTAATGGGTAGCTGTAAAGAAGTAATAATAATTTATTTTCAAAAGCACAAGATACTAAATTGGTGAATGAGATCCCTTAACTTGTGACATGATATAACAATTTGATTGTTAAATTTTATTAGTTATACATACCCTAACCTTCTTTAGATTTGAACATATAACCTCTTTAAAAAATATTTGTAAAAGCTATAAAAAAACTAAAAGAGATCACTTTGATGAGGAGTTCACCTCTTCGTCCAACAAAAATTCTTGAATTTAAACTTAACTACAAAGTTTATCACAATAACTCTTATATGAGTGACATTGCTAAATCTCCATTCTTAGAATTTGAAATGAATAATAGAAACTTTATTTGAACTTCTTAAATCCAACACAAGTTAGGGAATCATCACTTGTGTAAGAATTTGTCTAAATTTTAACGTAGATAATTTTAGATTAAATGAATAAACTGTTATAGATTGATATTTAATGAATAAATTGTGATAGAGTGGAGGATTCTAGCTAGACTACTCGATTGTTAAACCATAACTTTTAGGTGTTGAGTTTCTCAAATAGATTATTTGAACTATTATTGCCCAAAGGTTGAAGTTTCTTATTTATTAAAAAAAACATTAATAATCCATAAAATGATGAATAATAAAAAACCACTTAAAATAATATCAAAATATCAAAATCTATAACAATACCTAACATGTTATAAATATTGGTATAAATTCATTGAATGGTGAATAATAAAAAAAGAGTGCGGGTTTGGAGGCTAATATTTACCCATGGTGACCAATTTTTTGGTCGATTGGCCACTAATTACCCATTTTTCTACTAGTGAATAGAGCATTAGCATCAACCATCCTACATCCTGAATTAGTATCACTTGTCCATCAAACTCAATACCGCGTTCCCTTGTCCCCTAATTTTCCCCTTTCCTCCCAGCCTCCATCACCTCTACACGAAATGTAATAAAATATACCATAAATATTTGCATTGCCATATAACATAACTAAGCCCCCTTGGCCCCTTAATACATGGAAATATATTCTCTCATTTATGTATCATAATTTATTCCCCAATATGAATGGACGTGATATGATATTGCCTACCAATTGACCCCCTCGTACAAATATCTAAGACTCGACTCAACCACATGTAGAAGAACTCATCTATAACTTGATAAACTATGTGCAAGACATGATGTATTATCTAGATATCAACTCACCACACCCAAGGCCCTAATTAGACGTAGAGAAACCCCTAAATGAGCATCTCAATGATTCTCCTATCATCTAACACAATAGGTATCGGGATGGCCTCAAATAAATGATCCCTTAGAAGACATGTATTGAAAAATAATCCAAGTTGTGTACTATCAATGTTACAATTTACTAAATTTTGACACTACAGATGGATTCGGAGAACCCCAATTTAGCAAATTGTACAATATCATTATCAAAATTATAATTTTCCATTTCCATAATGACACAACTAAAAATGACCACATAAATGACCAATTATTATGTGGTCATTTTTAGTTTAGTTCTTATCTCTTGACCAAATTGGTCATTTATCTTGGTCATTTTTAGTTTAGTTCTTATCCCATGACCAAATTGGTCATTTTTAGTTTAGTTCTTATTCAATGACCAAATTTGTCATTTATCTTGGTCATTTTTAGTCAATTCACTTAAAATTTCTCAATTTTGGTCATTTATCCCTTGAAAAAGTTGTGGTGACCAAATTTTTTGGTCGCTTGGTCACTTATCTCTCATTTTGTACTAGTGAACATATTCAAGAAGGATCCTTCGATATCTGCAATAATGCTCAAAGAACTCTCTTCATACTTCCAAATATTTTCAAGCCATAATCAGCTAGTTTCTCTTCCAACACCCGATGAAATTGGTCAATCTAAAGCTATGGAGTATCAATGACAATACTTCATTCTCAACCATATTTGGGTTATCCGTTCATAACACAATGATTTTCCATTGTATTTTTTCGTGGCAATAAACTAGATTCTGCTTTCAAAGTCTTAAACAAGCATTGATTCTAAGTGGAGCAAAAAGCTCAAGGGAAGATTTTTGAAGGTTTTTGTCTTCTCAGCTGGTGGATCAGTCGTGTTTGGGAAAAATGTGCATGGAAACTCTCCAGACTTGATGATCTATGCAACAATTTCAGATTATGAAAAGGTTATTCAATGCAATTTTCATTGATTGCATTATGCTTGTACAAAAACACCCCCAAGGCTAGAATCCATGTTATTTGAACACGAGGTAAAGGTGATAGATATAGGTAAATTAACAACACTAGGTAGAGATATTCGATTTGGTGATGTAGCCAATGAATTTGAAGGTGTCTAGGGAGCTTCCTATCACAGTTGTGTCCATGGGAATTAGATTCTTATCCTTCCTCAATGTTGATTTATCAAGAGGTTTTATGTGCTATAGTTAAGTGAAATTTTCATTGATTGCATTATGCTTGGAAAAAAATCCCCCCAAGGGTAGAATTCATGCTATTTGAACACGAGGCAATGGCGATTGATCTAGATAAATGAATAGCACTAGGTGGAGATATCCGATTTGGTGATTTAGCCAATGAATTTGAATATGTCTAGGGAGATTCATGTCACAACTGTGTCCATGGGAATCATATTCTTATCCTTCCTCAATGGTGATTTTCAAGATTTTTTATGTGATATATTCATATTGTTTCGGCCTTTGTTTGAAGCATCATCCATTGTTGTACAATCACATACGGTGGTCACATGTATCTAGACAATGGTAACACATTCTTGCAAAGGGAAACCAAAGAGTCTCTTGGTGTTTCGAAAGTTGTTAATGGAGCTTGACGGATGCAATGAAACTATATATGTGACATGTTTCTCACATTAGTGATATGACAATATCTATCACAGTACTTGTTTTACAACACATCGTTACCAAGCTTGTTGTAGAAACAAGTGTGAGTAATTTTGTAGGAAGACTCTTGATTTAAAGGTTTTATAATGGTAGAGAAAGAGATACTTTTACCCAACTGATATAGGAATTATTTGATAATTTGATTTAGATGCATAAATATCATCCACTTGGTATACTTTTTCCTTGAGGTACGTAGTTCCTATCCACAGTACAGACCCTTGTTGGATTCCCAGCATGTGCAGGAGGGATTTTATGTTTATCTATTTATTTATTTAGAGAACTAGATCCCTTATGGATTTATCAAAATCATCCCAAGATTCCAATGTCGAAGCCCAAAATATCTTGAAGCAAGCCCTAAAAGAACATGGGAATTCTCTTGCATGGTTTCCTTCACTCCCTTATGAAAATTAGAGAGCACAGAATCTTGGAGTAATTTTAATTTTGGTTAAAGAGATGAATCCTTCACGCTCTTCATCCATCCCATAAATCGTTAGGACTTTAATTACCCTACAAAAAAACAATTTCATAACCATGGAATCATATGGAGGATTCAATCCTATTTTTAACTTTGGAATTTGCCAACGATGAAAAGAAAGGTGGATCAAGCTTGCAAAGCCAATTTTTCAAAATCCATTATTGACTTTTCCCCGTTTTCATTTGTTCGAATGGTTATATTTCTACCCAGAAACGTTTAGGTAATAACGAAATGTTTACACTGAGATATGATTGTCAAAATGTGTGCCCTAATAAACCGGAAACCACAAATTTCATCATAAGAATTAATAGGTAGAGTTTTATGATAGTTGATGAGTTATTTAGAAATTATGACACATCTGATCCATGTTGGATGGATCCCTAGGAACCTAGATTTGGATCTATTAGAAGTAAGGTACATGGTCTTCTTAATCGAACCTAAATCACCATAGCTCTATTAAAACCAAAATGTGGTACTCTAAGAATCTTACACTACCTTATTTGCATTGATGGAAAAAGACCTAATTTCATCATCATAATTTCAATCGGAACCAAATGAAATCTTGAGGAAAATATGAAGGAAATTAACCAAAAATACATCTAGTAAATCAATGAATTAACAAAATCACTAACTTGGTGTTTGAAAAACTGTTGAACAAAAAATACAATAACCTCTGGAAATTCAAAAAAGAGATTGATTTAATTAAAATCCCTAATGATTTCCAAATTAGGTTATACTACATTTTATTCTTTGAAAGAAAAAATGAAAAACTATTTATCTTAAAAACCTAAGAGTATCTAGAAAAGAGACGGGGTTCTGAAATGTAAAAAGGTAGTGTAATGCGCTTTGCTCACTTAGGTACAAGATTTGGGAATACGGTGGTGCATAGTTTCCCAGGACAAACCCTAAATTGCTCCAAACTAGGGTTAGGGTTTTGACAGAACCTCAAGCTGCCCTAACCTCCTGGATTTCTTACCAGATATTCCTATGCATCTTGTATTTCAGGTTGAACTCTGGTTCCTTCAGAATGCATCGAGACAATAGATCAACTACCTTTCAATCATGTTTCCATCAACTCATCCTTGATGAAATTGGATTTGATTGAGCGATTTATGTCAGGCGGAGTTTTGAAAAAATGCTTTTATTTATGGGTTTCAAAATATTTTATATTTGGATTTATTTGGGAGGACTACATATGTCACTTTTGGACTGTTCTGTGTTTCTGTTTAATAGAATGAGATTTAAACAGAGACATAGATTCAATCATAATCTTTAAACAAAGAAAAATAAATAGACAAATTCAACCAAAATTCATGATGAATTCCAAAGACAATGATATTTAAAATAGACATATATTAAATCAAAATCCTAAACACGGAAAGAAAAATGACCAAAATTCTATACCAAATATTTAATTTAATACATAACTAAAATGGATCCTAAACCCTAACCAAATCTTTAATTTGATGCATAGCTAAAATATATCTCAAACCCTAAAAAAAAATTAGGAAAATTAATAAAAAATTAGGAGTTGAGATTTGATAATGAGATACCTAGAGTTGCAACAACTATATGGCACGACTATGCTCCATCTCTCCTGGTGCCAAAAGATTCCAAGATGAAGAACCCCAAATTGATTTGCAGCCTCCACTAATGTAATGGGTCTAGCATGTTCTTCTGCACATGAGGAAAGCAGAGCCACAACCCAATGCTACCTGAGAGACTACACTCAATGACGACATCTACACTGTGTGCAAGGAAAATAGGGCCACACCCCACCTCTTCCTGGGACATTGTGCTAAATGAGGATATCTACACTTCGTGAGAGGAAAACATTGCCACACATGACATCTACCGAGGACACTATGCTGAAAGAGAAGGAGGGTTGAGGGTATTTCGAAAAGTATTAATGAATAATACTGACTCTAGGTTGGAAATGTTTATTAAGCTATGTTAGTAGTTGGAAATTATTTTTCAACTTACCATCATGGTTAATGTTTAATTGGTGGGACTCAAAATAAAGTGGTATAGGTTTAATACATAAGAGATGGAAGATGTTTGACACATAAGGGAAAACTATCTTAAATTAATGTCTCGAAAGACCCCTATGTGTAGTAGTGGAAACAGACGATCGTTAGAGTGTGGGACACAAAGAAAATTTAATTTGTAGATCCACCCATCACAGATGGTATAGTCCAAGAATGGAGTCTGATTGATGACTGGAGGGTCCTGTAATGCAGCCCAGATTTATTAAAAGTCATAGTTAGTAGCATACTGATGTTTCCATGTATCATAAGTAGCACAACAAACCTCTAGTATTTGGAGCACTGGAATGGGTGGCCTGCTGAGGAGATTGACCATCTTGTTAGAGGTTCCATTATTGTATCTAATAACGAGATGGAATTGTTGAATGTAGGATTCCCATTTAAGATGCGTTTGTTCCAGTATCTTGGACTATGAATTAATGAAAATCAGTGGATGGTGGTTTGTATGTAGAATAGTCTCCTTTCCCAATAGATAATGGCGCCATTGCTTGAGATCTTGCACTAGGTTGTACAATTCATTGTCATAGGTGCTATAGTTTCTCTTAGCATCTGAAAGATATTATGAGTGCTAAGCAAGATAATGTCCTCCCTGTTTAAGCATTGCGCCAATAGCATATTGTTAGGCATCTGACTCAATCTCAAATGGTTTAGAGAGGTATGGAAAAAGTAGTACTGGGGAATAACATAGAGCTTCCTTGAGACAAACAAAGTGGCTAGTCTCTTATTCATTCCAAGAAAAGGTGGAATTACTAGTGGATAGATGATGAAAAGGAAGAGCAATCTGAGAGAAATGTAGGACAAACTTACGATAAAAATTTATGCCACCGAGGAATCTTTTTAATTCATTGTTAGAAGAAGGCATTGGCCGCTATTTCAATGCTTTGATGTAGGTAGGATCAAGTTGAATACCTTCTAAGTTGACAAGAAATACTAGGTAAGGAACTGAGCACTGGCCAAAATATGACTTATATTCTTTAACCTACAACTTCTGTTCTCTGAGTATTTTGAGAACATGACGAACATGTTGAATGCGGGTTTCCCATGTCTTACTGAAGATTCGAATGTCATCTAAGTATATAATCACAATGCCACCCAAGTGCTTCCTGAAAATATCATTGATGAGCATCAAGAAGGTGGAGGGTGCATTAGTCAGTCCAAAAGGCATGAACTTCCACTCGAAAAGACTGAATTTCGTCTTGAATGTTGTCTTCCAAACATCTATTGGATTTATTCGAACCTGATGGTATCTTCTTGTCAAATCCAAATTACTGAACCATTTAGAACCTTTTTGGGTGTCAAGTAACTCCTCAATATGGGGTAGGGGGTAGGGGTTCTTCATCGTCGCCTTGTTAAGGGCCCGATAATCAGTGACAAGGCGCATTTATGGGGTGTCTTTATTGGGTATTACGAAGGCTGGAGAAGCACAAGGAGAAGATGATGGTTGAATGTGTCCTGAGTTGATTAGTTCAGTCAACTGATTTTCAATTTCCTTTGTTTCCTATGGGGCAAGACGGTATGTAGGTGCATTGGGTAAAGCAGCACCCGGGATGAGGTTAATACAATGTTCTATGTGGCGAGAGGGGGGAGTCTAGTAGCGGGTTGGAATACATCCACAAATTCTTGGAGGAGAGGAGACATGGATTTTGGGATGGGATGAGTGGTATTGTTTGGTTGAATGGGGTGGAACATGAAAAGAGAGACACACTGGTTGAGATGGACATGAGGGAGTTTTTCTTTTTTTGGCTTGGGTTGGGGTGGGGCTACGGTAAGGATATAGGTTTATCCATCCTTGGTAAGTTTATATTTGCGATATTAGGCTGTATAAATGGAATTCTGTTGGTCGTGGTAAGGGAGGCCGAGAACTAAGTTAGTGCAATCTTATGGTGATAGATCACAGAGTACAAAGTCTTTAAATTGAATGATGGAAAATGTTACCAGGTACCAATGAGAAACCAACAGATGTGGACCATCCTTTTGGACCCATCCTAGATGATATGGTTTCGGGTGAGGAGTAGTGGGTAGATGGAGGCATTGCACTAGCTGTTGTGAAACCAAATTTTTCTGGCTGTTGTTGTCCATGATGAGCAAGGCCAAAGAATTTTTGATTTGGTAGTTATGAGTAAATAGGTGTAGGGTAGACGAGTTGGAATATTCAGATGTCATTAATATCAATGAGGTATCTACTTTCGTAAGATTCTCAAGAGAAACCTCATCAATGTCCTCTACAGGTTTGGATAAAGAAGCTTATGTGAAGAGAGTTTTGTTGGTCTTGAGAGATTTTAAAATGCAACAATTTGAAGTGTTGTGAGAATTAGTCTTGGGGAAGGAACACCATGGTGTATTGGCTTTTTGGTTGGTGGGACGAGTGGAGGGAAAGCGAGATGAAGTATTGGGTGTGGGAGTTTGTGAAGTAGAGGGATTCTTTTTGGGATGGGATTGAGGAGTACGACCCCGAGGAGGTACCTTCCTTTCGACTGCAAATGGTCTTTGAAAATTTTTATCTAATGTGGAATTTTCAAATAAATCAACTTCTCTACGGAAGTGAACCAATAAACTAGAATTAAACTTAAAGATTAATACCTCTTCTAGGTATGGAATGTGGAGCAATAGTTGAATCTTGGAGAAGTATTCGATATAGGATTCTACCCCTTATGTAGGTAGTTGGCGGAGCTGGTTCCATCAAATCCATAAATACTGAAGATACCTGGGTGGGTAAAAATTGTCTCTCAATGCTTCACACATTCGAGCCCAAGTGTTGATCAGTTGAGAAGAAGAAGACTCTGTTGAGGCTCTAATGTCTATCACCAAGGTGGCCTTTTCCTGCTCTATGTCCCACCAAGTTTGAGCAAGTCTTTCCAACTATAACACTGAAATATGTACATTTATCTCTTCAGTAAGGGTTGTGCAAGTCCTAAAATAGGTGGAAAGGCTATGAATCCATGATTCCACAACCTCTCCATTTGTTTGTCCAGTGAACTTAGGGAGCTGGAACCGAGTATCTAATTGAAATGGATCTAGGTTGGTCTATTGTTGCATCCTCATTAACTCATTGAGAGAAGATCTGAGGTCCTGGACTGGATTATAGGCATTTGATTTAGAATCAGTGTCTAATAGATCTCTTCTAGGAGGAATCTTATGGATTATGTAGTATTGGAGGTGAAATGTTTGAGACAAATCTGGTTTATGCTTTGTGTTGAGTACATAGGGCGCAATGCACTAGGGCCTACGAGCTTACGAAACAAAGGACTTACTGGAGGGAGAGATATGTGGGCATGAATATTTGTGAATATCCTATATATGGTGGAGATATGTGAACGCCTTGGGAAATAAGATTTGTCAATCCACCATGAACTGCAAGAAACCCTAAGAAGGCTGTGAGATCTATCGAAAATCATGAAAAAATCAGTAGAAAAAAAAAAAAAAAAGATGTTTGAAAACCATATTGAAGATCTTTCTCTTTTGTTGCTTCTCCTTTGGATCCCGTATCTCTGATACCAAATGATCTCCCATAGGAGGATATATGGCCTCTTCTTAGGTAGATCTGCACATAATAGAGCTGCTCAAGAGACCAAATAGGGCACAATACCCAACTGTAGTGCCCCTTTTTGTTCACTCGGAAAATATTCTCGAAATTTGATGACGTCAAATAGTTTGGGTATCCAACAGATTAGGCTAACTCACCAAGGTGGAGGAATTCAAAAATAAGGAGATACATTGAAAACATGAGGAATGGCGCACTAGCTTCCAGAGGGTGCTAATGTTGATCTAGAGAGTTGAGAAAATGTAAGAGGAAACACAATAAAAGATAGAGGGTGCTAATGCTGAGCCAAAGCATTGAGAAAATGCAAGAGGAAACACATAAAGACATAGAGTAGGCAGAGAGGAGCCATAAGGAGGTCTATCATTCCAGGAGGAGGCGTTTGACCTAAACCTAGAAGCAAAGAAAAGAACGGGAGAAGAAAAGTACCTTTCTCAAGAAGCCCGTTTGTATTGGATGAGAGGTTCACCTTTTATAATTAGGGACCTACTTATTTACATAATATATGTTCTAATATAGTTTAAGAAAACTTAGGCTAAGCTTATTACATGATTCCCTGTTTCTACTATGGGCTGCAAAGAAGACTAGCTTCTTTGTGGCCCACATATACTATTTAGAACTGTTAATACTACAATCTTATCTCAAACATTCCAAGCAAAAGGGCATGACATTACCGAATGGAAATTGTATTCATCCTCACAAGGGCATAAATTACACCTAACAAGACCTACATAAAGCATACTTGACCAAATGTCGCATGTTAGAACCTTGTTGTTTAGGAGTATCCCCATAAATATGTTGGTCTTAAATGGGGACTTGAAACACCATATTATCCTCCATTTCCATTTTGGTTGCTCCAAATCCTCTTCATCACTAAGTACAACATACCAACTATTGGAGGTGTATTTCCTATAAAGGTGCTTTAACTAGAGGATTGATTCTTATTTATCCTTGATCATAACATGGAAAGTTGAAAATAGGTTGGTGATGCAATACCCATTTTTAGAATATTCTTTTTTAAATCATAAAAAAGGCACTTGACAACTAGGCCTAATCTAGATAGTAAACTCCCCTTGATGATAAATTTATAATCATTGTTGGTCAAGAAAAGCAGAGGCAAGACATACATAGAGATACATCTCTATCTCACACTTGGAACAATTCACGAGTAGATTAGAACTCTTCTTTATATTAACCTATTGAAAACAAGAAATGTTTTACATTAAATTATATTCCCATTATGAGACATTCTCAAAATGAGATATCGTACCTTCCAGAGGCATATTCATCTATCTACTCAGATTTACAAGCTTTATCTGGAGTATTAATTTCCCATCTACCAAACCTAACATTCAATTCAATATTAACAGAGGAAGGAGATAATGCTTCTACCAATGGTCACCCTTAATTTTAACCATAGTTTTCAACAACACTTAAAAAATTAACAACACTAACAACGAAAACATTTGACTAATATGATTCAACATTTACAACCATACAATTGGAAATGCCTCTATGAGCATACACACCAATAGTTTTAGGAAGACATTTTAATATAATTTCCTATTGGTCTTAGTATTAGCTAGTCTTATAAAATAAATCACAAAAAAATTTAATAATTTTTTTCATCCTTGGAAAACAGTTTTCATTCACGAATTCTTATAATATTTTTTTATCTTCATGCTTTTCTTCAATCTCACTGCCTTCATATATTCTTTAGAACATATGGCAGCATCAGTATATGCATCTTTTTCATGTATGCAATTCATTTTTTTTTGGCACAGCTTCAAAGGTCTCATTCATATCCATGCTTGCAATATTTTTACTATCATTTCCTACAAACTTACAAACAAGTAAATAGTCAAATAAATCAATAGTATCATTCATATTATGATGTTCCATTTGTGCTGGAAATTTTGTTGTTATGCATGCAACTTTCATAGTTGCGTTCTCTTAATCACTTCATTCTTATGTTTCAACGTCACCAATTCAATCAAATACTTAAAAAGGTACAATACAAGGAAAATATGTTCTAGTAGATGTTTTTGCGGAAGCTCCTATTAAAAGATCCCAAATATCTATTTATATCGGAGGTCTCTAGCAGAGGTGACTTGGTGGAGGTTTTAATGGATGTTTTTTAAAACTGCTTTTATAGATGAGAAATGCGCATTGCACGTTAATTATAGATGCACCAATGTGTCTGTAACGTACCCAACTTCCCTTTCAATATTGCAAGGATTTGAGGTGTAATTTTTTTTTTATCGACATCAAAAATCAAGGTATTAGTTATATAAGATCATCATGTACTTTCATCGCAAGTAGCATTGCATATAACACTTGTTCAATCCCTACAATCCACAAAACTTATACATTCAACATGATTAACCATGCTTGTATAAAGATCACTATTAATTCACAACCAATACTCTATAGTGTTATATACAAAGGTGAATACCCCCTTTCAATAGCAATCATAGCCCCAATGATTATTACATCATCAAAAATCAAAGTAACATCTTAAATGTAAACCTATGTAATAGACATTTAACACTTACCATTTTAGATCACAAATATTCAGAAGAATAAAACACATAACATACACATAAACAAGGGGCCAATATACGTGGTTCACCCTTCTCTATGGGCTATGTCCACCAATAAATGTCACATCTTGTATTAATTATCAACAATAGAGGATTACATTATGTGACACAATGTGTGCGATAATTCTACTTTCACAAACCTCTCACAGAGAGCACAATTTCCAAAACAAATAGCCATCTTTCTCAGAGGCATCACATGGACTCTCTCCAAGGCTTATCACAACGAGATCATTATAATTTATACATTGAGACACTGCGATGCATGAGCATCATGGCCTAGGAAGATCAGTCAAAGTTAGTCGACATGAGGAAGGCCGACCAGAGGGAGTTCCGACGACCACTGGTGCAAAAGATCAGATTGGCTTGTCAAAGTCAATGACTCAAGCAAGAGTAGTCGGGATGTGACTGACAGACGCAGTGAAGGTCCAGAGTCAACAAGTCAATGGTCGATAGACGATGGAGTTGTAGCGGAGACGTCGATGGTCAACATGAGTCGAACCGTGACACCGACAGGTTTGGGCATGAGCCAAGAGAGGAGGAAGGGTAGGACTGGCAAAGCCTTGAGTTGTAAAGGAATCCAACGGGTAAGTCGAAGTTGAGAGACAGTATAGTTGACATGACGGATAACTGTAGTCTTCCAGAATGACACATAGAAGTCAAGAAGCGTACTTGGAAATAGTTTGAGGTTGCTAAGGATTATTGGCAGTTATTGCAGGTGGGTGAGGAGATGACAGATGTCGTCACAGGAAGAGATTGTGCAGCACATAGCAGAGTTCAGGGAGAAGATAGGTACATTGGAGGGAACAGTCACACATCTTGCGAACGCAGAGAGATCGAGCCATAGCTCAGAGTTCTGCAGTGAACCACGAGATGGTGATGGTCAACACACTGAGATAGCACACGGTTACTTCTATATTGTATTTCGATAAGGCCGACAGTTAATTAGTTATTTCTATTCCTTACAGTTTGGATTGTAACCGTTTCGATAGAAGTAATATAAGCCATCTTTTGGAATCTTGTTTACATCTTGTATATGTCAACGCATGTGTTGTGTGTAATTTTTAAGCAAGAACCTTAGTACATAAGGATCCTTGCATCAGGTGGTATCAAAGCTATAGCATCCTGAGATTTGAAGGATAGCCATATCGGAGAGGGAAAGAATCCTGTGAGCAGAAGAACGTCATTGATATTGAGCCTACAAGTGTGTTGAACAGCTCCAGCTGCGGTTGGGTGGAGTTGTGCAGGACTTGTTGATGTCCGGTTGCGATTGGACGAGTGGTAGTTTCAACCGAGGTTGAAAATGTCTCACATAGGCATTAATGTTCAAGGTCGAAGAGCGCCTGGCACAACAGTCACAGTTGATTGTGAGATGTTCGACGAGTGCGTCCGAACAATGCGAACTTTAACAAATGAAGTCGCATCGATCAAAGAAATTTAAAGGTGTGGTTGTATTCCTAAGGCGTTAGACCACATCGATGAGGAAGTTGAAGAAGTGGAACCATGGGAATTAGTAGGAGAAGAACAAAAAGAGAAATTGATCAAACTTCTGATGGATATGAGAGGTTGGACAAAGATAGATGTTAGTACCTACTCAGGAAGTCTGGATACAGAAGACTTGATCGACTTGTTTAGAGAGAGGGAGAAATACTTCGACATAGAGCAAGCAGACCAAGAATCCTAAATGGGTTAAGACTGCATGTTTGAGGTTGAAGGATCATGCCTCATTGTTGTGGGACAATGTGTAAGCTGACAAAATCAAGAAGGGCAAGGAGAAAATCAAGTGTTGGGATAGGATGGTCGCCAAGATGAAAGGGAAATTCTTTCCGAATGACTATGTGAGTTCGTTGTTCAGGAATTTCAGAACTTTCGACAAAAATGGATGCGCATGAAGGAGTACACGGAACACTTCTACAGATTTTCGATAAGGTCAGGTTAGACCGACGAAGGAGAAGAAGCTGTCGCTAAGTACATGAATGGCTTGAAATATGCCATTCAGAATGAATTGAGCATCTTAAGATTCAAAGCGGTTGGTGAAGCCTACCAGTTAGCTCTGAAGGCAGAAAATAAACTATCGAGGAAATCCGCAGCGACAAGAGACAGGATCACTGGTCAGGGTGCGAAGACTATTTCTGGGAAAGTGAAAAGTAGCGGTTACAGAAAGGATTCTGTCGAGGACAATCGACGAACGAAAGGGACATCGACAAGGGAGAAAATGCAAGAAAGCTGACGTGATGTTCGTGAGAACCGCGATCGAGGTGTGTATGGTCGAAGTGGTCCATCTATCAGAGAAGGAGCTAACATACCCGCCATAATTTGTTACAAGTGTCGTGGAGTGGGACACAAGGCATATGATTTCCTAGAGAACCTACATGCTACAGAGGATTTGAAACCCAGACATCGAAGAGATGAGCAAGTCAACGAGAGAGAAGAGTCATGGAGTGGGACACAAGGCATATGATTGCCTAGAGAACCTACATGCTACAGAGGATTTGAAACCCAAACATCGAAGAGATGAGCAAGTCAACGAGAGAGAAGAGTCAACATCCGACAATAGTGAGGATGGTGAGAAGAAAAGTCAGGCCATGACAGCAAGGAAGACACTAGTTTTGGATGACCAACGCGACAAGAAAGAGCCGGCACAACGGAAGGCGATCTTTTGAATCAAGGTGCAAATCAGGGAATGGCATTGCAAGACCATAGTTGATGGTGGAAGCACTGAGAATATTGTGTCAACAGAAGTGATTGACAAGGAAAAGTTAAAGTGTCGAGAACACCCACACCAATACAAAATCTCATGGTTGCAGAAAGGACATCATGTGAAGGTGACCAAACAATGCCTGATTAACTTCATATTTGAAGGATTTGAAGACAGTGTACTATGCAGCATAATCTCAATGGACATGTGCCATCTGTTGTTAAGGAGACCATGGAAATATGATTGGAAGATGATCTATGATTGTTAAGCCAACACAGTCACAGTATGGAAGAATGGCGTGCAACGAACTCTTAAGCCGAAGCTTGACAAATAGGTCGATTGTAACCATGGCAACAACAACTTTTGGGTGAAGTGAGTGCTGATGTGTTCAGCGAAAGAATTTCTCGCGGAGGAGGAAAAGCAGTTGGGGTGTTACACTATCATTCTAAAAGGGCCATGTGTTGAGAGGTCGACAATGGAGAAGATCTGTGTCAAAATCAGAAAGATGCTTGACGAGTTTCGAAGCATAATAGTCAATGAGACACCGACGGGATTTCTGTCGACAACAAGCATATCCCATCAAATTAACTTGATTATGGGGTCGAGTCTCCCAAACAAAGCACCGCATAGAATGAGTCCGACAGAAGGTTATGAACTCAATCGAGAGGTCCAGGATTTGTTGGAAAGAGGGTTGATCAGAGAGAGTCTGAGTCCGTGCATGGTACCAATAGTATTAGTGCCAAAAAAGGGTGGGGAATGGAGAATGTGTATAGACTCCAGAGACATCAATAGGATCACGATCAAGTATTAGTTTCCATTACTGAGAATGGATGACTTGATGGATTTCCTCCGTGGGGCGAAGTACTTCACAAAGATAGACCTGAAGAGCAGTTATCACCAGATTCAGGTTAGGGAAGGAGACGAAGGGAAGACAGCATTCAAGACAAAAGAATGGCTGTATGAGTTGTTAGTCATGCCATTCGAGTTGACTAATGCACCTAGTACATTCATGTGATTGATGAATGAGGTACTGAAACCATTCTTGAGAAAGTTTGTCGTAGTCTATCTAGAAGACATTCTAATTTTCAGTGGAACCAAGAAAGAACACTTGGAGCACATTCGACAGGTATTGCAAAAGTTTCAGGAAGAGAAGATGATGGTGAACCTACAAAAGCGTTTCTTAATGAAGGAAGAAATGGTGTACTTGGGATTTGTAAGTTCGAGTAAAGGGTTGGTGATGGACCCAGAAAAGGTGAAGGCAATATTGGATTGGCTGGAACCAACAAGTACAGCTGGAGTAAGGAGTTTCCATGGAATTTCCAGTTTCTACAGGAAGTTCATTCGGGGATTCAGTCGGATTTGTGCACCTTTGACAGATTGCATGAAAAAGGGTGAGTTCAAGTGGACTGAAGTAGCCAAGCGATCTTTTGACAAGTTGAAGGAAAAGGTCACTGAGAGCACATTATTAGCACTCCCAGATTTCAACAAAGTTTTCTAGGTCGATTGTGACGCGAGTGGAACAGAAATTGGAGCAATGTTGAACCAGGAGGGCTGACCAATTGCATTCTTCTATGAGAAGTTGGATGATGCGAACCGAAAATATTTCGTCTATGACCACGAATTTTATGCTATTGTCCAGGCATTGAAGAAGTGGAGGCATTATTTTCCACCCAAGGAATTTGTATTATACACAGATCACAATGCACTGGGGTATTTGAATACTAAGTCGAAGTTGAATCAGTGGCACATGAAGTGGGTCGAATTCCTACAGGGATATACATTCATGTTGCGACATACGTCGGGCAAGTCAAAAAAAGTTGTCGATGCACTGAGTCGAAGAGTTGCATTGCTAAACGCGTGGGTGAAAAAATGAAGATGGGTGTCTATTTTGGGGGGTCTCGTGAGAAAATAATTCTGGTTTTTTCATGTTTTTCAACTTCGGGAGAACAAAAGTGATATTTTTGTTTAAAATTTCACTTTGTCGTAAAAAGAAAACTCTTATAGAATTATGTTAGCTTTCTATTCATAATTTTTTCAATTTTTTTTTTTAAGATTTGATATGTCAATTTCGCAAATGTTTGACAGTGTGTTCTTATAAAATGAAAAGACTACAAAAGAGTTATGATTTGTTGCGCCACTAAAATCGTTGTTAGACTTGTCTTTTGCAAAAACAGAAAATGCTACGACAATCTACACACAATGTGCTAGTTCCTGACTATAAGTTTGCAACCAATGGATCTATATACTAATTATTATATTTTTTTAAAGTCGATCAATGGGGAAACTCAGTCGATTTTCAACAACTTTTTTGTTGCGCCACTTTTCTCTCAATCCGCTATAAAAGCAAAAATTCTACGAACACCCTTTCGAAGTAGACACACCAATTAAGAGTCCCACATTTTTTTCGATTTTTTTGGTGCTGTATTTTTAAAGTTATGGATTTTTCTTTTCACCGTTTTTTTCAAGAGTTGAATCATAACTCGACACATGTTACGAAAATAAAACTTAAAAAATATCAGTTCTTATCTATATACAACAAATTTATACCCACGTAAAGTAGATTCAATGATGAACCTACTGGTATGAAGTCCGACATTCATTTTGTTGTGTAAGAGGTGGTTTTTCTCTTCCGAAAATGGAGAAACCTGAAAATTCTGCAGAAATGTGAATCTTTCATGTTTTAGAGATTATTCGGCCGAAATAATTATTCGGCCGAATAACATTTTTCCGTAACGGCGCCGTGAATTATGGTGAAGGTTATTCAGCCGAATAATGAAATGAAAAAAAAAACTTGTCGGCCGATAAAAAATAAAAAATAAAAAATAAAAAATAAAAAGAAAGAAAGAAAAAATGTTTTCTATACTCATATAAATAAACCTAAAGTTGATTCATTATTTTCGCATGTTTTAACTTTGCATTTTTTTGTCAAACTAATTTTGAAAGGAGGAGACATTTTTTGCAAAAGGAGGTTTTTACAAGGTATGTTTCTTTTTTTTTTTTACAAAAGGCACATTGAAGGAGTTTTTTTTCTAAGGCATATTTGCAAGGAGTTTTTTCAAAATATTTCTTTTCTTATTACATATTTGCAAAGAAGACATTTTTTGCAAAAGGAGATTTTTACAAAGTATGTTTCTTCTTCTTTTTTCCAAAAGGCACATTGAAGGTGATTTTTTTCGAAGGCATGTTTGCAAGGAGTTTTTTCAAAATATTTCTTTTCTTATTGCATATTTGCAAAGAAGACATTTTTTGCAAAATGGGGTTTTTACAAAGTATGTTTCTTCTTTTTTTTTTCAAAAATACACATTGAAAGTGTTTTTTTTCTAAGGCATATTTGCAAGGAGTTTTTTCAAAATATTTCTTTTCTTAGACATATTTGCAAGGAAGTTATTTGCAAGGATTGTATTTAAAAAATGTGTATTCCAAAGTATTTTTGCAAAAAAAATGTATTTTTCCTTCTTATTTCTTTGAAAGGAATTTTTTCAAAGAGTTGTTTTGTTAAGATAATTTACAAATGGTTTTTTTCCAAAGTAGTTTTGCACTTTTTATTTATTTGAAAGGGGTTTTTGCAAGGTAGTTTTGTACTTCTTATTTCTTTGAAATGAGTTTTTTCAAAGAGTTATTTACTCAAAGTATTTTTGCAAATAAGTTTTTTCTTTACAATGGTTTTTTCCAAGATATGTTTACAAATAAGTTTTTTTTCAAAGTACTTTTTTCTAGTGGCTTTTTTCGTAGATATTTTTTCAAAGAGGTTTTTTTCCAATGATTTTTACAACAAAGATTTATTTATAAGGTGTTCTTATTATTTTCCAATGGGTAGGTAATTTATTGTCAAGGAGTTTCTTATTTCTTTCCAAGAAGGTTTTTTTCAAAGAATATTTTTGTTCAAAGAGTTTTTTCAAAGGAAAGTTAATTCCAAAGAGATCTTCTTCAAAAGACTCTTACAAAAATTTTATAAGGTGAAGTAAATTTCAGTTCATGTTTTTATAAATTCCGTAAATATTTTTAAATCTTAATTTATTTATTTTTACTATAAAGTAACATGATTTTTTAATTTATCATCTATAGATTAAACAACCATGGGCAATAAGAGAAAACGTAAAAAAAAAGGTGATCGTAAACGTAATGATGATGGTAATAGAGAGAAACAAAAACTCAGATATATTGCCAAAAAACAAAGGGTTGCCGAAACGGAAGAGAGAACTATTGAAGATATAAATACAGATTTAAATGATAATGTTAAAGAGATGGAAATTGAAAATAGAGTACAAGAAGAACAAATTGAAGTTGAAAAGAACATTGTAGAAGATGTAAATAGTGATTTGCATGCTAATGTCGATGAAGTCAATATTGAAGATCAAGTTCAAGATCCAGAAATTGGACCTAGTATGTATATATCATATATTTTCCAAATTCATTTTTTTATAATGAATTTTATTTTTGGATATATGTTAAATTAAATTTAACTTGATGTATAGGTACTTTTATCATTGATGATGAAATGTTAGAAGACATTGATTGCGAAAAATATGGAGAAAAACTACCAATACATGTTGCACGATATCGTGCTACAAAATTTTATGATGAATTTCTCAAGGATTACTCAATAGCAGGACAAGCACAAATTTTGAGATGTTTATTAGTGTCCAAGAAGTTAGAAGGTGCTACATCATTATTGGGTATTCACAAAGCGACAAAAGAGTCGAAATTGAAACAAAATGTGATGGAAAATATAGGTGATGCAATAAAAAAAATTGAAAAATCCAGGAAGAAAGATATCAGTGCTGCACGTAAAGCAATTCATACAGCAATTCTTTCAGCTAGTACTAAACAAAAGCGTTTGACAACAGAACTAGCAAAAGCAGTTGGAACATCAAGAAAGACATTATACAAACATAGCAAATTCAGAATGCAAATAGATGAAAATAATGAACTTGCTTGCTGGGCAATTATTTGTAGACAACCTTACAAAGATAGATTAGGAGTAGGTGTTAAAGATATTGTACGAGAATATTGGTTGGAACATGCTCAAGTTTCACCAAATTCAAGAGATGTGATACGCAAAATAATATCACGAAATGTATATGAAAGCCAACCAAAACATATAATGGACATGACACAAGTACAATTGTTCAATAAATTCAAGGAAGATCATCGTGGAATTAATATATCAATCAATACATTTGTGCAACAAAAACCATGGTATGCTAGACCTATTACTATACATGATACATGTTGTTGCCGTTATCATGTGCAATTTCAGTTATATTATGACACGTTTCTTGAATTTGGTAAAATGTTTTGGACAAATTCACCACCTCCGCCGACGATATGTGAATTCATATCTCAAATTTTATGTGAGAAATCACGATGAAGTATTTTATTCAAAGAAATGTGTCAATGGAAAACATTGTCATCATTGTGGAAATCTGGTGCTATTCCACAATAAATATCCTATCGATAATGATCAATCGTTGTCAAATGTAAATGTTGATTGGAGGAGATACGAATACATCAACTATAGTACAAGTTCTAGTGATTCACATTCCAAAAGAATTGATTTGCTAGAAGACAAGATATGCGTCACAGATTTTCTCAAAAAATTTGAAAGCGAAATTTATAAATACACCCAGCATTCACATAGAGCACGATGGCAAGATCTTCAATTCAAACAGTCTCATGAAATTTTTCCACCCGGAACAATTTTGTCCGTAGTTGATTTTGCTGAAAACTATACATTTGCTGCACAAAAAGAGATACAGAGTGAATACTATCACTCTGACCAAGTTTCGATATTTTTCCATGTTGTATATAGACATTCTCAACAGGATGGTGATGGCATTGAAAGCACATGTGACAATCGAGATGTGATTAAAGAATATCACTTCTATATCAGCGATGATTGTACACACGATACACATTTTGTTCAACATTGTATAGAAAATATTTTCTATGACTCACTGAAAAAACGCAAAGTCAAATTCAATGAGCATTGGATATGGTTTGATGGATGTGCGGGTCAATTTAAATCTTCACGATCATTTTTTTGGTTATGTCGACTTCATAAAGTGCTGAACATTAAACATCGCTGGAATTTCTTTGAAACTGGGCATGGAAAAGGTGAGCATGATGGTGCAAGAGCATGCGTAAAAAGAGCACTTCGAAGATGGAAAATTAACTATTCTTCTGCATGGTTTCATTCAGCTACAGAGGTTGTCCAATGGTGTCAATTAAATCTAAGCCATGATTATAATCAATAATCAAAAGATGTGCGCAGGTATGTACACTATTTTTTTAATTTATATTATTTCTTGAAATTTAAAAAAATGTATGGACTAACATTTAAGTTCATGTACACTAACATTAAAAGTTGTTCTTTGAAAGTGATTCATCATTTATTGTGTAGGTTTTTTTGGCTTGTTGAGGTCCAAGATATAAATAGATCAATACCGTATGACGCTAGCACCATACATGGGAATATAGATCTTCAGTATATTCAAACAAAATCATTTCACAATGTGTTTACATTTGACAGTAGAAAGCAATCATGCTTTTGTCATATTTGCATTGAAAATGTTGAATCTACAGAAGTTTTTGAAAACATAACAAACAACTACGTAAAAGCTTGGAAACACACAGAGATTAATCCAAAAGGAAAAATGCCACTGGCAAGTGTAGAAGAGTTAGAATCAGAAGAAATAGCAATATCGTCTGATGGCGATAGAATTTCAGATCTTGATAGAGAAGGTAATAAATTTGTTCTTGACTTTTAAGTTAATTGTTCATTCTAGTCCATCGTCATAAGTATAGTCAATTTAATTCATTTAAAAACACTAACACCAATTATAATTTGCGCAGAATATGTTTTCGCTGTGATTGCACCTGTAGACAACAACGAAAATGTTAAATATTATTTGATGCAATGCACTGAAGGAAAAATGAAGTTATTGGAGGACTACAATGACAACGGATTTACATACGAGATAGGATCCATCATTTTAAAAGGCTATTTTTTTTAGCAGACGCATATGACTAAAAATTATGTCTACTTTCAAGATTATGAGACTGATGTTATATGTTGTCAGTATAGTCATTTAGTATGTGCATCTCGAATAAAGTTGGTACAAGTTCCATAAAAAAAATAGTTAAAAATGAAAAAATGGAAACTATCCATATGTGACCATGAACGGATAATTGAGGATGGCATTCCATTGCGATGTTTTTAACTATATATCAAAAATAAATTGATCTATATTTTTGTCCATGTCAATTGTTGTGTACAATATATTTTTTGTCCATGTGTCACAATTGTTGTGCACAGTATATTTTTTCATTGAATTTTTATGAATATTTTCTTGAATGACAACTAACATAGAGCTTAAATGGTTGTAATTTAACATGCTTAAAAATGAATTCAAATATTATTTGGAAATTCAAAAGTACTTTATTCGGGTCCCCATATGTCTATTAGACCACTTAAGGGATGGGATAACGGATGTGGCTATCCCCACACTCCGCCCCTATATGACTTCCTATATGAACAAGGGCGGAGTGTGGGGATAACGAATGTCTATATGACTTCCTATATGAACAGAGTTCTTGAACTCTGTTCAAGAACAGAGTTCTTCAACTCTGTTCAAGAACAAAGTTCAAGAACTCTGTTCAAGAACAGAGTTGAAGATCTCTGCTCAAGAACAGTTCAAGAACTCTGTTTAAGGGTATACATCCTGACATCATGAACATAAAATTAAATATAAAAAAACTAAACAATCTAATTTTATACCTGAATGCAAATATTTCTTTTAATTTTCTCCTATTGCCAACAACATTTTTTGCCAATACAAAAGATTGGGAAAGGATAGATATCTGTAAACCAAACTCTGCTCAAGAGCAGTGTTCCGAAATCTGCTCAAGAGCAGAGTTCCAGCACTCTGCTCAAGAGCAGAGTTATGGATCTGTGCTCTTGAACAGAGATTTGGTACTCTACTCTAAGCATAAAATTAAATGTAAAAAATAAACATTCTAAATTTAATCCGTAAGGAAACTATTTTTTTTAATTTTATTCAAATGACAACATTTTTTTATCAATATAGAATTTCGCGAAACGATACATACCTATAACCCAAACACGCAGTGAAGAGATCGTCAATCCACAACGCCGCAGCAGTTCGGACCACCAACTCGCCAAACAAGAAATATTTCCTTCACACAAAAACAAATTATGTTAGCAACTAAAAACAATAAAAATTCGAAAACAAAATCAAAACAACACAACTCAACGAGAAAATGTACCTTCAGATGGCAAACTATCAACCCTGTGCAGAAAGCTGAAACACCAATAGCGCACCGCTAACAGCCCCAGAAAAACAAACGTACTAACCTACCGAACTACCACATTTCACCAAAAGATTAGAAGACGAAAATGAATTATAAAATTCAAAAACTACCACATAAATCAAACATACAATTCAAAAACCAAAAACAGGAGATAAGAATTATTTACCCTCGCAGCCGTTAACTTCACCTCGTTACGCCGAGCTGCAACCAAACACCAATTTCAAAGTTGCGGATCCGCCTGGCGCCCTAGTCGACGAACACAGCATCCACAGCTGCAACAGGAAATAAGGACAAATTAAGCAGCGGATCGAGAAGGGATGGAGCAACAGCATCCCAGCGTCGTCGATGCAACAGCAAACGAGCGTCGTCATCGACCATGCAGGGTGGCGAGGAATGACAACGGGCCCGCTTTTGGGGTCCAGAATTTTCTAACAGCGACTGCGAAATGGCGGATGAGGCCGACCTTTTATGCAGAAAAATTGTTCGGCCGACCTATTATTCGGCCGAATACTTATTCGGCCGAATACTTATTCGGCCGACTTATTATTCGGCCGAACAATTGTTCCGCCGACGATTGTTCGGCCGAACAATTATTCGGCCGAATAAACTACCACCAAATTTTTTTTTCCATCCGGCAGTGGTTTGCACACATTTCGAGGATCCCCGTTAAACTAAACAGAGAACTGTTAGTAGGTATTCGGCCGAATAACTTGTACATTATTCGGCCGAATAATGACAATTATTCGGCCGAATAATAAACATTATTCGATCGAATAACCTCCGCTAAGACGATTTTGCACTAGTTTCTCACGGAAGTGTTACCCACCTTCACGTTTTTACCCCACGACGATAGTTCAGGCAACGGGAATAGAGTTGGTGAAGACAAAATATGAAACGGACAAGGATTTTTCGAAAGCATGGGAGGCTTGTTGTGAACCTTGGAGTGTCGACATGACTCCATACTTGGATTATTTTATCCAGGAGGGATACATATTCAAGGGACAACAGTTCTCTATTCCTAGAGGGTAAGTAAGAGAGAACCTAATCCAAGAATTGCATAACGGCGGATGAGCAGGTCATTTTGGCATCGACAATACCAAGGCATTGGTTGAAGAAAAATATTATTGGCCAAGAATGACGACAGATGTCAGAAAGTGGGTTCGACAGTGTAAAGTTTTCCAATTGGAAAAAGGGAGAAGTCAAAACACGGGGTTGTATACACCATTACTTGTACCGGATACCCCATGGGAGCACCTGAACATGGATTTTGTGCTAGGATTTCCGAAGATGTAGCAGGGAAGTGACTCAATCTTTGTTGTAGTCGACAGATTTTCAAAGATGGCACACTTTATTCCATGTAGAAAGACAAGTGATGCCACAAGCATTGTTGTACTTTTCTTTAAGGAAGTAGTCAGATTGCATGGGTTTTCGAAGAGTATCACATCGAACAGAGCTACCATGTTTATAGGACATTTCTGGAGAACCCTATGGAAGACACTGGACATGAGGCTGCAGTTTAGCTCGTCATATCATCCACAGATAGACAGATAGACCGAGGTGGTGAATAGAAGTTTGGGAAACCTTCTAAGGTGTTTGACAGCTGATAGACCCAAGCAGTGGGAGAATGTGTTGGCGCAAGCAGAGTTTGCATACAACAATTTTGTGAATCGGTTGACAGGTTTGAGCCCATTCCAGATTGTTTAGGGAAGAATCCCACCTAGTGTGGTGGATTTGGTCGAGTTACCAATAGAAATCAGGAAAAGCACATATGCAAAATCATTCGCAGAGCATATGAAAGAAGTGCATGAAGATGTATGAAAGCACATAGAAAAGAGTTACGTGGCATACAAGTTGAGAGCCGACAGGAAGAAGAGACTATAGTCGTTCAATGAAGGAGACTTAGTCTATGCACATTTGCGGAAGGAGATATTTCCGAAAAGGACATATAATAAGATGAAGCTGAAGAAGATTGGACCATGTAAGATTCTGATGAATATTTCGGACAATGCTTATGTGTTGGAGCTTCCAAATGACTTGAGCATCTCACCAACATTCAACGTCTCAGATTTGCACAAGTTTGAAGAAGTTTCAAGCAATGGAAGCGCGGAAGTTTCAAACCTCGACTAGACAAAGCAGATTCCAGATCGACAGAAGGAACAAATCATAGAAGTAATAGAGGAACGCGAATTCGGGAGTACGTGCAGTTCGTGAAGGAAGGAATACTTAGTGTGATGGAAAGATAATGAGTTGCACGACGTGACATGTATTTCCGAAGAAGAGTTCAGAAGACTGAAAGAGGAGTCAAGTTCTTTTTTACCTGGGGAGTTTGATGCAGGAGCATCAGGGCCTACGAAGATCAGTCAAAGTTAGTCGACATGAGGAAGGCCGACGAGAGGGAGTGCCAATGACCACTAGTGCAGAAGAACAGATTGGCTGGTCAAAGTGAATGAGTTGAGCAGGAGCAGTCAGGATGTGACCGACGGAGGCAGTGAAGGTCGAGAGTTGACATGTCAATGGTCAACAGATGACGAAGTTGTAGTGGAGACATCGATGATCAACATGAGTCGAACCGCAATAATGATGGGTTTGGGCATGAGCCAAACGAGGAGGAACAGGCCGAATGGGAAGGCCTTGAGTTGTGAAGGAATCCGATGGGTGAGTCGAAGGTGATAGACACTATGGTCGACATGATGGATTACTATATCCTGTCAAAAGGACGTGTAGAAGTCAAGAAGAGTACTTGGCAACAGTTCGGGGTTGCTAAGAAAGTTATTGGTAGTTATTGCACATGGGTGAGGACATGAAAGATGTCATCATAGGCAGACATTGTGCAACACAGAGGAGAGTTTATGGAGAAGATAGGTAGATTGGACGGAACAGTCACACGTCTTCCGAACAAAGAGATCGAGCCATAGCTTAGAGTTTCGCAGTGAACCAGGAGAGGGTGATGGTCGACACACTGAGATAGCACACAATTACTTTTGTATTGTATTTGGCTAAGGCCAATAGTTAATTAGTTATTTCAATTCCTTGCAGTTTGCATTGTAATCATTTCGGTAGAAGTAATATAAGCCAGGTTTTGGCATCGTGTTTACATCTTGTCTATGTGACCGCATGTGTTGTGTGTAATTTTTAAGCAAAAACCTTAGTGCATAAGGAGCCTTGCATCACACTGTCCCTTCCCCAAGGGTTCTATGACAGTAATGTAATAAAGATGTGGTAAAGGAAGGAGTTTTTCCCTACCCCAACCAACATATTATATATATATATATACCTATACAAACAATAAGTATGGAATGAACATTTTCTGCATGTATAAATTACACATGTGGTTTTATAATAAGGGCAAAAGCTTATATATCAATGTTATAAGTAATCCTGAGATATATTGCATAAGTTAATAAGCAAACGCTAACAAGTCTCGAAGCTGCACAAGCATAAGTCTATGCTCTGAAAGAGGGAACAAGGATCAGGTTTAACAAACTGTTCTTTCTACAATGCCCTGTGCAGTAAAAAGAGAAATATATCTAATTAATCCAGTATAATATATATATATATATATATATATTACCGGGATCCTCTCCCTTGCCTCTGCGTATTAAGACATTAAACATAAAATATACCCCTTGCCTCTACGCATTAAGACATTCAACATAAAATATACTTACGTAGTATATGAACAATATATACTGAGATTTATTTCCATAGTGTCTGCGCTGCAAACCAAAGAAGCATTGAACCTGCAGAAGCATATAATTAATATGCACTGTAAGGTAATTCCCCCAAAAATATTGGCAGTCACAAATAAACGTGCATATAACCTCCATCCTATAAATATGTAGTATATGAAGCAAGAGTAAATAGGGATCTTTCCCAGCCCTGCGCAATCATTACCAATGATACTCAGCAGGGAAATATATATAATTACTATGACATGGAAAGCATTTGGAGATCCTTCCCCAATATTTGTGAAATCAACAAACAATTACACAGTCAGCTTACAATAATATATAATTAATATGAAATGGAAGGCATTTGGGGATCCTTCCCCAAGCTATGCCCAATCCACAGTCAGCATGAAATTAAACATAATAAATGAAATGAATACTATTAAGGGATCCTTGAATCCCTGGGCAATGGCCAACAACATGCAGCCTAGTATGAATATATAAATAAAGGATTGGGATCCTTCAAACTTTTGCGCATGCCTTAAAAAATGCAACACAGCAAAATATATAAAGAATTTTATGCCTCTGCGCATGCATGAAATATAGAAATCCTACAGAATTTTAGAGAACTTCTGTGCATACCCCCAAAACGCCACACATGGAATTTATAAACCTACAGAAGTTTATGCCACTGTGCTATGCAAATCCAGAAGCATTTAACAACGTATATATATATATAATATTTGAATTGTAAACAGGGATCTTCTACCTGCACGGTCAGTATTTGTTGTGCATTAAGCACACATACATCATAAATATGTAACTACAGAAAACAACAGAATAGATAGCACACATCAATCACACAAGAGACACAGAAATATACGTGGTTCACCCACTGAGTGTGGGCTACATCCACGGGACAAGGGCAGGCATTCTTTATTCATCATCAACATAGTTTACAAACTATCCCGGAGAGGGCATAAAGCCCCAGCTCAATATCTGCCTCAATGGGCCACATATTTAAGATCTTCCTTCTTCAGTTACACATAACCGATAACGGATTATACCGTTGGTGAAACCACCGTGAACCAACTTGACCTCAACCGTCAATTGGTTGTCACATTCCAACAATCTCCACCTTGACAACAATTTACCTGATGCCCTGCCCTTGTCCATTCATGCTTCTAAATACCAAAGCACCCATTTCACTGCTTCACCTGGATTTGCCATGTATCCACTGACAACACCAACTGCATGTGAAAAGATCGCATTGCATACATCACACCAGCATACCGTACACGAGACATATAACCCTTTCTTCATTACATGGACATCAACCTGAAGAAAGCTTATGATGTTTACCAGTTTCACTGAGTATCATTATCATGCAGTCATCCTATGATAACCAAAACTTACCATCAATCCATCTCTTTTACATTTACACTCAAGATTGTTTTGCTGCTCCTGATTCTTCATCATAAATGTCCAACCGAACCAACCTGTTGATCGTATCCATGCTTGTGCTTGTTTCAAGCATAACGCCAACAATCCAAAAACGCCAAGATAGTGAATACCATAAACCCAATGGTTACACTCACTTCTTGTAAAATCTGGTTCACCATGAAGAAATCAAAACATCTTGTACCAAACGCTTGAGCTTGCTCTTCAAGCCATACAATGATTACCTTGAGCTTGCAAACAAAATCTTCCTATGTGATCCTGAGCACCTTCTATGCTCCACCTCGAACTTTACATTCAAAGACCTTAGCCAAATCTGACCAAGACAACCAAATGAGCCTTTACCGCTCACCTTCAGGTCTATTACATTGGAGTTAGCCAAGCCTTTAAAATAGGCTTCATTACATGTAACCTCATGGGCAAAATGAACACAACAACCAACTCATGCCCTACCCCTTTTAGTTTACCTAAATCTACGTCTAGATTTTTCATAGGTAACTAAACAACCTAGGTATGCATGCCATTCCAGGTCTCAGACCCTTATTCATTTTATTAGGTTCTCCACATGTCAATTTTGAGTCCGAATACTGGTCCTAATTCGCCATGGACTGTTTCATTGCTGAAGCCGCCTCCAGCAAACTCTTATCTCTTCTATCCATGGCCACATCCCATTTATCGCTTCCCACGTGCTTTGGCCTACCGTGAATAGGCCTACCGTGAATAGCCTTGTGTATCAAGTGCTAGCTCGTCCCCATCACGCATAGAGCGCCTGCAATGATTCCCAACGGCAGCATTGCCTCCAAGAATATGAAATTCAATTTCCTTATCTTCCTAAATCCACGCTCTTCTTCTTTACAATGGATCCTTCGCTGGTCTCGGCTGGCTCTCCACGCAGCCACTCTGCCTGCGGCTTTTCTCCACAGCCTCACCTTCGGCTCCGATGTTGCCTCTATTCTGGGCACACACTCAGCCCTCACTTCTCCAAGAAGAGCCTTTACGATTACTGGTCTGGTCTCGACCTTCCCACAACAGGCTCACCTTCCCACCTGCGTCAGGGCCTCTATTCTCAACACGACGGCTCGTTCCTCCAGGATCGGGCTCGCTCGGCACGGGACTTGTTCCTCTACGCACAGACTGGAGCTTGGCAGGGCCTCTACACCTGCACGAACAGGCCTTCACCACGACTCTCAACCGGGCTCTCTTCTATTACGCAGAAAATGCACCAGTTTTCACGCGGGCTTCAGGCTCTTCTTCATGCGGTCTGAATTCTCCTTACGCATAGGCAGGAAAAAGAAATGGAGGCTAGCAATGCTCTACGGCGGCTCCTCCCTCAGACCTTCTCCAGAAAGCCTTTATTCTGGGCACTCTCCTTCACGACTGCTAGCTTCTGTGGCTCTAGTGGCTCTTGGACGAGCTCTCTACTGCTCCAAAAATAAAATAAAAAACGGCTACAGGATGCAGCAACTATCTGCGTGCTCTCTCTACTGTTAGCAGATCCCTTTCTCTGTCAGCGGACAGATTGCTCTTCTCTTTCACAACTGGTGGCTGCTCCACGCAGTTCTCTTGCACAACAGGTTCACGCACAGCCTCAGCGGCTGGCCTTCACGCAGGTCTCCACTGCTCTCCTGGCTGCTCTCCTCCACGAGCGTGCTCTCCTGCACGATTCCTCCTCCACCACCAACTCGGACGGCGGCTCTTGCTGGGTTCTTCCTCTCAGACCTCTTCTCTAGAGCTCGCAGCTCTTTTCCACGGACTCAATGGTGCCCTTCCAATGGAGCGGCTCCTCTCCTCCATCACCACAATCGGGTTTGCTTCTCCTTAACGGACCACAGCACCGGCTTCCCACTAGACCGGCTTCCTTCACAGCACTGGCTTCCCACTGGACCGGCCTCCTTCTGCAGCGGTTTCCTCCTGCACGGGCTCACGTGAGCTCCTGCTCCACGACGCTTGCTTCTCCTCAACGTTCCACAGCACCGCAACACAAAACTCAGGAGAAATGATGACGCGATTTCCTCTCTGTCTTTCAACACGCAGGCGACTACTTCTCTGCTCACAGGTAGAGCTCCACGAACTCTCTCCTGCACAGGCGGCTGGCTCTTAACTTGCAGCTTCTTCTTGGCTTAGATGGCTCCCTCACGCCTTCTCCCAGCAGTCTCTCTCTTCTTGTTCTCTGCAACATTAGCAACCTAATCTTGTTTGCTCTTCACCCGAGCTCTGATACCACTTGTTGTGCATTAAGCACACATACATCATAAATATGTAACTACAGAAAACAACAAAATAGATAGCACACATCAATCACACAAGAGACACAGAAATATACGTGGTTCACCCACTGAGTGTGGGCTACATCCACGGGACAAGGGCAGGCATTCTTTATTCATCATCAACATAGTTTACAAACTATCCCGGAGAGGGCATAAAGCCCCAGCTCAATATCTGCCTCAATGGGCCACATATTTAAGATCTTCCTTCTTCAGTTACACATAACCGATAACGGATTATACCGTTGGTGAAACCACCGTGAACCAACTTGACCTCAACCGTCAATTGGTTGTCACATTCCAACAGTATTGACACATTTAACAATATATAGCAATCTTTTAAGTGAAAACAAGGAGCTTCTACCTGCGCCATCAGTATTGACAAATTTAACAATATATATATCAATCTTTGAAGTACAGGGATCAGCCCCAATCGTTGCGCATGGAATCCATAACTTCCAGCATCAAAAACGTAATATATATCAAACAAATGGAGCGCAGGGATCAGCCCCAATCCCTGCGCATGGCATCCATAACTTTCACCATAAAAAACGTAATATACATCAAACAAATGGAGCACAGAAATCAGCCCCAATCCCTGCGCATGGCATCCATAACTTTCAGCATAAAAAACGTAATCAATATCAAACAAATGGAGCACAGGAAATCATAATGTAACAAGCTAAAAAATAAACCAGAAAATGGCAGAGATGTCCAAAACTCAGCGCATTAAAAGATGTAAACAATCTCACATTCAGAAATCGTAAAATGGTATCCCCACAGATGTGAATACAATCGCGCAGGCAACCAGGAAGTAAAAAAAACGTCCCCAATTTAACCCTCTCCACCGAATAGACAAATATAAAAAGGAGACTGTTATAGACTCTTTAATCCGTTGCAATTGATATCAAAAGGAGACTGTTATAAAATGTCATTGTATGGGCCTCGCACATCGAGGGCAATTGTCATGAGATTGAAGCCAGGGGGCAATGCAATGTGTGTGAAAATAATGGAGGCATGGCGAAAGAAATAGAACCCGCTCCCTGTTTCTAAAATCTTCGAGGCAAAATATGCAGCTCTCCACCTCTTCTGTAGTGCTGTACTCAATCTTTCTCTCAGAATTCGCAAGGGTTATCTCCCATCGTGCCCGACGCTGCGATCGTGCCAACCTTATATGATCTACATACAGTCGTAATACAATGAAAGCAAAACACGCCATGAATGCTACGGCCGGTACCGTGAATGCTTTTATGATGTCAACGAAAATCCCATACTTGCTCCTGGGTTCCCTGAATGCTTGTATGATGTCACCTAGAATCACAAGGATGACAGCGAACGCATCGTCCTCCATCGCTATAGGTATCGGTGACGGCCACTGCAAATATCGTTCAACAAGTTCGCGGCTAAATGCGTCTAATCTTTCTGATATTGAAGATTTGATTTCACAGATAGAATGTAAAGAATGTAACACCACCATTGTCTTGTATTTATATTCAATGTATTTATATTTATAATAGAAAACTTTATTTAGAATATTTAGAATTATTTTTTATTTTTATAAGTTATGAGCTGACATAACTTTTTATTAATTTATTTTATGATCTATTATAAACAAAAAGTTTTATATATTTTTTTTAATCTTAAAATTTACAAGAATGTAGTCCACCTTGTACCACTTACTCTATAAAGGGAATCCGCTCCTCAAATAATTTAAAAGGGATAGGCTCGTAATTTACATTTACCTCTAATCAAATATATGACCAAGTTAGAGTCACAAAAAATATATAGAGATATAGAGTTACATTTCATTGCAAATGTTAAAAGTATCACCACAAGAGTTCTGCAACATTTTTTGAACCTTTTCCAACATTAAGTTTATATTATATGGAATGTGTGGTTGATGTGTAGAGTAATACAACCAACACCTACAATATCACCCCCCAACTAAGATCCACCATTAAAGTAAGCCTAGGGATTACTCATAATAATACTTTTTTCCATTGGTTATTTTGGCATTTTTCTTATGACCCATAAAATGCATTCATTTATTATGTTTACGACTTGAATTGATACAACAAATGTGAGCTATATCCTATTCTTAAAGAGAGAAACATTATGTACCAACTTGATCCCCTTGTTATGATAAGAGGGAAAGCACATAAAGCATTGGTCTTTGAACTGCCACAACATATTCTCAGACCATCGTTAATTGTGCCACCCTTCCATATACTATTTAGAACTATTAATACGACAATCTTATCTCAAACATTCCAAGCAAAAGGACATGACATTACCGAATGAAAATTGTCTTCATCCTCACAAGGGCATAACTTACACCTAACAAGACATACAAAAAGCATACTTGGCCAAATGTGTCATGGCCACGCTTGGGCAGCAGACTTAATGAACCCAAGGGTGATGTGCGGCACTGCTAGGACGTCGGTTGAGGGCTTGGCCAACTCAACCTTCGCACCTATAGACTACGTCTCCAATTACCTGCGGATTACTTAATGTTTCAACACTTAACTCTGCGGAACGTTATACACTTAACTTGTTACACTTCTACTTAATCGTTACGCCTTGCCGGCACACTTAAACGTTTAACAAGTTTAACATACACAGCAATGAACAAAAGTAAAGGAGCACAAGAGATAAGTGGGTGGGTTGCCCAATTGGCAGAGCCCTTAAGCTTTATATATATGGAAGAGATTACATTAGAGTGGATTTTCCCATCTGGCAGAGCTCCTGGTGCACACCCAACAAGTTGCTGCACCAACGAATTACAAAGAGTTACAACATGTAAAAGACTGTCTCTGCCTTAGACGCCCAACCTTCCTGATGAACCCGAATCAGACTCCTTGCTTTGCTTGTTTTCCTCTTTCTGAATCTCCTTTTGAAGTGAAAACGCTTTCACCTTTTATAGTCTTCCATCGCGAGTTCTTCGGCGTGCTCCCATCACGAGCTAGTCGGCTTGCTCCCATCATGAGCTAGTCGGCTTGCTCCCATTGCGAGCTGGTCCAGTGCTTCCATCACGAGCTTGTCCCGTGCTCCCATCACGAGCTGGATTTTCTCCCATCACGAGGTGGATGTTCTCCCATCACGAGCTACTTTGCCTTTACTTCCAAAACGAGCTACTCTGCAATTGCTTCCTAAACGAGCAACTGCCAAACATGCTCGCTTGGTTTACACTGTGGGTCACTTGCCCATGTTCCAAGTGGGTCAAGCGTTCGTACATCTGCATATTTTTGCATCCGTTGCCTTGTCCACACACCTCTCTTGGCTTGTGGGTGCTTGCCCAAGTGTGCCTTGGTCCAAGTCTTGCCGAGGGTGTGCCAACCCGTAAGGCCCGTTTCTTCAAGTGCGCCACACTCCCGCGTGTCGTTCCGGTCGTGAGTGTGGGCGCTTGCTTCGTGGGTCCGTTTCTTGTTGTCGCCGAATTGTTTAGGCCATGTGGGCACTTGAACAATGACTTGGCCAAGTTTGCCAACCAACCGATTGTGCTAAAACTTTGGCCATAACAACCTCCCCCACTAAACTTGTTGCCGTCCCAACAACGCCATCCGTTTGTACCACCTGCTGTACTTATAACGTCTGACTTTACCATAGGCATGCTTCTTGACTACTTAATCCGAATCTAGAATACATGGCTTCCGTCATGTTTCCATTTGTTGCACTTTTCATGAAAGACTTGATTGGGTAGCTAGTCCAATCGTTCTTCCCTTCCTGAGACAAACTTCATCCATTCCGCAATCACCTTTCCATCATCGTTTCAGCGTCCTCAAGCTTCCTGTACTTTAATTTGGCAAACGTAATTTGTCTTTAGGCCACCTTTCCAAAGGTGTCTAGGGCCTCACCACCGTCGCCAAAGATGGTGAGCCCAGGAACTGTTGATCATGTGAGGAGACATGGTCGGTGCCATAGATCACCACCGCAACTATCTTCTTCACTAAACTGCTTGAACGTATCCCCAGCTGCCTTGTTTTTAGCACTGATCTCCTTGAATTGATCCCAATACTCTTCAAAACTCACATCATCCGTTGTCTAAGTATCATCCGCTACTTTTGGGTTGTCATGAGAGTCAACAGAAGACAACTTTTCTGCCTTCACTTGCAGCGACCGTAACTTGGCCCGCTTCTTTGATCCCTTACTTAACCCTTTGACCGGATCGCCTACCTTGTCATTGCACATTTCAATGTGCCTTGACACCTCCAAGCATGCCACTGTTTTCTGTACTTGGAGAGTGCTCAGCTCTGCCGTGACTTCCTTAGCCAAATCTTCTCTAACCACTTCTTCTTTTGTTGGTTCAGACAGCTGCCTACTCTCCAAGTGAGCAAGTACCGCCTCAGCTTCCTTTGTACTACAACCAACTTGGTGCAACCTTTCTTCTGTCAACTTGGATTCTGGAATGCCTATGGCATGAATGCAAAATGCCACAATGTCCTCCGCATCGCGCAGGGGCACATATTCCTTGGTTTCTGATCCATCCGCAACTTGCTCCAAATCTTGTTTTGTTGTCTCACCCAACACTTCCTTGTGCTGTTCTAGTTTGACTGAAGTGTCCTCACTGTGCGACACCCCTGACATGCTACCTTCGCTATGCTTCATTGGTGTTGGCATCGCAACCACTTGCTTGCCATCATGCTGTTTCGAAGACACTGTTGAATTGCTTAAGGCTTCGATCTTCTCCTACACCGAACCCAAGCATTTCTCTAGTGCTGCTAACCTGTCCAACTTGACCTGGCTAACATCCTTGGCTGTTGTGTTTGTTTTGGCTACTGAAACTATCTTTTTACCACTGCAATGCTTAGGCAAGTCCTTGCACATGCTAGGGTCTTCAAAAATCTGTACCGAAGACATTCGTGCCCTACGTCCTAACTTGCTCTTCTGCGTCATTGGTAAACTCCATGTTCCAGACTCTTCCATAAACACAAAACAACCTGCATGAGGAATTGGTGCTGCCTTGGCTATCTGCAGAAAGTCTTGTCCTAAGATCATCGAATGATCATCCAACGGAACAACTTTCAAGTCCATCCTATCGTGCCATCTTCCTACTCGAGTTGAGGTTGCTGTTATCTTCCCTGTCACATCTCAGATCCCATAATTCGCTACTTTGAACTTTGCATGACTGAATTCCATCCCACTGTGCAATGATAACACAGTCCTGCTGCTTATCGAACTGTGTGAAGCTCCCGTGTCTATCAATGCAGAAACTTTCAGCCCGCTAACATTTGTTTCAACAAAGTCTAGACCTTGTTGCACTTTGCTTTGTTCTTTTCCGCGACCCCTCGCTGTTTTGCTAAGACAAGCTTCTATTGCTTCCATAGCTTCCACAACTTCGTCTACTTGCTGAGGTGCCTCAAACACCCTCATTGCTGCAATATGTGCGGTTGGACCCTTCTGTGCATGTAGAAATGGCCTACTTGGACAATCTCTCGCATAGTGGTCCCTTCCACAGATATAGCAGTAAACCTTCTTTACTTTTGGTTTACCGGCTACTTGCGGTTCGTCTTGCCTTGAACCTTTTCCCTTGCTTCAGTCCTAGCCTTTTCTTCAGCTGCCTGTCTAGCAAGTTCTTGCAACCATTCTTGCTCAGGATGCCTTCGGTTAGTTCTTCCAAGAACTTGTCCCATTTCTCGCATACATTTTGCTATTTCTTCCAACGCATCAGACAATCGTTCGCAGCACGCACCTACTGTTTCAAATGTCCCTTCTGCTGAGTCTTGGGTCTGTTCCTTGCTTGAACCACCTTCTTGGTTGTTTACAAATGGTGCCAAGACCTACAACAACTTTTGAACGAGTGTTTCCTGCTTCCCGAACTCTCCCATCTGACGAACGTTTCTGAAACCACTTGGCTCCATTTGGATGCGGCATTAAGTCCTTGCTCGACTCAACTCCAACCTTCACACAAAGTCCAACCTTTGCACTATTTCCCATTTTCTACCAAACGCACCCTGGAAAGCCTTTCTGGGCATTTCTAGCTTCCAACACGAGCTAAAATGCACTTCCAAGACGAGCTGCCTGCCCAGATCCCAACCCGAGCTAGGGCGCACTGCTTCGAATGAGAGCTACCAGTATGGCTCACAAAATGAGCTAGCTTTGGTCCCAACACGAGCTGGCTTTGGTCCCAACACGAGCTGGCTTTGCTCCCAACAAGAGCTGGCTTTGCTCCGAACATGAGCTAGATTTGCTCCTAACAAGAGCTAGTCTGCTTGTCTTCCGGAATGAGCTGGTCTGCCAATCTTCCAACATGAGTTGGTCTGCCAGTCTTCCAACACGAGCTGGTCTGCCAGTCTTCTGATGCAAGCTCAATTTCTGTCAAGATTCTACCCTTGCTTGGCAAAACCCTCCTTTTCCAATCGTGCAGAAGAGAGCCCAAACCCTTGCTCGATTTGCTGCCCTGCTTAACCCTTGCACCTGGGCTCTTTGTTTTTCACCTCTTTCGCAAGCCGTAGAGATGAGTTGTTCTGCAACCCTACTGCAAAACTCGGCTCTGATACCACCTGTCATGGCCACGCTTGGGCAGCACACTTAATGAACCCAAGGGTGACGTGCGGCACTACTAGGATGTCGGTTGAGGGCTTGGCCAACTCAACCTTCGCACCTACAGACTACGCCTCCAATTACCTGCGGATTACTTAACGTTTCAACACTTAACTCTGCGGAACGTTATACACTTAACTTGTCAGACTTCTACTTAATCGTTACGCCTTGCCGGCACACTTAAACATTTAACAAGTTTAACATACACAGCAATGAACAAAAGTAAAGGAGCACAAGAGATAAGTGGGTGGGTTTCCCAACTGGCAGAGCCCTTAAGCTTTATATATATGGAAGAGATTACATCAAAGTGGCGTTTCCCATCTGGCAGAGCTCCTGGTGCACACCCAACAAGTTGCTGTACCAAGGAATTACAAAGAGTTACAACATGTAAAAGACTGTCTCTGCCTTAGACGCCCAGCCTTCCTGACGAACCCGAATCAGACTCCTTGCTTCGCTTGTTTTCCTCTTTCCGAATCTCCTTTTGAAGTGAAAACGCTTTCACCTTTTATCCTCTTTCATCGTGAGTTCTCAGGCGTGCTCCCATCACGACCTAGTCGGCTTGCTCCCATCACGAGCTAGTCGGCTTGCTCCCATTGCGAGCTGGTCCCGTACTTCCATCGCAAGCTGGCCCTGTGCAACCATCATGAGCTGGATTTTCTCCCATCACGAGCTGGTCCCGTGCTCCCATCACGAGCCGGATTTTCTCCCATCACGAGCTAGATGTTCTTCCATCACGAGCTACTTTTCCTTTGCTTCCAACACGACCTACTCTACGTTTGCTTCCAAAACGAGCTATTGCCAAACATGCTCTCTAGGTTTACACTGTGGGTCACTTTCCCATGTTCCAAGTGGGTCAAGCGTCCGTACATCCACATGTTTTTGCATGCGTTTCCTTGTCCACACACCTCTCTTGGCTTGTTGTATGCCAACCCCCAAGGCCCATTTCTTCAAGTGCGCCACACTCCTGGGTGCCGTTCCAGTGGTGAGTGTGGGTGCTTGCTTCGTGGGTACGTTTCTTGTTGCCGCCGAATCATTTAGCCCATGTGGGCACTTGAACCATGACTTGGCCAAGTTCTCCAACCAACCGAGTGTGCTAAAACTTTGGCCATGACAACCTCCCCCACTAAACTTGTTGCCGTCCCGTCAACGCCATCCGTTTGTACCACCTGCTGTAGTTATAACGTCTGACTTTACCACAGCCATGCTTCTTGAATACTTTATCCGAATCTAGAATACGTGGCTTCCGTCATGTTTCCATTTGTTGCACTTTTCATGAACGACTTGATTGGGTAGCTAGTCCAATCGTTCTGCCCTTCCTAAGACAAACTTCATCCATTCCGCAATCACCTTTCCATCATTGTTTCAGCGTCCTCAAGCTTCCTGTACTTTAATTTGGCAAACGTAATTTGTCTTTAGGCCACCTTTCGAAAGGTGTCTAGGGCCTCACCACCGTCACCAAAGATGGTGAGCCCAGGAACTGTTGATCATGTGAGGAGACATGGGCGGTGCCATAGATCACCGCCGCAACTATCTTCTTCACTAAACTACTTGAATGTATCTCTGGCTGCCTTGTTTTTAGCACTGAGGTCCTTGAATCAAGCCCAATACTCTACAAAACTCGCACCATCCGCTGTCCAAGTATCATCCACTACTTCTGGGTTGTCATGAGAGTCAACAGAAGACAACTTCTCTACCTTCACTTGCCACGACCGTAACTTGTCCCGCTTCTTTGTTCCCTTACTTAACCCTTTGAATGGCTCGCCTGCCTTATCATCGCATGTTTCAATGTGCCTTGACTCCTCCAAGCATGCCATTGTTTTATTTACTTGGAGAGTGCTCAGTTCTTCCGTGACTTCCTTATCCAAAGCTTCTCTAACCACTTCTTCTTTCGCTGGTTCAGACAACTGCCTACTCTCCAAGTGAGCAAGTACCACCTCAACTTCCTTTGGACTACAACCAACTTGGTGCAACCTTTCTTCTGTCAACTTGGATTCTGGAATGCCTATGGCATGAACGCAAAATGCCACAATGTCCTCCACATCGCGGAGGGGCACATCTTCCTTGGTTTCTGCTCCATTCGCAACTTGCTCCAAAATCTGTTTTGTTGTCTCACCCAACACTTCCTTGTGCTGTTCTGGTTTGACTGAAGTGTCCTCACTATGCGACACCCCTGACATGCTACCTTCGCTATGCTTCATTGATGTTGGCATCTCAACCACTTGCTTGCCATCACGCTGTCTCGAAGACACTGTTGAATTGCTTAAGGCTTTGATCTTCTCCTAGACCAAACCCAAGCGTTTCTCTAGTGCTGCTAACCTGTCCAGCTTGAATTGGCTAACATCCTTGGCTGTTGTGTTTGTTTTGGCTACTGAAACTGTCTTTTTACCACTGCAATGCTTAGGTAAGTCCTTTCACATGCTAGGGTCTTCAAAAATCTGTACCGAAGACACTCGTTCCCTGCGTCCTAACTTGCTCTTCTGCGTCATTGGTAAACTCCATGTTCCATACTCTTCCATAAACACCAAACAACCTGCATGAGGAATTGGCGCTGCCTTGGCTATCTATAGAAAGTCTTATCCTAAGATCATTGAATGATCATCCAACGGAACAACTTTCAAGTCCATCCTGCTGTGCCATCTTCCTACTCGAATTGAGGCTACTATTATCTTCCCTGTCACATCTCGGATCCCAGAATTTGCTACTTTGAACTTTGAATGACTGAATTCCATCCCACTGTGCAATGATAACGCAGTCCTGCTGCTTATCAAACTGTGTGAAACTCCCGTGTCTATCAATGCAGAAACTTTCAGCCCGCTAACTGTTGTTTCAACAAAGTCTAGACCTTGTTGCACTTCTACTTGTTCTTTTCCGCGACCCCTCGCTATTTTGCTAAGACAAGCTTCTATTGCTTCCATAGCTTCCACAACTTTGTCTACTTGCTGAGGTGCCTCAAACACCCTCATCACTGCAATATTTGTTTTTGGACCCTTCTGTGCATCTAGAAATGGCCTACTTGGACAATCTCTCGCATAGTGGTCCCTTCCATAGATATAACAGTAAACCTTATTTACTTTTGGTTGATCCGGCTACTTGCAGTTCATCTTTCCTTGAACCTTTTCCCTTGCTTCAGTCCTAGCATTTTCTTCAGCTGCCTGCCTAGCAAGTTCTTGCAACCATTCTTGCTCAGCATGCCTTCGGGTAGTTCTTCCAAGAACTTGTCCCATTTCTCGCATACATTTTGCTGTTTCTTCCAACCCATCAGACAATCGTTCGCAGCACGCACTTACTGTTTCAAATGTCCCTTCTGCTGAGTCTTGGGTCCGTTCCTTGCTTGAACCACCTTCTTGGTTGTTTACAAATGGTGCCAACACCTGCAACAACTTTTGAAAGAGTGTTTCCTGCTTCCCGAACTCTCCCATCTGACCAACGTTTCTGAAACCACTTGGCTCCATTTGGATGCGGCGTTAAGTCCTTGCTCGACTCAACTCCAACCTTCACACAAAGTCCAACCTTTGCACTATCGCTCATTTTTTTCCAAATGCACCCTAGAAAGCCTTTCTGGGCATTTCTAGCTTCCAACACGAGCTAAAATGCACTTCCAAGACAAGCTGCCTGCCCAGCTCCCAACCCGAGCTATGGCGCACTGCTCCGAATGTGAGCTACCGGTCTGGCTCCCAACACGAGCTAGCTTTGCTCCCAACACGAGCTGGCTTTGCTCCCAACACGAGATGGATTTGCTCCCAACACGAGCTGGATTTGCTCCCAACAAGAGCTGGTCTGCCAGTATTCCGAAACGAGCTGGTCTGCCAGTCTTCCAACACGAGCTGGTCTGCTAGTCTTCCAACATGAGCTAGTCTGCCAGTCTTCTGATGTGAGCTCAATTTCTGTCAAGATTCTACCCTTGCTTGGAAAAACCCTCGTTTTCCACTCCTCAAGAAGAGAGCCCAAACCCTTACTCGATTTGCTACCCTGCTGAACCCTTGCATCTGGGCTCTTCATTTTTTACCTCTTTTGCAAGCCGTAGCGACGAGTTGTTCTGCAACCCTGCTGCAAAACTCCGCTCTGATACCACCTGTCAAGGCCACGCTTGGGTAGCAGGCTTAATGAACCCAAGGGTGACGTGCGGCACTGCTAGGATGTTGGTTGAGGGCTTGGCCAACTCAACCTTCGCACCTACAGACTACGCCTCCAATTACCTGTGGATTACTTAATGTTTCAACACTTAACTCTGCGGAACGTTATACACTTAAATTGTCGCACTTCTACTTAATCGTTGCGCCTTGCCGGCACACTTAAAAGTTTAACAAGTTTAACATACACAGCCATGAACAAAAGTAAAGGAGCACAAGAGATAAGTGGATGGGTTTCCCAACTGGAAGAGCCCTTAAGCTTTATATATGTGGAAGATATTACATCAGAGTGGAGTCGCCCATCTGTAAGAGCTCCTGGTGCACACCCAACAAGTTGCTGCACCAACGAATTACAAAGAGTTACAACATGTAAAAGACTGTCTCTGCCTAAGACGCGCATCCTTCCTGATGAACCCGAATCAGACTCCTTGCTTTGCTTGTTTTCCTCTTTCCGAATCTCCTTTTGAAGTGAAAACGCTTTCACCTTTTATAGTCTTGCATCGCGAGTTCTCCGTCGTGCTCCCATCACAAGCTAGTCGGCTTGCTCCCATCACGAGCTAGTCGGCTTGCTCCCATTGTGAGCTGGTCCCGTGCTTCCATTGCGAGCTGGTCTCGTGCTCCCATCACGAGCTGGATTTTCTCCCATCACGAGCTGGATGTTCTCCCATCACGAGGTACTTTTCCTTTGCTTCCAAAACGAGCTACTCTGCGTTTGCTTCCAAAACGAGCTACTGCCAAACGTGCTCGCTTGGTTTACACTGTGGGTCACTTTCCCATGTTCCAAGTGGGTCAAGCGTCCGTACATCCGCATGTTTTTGCATCCGTTGCCTTATCCACACACCTCTCTTGGCTTGTGGGTGCTTTCCCAAGTGTGCCTTGGTTCAAGTCTTACCGAGTGGTGTGCCAACCTCCAAGGCCCGTTTCTTCATGTCCGCCACACTCCCGGGTGCCGTTCCGGTGGTGAGTGTGGGCGCTTGCTTCGTCGGTACGTTTCTTGTTGTCGCCGAATCGTTTATCCCATGTGGGCACTTGAACCATGACTTGGCCAAGTTTTCCAACCAACCGAGTGTGCTAAAACTTTGGCCATGACAGAATGTCCCATGTTAGAACCTTTTTCTTTAGTAGTATCCCCATAAATGTGTCTGTCTTAAATGGGAACTTGAAACACCATATTATCCTTCACCGCCATTTTGGTTGCTCCAAATCCTCTTCATCACTAAGTACAACATACCAAATATTGGAGGTGTATTTCCTGTAAAGCAGGTTTAACTAGAGGAGTGAGTCTTATTCATCCTTGATCATAATATGCAAAGTTCAAAATAGGGTGGTAACGCAATACCCATTTTTAGAATATTCCTCTTTAAATCATAAAAAGGCACTTAACAACTAGGCCTACTACAAAATGGAGGAATTTTGATGGTATGCCTCCTAATCTAGTAAATTTCCCTTCATCATAAATGTAGAATCGTTGTTGGTCAAGGAAAGAAAAGACAAGACATACATACAGATACATCTAGAGGAATTTTGATGGTATGCCTCCTAATCTAGTAAATTCCTCTTGATCATAAATGTAGAATCGTTGTTGGTCAAAGAAAGAAAAGACAAGACATACATAGAGATACATCTGATACGTAGAACATTTCATGAGTAGATCAAAACTCTTCTCTATATTAACTTAATGAAAACAAGAAAACTTTTACATTAAATTATTTTCACATTATGCACCAAGTCTAGATACATTCTCAAAATGACATATGGTACCTTCTAGAGGCTTATTCGTATGTCTACCATAGTCTTCTACAACACTTACAAAATTTACAACAACACTAACACCTAAAACATTTGACTATTACGCTTCAACATTTACAAGAATACAATTGGAAATGCCTCTATGGGATTACAAACCAATAGATTTAGGAACATATTTTAATACAATTTCCTATTTTTCTTAGTTTTAGCTAGTCTTACAAAGTGACTCACAAAAAAACTTAATAATCTTTTCCAGCCTTTGAAAAGACTTTTCATTCACTAATTCTTCTAATATTTTTCATCTTCATGATTTTCTTCAATCTCAATGCCTTCATAGATTCTTTAGAACATATGGAAGCATAAGTATATGCATCTTTTTCATGTATGCAACTCAATTGCTTTCGCAATATTTAAAGTTCTCATTCATATCCATGCTTGCAATATTGTTAATGTCATTTCTTACAAACTTACAAACAAGCAAATAGTCAAATAAATCATTAGTATTCTGATCTCCCATTAGAGGAGATCTAGCCTCTTCAGCTGCACATACTAGAGCGTGGATTGCAGGTTTGGAGGCGGAGCATGAAGACTAGGGAGTGAAAAATTAGCGTGTAGGTGGAGTGTGGATGCAGGTCCTGGAGTAGGGTGTGAACACTGGGGCGTGAAGGGTGAGTGTGTAGGTGGAGTGCAGTTGCAAGTTCTGGAGAAGGGCGTGAAGGATGGAATGTGCAGAATGGGTGCATGTTATGGAGAAGGGATTGAAGGAAGAGCAAGAAGTTGGGCGTGCAAGTGGAGCATGGACGAGGGCGTGCAGATGGAGCATGGAGGTTGGAGCGTGGAGGTGATGCATGAAGCTGGGCATGCAGGCTGAGATGAAGATGGACATGGAGGAGGGCATGAAGGAAGGCGTGAAGGAGAGTGTGAAGGAGGAGCGTGAGCTAGGTCGGGAATTTGGTTCGTGAATGGTGAGCACGAGACGAAGTAGCTTGTAACGTCCCCTTCTCCTATTAAATGAAAGGAAGGAAACATTAACAACACACCGGCCTTTTGTAAACTTAGCCCCAATACTTATAAATACATAATAATTAAAAACTTCTCTATACATATGCAAACTTCAATAAAACACAGCGGAATTTAACCATGACATATGCACACAGATTCATCATGCGTTCAATCATATAAATAGTAGTCATTAATTAAAATAGTTGCAAAGCATAGAATTAACATAATTCAACTGCAAGAATACTTATCTTGAATTGTACTGGCCCAAACGACTGGCTATGTGAGAGCAACGTTCCACCCAACCATAGATCTCTATCCAGCCTGTATTCTTTCAGCTGAGAGATCACCCCCGAGCTGAGCTGTGTATCCACTAAGGAGGAACTAGATGGCTCACTCACAGTCAGGGTTTCACTCAAACAGCCATGCTAAGCCAACACATAGTTGGATTTTTCAACCATGCAATAGGAGATGGAGGAGGATGCTAGTCCACTGAGCTCAATCCCAGAGCCACATACACTTCAAGCTAGACTCAGCAATCCCATCCTCTGTTCATACATCCACAACTGGATTTCTCACAAATCTGTCACAAACAATCCCAAATCCGTCATTGATTTTCTGGGCTATCCAAACTGGGTTTTCCCATAGATTTTGGGGTAGCCAATGCTCCCAAATTCGCCCCAAGGCTCATACCAACGGATCCCCCATTGGATTTCACTGTCCAATGCCCAATCTGGGCGTTTTTGGCTTCCCAAAACGTGGGTTCATTCCAAGTCACGATTTCTGGTTTTCTCCCTTATTGGAGCTCGTTTTTTTTTGGGTGGAGAATGATGATGGGTTCCTTCCCCATGGAATGGGGATGAGAATGAAGCAACTTCCCACGAGGTTGAGTGACTTCTTGTACAAGAAAACAGAGCCCATACCTACCCATACGAATTTCAGGGCTGCCCATGCTCCATTGAAGCCATGGGATGACATCTCAACCACTCCCTTACAACAGGCATAAATTTCATCTAGAAAAGTCAAATGGGTTCTCATAATGACATATGGAAACCTATGGTTCACTCCCATAGCCCCCTCACCACTCCCTAGTGGATACATGTGGCCCCTTCTCATTCGTTGCCTCCATAGCCAGTCTTGAAATTTTATATTGCATGATGTTTAATCACATCCTTTTTACAATTTCCCATGGCTTAAGAGCACATGGGCATCAAATATAAAATACTTGCCCTTTAAATAAAATTCGGGCTTTCACTAGCGGGGCTTTGGCCTTGAGCTCCACCCTAGGAAAACATACATCGCATGTACACATTATTTACATTAAAGGCTAATATATCATAAGGGTCGAATTGGGGGTATTACATAGCTTCCAAAGGGCACAAGAAGAGAGGAGCCTCTAGGAGTTAGGTCATTCAGAAAGGAATCTGCAAAACCGACAACCTTAGAAGCAAAGAGGAACGACAGAGGAAGTACCTTTCTTCAATAAGCATGCTTGTATTAGATGAGAGGTTCACATTTTATAATAAGGGACCTCTTATTTACATTGTAGATGTTCTAATAAGTTTTAAACAAACAGACTATAATATTATTACATGATCCCCTATTTCTACTATGGGTTGCAAAGAAGACTAGCTTCTTTGTGGCCCAATTCCTCCCTGTTTAGGTCTCGAAGTGTCCCTACTTCCATGAGAAGATGAGGAAACAAACTTTGCACCATCTCATATGTCATCCACTTTTCTTGAGCTAGAGTTTTTCGTTTGCATGCCAGGATGTAGAAGTTGTAAGCCCGGTGGCGAGTAGAATGGGTCTTGATGTCGAGCTCAGAAGGAAGGTCGAACTATAGGAATTTTCCCCAATATTTTCTAGAATTGTGTAGGGGGCATATCTAATGTGATGTAGTTTATGATGGTGTCCTTTGAAGCGATTCGTATCCAAATGTAACTAGACTTGGTCTCTAGGATGAAAGGAAATGAATGTCCATTTAAGATGTATTTTCTCTTGTATCTTCGACTGTAAATTAATGAAAATCAGTGGATGGTGGTCAGTATGTAGAATAGTCTCCTTTCCCAATAGATAATGGCAACATTGCCTCAGAGCTTGCACTAGGATGTAGAATTCCTTGTCATAGGTACTATAGTATCTCATAGAATTTGAAAGAGATTATAAGTGATAAGCAACAAAATGTCCTCCCTGTTTAAGCATTGCACCAATAGCATATTGTGCAGGTATAATTTTAAGGTCCTATACTTATTTAAAAGTGTATAAACCTTGGCGAATCATACTAAGTCTTAAAATGTCAACTATAAAATATTTGGCAATATTTTTCTAAAAGCATTTCAATTTCTAAGGATTTTATATAGTTTATATAATAATTTGGCGATTTTTCGAGTGAAAAAACGTTTACCCCATCAAAATTGGGTGAAATGGGGCTTCAAAAAATGCAAATTGGTGAACTGTTTTTTCGAACAAAACAAGGAAAAATAGCCCATGGGCTAAATTTTGCCCCTAAAATTATCCTCGATATTTTGAGGAATCTCACTCAATATAAAATGGTGGATAGAGGCCTGGCAAACGCAGTACTGGGAAAGAACATAAAGCTTCTTTGAGATGAAAAAAGTGGTTGGTGGCTTATTTATTCCAAGAAAAGGTGGAATTTCTATTGGATAGTTAATGCAACAGAGGAGCAATCTGAGAGAAATGTAGAACAAACTTACGATAAAAATTTATGCCATCGAGGAAGCATTTTAATTTGTTGGCCAAAGAAGGTGCTGGCCACTATTTCAATGCTTTCATGTGGGAAGGATCAAGTTGAATACCTTCTGAGTCGATAAGAAATCCCTAGTAAGGAATTGAGTGTTGTCAAAATATGACTTCTTTTCTTTAACCTCCAAGTTGTGTTCTTGACGAACAAGCTAAAGGTGGATTTCCCATGACTTACTGAAGATCAGAATGTCATCTAAATAGATCATCACAATGCGACCCAAGTGCATCCTGAAAATATCATTTATGAGCCTCATGAAGGTGGTGGGTGCATTAGTCAGGCCAAAAGGCATGACCTTGTTAAATTTTCAGAATTTACTTCAATCTGATCTAGGATCTTAACTGAGAGAACAACATGTAAAGCAAATCTACAGCATATCAATCATGGACACAATAATGCAAGCACACAAGAGACACATAGTTTACTTGGGGAAAACCATAAAGGTGAAAAACCCCAATAACTTCCTCAGAGATAGATAGAGAAATGATACAACCAGAATACAAGAGATAGTCTTCTCCTAGCAGCAGAGCCTCCTCCTCACAAGTGTGCCACTTTCCGAATAAGAGAAGTGTGTGAATGAATGATCAAATAGAGATCTCCCGATCTCTATTTATACTTGTCCTGTCCTGCCCAACAAACTAATGGGGCCTACATGTCTAGCTTAACCCATGGTTAACTAAATCTGGGCTGACCCCACACTTGGTGGTCTAATAACCCATCAAGTATAAGTTACGACACTTACAATATAAATGATGACACTTCCGTATAGAGGAATAATAACATCTCTATAGGAATACAAACACTTCCGTATAGAGGAATAATACCATCCCTATAGGAGTACAAAATACATATATGAAATACATGGGTGAAATACATTCTGAAGTTACATATACATCAACACTCCCTCTTAACTAGAAAGGTATTTCTCGACACAGGTCTTCTAGAACAAGTCTTCTTCTCTAGATCATCATCTATGAATCATCATTCTCGAATCATCGTCATCGTCACTACTACTGCTATCTCAATCAATCTCTGAATCTACTCATCATAGGAAGTTCTATAGAGCTAGTCCTTTTTCATACTGGATGTAGGCCCACCACCTGCAGGTCTTCATCCTCACTGGCCATAATGTGGAAATCTCAGGACTTATTACGTGCATCACAAAACCTCGAAAGAGCATCCAAGGATGTTACGGGTACACAACTCTGACCTGTAGGATCTCCGAGGGCCATATTATATATGACCTCAACACAAAACCTCGCAAGAGCATCCCAGGATGTTACGAGCACACAGCTCTACCTATAGGATCTCCCAGGGACAGATTACATGTGGTCACCACAAAACCTCACAAGAGCATCCCAGGCTGTTACGAGCACACAGCTCTACCTATAGGATCTCCCAGCGACATATTACATGTGGTCATGGAAAAACCTCGCAAGAGCATCCCAGGACTTATTACGGGCACATAGCCCAACCTATCAGATCTCCCAGGGACAAATTATATATATACCCTGTTACTAGCTTGTGGTGGACTATCTTTCTTACATGCTCAAGCAGAGTCCAACTCAACTTTGCAATATCACCATGTGGGTAGAACATAATTGATGGAAAATTTGACAGCTCAGAGACATATGCATCTAAATGTTTCCTCTTTTGTTGCAAGGATATAATAAGAAAACACTGGAGTATAACTGAATAAAAAATGGAAATCTTCATCCCTTTGACACATGTAGACTAACAAAATCATATAAAGAATTTAAAAAACCAGAAAAGTTGAAACTACCAATAACATTTTAGCAAATCTCGAACAGTTTTAGCCTCTCTAATGATAACTCGGACCATTCCATATAATCAATCAACACAAGTTACGTTCTGCACCTTTTCAAACTAAACGTCGAGTAGCTTGCAAATTAATTTGGTTTGCATCCCATCAATTTGTTCTTTAAGTTAATTACTTATTGGACACATGTTGTACTTCCATTAATGGACAGAGGTTGAGCAATGAAGCATGCAATAAGAGTTAGATAACCCTCCAAGGGGATGGGTCAAGTTCAATTTCAATGGAGCTTCCAAGGAAAACCTGGGTCTAGTAGGGACATGGAGCTTTATTGGGGATGAACATGGTAACATCCTAGGTATGTCTTACAAATTTTTGTTTTATGGATCTATTAAACAAACAACAAAGATTGAAGGTTGTTGGGTTTTGGAGTTACTCTGAAAATGTTTAAAGTTTAAATCATGTTTGGGGGTGCTTCAAGAGATTTGGGGTTACTCTAAAAGTGTTTAGAGTATGTTTGAGTGTGCTTCATGAGATTTGGGGTATATGGTGTATGATTAGCCACTAGATGGTCTGTGATGGATTTGCACATTGGGGATGGCTTACCCCATGATTGCATGACCTTATTGGGTGCTCGCATGACATTCTATGATTCTTCATTGAGGCATTGGAGATCTTCAGTCAACTTGGCAACACTCTACATGTACATGTTGGCTAGATGGAGGAGGTTGCTTGCTTAGAGAGTGCCCTGCATTGGAGGAGGAGCATTTGGAATTTAGGAAGAGTGCATTGAGACCTAGACAACATGGGGTAGTTGGGATACTTTCATGGAGGCATTGAATTGACTTCGGGATGCTTGGGTTGCAACAATGTTTATGTACAGGGGAGCGGACCTGGTAGAGCACTTGCTTAGAAGGAGGATTGAAGTCCTTGGAGACTTCACGGAGGAGAATTGGACACATCGAATGCCCTTGCATTGGATCCCTGTTTATTTAAGACATCACCTTGGAGGTTGACATGTACCCTTGGAGTGTAGTGCTTCACATGTGTGAGCTTACTTGTGGATTTGTAGATTTCTTGGAAGGGTTTAGGCCCACTTATAACCTCTCCTATGTAATATGTATAGAGGTAGGGGAGTCCTTTCATCCTTCTCATCTCTGTTCATTAGTTTGTGTGAGAGATGTGACTAAGAAAAGTGCACTACTCTTCCTCTCTCTAGTTCATCTTCATTTTTACTTTATCTCGCATGTTTTGAAGTTGCTAGGGTTTCTTGGAGATTAGGGTTTTGAGAAATAACCCTAGGTTGTCCTTGTTGAAAATAAAAAGAAGAGGAGATGTCTTGACTTGGAAGTTGGAAGACATGCTTTTGTTATACTAGCTTGTTGGGTCTCATTAGTGTGAGCTAGTGTTTTCATCGTTTTCCCTACATGCTAGAGGATTGTACTAGCCTACGAATAAGTCTATGGGATGTACATTTTATTCTTTATGCACATATATAAAGATTCCATCTATCCAAAATTGTCTCTTTTGCAAACTTTACTTTCAGCATCTATTTCTTAATGTTTTGGTAATTTCCAGGACTTGTTTGTCTTGTTGATTTGACATAATTTGAGGCTGAAATTGTTAAATGAGTTAACAATAATATTGAAGTAGATAGGGCAGATTTGTTGCTGTATTTACAATTCTCATAAGTGAATTTCAGATCTAGTTTATGCATGGTAAGATTTCCGTGAAGGGATGAAACTTTTTGCACACTTTGGTATATTTTCTTTTGAATTGCCTAGTGGATTGCAATAAGAGGTAAACTAATGTTCGTTGTTAGTGGTGTTCTATTTATATTCCATAAAATCCCTAAGTTTGAAAATTCATAGGGTTAAAATCCAGGTTACCTCTAGGAAAGAGGTGAAACTTTTGCTTTGCATTAAAAGTAATAAAACATAGGAATTCTACATGGTACCAGAGGTTTTGTGTCATACATCATTCTAGGTGTAAGAGGGAGTTGGTATTTTAGATGCAGTGTCCATAAGAGGTGTACTTGACTTTGTTTAAGGTTGATGGGTGCAATGTAGAACGACTCCACCAAGACTCGTGGGTAATCGCGAGTTTTCCCGAGTAAGAGCATTCCATTCTGCATTTTATGGATTGGTAAAATTAATGTTATCAGATAGGAAATTTCTATCTATTATCATAGTGGACATTTTGGCAAAAGAACATTTCAGAATATGAAAGAAATGCCAAGCTAAATCATTTCATTAATTTATTGTTTGTTGATATTCAAACATCTTCCAATAAAAGCATAATGGAGTCGTTATCCAGACCTGTAAACAAACATAAATTTTATTTGGATCATTGGAGTCTGATGCACATGACCATGATGGACTCTATAAACAGCTAAATCATAAAAGAATCGGCAGTTAATACCAAGTTTTAATTGCCAGTTTGTTTAAAAATCATAGACAGAAGCATCCTACCAATAATTCCCATTATTAAAAACATTGATGATGTATCAAATACATTTACAAGTTATAACATAACCCCCTCTTATCCCACCTACCTCTGTATCGGATGGCAATTTAAGCACTGTGAAATTTGCAAATATGGATATTTGGGATCAGTTGGAAGGCCTTATTTATCAAACTGCAAATGCTAATACATACAATCTAATTAAAACAGAGTTTTCCAACCTAGGGCATCTCACATGGTTGCATTCCTATGTCCTTCACGAGGTAATGCATTGTGATGGTGATCCAACTTGTTTGTATTTAATATTTTGATGGTGATCAACCATGTGACCATTAGAGAAATCTTGGTGGTATCTATTACTGCAAATCCCATTACAACATATGTAGCGTTAACACTGAGGAATGGTGATATTGTTTCATGAACATCAAAATGGGGAATATATATGGAACCTGGAATATATATGGTCTTTGAACTACACAATGAAAATTGGTTAAATTTAAAGGATATTTTGTCATGCTTACCTTGGATCCATGCTATTCATGTGTATTCTATTCATGATATTCCAGCAACAAAGAACAGGCCCTCCTCTGGTCCACAAGCTCCGAGTCCTTATTCTCTTTTTTCTTGGAACCCTTGTCGTAAAAACCCTCAAGGGCCTGTTAAACCAACCACGAAAGATCAATGTCACTCACCAGCACCCACGGCTGTTTGGACGTGACCACTGTAATATCTTTTCTATGCTCCACGATGAATTTACCCGGACCCTCTGTATCCATCTTCTCGTAGAGGAACTTCAGACCATTTTCACTCTTCGATTTCCATGGCCGTGAGGGCCGAGGCCTTCTACTCTTCTAAGCGAGCGAGATAGATATTGTTTGTTGGAGACGGTCGATTTCTTTATTTTTCCCAGCAATTCCTCCATTTCTTTGGTTTTGAGCTCCATATGTTTTCCCTTCTCCAATTCTTCGGATTTGTTCTCCAGCAAGGCATAGTGGTCTATAAGTTCTTTGCATTGGAGGATGCATTTATCTGTAATGACTCTTTGGGTATCCATAACTGCAAATGCTTCCTCTCGTTGTTTCTTGTCCACCTCCATTGAATCCATCTGTGCTGTGCTAAACCCTGAACCCTAGGTTCTTGATGCTATTGATACTATCGGTAGCGAGGATGTGATTCAACTATGAAATTATCTTTCGACTAATCATTTTTCCCTTTCCATTTATTTGTTTAAAGAGATTTTTGTCAAATAAATGAATCTTTGGAAAAGACTATGAGGCCTGAACGGTGTGAACCAAGGTTTTATTAATGTAATTTTCACAAATTTAAAGTGCTTGTCATGAGTTGGGTTTTGGGAAGATGTGGTTGTAGTGGAATTATGGATTGGTACTAAACACAACCAATTTTAGAGTCTCGAGCTCTTAATTACTCACATTTATAATTGTCTCAAATTGAGCCATTAACAAACTTCTTTTGGTGTTCTACTTCAATTTAATAGGTAGATTGTTCAAACTTAAACATACACAGAGTTGCAAGGCTTCAGTTGTTGACATAGGCTTGATTCCATTCCCCTCCACCCCATATCTATATGCTGTCGCGACAAGTGTTGAACAACAAAAATTGATGCCCCGACCCTGGTGATGCTAGCATTGCTAACTCGCTGGGTATGGAGGATATATTTTTAGGCTTGGATGGCTACCTTCTCTCTGGTTTGAATTAAGTTTTTGGTTGGTTTTATATGTATTTTTTGGTTATAGGTTTATTATAGTCTAGTTTTGTTTAGTGGATTCCTTTCGTACATAGTTAAGAGTAAATAATTTTCTCATGGTAATAGTTTTATTTCAAGACTATATTTTGCTTAGTGGCTTCCTTTTGTACATTGTTAAGAGTATGTAATTTTCTCATGGTTCTAGTTTTATTGGGCTACATTTTGTACATAGTTAAGAGTAAGTAATTTTCTCATGGTTCTAGTTTTATTTTAAAACTATATCTAGTTACAAATTCCTTTACTACGCATAAGATCATGCAGATGGCCCAATATGGTTGTTGCATAGCCTTTAGAAGTAGTTTTTCTATTTAATGAAGTGTGCTCCAACCTGAAAAAATACAATGGCATAGTTTTCATTTTAATGAAATTAGTGTTCCATATATGTAAAATTAATGTATTCAAATTATGTTTTATTGAAGTTGTTATTTTAATGAAATTAATGTATTCAAATTATGTTTTATTGAAAAGATATTGTTTTTTCATGTAGATATTAAGGAATGTTCAATTGTGTAAGATTGTAAATTTGGATTAACGGTATTCGTTTTTTGTATTTTTTTAGGGGAAGGGTTTAGTTAATTTATACTTTTACATTGAAGTACAGTTATTTACTTTACCCAGAACAAATGCGCTTCCAATTGAAATTAAGTCCCACCCTTCAAATTTGACCACTGCATAGGAGACCATGTTGTTAACCATGTGGTATTGCTAGGCTAGGTGTTTCACATGAAAATAAACATTGCACAAAATCCTAAACCCCAATAGAGTAAAAAGTGGCATTGTTGTTAGCATGGTTGAACCTCGAAGATGAACATAACCCATCACCATCATCCATGGTCATTGAAGAATGCACGCCCGCTAAGCCTATTTAACTATTAGCTAAAATAAAACTAATTCTAGTTACAACTGCTTTTACTATGCATAAGATCATGCAAATGACCCAATATGGTTATTGCATAGCCTAAGTAATTTAGTCTACTTAGTTTTTATGTTTAATGAAGTGTGCTCCAACCCAAAAAATTACAATAGAATAGTTGTTATTTTAATGAAATTAATGTTACATATATGTCAAATTAATGTATTCAAATTAGGTTTTATTGAAAAGATACTATATTTTCATGTAGATATTAAGGAATAATTTTTTTTTAAGATATAATATTTTATTATTATTTTGTCATGGTGTTTAAATTTAAAAATTGGATTTTGGAAATGATTTTCAAAACTTTTAATTAAGAAAGGAAAAAAATATTAGTTATCAATGGATTTATAACATACAAGTTTTGATATATTATGAACCTTGTGTTAATGGGTAGCTGTAAAGAAGTAATAATAATTTATTTTCAAAAGCACAAGATACTAAATTGGTGAATGAGATCCATTTACTTGTGACATTATATAACGATTTGATTGTTAAATTTTATTAGTTATAGATACCCTAACCTTCTTTATATTTGAACATATAACCTCTTTAAAAAATATTTGTAAAAGCTATAAAAAAACTAAAAGAGTTCACTTTGATGAGGAGTTCACCTCTTCGTCCAACAAAAAATCTTGAATTTAAACTTAACTACAAAGTTTATCACAATAACTCTTATATGAGTGACATTGCTAAATCTCCATTTTTAGAATTTGAAATGAATAATAGAAACTTTATTTGAACTTCTTAAATCCAACACAAGTTAGGGAATCATCACTTGTGTAAGAATTTGCCTAAATTTTAACGTAGATAATTTTAGATTAAATGAATAAACTGTTATAGATTTATATTTAATGAATAAATTGTGATAGAGTGGAGGATTCTAGCTAGACTACTCGATTGTGAAACCTTAACTTTTAGGTGTTGAGTTTCTCAAATAGATTATTTGAAATATTATTGCCCAAAGGTTGAAGTTTCTTATTTATTAAGAAAAACATTAATAATCCATAAAATGATGAATATTAAAAAACCACTTAAAATAATATCAAAATATCAAAATCTATAACAATACCTAGCATGTTATAAATATTGATATAAATTCATTGAATGGTGAATAATAAAAAAAGAGTGCAGGCTTGCAGGCTAATATTTACCCATGGTGACCAAGTTTTTGGTCGATTGGCCATTAATTACCCATTTTTCTACTAGTGAATAGAGCATTAGCATCAACCATCCTACATCCTGAATGAGTATCACTTGTCCATCAAACTCAATACCACGTTCCCTTGTCCCCTAATTTTCCCCTTGCCTCCCGGCCTCCATCACCTCTACACGAAATGTAATAAAATATACCATAAATATTTGCATTGCCATATAACATAATTAAGCCCCCTTGGCCCCTTAATACATGGAAATATATTCTCTCATTTATGTATCATAATTTATTCCCCAATATGAATGGACGTGATATGATATTGCCAACCAACTGACCCCCTCGTGCAAATATCTAAGACTCGACTCAACCACATGTAGAAGAACTCATCTATAACTTGCTAAACTATATGCAAGACATGATGTATTATCTAGATATCAACTCACCACACCCAAGGCCCTAATTAGACGTAGAGAAACCCCTAAATGAGCATCTCAATGATTCTCCTATCATCTAACACAATAGGTATCGGGATGGCCTCAAATAAATGATCCCTTAGAAGACATGTATTGAAAAATAATCCAAGTTGTGTACTATCAATGTTACAATTTACTAAATTTTGACACTGCAGATGGATTCAGAGAACCCCAATTTAGTAAATTGTACAAACTCATTATCAAAATTATAATTTTCCATTGCCGGAATGACACAACTAAAAATGACCACATAAATGACCAATTATTATGTGGTCATTTTTAGTTTAGTTCTTATCTCTTGACCAAATTGGTCATTTATCTTGGTCATCTTTAGTTTAGTTCTTATCCCATGACCAAATTGGTCATTTTTTGTTAGTTCACTTAAAATTTCTCAATTTTGGTCATTTATCCCTTGAAAAAGTGGTGGTGACCAAATTTTTTGGTCGCTTGCTCACTTATCTCTCATTTTGTACTAGTGAACATATTCAAGAAGGATCCTTTGATACCTGCAATAATGCTCAAAGAACTCTCTTCATACTTCCAAATATTTTCAAGCCATAATCGGCTAGTTTCTCTTCAAACACCCCATGAAATTGGTCAATGTAAAGCTATGGAGTATCAAGGAGAATAATTCATTCTCAACCATATTTTGGTTATCCGTTCAGAACAAAATGATTTTCCATTGTATTTTTTTGTGGCAATAAACTAGATTCTGCTTTCAAAGTCTTAAACAAGCATTGATTCTAAGTGGAGCAAAAAGCTCAAGGGAAAATTTTTGAAGGTTTTTGTCTTCTCAGCTGGTGGATTGGTCATGTTTGGGAAAAATGTGCATGGAAACTCTCCAGACTTGATGATCTATGCAACAATTTCAGATTATGAAAAGGTTATTCAGTGCAATTTTCATTGATTGCATTATGCTTGTACAAAAACCCCCCCAAGGCTAGAATCCATGCTATTTGAACACGCGGTAAAGGTGATCGATCTAGGTAAATTAACAATACTGGGTGGAGATATTCGATTTGGTGATGTAGCCAATGAATTTGAAGGTGTCTAGGGAGCTTCCTATCATAGTTGTGTCCATGGGAATCAAATTCTTATCCTTCCTCAATGGTGATTTATCAAGAGGTTTTATCTGGCATAGTTTAGTGAAATTTTCATTGATTGCATTATGCTTGGAAAAAAATCCCCCCAAGGGTAGAATTTGTGCGATTTGAACACGAGGCAATGGTGATCGATCTAGCTAAATGAATAGCACTAGGTGGAGATATCCGATTTGGTGATGTAGCCAATGAATTTGAATATGTCTAGGGAGATTCATGTCACAACTGTGTCCATGGGAATCATATTCTTATTCTTCCTCAATGGTGATTTATCAAGAGTTTTTATGTGATATATTCATATTGTTTCAGCCTTTGTTTGAAGGATCATCCATTGTTGTATAATCACATACGTTGGTCACATATATCCAGAGAATGGTAACACATTCTTGCAAAGGGAAACCAAAGAGTCTCTTGGTGTCTCGAAAGTTGTTAATGGAGGTTGACGGATGCAACGAAACTATAGATGTGACATGCTTCTCACATTAGTGATATGACAATATCTATCACAGTACTTGTTTTACAACACATAGTTGCCAAGCTTGTTGTAGAAACAAGTGTGAGTAATTTTGTAGGAAGACTCTTGATTTAAAGGTTTTATAATGGTAGAGAAAGACTTACTTTTACCCAACGGATATAGGCATTATTTGATAATTTGATTTAGATGCATAAATATCCTCCACTTGGTATACTTTTTCCTTGATGTACTTAATTCCTTTCCACAGTACAGACCCTTGTTGGATTCCCAGCATGTGCAGGAGGGATTTTATGTTTATCTATTTATATATTTAGAGAACTAGATCCCTTATGGATTTATCAAAATCATCCCAAGATTCAAATGTGGAAGCCCAAAATATCTTTAAGCAAGCCCTAAAAGAACATGGGAATGCTCTTGCATTGTTTCCTTCACTCCCTTATGAAAATTAGAGAGCACAAAATCTTGGAGGAATATTAATTTTGGTTAAAGAGATGAATCCTTCACGCTCTTCATCCATCCCATAAATTGTTAGGAATTTAATTACCCTACAAAAAAACAATTTCATAACCATGGAACCATATGCAGGATTCAATCCTATTTTTAACTTTGGAATTTTGCCAACAATGAAAAGAAAGCTGGATCAAGCTTGCTAAGCCAATATTCCAAAATCCATTATTGACTTTTCCCCGTTTTCATTTGTTAGAATGGTTATATTTCTAACCAGAAACGTTTGGGTAATAACCAAATGTTTCCACTAAAAAATGATTGTCAAAATGTGTGCCCTAATAAAACGGAAACAAAAAATTTCATCGTTAGAATTAATAGGTAGAGTTTTATGATACTTGATGAGTTATTTAGAAATTATGACACATCTGATCCATGTTGGATGGATCCCTAGGAACCTAGATTTGGATCTATTAGAAGTAAGATACATAGTCTTCTTAATCGAACCTAATTCACCATAGCTCTACTAAAACCAAAATGTGGTACTCTAAGAATCTTACACTACCTTATTTGCATTGATGGAAAAAGACCTAATTTCGCCATCATAATTTCAATCAGAACCAAATGAAATCTTCAGGAAAATATGAAGTCAATTAACCAAAAAGTACATCTAGTAAATCAATGAATTAACAAATTCATTAACTTGGTGTTCGAACAACTGTTGAACAAAAAATACAATAACCTCTGGAAATTCAAAAAAGAGACTGATTTAATTAAAATCCCTAACGATTTCCAAATTAGGTTATACTACATTTTCTTCTTTGAAAGAAAAAATGAAAAACTATTTATCTTAAAAACCTACGAGTATCTATAAAAGAGACGAGTTTCTGAAATGTAGAAAGGTAGTTTAATGTGCTTTGCTCACTTAGGTACAAGATTTGGGAATACAGTGGTGTGTAGTTTCCCAGGACAAACCCTAAATTGCTCTGAACTAGGGTTAGGGTTTTGATAGAACCTCAAGCTACCCTAACCTCCTGAATTTCTTACCAGATATTCCTGTGCATCTTGTATTTCAGATTGAACTCCGGTTGATTCATAATGCATCAAGTCAATAGATCAACTACCTTTCATTCATGTTTCCAACAACTCATCCTTAATGAAATTGGATTTGATTGAGCGATTTATGTCGGGCAGAGTTTTGAAAAAACACTTTTATTTATGGGTTTCAAAATATTTTATATTTGGATTTATTTGGGAGGACTACATATGTCAATTTCGGACTATTTTGTGCTTCTGTTTAAACAAAGAAAAATAAACAGACAAATTGAACCAAAATTCATGATGAATTCCAAAGAGAATGATATTTAAAATAGACATATATTAAATCAAAATCCTTAAACACGGAAAGAAAAATGACCAAAATTCTATACCAAATATTTAATTTAATACATAACTAAAATGGATCCTAAACCCTAACCAAATCTTTAATTTGATGCATAGCTAAAATATATCTCAAACCCTAAAAAAAATTAGGAAAATTAATAAAAAAATTAGGAGTTGAGATTTGATAATGAGATACCTAGAGTTGCGACAACTATATGGTGCAACTATGATCCATCTCTCTTGGTGCCAAAAGATTCCAAGATGAAGAACCCCAAATTGATTTGGAGCCTCCATTAATACAAATCCAAATATTGGGTTTTGATTTTAGAATAGAGTCCCCTCCGTCACCTTTGAATTCTTCCTTCAATCAACTCATTTCAATCCAATCTCCATATGATCCCTTAAACCAAACTCATTCTATGTAGACTGTAAGCCATAAATGTATTGCGGCAAGACACATCTTGAATATGGGTTTTATGTACCCATTCTTTGAAAGTTGATTTGTGAGTGTAAGGATCAATGTTAGAAAGTGCTAAGCCCTGATATCTCTGTTGAATTTGAAAAAAATTGATCTCATATGCCTGACCTTGTCCAGGCACCGATATGGCTGAGGGAGAAATGTAATGGGTCTAGCATGTTTTTCTCCACGTGAGGAAAGCAGAGCCACAACCCAACACTACCTGAGAGACTACGCTCAATGACGACATCTACGCTGTGTGCAAGGAAAAAAAGCCCACACCCCACCTCTTCCTGGGACACTGTGCTAAATGAGGGTATCTACACTTCGTGAGAGGAAAACATTGCCACACATGACCTCTACCCAGGACACTATGCTGAAAGAGAAGGAGGGTCGAGGGTATTTGGAAAAGTATTAATGAATAGTACTGGCTCTAGGTTGGAAATGTTTATTAGGCTATGTAAGTAGTTGGAAATTATTTTTCAACTTACCATAATGGTTAATGTTTAATTGGTGCGACTCAAAATAAATTGGTATAGAATTAATACGTAAGAGATGGGAGATGTTTGACACATAAGGGAAAACTATCTTAAATTAATGTCTCAAAAGACCCCTATGTGTAGTAGTGGAAACAGGCAATCGTTAGAGTGTGGGACACATAGAAAATTTAATTTGTAGATCCACCCATCACAGATGGTATAGTCCAAGAATGGAGTCTGATTGATGACTGTAGGGTCCTGTAATGCAGCCCAGATTTATTAAAAGTCATAGTTAGTAACATACTGATCATTCCATGTTTCATAAGTAGCACAGCAAACCTCTAGTATTTGGAGCACTGGAATGGGTGGCCTATTGAGAAGATTGACCATCTTGTTATAGGTTCCATTATTGTATCTAATAACGAGATGGAATTGTTGAATGTAGGATTCCCATTTAAGATGCATTTGTTCCAGTATATTGGACTGTGAATTAATGAAAATCAGTGTATGGTGGTTTGTATGTAGAATAGTCTCCTTTCCCAATAGATAATGGCGCCATTGCTTGAGAGCTTGCACTAGGTTGTACAATTCATTTTCATAGGTGCTATAGTTTCTCTTAGCATCTGAAAGATATTATGAGTGCTAAGCAAGATAATGTCCTCGTTGTTTAAGTATTGCGCCAATAACATATTGTGAGGCATCTAACTCAATCTCAAATGGTTTATAGGGGTATGGAAAATGTAGTACTGGGGAATAACATAGAGCTTCCTTGAGACAAACAAAGTCGCTAGTGTCTTGTTCATTCCAAGAAAAGGTGGAATTACTAGGGGATATATGATGCAAAGGAAGAGCAATCTGAGAGAAATGTAGGACAAACTTACGATAAAAAATTATGCCACCGAGGAATCTTTTTAATTCGTTGGCAGAAGAAGGCATTGGCCACTATTTCAATGCTTTGATGTAGGTAGGATCAAGTTGAATACCTTCTAAGTCGACAAGAAATACTAGGTAAGGAACTGAGCACTACCCAAAATATGACCTCGATTCTTTAACCTACAACTTCTGTTCTCTGAGTATTTCGAGAACATGACAAACATGTTGATTGCAAGTTTCCCATGTCTTACTGAAAATTCGAATGTCATCTAAGTATATAATCACAATGCCACCCAAGTGCTTCCTGAAAATATCATTGATGAGCCTCGAGAAGGTGGTGGGTGCATTAGTCAGTCCAAAAGGCATGAACTTCCACTCGAAAAGACCTAATTTCGTCTTGAATGTTGTCTTCCAAACATCTATTGGGTTTATTCGAACCTGATGGTATCTTCTTGTCAAATCCAAATTACTGAACAATTTAGAACCTTGTTGGGTGTCAAGTAACTCCTCAATATGGGGTAGGGGGTAGGGGTTCTTCACCATTTCCTTGTTAAGGGCCTGATAATCAGTGACAAGGTGCATTTATGGGGTGTCTTTATTGGGTATTACGAAGGCTGGGGAAGCACAAGGAGAAGATGATGGTTGAATGTGTCATGAGTTTATTAGTTCGGTCAAATGATTTTCAATTTACTTTGTTTCCTATGGGGTAACGCGGTATGTAGGTGCATTGGGTAAAGCAGCACCCAGGATGAGGTTAATAGAATGGTCTATGTGGCGAGAGGGGGGAGTCTAGTAGGGGGTTGGAATACATCCAAAAATTCTTGGAGGAGAGGAGACATGGATTTTGGGATGGGATGAGTGGTATTGTTTGGTTGAGTGGGGTGGACCATAAAAAGAGAGACACATTGGTTGAGATGGACATGAGGGATTTTTTCTTTTTTTGGCTTGGGTTGGGGTGGGGCTACAGTAAGGATATAGGTGTAGACATCCTTTGTAAGTTTATATTTACGATATTACGCTGTATAAATGGAATTCTGTTTGTCATGGTAAGGGAGGCCGAGAAGTAAGTCAGCACAATCTTATGGTGATAGATGACATAGTACAAAGTCTTTAAATTGAATGATGGAAAATGTTACCAGGTGGTGATGAGAAACCAATAGATGGGGACCATCCTTTTGGACCCATCGTAGATGATATTGTTTTGGGTGAGGAGTAGTGGGTAGATGGAGGCATTGCACTAGCTGTTGAGAAACCAAATTTTTCTGGCTGTCATTGTCCATGATGAGCAAGGCCAAAGAATTTTTGATTTGGTAGTTATCAGTAAAGAGGTGTAGGGTAGACGAGTTGGAATATTCAGATGTCATTAATATCAATGAGGGATCTACTTTCGTAAGATTCTCAAGAGAAACCTCATCAATGTCCTCCATAGGTTTTGATAAAGAAGATTATTTGAAGAGAGTTTTGTTGGTCTTGAGAGATTTTAAAACGCAACAATCTGAAGTGTTGCGGGAATTAGTCTTGTGGAAGGAACACCACGATGTATTGGATTTTTGGTTGGTGGGATGAGTGGAGCGAAAGCGAGATGAAGTATTGGGTGTGGGAGTTTGTGAAGTAGAGGGATTCTTTTTGGGATGGGATTGAGGAGTACGACCCTGAGGACCTACCTTCCTTTCGACTGCAAATGGTCTTTGAAAAGTTTTATCTAATGTAGAATTTTCAAATAAATCAACTTCTCTATGGAACTGAACCACTAAAAGAGAATTAAACATAAATATTAATACCTCTTCTAGGTATGGAATGTGGAGCAATAGTCGAATCTTGGAGAAGTATTCGATATAGGCTTGTACCCCTTGTGTAGGTAGTTCGTGGAGCTGGTTCCATCATATCCATAAATACTGAAGATACCTGTGTGGGTAAAAACTATCTCTCAATGCTTCACACATTTGAGCCCAAGTGTTGATCAGTTGAGAAGAAGAAGACTCTGTTGAGGCTCTAATGTCTATCACCAAGGTTTCCTTTTCCTGCTCTATGTCCCACCAAGTTTGAGAAAGTCTTTCCAACTATAACATTAATATATGTACATTTATCTCTTCAGTAATGGTTGTGCAAGTCCTAAAATAGGTGGAAAGGCTGTGAATCCATGATTCCACAACCTCTCCATTGGTTTGTCTAGTGAACTTAGGGAGTTGGAACCGAGTATCTAATTGAAATGGATCTAGGTTGGTCTATTGTTGCATCCTCATTAACTCATTGAGAGAAGATCTGAGGTCCTGGACTGGATTAGAGGCATTTGATTTAGAATCAGTGTCTAATGGATCTCTTCTAGGAGGAATCTTATGGAGTATGCAGTATTGGAGGTGAAATGTTTGAGACAAATCTAGTTTATGCTCCATGTTGAGTACATAGGGTGCAATGCACTAGGGCTTGTGAGCTTACGAAATAAAGGATTTACTAGAGGGAGAGATATGTGGGCATGAATATTTGTGAATATCCTATATATGGTGGAGATATGTGAGCACCTTGGGAAATAGAATTTGCGAATCCACCGTCAACTATAAGAAACCCTGAGAAGGCTATGAGATCTACCAAAAATCATGAAAAACTATGTAGAAAAAAAAAAGATGTTTGAAAACCATATTGAAGATCTTTCTCTTTTGTTGCTTCTCCTTTGGATCCCAGAGCTCTGATACCAAATGATCTCCCATAGGAGGATATATGGCCTCTTCTTAGGTAGATCTGCACATAATAGAGCTGCTCAAGAAACCGGACATGGCGCAATACCCAGCTGTAGCACCACTTTTTGTTCATTGGGAAAATATTCTCGAAATTTGATGACGTCAAATAGTTTGGGTAGCCAACAGATTAGGCTAACTCAGCTAGGTGGAGGAATTCAAAAAGAAGGAGATACATTGAAACCACGAGGAATGGCGCACTGGCTTCCAGAGGGCGCTATGCTGATCCAGAGAGTTGAGAAAATGTAAGAGGAAACACAATAAAAGACAGAGGGTGCTAATGTTGAGCCAAAGCATTGAGAAAATGCAAGAGGAAACACATAAAGACATAGATTAGGCAGAGAGAAGCCATAAGGAGGTCTATCATTCCAGGAGGAGGCGTCTGACCTAAACCTACAAGCAAAGAAAAGAACAGGAGAAGAAAAGTACCTTTCTCAAGAAGCCCATTTGTATTGGATGAGAGGTTCAGCTTTTATAATAAGAAACATACTTATTTACATAATATATGTTTTAATACAGTTTAAGAAAACTTAGGCTAAGCTTATTACATGATTCCATGTTTTTACTATGGGCTGCAAAGAAGACTAGCTTCTTTGTGGCCCACGTATACTATTTAGAACTGTTAATACTACAATCTTATCTCAAACATTCCAAGCAAAAGGACATGACATTACCAAATGGAAATTGTATTCATCCTCACAAGGGCATAAATTACACCTAGCAAGACCTACATAAATCATACTTGGCCGAATGTCACATCTTAGAACCTTGCTGTTTACGAGTATCCCCATAAATATGTTGGTCTTAAATGGGAACTTGAAACACCATATTATCCTTCATCGCCATTTTGGTTGCTCCAAATCCTCTTCATCACTACGTACAACATACCAAATATTGGAGGTGTATTTCCTATAAAGGTGCTTTAATCAGAGGAGTGATTCTTATTTATCCTTGATCATAACATGGAAAGTTGAAAATAGGTTGGTGAAGCAATACCCATTTTTAGAATATTCTTCTTTATTCATAAAAAGGCACTTGACAACTAGGCCTAATCTAGATAGTAAACTCCCCTTGATCATAAATTTATAATCATTGTTGGTCAAGAAAAGTAGAGGCAAGACATACATAGAGATACATCTCTATCTCACACTTGGAACAATTCACGAGTAGATTAAAACTCTTCTTTATATTAACCTATTGAAAATAAGAAATGTTTTACATTAAATTATATTCCCATTATGAGACATTCTCAAAATGAGATATCGTACCTTCCAGAGGAATATTCATTTGCCTACTCAGATTTACAAGCTTTATTTGGAGTATTAATTTCCCATCTACCAAACCTAACATTCAATTCAATATTAACAGAGGAAGGAGATAATGCTTCTACCAATGGTCACCCTTAATTTTAACCATAGTTTTCTACAACACTTAAAATTTTTACAAAACTAACAACGAAAACATTTGACTAATATGATTCAACATTTACAACCATACAATTGGAAATGCCTCTATGGGCATACACACCAATAGTTTTAGGAAGACATTTTAATATAATTTCCTATTGGTCTTAGTATTAGCTAGTCTTAAAAAATAAATCACGAAAAAATTTAATAATTTTTTTCATCTTTGGAAAACAATTTTCATTCACGAATTCTTATAATATTTTTCATCTTCATGCTTTTCTTCAATCTCACTGCCTTCATATATTCTTTAGAACATATGGCAGCATCAGTATATGCATCTTTTTCATGTATGCAATTCATTTTTGTTTGGCACATCTTCAAAGTTCTCATTCATATCCATGCTTGCAATATTGTTACTGTCATTTCCTACAAACTAACAAACAAGTAAATAGTCAAATAAATCAATAGTATCTTTCATATTATGATGTTCCATTTGTGCTGGAAATTTTGTTCCTATGCATGGAAATTTCATAGTTCCATTCTCTTAATCACTTCATTCTTATGTTTCAACGTCACCAATTCAATCAAATACTTAATAAGGTACAATACAAGGAAAATACGTTCTAGTAGATGTTTTTGCGGAAGCTCCTATTAAAAGATCCCAAATATCTATTTATATCGGAGGTCTCTAGCTGAGGTGACTTGGTGGAGGTTTTAATGGATGTTTTTTAACACTGCTTTTATAGATGAGAAATGCACATTGCACGTTAATTATAGATGCATCAATGTGTCTGTAACGTACCCAACTTCCCTTTCAATATTGCAAGGATTTGAGGTGTATTTTTTTTTTTATCGACATCAAAAATCAAGGTATTAGTTATATAAGATCATCATGTACTTCCGGCGCAAGTAGCATTGCATATAACACTTGTTCAATTCTTACAATCCACAAAACTTATACATTCAACATGATTAACCATGCTTGTATAAAGATCACTATTAATTCACAACCAATACTCTATAGTGTTATATACAAAGGTGAATACCCCCTTTCAATAGTAATCATAGCCCCAATGATTATTACATCATCAAAAATCAAAGTAACATCTTAAATGTAAACCTATGTAATAGACATTTACCACTTACCATTTTAGATCACAAATATTCAGAAGAATAAAACACATAAGATAGACATAAACAAGGGGCCAATATACGTGGTTGACCCTTCTCTATGGGCTATGTCCACCAATAAATGTCACATCTTGTATTAATTATCAACAATAGAGGATTACATTATGCGACACAGTGTGTGCCATAATTCTACTTTCGCAAACCTCTCACAGAGAGCACAATTTCCAAAACAAACAGCCATCGTTCTCAGAGGCATCACATGGACTCTCTCCCAGGCTTATCACAATAAGATCATTATAATTTATACATTGAGACACTATGGTGCAGGAGCATCGAGGCCTAGGAAAATATTCACTGGGACAATATTCTCGAAATTTGATGACGTCAAATAGTTTGGGTAGCCAACAGATTAGGCTAACTCACCGAGGTGGAGGAATTTAAAAAGAAGGAGATACATTCAAACCAATAGGAATGGTGCACTGGCTTCCAGAGGGCACTAATCCTAATCCAAAGAGTTGAGAAAATGTAAGAGGAAACACAATAAAAGGTAGAGGGTGCTAATGTTGAGCCAAAGCGTTGAGAAAATGCAAGAGGAAACACATAAAGACATAGATTAGGCAGAGATGAGCCATAAGGAGGTCTATCATTCCAGGAGGAGGCGTCCGACCTAAACCTAGAAGCAAAGAAAAGAACAGGAGAAGAAAAGTACCTTTCTCAAGAAGCCCATTTGTATTGGATGAGAGGTTCACCTTTTATAATAAGGGACCTACTTATTTACATAATATATGTTCTAATACAGTTTAAGAAAACTTAGGCTAAGCTTATTACATGATTCCCTGTTTCTACTATGGGCTGCAAAGAAGACTAGCTTCTTTGTGGCCCACATATACTATTTAGAACTGTTAATACTACAATCTTATCTCAAACATTCCAAGCAAAAGGACATGACATTACCAAATGGAAATTGTATTCATCCTCACAAGGGCATAAATTACACCTAGCAAGACCTACATAAAGCATACGTGGCCGAATGTTATATGTTAGAACCTTGTTGTTTAGGAGTATCCCCATAAATATGTTGGTCTTAAATGGGAACTTGAAACACCATAGTATCCTTCATCGTCATTTTAGTTACTCCAAATCCTCTTCATCACTACGTACAACATACCAAATATTGGAGGTGTATTTCCTATAAAGGTGCTTTAACCAGAGGAGTGATTCTTATTTATCCTTGATCGTAACATGGAAAGTTGAAAATAGGTTGGTGAAGCAATACCCATTTTTAGAATATTCTTCTTTAAATCATAAAAAGGCACTTGACAACTAGGCCTAATCTAGATAGTAAACTCCCCTTGATCATAAATTTATAATCATTGTTTGTCATGAAAAGCAGAGGCAAGACATACATAGAGATACATCTCTATCTCACACTTGGAACAATTCACGAGTAGATTAGAACTCTTCTTTATATTAACCTATTGAAAACAAGAAATGTTTTACATTAAATTATATTCCCATTATGAGACATTCTCAAAATGAGATATCGTACATTCCAAAGGCATATTCATCTGTCTACTCAGAATTACAAGCTTTATCTGGAGTATTAATTTCCCATCCACCAAACCTAACATTCAATTCAATATTAACAGAGGAAGGAGATAATGCTTCTACCAATGGTCACCCTTAATTTTAACCATAGTTTTCTACAACACTTAAAAAATTTACAACACTAACAACGAAAACCTTTGACTAATATGATTCAACATTTACAACCATACAATTGGAAATGCCTCTATGGGTATACACACCAATAGTTTTAGGAAGACATTTTAATATAATTTTTTATTGGTCTTAGTATTAGCTAGTCTTAAAAAATAAATCACAAATAATTTAATAATTTTTTTCATCCTTGGAAAACAGGTTTCATTCACGAATTCCTATAATATTTTTCATCTTCATGCTTTTCTTGAATCTCACTGCCTTCATATATTATTTAGAACATATGGTAGCATCAATATATGCATCTTTTTCATGTATGCAATTCATTTTTTTTGGCACATCTTCAAAGTTCTCATTCATATCCATGCTTGCAATATTGTTACTGTCATTTCCTACAAACTTACAAACAAGTAAATAGTCAAATAAATCAATAGTATATTTCATATTACGATGTTCCATTTGTGATGGAAATTTTGTTGCTATGCATGCAACTTTCATAGTTGCGTTCTCTTAATCACTTCATTCTTATGTTTCAACGTCACCAATTCAATCAAATACCTAATAAGGTACAATACAAGGAAAATACGTTCTAGTAGATGTTTTTGCGGAAGATTCTATTAAAAGATCCCAAATATCTATTTATATCGGAGGTCTCTAGCAGAGGTGACTTGGTGGAGGTTTTAATGGATGTTTTTTAACACTGCTTTTATAGATGAGAAATGCACATTGGACGTTAATTATAGATGCACCAATGTGTCTGTAACGTACCCAACTTCCATTTCAATATTGCAAGGATTTGAGGTGTAATTTTTTTTTTATCGACATCAAAAATCAAGGTATTAGTTATATAATATCATCATGTACTTTTGTTCCAAGTAGCATTGCATATAACACTTGTTCAATCCCTACAATCCACAAAACTTAGACATTCAACATGATTAACCATGCTTGTATAAAGATCACTATTAATTCAGAACAAATACTCTATAGTGTTATATACAAAGGTGAATACCCCCTTTCAATAGCAATCATAGCCCCAATGATTATTACATCATCAAAAATCAAAGTAACATCTTAAATGTAAACCTATGTAATAGACCTATACCACTTACGATTTTAGATCACAAATATTCAGAAGAATAAAACACATAAGATACACATAAACAAGGGGCCAATATGCGTGGTTCACCCTTCTCTATGGGCTATGTCCACCAATAAATGTCACATCTTGTATTAATTATCAACAATAGAGGATTACATTATGTGACACAGTGTGTGCCATAATTCTACTTTCCCAAACCTCTAACAGAGAGCACAATTTCCAAAACAAACAACCATCATTCTCAGAGGCATCACATGGACTCTCTCCCAGGCTTATCAAAACAAGATCATTATAATTTATACATTGAGACACTGTGATCAGTCGAAGTTAGTTGACATGAGGAAGGCCGACCAGAGGGAGTGCCGACGACCACTGGTGCAAAAGATCAGATTGGCTTGTCAAAGTCAATGACTCGAGCAGGAGTAGTCGGGATGTGACCAATGGACGCAGTGAAGGTCGAGAGTCAACATGTCAATAGTCGATAGACGATGGAGTTGTAGCGGAGACGTCGAGGGTCGACATGAGTCGAACCGTGACATCGACAGGTTTGGGCATGAGCCAAGCGAGGAGGAAGGGTAGGACTGACGAAGCCTTGAGTTGTGAAGGAATCCAACGAGTAAGTCGAAGTTGAGAGATAGTATAGTCGACATGATGGACAACTGTAGTCTGCCAGAATGGCACATAGAAGTCAAAAAGAGTACTTGGAAATTTTTCGAGGTTGCTAAGGAATTTATTGGCAGTTGTTGTAGCTGGGTGAGGAGATGACATATGTCATCACAGGAAGAGATTGTGCAGCATAGAGCAGAGTTCGGGGAGAAGATACGTAGATTGGAGGGAACAGTCACACGTCTTCCGAATGCAGAGAGATCGACCCATAGCTCAGAGTTCTGTAGTGAACCAGGAGAGGGTGATGGTGAACACACTGAGATAGCACAAAGTTACTTCTATATTGTATTTGGATAAGGCAGACAGTTAATTAGTTCTTTCTATTCCTTGCAGTTTGGATTGTAATCATTTCGATAGAAGTAATATAAGCCATCTTTTGGCATCTTGTTTACATCTTGTCTATGTCAACGCGTGTGTTGTGTGTAATTTTTAAGCAAGAACCTTAGTGCATAAATATCCTTGCATCAGGTGGTATTAGAGATATAGCATCCTGAGATTTGAAGGATAGCCATGTCAGAGCGGGAAAGAATTCTGTGAGCAGAAGAACGTCAGTGATATTGATCCTACAAGTGTGTTGAACAGCTCCAGCTGCGGTTGGGTGGAGTTGTGCAGGACTTGTTGATGTCTGGTTGCAATTGGACAAGTGGTAGTTTAAACCGAGGTTGAAAATGTCTCACAGAGGCGTTAATGTCCGAGGACGAAGAGCGCGTGGCATAGCAGTCACAGTTGATTGTGAGATGTTCGACAAGTACGTCCGAACAATGCGAACTTTGAAAAATGAAGTCGCATCGATCAAAGAAATCCAAAGGCGTGGTTGTATTCCTAATGCATTAGACCACATCAATGAGGAAGTCGAAGAACTGGAACCATGGGAAGTAGCAGGAGAAGAACCAGAAGAGAAATTGATCAAAGTTCTGACAGATATGAGAGGTCGGACAAAGATAGATGTACGTACCTACTTAGGAATCCTGGATACAGAAGACTTGATCGACTTGTTCAGAGAGAGGGAGAAATACTTCAACATAGAGTAGACCGAGAATCCTAAACGGGTTAAGACTGCATGTTTGAGGTTGAAGGGTCATGCCTCATTGTTGTGGGACAATGTGTAGGCTGACAGAATCAAGAAGGGCAAGGAGAAAATCAAGTGCTGGGATAGGATGGTCACCAAGCTGAAATGGAAATTCTTGCCAAATGACTATCTGATTTCGTTGTTCAGGAATTTGCAGAACTTTCGACAAAAAGAGATGCCCCTGAAGGAGTACACAGAAGACTTCTATAGATTTTTGATAAGGTCAGGTTAGACCGACGAAGGAGAAGAAGCTGTCGCTAGGTACATGAATGGCTTGAAATATGCCATTCAGGATGAATTAAGCATGTTAAGATTCAAAGCAGTTGGTGAAGCCTACCAGTTAGCTCTGAAGGCAGAAGAGAAACTGTTGAGGAAATCCGCAGTGACAAGAGGTAGGATCATTGGTCGGGGTGTGAAGACTATTTCTGGGAAAGGCCAACGTAGCGGTTACAGAAAGGAATCTGTCGAAGACAATCGACGAAGGAAAGGGACATCGAAAAGGGAGAAAATGCAAGAAAGCCGACGTGATGTTCGTGAGAACCGCGGTCGAGGTGTGTATGGTCGAAGTGGTCCATCTGTCAGAAAAGGAGTTAACAGACTAGCCATAATTTGTTACAAGTGTCGTGGAGTGGGACACAAGGCTTATGATTGCCTAGAGAACCTACATGCTGCAGAGGAGTCGAAACCTAGACGTCGAAGAGATGAGCAAGTCAACGAGAGAGAAGAGTCATCATCTGACAGCAGTGAGGATGGTGAGAAGAAAAGTCAGGCCATGACAGCCAGGAAGACACTCGTTTTGGACAACCAACGCGACGAGAAAGAGTTGGCACAACAGAAGGCAATCTTTTGAACCAAGGTGCAAATCAACGAATGGCATTGCAAGACCATACAAGATCTCATGGTTGAATAAAGGACATCATGCGAAGGTGACCAAACAATGCCTGATTAACTTCATACTTGAAGGATTTGAAGACAATGTACTGTGCAGCATAATCCCAATGGGAGTGTGCCATCTGTTGTTAGGGAGACCATGGAAATATAATTGGAAGATGATCTATGATGGTCAAGCCAGCACAGTCACAGTGTGGAAAAATGGCGTGCAATGAACTCTTAATCCGAAACCCTACCAATAGGTCGACTATAACCACAACGACAATGACTTTTGGGTGAAGTCAGTGTTGATGTGTTCAGTGAAAGAATTCCTCACAGAGGAGGAAAAGCAATTGGGGTGTTACGCTATCCTTCTAAAAAGGACATGTGTCGAGAGGTCGACAATGGAGAAGATTCGGGTCGAAGTCGGAAAGATGCTCGATGACTTTCGAAGCATAATAGCCGATGAGACATCGATGGGATTTCTGCTGAGAACAAGCATATCCCATCAAATCAACTTGATTACGGGGTCGAGTCTTCCAAACAAAGCACCACATAGAATGAGTCCGACAGAAGGTTAGGAACTCAATCGACAGGTCCAGGATTTGTTGGAAAGAGGGTTGATCAGAGAGAGTTTGAGTCCATGCACGATACCAACAGTATTAGAGCCAAAAAAGGGTGGGAAATAGAGAATGTGTATAGACTCTAGAGCCATCAATAGGATCATGATCAAGTATCAATTTCCATTACCGAGAATGGATGACTTGATGGATTTCCTAAGTGGGGCGAAGTACTTCACAAAGATAGACCTGAAGAGCGGTTATCACCAGATTCGGGTTAGGGAAGGAGACAAATGGAAGACAATATTCAAGACAAAGGAATGGCTGTATGAGTTGTTAGTAATGCCATTCGAGTTCACTAATGCACCTAGTACATTCATGTGATTGATGAATGAGACACTGAAACCATTCTTGGGAAATTTTGTCATAGTTTATCTAGAAGACATTCTAATTTTCAGTCAAACCAAGAAAGAACACTTGGAGCACATTCGATAGGTATTGCAGAAGTTGCAGGAAGAGAAGATGATGGTGAACCTACAAAAGCGTTTCTTCATGAAGGAAGAAACGGTGTCCTTGGGATTTGTAACTTCGAGTAAAGGGTTGGTGATGGACCCAGAAAAGGTGAAGGCAATATTTGATTGGCTGGAACCGACAAGTACAACTGGAGTAAGGAGTTTCCATGGAATTTTCAGTTTCTACAGGAAGTTCATTCGGGGATTCAGTCGGATTTGTGCACCTTTGATAGAGTGCATGAAAAAGGGTGAGTTCAAGTGGACTGAAGAAGCCGCGTGATCTTTTGACAAGTTGAAGGAAAAGGTCACTGAGAGCCCAGTGTTAGCGCTCCCATATTTCAACAAAGTTTTCCAGGTCGATTGTGACACGAGTGGAACGGAAATTGGAGCAGTGTTGAGCCAGGAGGGCTGACCAATTGCATTCTTCTATGAGAAGTTGGATGATGAGAAGCGGAAATATTTGGTATATGACCATGAATTTTATGCTATTGTCCAGGCATTAAAGAAGTGGAGGCATTATTTGCCGCCCAAGGAATTTGTATTATACACAGATCACAATGCACTGGGGTATCTGAATACTCATCCGAAGTTGAATCAATGGCACATGAAGTGGGTCGAATTCCTACAGGGATATACATTCATGTTGCGACATACGTCGGGCAAGTCGAACAAAGTTGTCGATGCACTGAGTCGAAGAGTTGCATTGCTAAACACGACGATAGTTCAGGCAACAGGAATAGAGTCAGTGAAGACAAAATATGAGATGGACGAGGATTTTGCGAAAGCATGGGAGGCTTGTTGTGAACCTTGGAGTGTCGACATGACTCCATACTTGGATTATTTTATCTAAGAGGGATACGTATTCAAGGGAAAATAGTTGTGTATTCCTAGAGGGTAAGTAAGGGAGAACCTAATCCGAGAATTGCATAGTGGCGGATTAACAGGTCATTTTGGCATTGGTTGAAGAAAAATATTATTGGCCAGGAATGATGATAGATGTCAGAAAGTGGGTTCGACAATGTAGAGTTTTCCAATTGGGAAAAGGGAGAAGTCAAAACACGGGGTTGTATACACCATTACTTGTACCAGATACCCCATGGGAGCACTTGAGCATGGATTTTGTGCTAGAATTTCCAAAAATGCAGCAGGGAAGTGACTCAATCTTTGTTGCAGTCGACAGATTTTCAAAGATGGCACAATTTATTCCATGTAGAAAGACAAGCGATGCCACAAGCATTGCTGTACTTTTCTTCAAGGAAGTAGTCAGATTGCATGGGTTTCCGAAGAGTATCACATCGAACAGAGCTACCATGTTTATAGGACATTTCTGGAGAACCCTATGGAAGACACTGGACATGAGGTTGCAGTTTAGCTCGTCATATCATCCACAGATAGACAGATAGACCGAGGTGGTGAATAGAAGTTTGGGAAACCTTCTAAGGTGTTTGACAGCTGATAGACCCAAGTAGTGGGAGAATGTGTTGGTGCAAGCAAGGTTTGCATACAAAAATTTTGTGAATCGGTTGACAGGTTTGAGCCCATTCCAGATTGTTTAGGGAACAATCCCACCTAGTGTGGTGGATTTGGTCGAGTTACCGACAGAAATCAGGAAAAGCACATATGCAAAATCATTCGTAGAGCATATGAAAGAAGTGCATGAAGATGTATGAAAGCACATAGAAAAGAGTTACACAGCATACAAGTTGAGAGCCGACAGGAAGAAGAGACTGTAGTCATTCAATGAAGGAGACTTAGTCTATGCACATTTGCGGAAGGAGATATTTCCGACAAGGACGTATAATAAGATGAAGTTGAAGAAGATTGGACCATGTAAGATTCTGATGAATATTTCGGACAATGCTTATGTGTTGGAGCTTCCAAATGACTTGAGCATCTCACCAATGTTCAATGTCTCAGATTTGCACAAGTTTGAAGAAGTTTCAAGTAGTGGAAGCGTGGAAGTTTCAAACCTCGACTAGACAGAGCAGATTCCAGATCGACAGAAAGAAGAAATCACAGAAGTAATAGAGGAACGCGAATTCAGGAGTACGTGCAGTTCGTGAAGGAAGGAATACTTAGTGCGATGGAAAGATAATGAGTTGCAGGACGTGACATGGATTTTCGAAGAAGAGTTCAGAAGACTGACAGAGGAGTAAAGTTCTTTTTCACCTGGGGAGTTTGATATAGGAGCATCAGGGCCTAGGAAGATCAGTCAAAGTTAGTCGACATGAGGAAGGCCGACCAGAGGGAGTGCCGATGACCACTAGTGCAGAAGAACAGATTGGCTGGTCAAAGTGAATGAGTTGAGCAGGAGCAGTCGGGATGTGACCGATGGAGGCAGTGAAGATCGAGAGTCGACATGTCAATGGTCGACAGATGACAAAGTTGTAGTGGAGACATCGATGGTCAACATGAGTCGAACCGCGACACCGACAGGTTTGGGCATGAGCCAAACGAGGAGGAATAGGCCGAATGGGAAGGCCTTGAGTTGTGAAGGAATCCGATGGGTGAGTCGATGTTGATAGACACTATGGTCGACATGACGAATTACTATAGCCTGTCAGAAGGACGTGTAGAATTCAAGAAGAGTACTTGGCAACAGTTGGGGGTTGCTAAGAAAGTTATTGGTAGTTATTGCAGGTGGGTGAGGACATGAAAGATGTCATCATAGGCAGACATTGTCCAGAACAGAGGAGAGTTTGTGGAGAAGATAGGTAGATTGGATGGAACAGTCACACGTCTTCCGAACACAAAGAGATCGAGCCATAGCTTAGAGTTTCGCAGTGAACCAGGAGAGGGTGACAGTCGACACACTGAGATAGCACACAATTACTTTTGTATTGTATTTGGCTAAGGCCGACAGTTAATTAGTTATTTCAATTCCTTGCAGTTTGCATTGTAACCGTTTCGGTAGAAGTAATATAAGCTAGGTTTTGGCATCCTGTTTACATCTTGTCTATGTGACCGCATGTGTTGTGTGTAATTTTTAAGCAAAAACCTTAGTGCATAAGGAGCCTTATGTTACACTGTCCATTCCCCAATGGTTCTATGACAGTAATGTAATAAAGATGTGGTAAAGGAAGGAGTTTTTCCCTACCCCAACCAACATATTATATATATATATATACCTATACAAACAATAAGTATGGAACGAACATTTTCCGCATGTATAAATTACACATGTGGTTTTATAATAAGGGCAAAAGCTTATATATCAATGTTATAAGTAAACTTGAGATAATTTGCATAATTTAATAAGCAAACACTAACAAGTCTCGAACCTGCACAAGCATAAGTCTATGCTCTGAAAGAGGGAACAAGGATCAGGTTTAACAAACTATTCTTTCTACAATGCCATGTGCAGTAAAAAGAGAAATATATCTAATTAATACATTATAATATATATATATATATATATATATATATATATATATAACCAGGATCCTCTCCCTTGCCTCTGCGCATTAAGACATTCAACATAAAATATACCCCTTGCCTCTACGCATTAAGACATTCAACATAAAATATACTTATGTAGTATATGAACAATATATACTGAGATTTATTTCCATAGTGTCTGCGCTGCAAACCAAAGAAGCGTTGAACTTGCAGAAGCATATAATTAATATGCACTGTAAGGTAATTCCCCCAAAAGTATGGGCAGTCACAAATAAACATGCATATAACCTCCATCCTATAAATATGTAGTATATGAAGCAAGATTAAATAGAGATCTTTCCCAGCCCTGTGCAATCATTACCAATGATACTCAGCATGGAAATATATATAATTACTATGACATGGAAAGCATTTGGGGATCCTTCCCCAATATTTGTGAAATCAACAAACAATTACACAGTCAGCTTACAATAATATATAATTAATATGAAATGGAAGGCATTTGGGGATCCTTCCCCAAGCTATGCGCAATCCACAGTCAGCATGAAATTAAACATAATAAATGAAATGAATACTATTAAGGGATCCTTGAATCCCTGTGCAATGGCCAACAACATGCAGCCTAGTATGAATATATAAATAAAGGATTGGGATCCTTCAAACTTTTGCGCATGCCTTAAAAAATGCAACACAACAAAATATATAAAGAATTTTATGCCTCTGCGCATGCATGAAATATAGAAATCCTACAGAATTTTAGAGAACTTCTGTGCATGCCCCAAAAACTGTAACGTACCCTTCCATCAAGTAATGCAGGGAAGGAGACGTTAACAACACAACGGGTTTTTGACATAGGCTTAGCCCCAATAATTTTACTCATAATTTCATAACAATTAAAACTTCTATGTGCAAATTTAAACTCAATAAAACACAGCGGAATTAATCATAACAACACACATACAGCATAGATTGCATCAACAAATTTTTCTCAAGCAATCAATAGGCAGGGAGTTCAATCCCCTTCTTAGGCTATGCACAAACTACATATCGATTTCATTAACATGAATAATTACCATTCTGAATTAACACACTGCAAACACATAATGCATATAAGGTAAACCACAGAGAGTACTTATCTTGCAACACAAATGTCCAACGATTGGCTACGTGAGAGCAACGTTCCACCCAGCCATAGATCTCTATCCAGCCTGTATTCTTTCAGCTGAGAGATCACCCCCGAGTTGGGCTGTGTATCCACTAAGGAGGAACTAGATGGCTCACTCACAGTCAGGGTTTCACTCAGACAGCCATGCTAAGCCAACACACAGTTGGGTTTTTCAAGCATGCGATGGGAAATGGAGGAGGATGCTCATCCCCTGAGCTCAATCCTAGAGCCACATACACTTCAAGCTAGACTCAGCAATTCCATCCTCTATTAATACATCCACACTTGGATTTCTCACAACTCTGTCACAAATAACCCCAAATCCGTCACTGATTTTCTGGGCTATCCAAACTGAGTTTTCCCATGGATTTTGGGGTAGCCATTGCTCCCAAATTTGCCCCAAGGATCATACCAACAGATCCCCCATTGGATTTCACTGTTCAATACCCATTCTAGGCATTTTTGGCTTCCCAAAATGTGGGTTCTCTCACAGTCGCGATTTCTGGTTTTCTCCCTACTGGGAGCTCGTTTTTGGGTGGAGAATGATGCTAGATTCCTTCACCCTGGAATGGGGATGAGAATGAAGCCACCCCCCATGAGGTAGAGTGACTTGTGGGACAAGTAAACAGAGCCCATACCTACCCATACAAATTTCTGGGTTGCCCATCCCCCATTAAAGCCATGGGCTGACATCTCAACCACTTCCTTACAACAGGCATAAATGTCATCTAGGGAAGTCAAGGGGTTCTCATAATGACATGTGACAGCCTAGGGTTTAGTCCCATAGCCCCCTCACCACTCCCTAGTGTATACATGTGGCCCCTTCTCATTCATTGCCTCCGTAGCCAGTTTTGGTATTCTATATTGCATGATGTTTAATTACACCCTTTTACAATGTTCCATGGCTTCAGAGCACATGGTATCAAAATATCAATACTTGCCCTTTAAATAAAATTTGAGCTTTCACTAGCGGGGCCTTGGCCTTGAGCTCCACGCTAGGAAAACATACATCACATGTACACATTATTTACATTAAAGGCTAATATATCCTAAGGGTCGAATTGGGGGTATTACAAAAACGCCACACATGGAATTTATAAACCTACAAAAGTTTATGCCACTGTGCTATGCAAATCCAGAAGCATTTAACAACGTATATATATATAATATTTGAATTGTAAACAGGGAGCTTCTACCTGCACGGTCAGTATTGACACATTTAACAATATATAGCAATCTTTTAAGTGAAAACAAGGATCTTCTACCTGCGCCATCAGTATTGACAAATTTAACAATATATATATCAATCTTTGAAGTACAGGGATCAGCCCCAATCATTGCGCATGGAATCCATAACTTCCAGCATCAAAAACGTAATATATATCAAACAAATGGAGCGCAGGGATCAGCCCCAATCCCTGCGCATGGCATCCATAACTTTCATTATAAAAAACGTAATATACATCAAACAAATGGAGCACAGGGATCAGCCCCAATCGCATAAAAAACGTAATCAATATCAAACAAATGGAGCACAGGAAATCATAATCTAACAAGCTGAAAAATAAACCAGAAAAAGGCAGAGATGTCCAAAACTCAGCGCATTAAAAGATGTAAACAATCTCACATTCAAAAATCGTAAAATGGTATCCCCACATATGTGAATACAATCGCGCAGGCAACCAGGCAGTAAAAAAAACGTCCCCCAACAGAGAACTCTTCCCCAATTTAACCCTCTCCACCGAATAGACAAATATTAAAAGGAGACTGTTATAGACTCTTTAATCCGTTGCAATTGATATCAAAAGGAGACTGTTATAAAATGTCATTGTATGGGCCTCGCACATCGAGGGCAATTGTCATGAGATTGAAGCCAGGGGGCAATGCAATGTGTGTGAAAATAATGGAGGCATGGCGAAAGAAATAGAACCCGCTCCTGTTTCTAAAATCTTCGAGGCAAAATATGCAGCTCTCCACCTCTTCTGTAGTGCTGTACTCAATCTTTCTCTCAGAATTCGCAAGGGTTATCTCCCATCGTGCCCGACGCTGCGATCGTGCCAACCTTATATGATCTACATACAGTCGTAATACAATGAAAGCAAAACACGCCATGAATGCTACGGCCGGTACCGTGAATGCTTTTATGATGTCAACGAAAATCCCATACTTGCTCCTGGGTTCCCTGAATGCTTGTATGATGTCACCTAGAATCACAAGGATGACAGCGAACGCATCGTCCTCCATCGCTATAGGTATCGGTGACGGCCACTGCAAATATCGTTCAACAAGTTCGCGGCTAAATGCGTCTAATCTTTCTGATATTGAAGATTTGATTTCACAGATAGAATGTAAAGAATGTAACACCACCATTTACTTGTATTTATATTTATAATAGAAAACTTTATTTAGAATATTTAGAATTATTTTTTATTTTTATAACTTATGAGCCCACATAATTTTTTATTAATTTATTTTATGATCTATTATAAAAAAAAGTTTTATATATTTTTTTTAATCTTAAAATTTACAAGAATGTAGTCCACCTTGTACCACTTACTCTATAAAGGGAATCCGCTCCTCAAATAATTTAAAAGGGATAGGCCCCTAATTTACATTTGCCTCTAATCAAATATATGACCAAGTTAGAGTCACAAAAAATATATGGAGATATAGAGTTACATTTCATAGCAAATGTTAAAAGTATCACCACAAGAGTTCTGCAACATTTTTTGAACCTTTTCCAACATTAAGTTTATATTATATGGAATGTGTGCTTCATGTGTAGAGTAATACAACCAACACTTACACTATCACCCCCCAACTAAGATCCACCATCAAAGTAGGCCTAGGGATCACTCATAACAATACTTTTTTCCATTGGTTATTTTGGCATTTTTATTATGACCCATAAAATGCATTCATTTATTACGTTTACGACTTGAATTGATACAACAAATGTGAGCTATACCCTATTCTCAAAGAGAGAAACATTATGTACCAACTTGATCCCCTTGTTATGATAAGAGGGAAAGCACGTAAAGCATTGGTCTTTGAATTGCCACAACATATTCTCAGACCATCCTTAATTGTGCCACCCTTCCATATACTATTTAGAACTATTAATACGACAATCTTATCTCAAACATTCCACGCAAAAGGACATGACATTACCGAATGGAAATTGTCTTCGTCCTCACAAGGGCATAAATTACACCTAACAAGACCTACAGAAAACATACATGGCCAAATGTGTCATGGCCATGCTTGGGCAGCAGACTTAATGAACCCAAGGGTGACGTGCGGCACTGCTAGGACGTCGGTTGAGGGCTTGGCCAACTCAACCTTCGCACCTACAGACTACGTCTCCAATTACCTTCGGATTACTTAACATTTCAACACTTAACTCTGCGGAACGTTATACACTTAACTTGTCACACTTCTACTTAATCGTTACGCCTTGCCGGCACACTTAAACGTTTAACAAGTTTAAGATACACAGCAATGAACAAAAGTAAAGGAGCACAAGAGATAAGTGGGTGGGTTTCCCAACTGGCAGAGCCCTTAAGCTTTATATATATGGAAGAGATTACATCAGAGTGGAGTTGCCCATCTGGCAGAGCTCCTGGTGCACACCCAACAAGTTGCTGCACCAACGAATTACAAAGAGTTACAACATGCAAAAGACTGTCTCTTCCTTAGACACCCAACCTTCTTGATGAACCCGAGTTAGACTCCTTGCTTCGCTTGTTTTCCTCTTTCCGAATATCCTTTTGAAGTGAAAACGCTTTCACCTTTTATAGTCTTCCATCGCGAGTTCTTCGGCATGCTCCCATCACGAACTAGTCGGCTTGCTCCCATCACGAGCTAGTCGGCTTGCTTCCATTGCGAGCTAGTCCCGTGCTTCCATCGCGAGCTGGTCTCGTGCTCCCATCACGAACTGGATCTTCCCCCATCACGAGCTGGATGTTCTCCCATCACGATCTACTTTTCCTTTGCTTCCAAAACGAGCTATTCTACAATTGCTTCCAAAACGAGCTACTGCCAAATGTGCTCGCTTGGTTGACACTGTGGGTCACTTGCCCATGTTCCAAGTGGGTCAAGCGTCCATACATCAGCATGTTTTTGCATCCGTTGCCTTGTCCACACACCTCTCTTGGATTGTGGGTGCTTGCCCAAGTGTGCCTTGGTGCAAGTCTTGCCGAGGGGTGTGCCAACCCGTAAGGCCCGTTTCTTCAAGTGCGCCACACTCACCAGTGCCGTTCCGGTGGTGAGTGTGGGCGCTTGCCTCCTGGGTCTGTTTCTTGTTGCCTCCGAATCGTTTAGCCCATGTGGGAACTTGAACCATGACTTGGCCAAGTTTTCCAACCAACCGAGTGTGCTAAAACTTTTGCCATGACAACCTCCCCCACTAAACTTGTTGCCGTCCCGGCAACGCCATCCATTTGTACCACCTGCTGTAGTTATAACGTCTGACTTTACCATAGGCATGCTTCTTGACCACTTAATCGAAATCTAGAATACGTGGCTTCCGTCATGTTTCCATTTGTTGTGCTTTTCATGGAAGACTTGATTGGGTAGCTAGTCCAATTGTTCTGCCCTTCCTGAGACAAACTTCATCCATTCCGCAATCACCTTTCCATCATCGTTTCAGCGTCCTCAAGCTTCCTGTACTTTAATTTGGCAAACATAATTTGTCTTTAGGCCACCTTTCCAAAGGTGTCTAGGGCCTCACCACCGTCGCCAAAGATGGTCAGCCCAGGAACTGTTGATCATGTGAGGAGACATGGGCGGTGCCATAGATCACCGCCGCAACTATCTTCTTCACTAAACTGCTTGAACGTATCCCTGGCTGCCTTGTTTTTAGCATTGAGCTCCTTGAATTGAGCCCAATACTCTTCAAAACTCGCACCATCCGCTCTCCAAGTATCATCCTCTACTTCTGGGTTGTCATGAGAGTCAATGGAAGACAACTTCTCTGCCTTCACTTGCCATGATCGTAACTTGGCCTGCTTCTTTGCTCCCTTACTTAACCCTTTGAACGACTCGCCTGCCTTGTCATCGCACGTTTCAATGTGCCTTGACTCCTCCAAGCATGCCATTGTTTTCTGTACTTGGAGAGTGCTCAGTTCTACCGTGACTTCCTTAGCCAAAGCTTCTCTAACCACTTCTTCTTTCGCTGTTTCAGACAGCTACCTACTCTCCAAGTGAGCAAGTACCGCCTCAACTTCCTTTGGACTACAACCAACTTGGTGCAACCTTTCTTCTGTCAACTTGGATTCTGGAATGCCTATGGCATGAACGCAAAATGCCACAATGTCCTCCACATCGTGTAGGGGCACATCTTCCTTGGTTTCTGCTCCATCCGCAACTTGCTCCAAAATCTGTTTTGTTCTCTCACCCAACACTTCCTTGTGTTGTTCTGGTTTGACTGAAGTGTCCTCACTATGCAACACCCCTGACATGCTACCTTCGCTATGCTTCATTGGTGTTGGCATCTCAACCACTTGCTTGCCAGCACGCTGTCTCGAAGACACTGCTGAATTGCTTAAGGCTTCGATCTTCTCCTAGACCAAACCCAAGCGTTTCTCTAGTGCTGATAACCTATCCAACTTGACTTGGCTAACATCCTTGGTTGTTGTGTTTGTTTTGGCTACTGAAACTGTCTTTTTACCGCTACAATGCTTAGGTAAGTCCTTGCACATGCTAGGGTCTTCAAAAATCTGTACCGAAGACACTCGTTCCCTGCGTCCTAACTTGCTCTTCTGCGTCATTGGTAAACTCCATGTTCCAGACTCTTCCATAAACACCAAACAACCTGCATGAGGAATTGGCGCTGCCTTGGCTATCTGCAGAAAGTCTTGTGCTAAGATCATCGAATGATCATCCAACGGAACAACTTTCAAGTCCATCCTGTCGTGTCATCTTCCTACTCGAATTGAGGCTGCTATTATCTTCCCTGTCACATCTCGGATCCCAGAATTCGCTGCTTTGAACTTTAAATGACTGAATTCCATCCCACTGTGCAATGATAACGCAGTCCTACTACTTATCAAACTGTGTGAAACTCCCGTGTCTATCAATGCAGAAACTTTTAGCCCGCTAACTATTGTTTCAACAAAGTCTAGACCTTGTTGCACTTCGCCTTGTTCTTTTCCGTGACCCCTCGCTATTTTGCTAAGACAAGCTTCTACTGCTTCCATAGCTTCCACAACTTCGTCTACTTGCTGAGGTGCCTCAAACACCCTCATCACTGCAATATGTGCGGTTAGACCCTTCTGTGCATCTAGAAATGGCGTACTTGGACAATCTCTTGCATAGTGGTCCCTTCCACAGATATAACAGTAAACCTTATTTACTTTTGGTTGATGCAACTACTTGCGGTTCATCTTGCCTTGAACCTTTTCCTTTGCTTTAGTCCTAGCCTTTTCTTCAGCTGCCTGTCTAGCAAGTTCTTGCAACCAGTCTTGCTCAGCATACCTTCGGGTAGTTCTTCCAAGAACTTGTTCGATTTCTCACATACATTTTGCTATTTCTTCCAACGCATCAGACAATCATTCGCAACACGCACCTACTGTTTCGAATGTCCCTTCTGCTGAGTCTTGGGTCTGTTCCTTGCTTGAACCACCTTCTTGGTTGTTTACAAATCATGCCAACACTTGCAACAACTTTTGAACGAGTGTTTCCTGCTTCCCGAACTCTCCCATTTGACCATCGCTTCTGAAACCACTTGGCTCCATTTGGATGCGGCGTTAAGTCCTTGCTTGAATCAACTCCAACCTTCACACAAAGTCCAACCTTTGCACTATTGCTGGTTTTCTACCAAACGCACCGTGGAAAGCCTTTTTGGGTGTTTCTAGCTTCCAACACGAGCTCAAACGCACTTCCAAGATGAGCCGCCTGCCCAGCTCCAAACCCGAGCTACAACGCACTACTCCGAATGCGAGCTACCGGTCTGGCTCCCAACACGAGCTAGCTTTGCTCCCAACACGAGCTGGCTTTTCTCCCAACATGAGCTGGCTTTTCTCCTAACACGAGCTGGCTTTGCTCCCAACATGACCTGGATTTGCTCCCAACACGAGCTGGTCTGCCAGTCTTTCAACATGAGCTGGTCTGCTAGTCTTCCAACACGAGCTGGTCTTCCAGTCTTCCGATGCGAGCTCAATTTCTATCAAGATTCTACCCTTGCTTGGAAAAACCCTCATTTTCCACTCTTGCGGAAGAGAGCCCAAACCCTTGCTCGATTTGCTACCCTGCTGAACCCTTACACCTGGGATCTTCGTTTTTCACCTCTTTCGCAAGCCGTAGCGACGAGTTGTTCGGAAACCTTGCTGCAAAACTTGGCTCTAATACCACCTGTCACGGCCACACTTGGGCAGCAGACTTAATGAGCCCAAGGGTGACGTGCGGCACTGCTAGGACGTCGGTTGAGGGCTTGGCCAACTCAACCTTCACACCTACAGACTACGCCTCCAATTACCTGCGGATTACTTAACATTTCAACAATTAACTCTGCGGAACGTTATACACTTAACTTGTCACAGATCTACTTAATCGTTTCACCTTCCCGGCACACTTAAACGTTTAACAAGTTTAACATACACAACAATGAACAAAAGTAAAGGAGCACAAGAGATAAGTGGGTGGGTTTCCCAACAGGCAGAGCCCTTAAGCTTTATATATATGGAAGAGATTACATCAGAGTGGAGTTGCCCATCTAGCAGAGCTCCTGGTGCACACCCAACAAGTTGCTGCACCAACGAATTACAAAGAGTTACAACATGTAAAAGACTGTCTCTTCCTTAGACGACCAGCCTTCCTGATGAACCCGAATCAGACTCCTTGCTTCGCTTGTTTTCCTCTTTCCGAATCTCCTTTTGAAGTGAAAATGCTTTCACCTTTTATAGTCTTCCATCGTGAGTTCTCAGGCGTGCTCCCATCATGAGCTAGTCAGCTTGCTCCCATCACGAGCTAGTCGGCTTGCTCCCATTGCGAGCTGGTCCCGTGCTTCCATCGGGAGCTGGTCCCATGCTCCCATCACGAGTTGGATTTTCTCTCATCACGAGCTAGATGTTCTCCCATCATGAGGTACTTTTCCTTTGCTTCCAAAACGAGCTACTGCCAAACGTGCTTTCTTGGTTTACACTGTGGGTCGCTTGCCCATGTTCCAAGTGGGTCAAGCGTCCGTACATTCGCATGTTTTTGCATCCGTTGCCTTGTCCACACACCTCTCTTTGCTTGTGGGTGCTTTCCCAAGTGTGCCTTGGTGCAAGTCTTGCCGAGGGGTGTGTCAACCCCCAAGGCCCATTTCTTCAAGTGTGCCATACTCCTGGGTACCGTTTCGGTGGTGAGTGTGGGTGCTTGCTTCGTGGTTCCATTTCTTGTTTCCGCCGAATCGTTTAGCCCATGTGGGCACTTGAACCATGACTTGGCCAAGTTTTCCAACCAACCGAGTGTGCTAAAATTTTTGCCATGATAACCTCCCCCACTAAACTTGTTGCCGTCCCGGCAACGCCATCCGTTTGTACCACCTGTTGTAGTTATAACGTCTGACTTTACGACAGGCATGCTTCTTGACTACTTAATCCGAATCTAGAATACGTGGCTTCCATCATATTTCCATTTGCTGCGCTTTTCATGAAAGACTTGATTGGGTAGCTAGTCCAATCGTTCTTCCCTTCCTGAGACAAACTTCATCCATTCCACAATCACTTTTCCATCATCGTTTCAGCGTCCTCAAGCTTCCTGTACTTTAATTTGACAAACGTAATTTGTCTTTAGGAGACCTTTCCAAAGGTGTCTAGGGCCTCACCACCGTCACCAAAGATGGTGAGCCCAGGAACTGTTGATCATGTGAGGAGACATGGTCGGTGCCATAGATCACCGCCACAACTATCTTCTTCACTAAACTACTTGAACGTATCCCTGGCTGCCTTGTTTTTAGCACTGAGCTCCTTGACTCAAGCCCAATACTCTTCAAAACTTGCACCATCCACTGTCCAAGTATCATCCGCTACTTCTAGGTTGTCATGAGAGTCAACAGAAGACAACTTCTCTGCCTTCACTTTCCGCGACCGTAACTTGGCACGCATCTTTGCTCCCTTACTTAACCCTTTGAACGACTCGCCTGCCTTGTAATCGCACGTTTCAATGTGCCTTGACTCCTCCAAGCATTCCATTGTTTTCTTTACTTGGAGAGTGCTCAGTTCTGCCACGACTTCCTTAGCCAAAGCTTCTCTAACCACTTCTTCTTTCGCTGGCTCAGACAGCTGCCTACTCTCCAAGTGAGCAAGTACCGCCTCAACTTCCTTTGGACTACAACCAACTTGGTGCAACCTTTCTTCTGTCAACTTGGATTATGGAATGCCTATGGCATGAATGCAAAATGCCACAATGTCCTCTACATCGCACAGGGGCACATCTTCCTTGGTTGCTGCTCCATCCGCAACTTGCTCCAAAATATGTTTTGTTGTCTCACCCAACACTTCCTTGTGTTGTTCTGGTTTGACTGAAGTGTCCTCACTGTGCGACACCCCTGACGTTCTACCTTCGCTATGATTCATTGGTGTTGGCATCTCAACCACTTGCTTGCCATCACACTGTCTCGAAGACACTGCTGAATTTCTTAAGGCTTCGATCTTCTCTTGGACCGAACCCAAGCGTTTCTCTAGTGCTGCTAACCTGTCCAACTTGACTTGGCTAACATACTTGGCTGTTGTGTTTGTTTTGGCTACTGAAACTATCTTTTTACCGCAGCAATGCTTAGGCAAGTCCTTGCACATGCTAGGGTCTTCAAAAATCTGTACCGAAGACACTCGTGCCCTGCGTCCTAACTTGCTCTTCTGCATCAATGGTAAAATCCATGTTCTAGAATCTTCCATAAACACCAAACAACCTGCATGAGGAATTAGCGCTGCCTTTTTTATCTACAGAAAGTCTTGTCCTAAGATCATCAAATTATATTCCAACGCAACAAATTTCAAGTCCATCCTGCCGTGCCATCTTCCTACTCGAATTGAGGCTACTGTTATCTTCCCTGTCTCATCTCGGATCCCAGAATTCGCTGCTTTGAACTTTGCATGAATTCGCATGAATTCTCTGCTTTGAACTTTGCATGAACTGCCGTGCTTTGAATTCACTCCGTTTTAGACTAACCCCACATCTCTGGAAGCACCCCCAAACATGATTTAAACTTTAAACATTTTCAGAGTAACTCCAAAACCCAACAACCTTCAATCTTTGTTGTTTGTTTAATAGATCCATAAACCAAAAATTTGTAAGACATACCTAGGATGTTACCATGCTCATCCCCAAGAAAGCTCCATGTCCCTACTAGACCCAGGTTTTCCTTGGAAGCTCCATTGAAATTGAACCTTACCCATCCCCTTGGAGGGTTATCTAACTCTTATTGCATGCTTCATTGCTCAACCTCTGTCCATTAATGGAAGTACAGCATGTGTCCAATAAGTAATTAACTTAAAGAACAAATTGATGGGATGCAAACCAAATTAATTTCCAAGCTACTCGACGTTTAGTTTGAAAAGGTGCAGAACGTAACTTGTGTTGATTGATTATATGGAATGGTCTGAGTTATCATTAGAGAGGCTAAAACTGTTCGAGATTTGCTAAAATGTTATTGGTAGTTTCAACTTTTCTGGTTTTTTAAATTCTTTATATGATTTTGTTAGTCTACATGTGTCAAAGGGATGAAGATTTCCATTTTTTTCAGTTATACTCCAGTGTTTTCTTATTATATCCTTGCAACTAAAGAGGAAACATTTAGATGCATATGTCTCTAAGCTGTCAAATTTTCCATCAATTATGTTCTACCCACATGATGATATTGCAAAGTTGAGTTGGACTGTGCTTGAGCATGTAAGAAAGATAGTCCACCACAAGCTAGTAACAAGGCATATATATAATCTGTCCCTGGGAGATCTGATAGGTTGGGCTATGTGCCCGTAATAAGTCCTGGGATGCTCTTGCGAGGTTTTTCCATGACCACATGTAATATGTCCCTGGGAGATCCTATAGGTAGAGCTGTGTGCTCGTAACAGCCTGGGATGCTCTTGCGAGGTTTTGTGGTGACCACATGTAATCTGTCCCTGGGAGATCCTATAGGTAGATTTGTGTGCTCGTAACATCCTGGGATGCTCTTGCGAGGTTTTGTGTTGAGGTCATATATAATATGGCCCTCGGAGATCCTACAGGTCAAAGTTGTGTACCCGTAACATCCTTGGATGCTCTTTCGAGGTTTTGTGACGCACGTAATAAGTCCTGAGATTTTCACATTATGGCCAGTGAGGATGAAGACCTACAGGTGGTGGGCCTACATCCAGTATGAAAAAGGACTAGCTCTATAGAACTTCCTATGATGAGTAGATTCAAAGATTGATTGAGATAGCAGTAGTAGTGACGATGACGATGATTCGAGAATGATGATTCGTAGATGATGATCTAGAGAAGAAGACTTGTTCTAGAAGACCTGTGTCGAGAAATACCTTCCTAGTTAAGAGGGAGTGTTGATGCATATGTAACTTCAGAATGTATTTCACCCATGTATTTCATATATGTATTTTGTACTCCTATAGGGATGGTATTATTCCTCTATATGGAAGTGTTTGTATTCCTATAGAGATGTTATTATTCCTCTATACGGAAGTGTCATCATTTATATTGTAAGTGTCGTAACTTATACTTGATGGGTTATTAGACCACCAAGTGTGGGGTCAGCCCGGATTAAGTTAACGATGGGTTAAGCTAGACATGTAGGCCCCATTAGTTTATTGGGCAGGATAGGACAAGTATAAATAGAGATCGGGAGATCTCTATTTGATAATCCATTCACACACTTCTCTTATTCGGAAAGTGGCACACTTGTGAGGAGGAGGCTCTGCTGCTAGGAGAAGACTATCTCTTGTATTCTGGTTGTATCATTTCTCTATCTATCTCTGAGGAAGTTCTTGGGGTTTTTCACCTTTATGGTTTTCCCCAAGTAAACTCTGTGTCTCTTGTGTGCTTGCATTATTGTGTCCATGATTGATATGCTGTAGATTTGCTTTACATGCTATTCTCTCAGTTAAGATCCTAGATCAAATTGAAGTAAATTCTGAAAATTTAACAAGGTCATGCCTTTTGGCCTGACTAATGCACCCACCACCTTCATGAGGCTCATAAATGATATTTTCAGGAAGCACTTGGGTCGCATTGTGATGATCTATTTAGATGACATTCTGATCTTCAGTAAGTCATGGGAAATCCACCTTTAGCTTGTTCGTCAAGAACACAACTTGGAGGTTAAAGAAAAGAAGACATATTTTGACAGCACTCAATTCCTTACTAGGGATTTCTTATCGACTCAGAAGGTATTCAACCTAATCCTTCCCACATGAAAGCATTGAAATAGTGGCCAGCACCTTCTTTGGCCAACACATTAAAATGCTTCCTCGATGGCATACATTTTTATCGTAAGTTTGTTCTACATTTCTCTCAGATTGCTCCTCTGTTGCATTAACTATCCAATAGAAATTCCACCTTTTCTTGGAATAAATAAGCCACCAACCACTTTTTTCATCTGAAAGAAGCTTTATGTTCTTTCCCAGTACTGCATTTGCCAGGCCTCTATCCACCATTTTATATTGAGTGAGATTCCTCAAAATATCGAGGATAATTTTAGGGGCAAATTTTAGCCCATGGGCTATTTTTCCTTGTTTTGTTCCAAAAAACAGTTCACCAATTTGCATTTTTTGAAGCCCCATTTCACCCAATTTTGATGGGGTAAACGTTTTTTCACTCGAAAAATCGCGAAATTATTATATAAACTATATAAAATCCTTAGAAATTAAAATACTTTTAGAAAAATATTGCCAAATATTTTATAGTTGACATTTTAAGACTTAGTATGATTCGCCAAGGTTTATACACTTTTAAATAAGTATAGGACCTTAAAATTATACCTGCAGAATATGCTATTGGTGCAATGCTTAAACAGGGAGGACATTTTGTTGCTTATCACTTATAATCTCTTTCAAATTCTATGAGAAACTATAGTACCTATGACAAGGAATTCTACATCCTAGTGCAAGCTCTGAGGCAATGTTGCCATTATCTATTGGGAAAGGAGACTATTCTACATACTGACCACCATCCACTGATTTTCATTAATTTACAGTCGAAGATACAAGAGAAAATACATCTTAAATGGACATTCATTTCCTTTCATCCTAGAGACCGAGTCTGGTTACATTTGGATAAGAATCGCTTCAAAGGACACCATCATAAACTACATCACATTAGATATGCCCCCTACACAATTCTAGAAAATATTGGGGAAAATTCCTATCGTTCGACCTTCCTTCTGAGCTCGACATCAAGACCCATTCTACTCGCCACCGGGCTTACAACTTCTACATCCTGGTATGCAAACGAAAAACTCTAGCTCAAGAAAAGTGGATGACATATGAGATGGTGCAAAGTTTGTTTCCTCATCTTCTCATGGAAGTAGGGACACTTCGAGACCTAAACAGGGAGGAATTGGGCCACAAAGAAGCTAGTCTTCTTTGCAACCCATAGTAGAAATAGGGGATCATGTAATAATATTATAGTCAGTTTGTTTAAAACTTATTAGAACATCTACAATGTGAATAAGAGGTCCCTTATTATAAAATGTGAACCTCTCATCTAATACAAGCAGGCTTATTGAAGAAAGGTACTTCCTCTGCCATTCCTCTTTGCTTCTAAGGATGTCGGTTTTGCAGATTCCTTTCTGAATGACCTAACTCCTAGAGGCTCCTCTCTTCTTGCGCCCTTTGGAAGCTATGTAATACCCCCAATTTGACCCTTATGATATATTAGCCTTTAATGTAAATAATGTGTACATGCGATGTATGTTTTCCTAGCGTGGAGCTCAAGGCCAAGGCCCCGCTAGTGAAAGCCCGAATTTTATTTAAAGGGGTATTTGATATTTGATGCCCATGTGATCTTAAGCCATGGGAAATTGTAAAAAGGATGTGATTAAACATCATGCAATATAAAATTCCAAGACTGGCTATGGAGGCAACGAATGAGAAGGGGCTACGTGTATCCACTAGGGAGTGGTGAGGGAGCTATGGGAGTGAACCATAGGTTTCCATATGTCATTATGATAACCCATTTGACTTTTCTAGATGAAATTTATGCCTGTCGTAAGGGAGTGGTTGAGATGTCAGCCCATGGCTTCAATGGAGCATGGGCAGCCCTGAAATTCGTATGGGTAGGTATGGGCTCTGTTTTCTTGTACAAGAAGTCACTCAAACTCATGGGAAGTTGCTTCATTCTCATCCCCATTCCATGGGGAAGGAACCCATCATCATTCTCCACCCAAAAAAAAATGAGCTCCAATAAGGGAGAAAACCAGAAATCGTGACTTGGAATGAACCCACGTTTTGGGAAGCCAAAAACGCCCAGATTGGGCATTGGACAGTGAAATCCAATGGGGGATCTGTTGGTATGAGCCTTGGGGCGAATTTGGGAGCATTGGCTACCCCAAAATCCATGGGAAAACCCAGTTTGGATAGCCCAGAAAATCAATGACGGAGTTGGGATTGTTTGTGACAGAGTTGTGAGAAATCCAGTTGTGGATGTATGAACAGAGGATGGGATTGCTGAGTCTAGCTTGAAGTGCATGTGGCTCTGGGATTGAACTCAGTTGACTAGCATCCTCCTCCGTCTCCTATTGCATGCTTGAAAAACCCAACTATGTGTTGGCTTAGCATGGCTATTTGAGTGAAACCCTGACTGTGAGTGAGCCATCTAGTTCCTCCTTAGTGGATACACAGCTCAGCTCGGGGGTGATCTCTCAGCTGAAAGAATACAGGATGGACAGAGATCTATGGTTGGGTGGAACGCTGCTCTTCAGTCCTACTGCTTATCAAACTGTGTGAAGCTCCAATGTCTATCAATGCAGAAACTTTCAGCCCGCTAACTGTTGTTTCAACAAAGTCTAGACCTTGTTGCACTTCACCTTGTTCTTTTCCGTGACCCCTCGCTGTTTTGCTAAGACTAGCTTCTACTGCTTCCATAGCTTCCACAACTTCGTCTACTTGCTGAGGTGCCTCAAACACCCTCATCGCTGCAATATGTGCGGTTGGACCCTTCTGTGCATCTAGAAATGGCCTACTTGGACAATCTCTCGCATAGTTGTCCCTTCCACAGATATAGCAATCAACCTTCTTTACTTTTGGTTGATTCGGCTGCTTGCGGTTCGTCTTGCCTTGAACCTTTTCCCTTGCTTTAGTCCTAGCATTTTCTTCAGCTACCTGTCTAGCAAGTTCTTGCAACCATTCTTGCTCAGCATGCCTTCGGGTAGTTCTTCCAAGAACTTGTCCCATTTCTCGTATACATTTTGTTGTTTCTTCCAATGCATCAGACAATCGTTCGCAGCACGCACCTACTATTTCGAATGTCCCTTCTGCTGAGTCTTGGGTCTGTTCCTTGCTTGAACCACCTTCTTGGTTGTTTACAAATAGTGCCAACACCTGCAACAACTTTTGAACAAGTGTTTCCTGCTTCTCGAACTCTCCCATATGACCAACGTTTCTGAAACCACTTGGCTCCATTTGGATGCGGCGTTAAGTCCTTGCTCGACTCAACTCCAACCTTCACACAAAGTCCAACCTTTGCACTATCAGTCGTTTTCTGCCAAACGCACCCTGGAAAGCCTTTCTGGGCATTTCTACCTTCCAACACGAGCTAAAACGCACTTCCAAGACGAGCTGCCTTCCCAGCTCCCAACCCGAGCTAGGGTGCACTGCTTTGAATGCGAGCTACCGGTCTGGCTCCCAACACGAGCTAGCTTTGCCCCCAACATGAGCTGGCTTTGCTACCAACACGAGCTGGATTTGCTCCCAACATGAGCCGGTCTGCCAGTCTTCCAACATGAGCTGGTCTGCTAGTCTTCCAACACGAGCTCGTCTGCCAGTCTTCCGATGCGAGCTCAATTTCTATCAAGATTCTACCCTTGCTTGGAAAAACCCTCGTTTTCCACTCTTGCGGAAGAGAGCCAAAACCCTTGCTCGATTTGCTACCCCGCTGAACCCTTGCACCTGGGCTCTTCATTTTTCACCTCTTTCGCAAGCCGTAGCGACGAGTTGTTTCACAACCCTGCTGCAAAACTTTGCTCTGATACCACCTATCATGGCCACACTTGGGCAGCAGACTTAATGAGCCCAAGGGTTACGTGCGGCACTGCTAGGATGTCGGTTGAGGGCTTGGCCAACTCAACCTTTGCACCTACAGACTACGCCTCCAATTACCTATGGATTACTTAACGTTTCAACACTTAACTCTGCGGAACGTTATACACTTAACTTGTCACACTTCTACTTAATCGTTACGCCTTCCCGGCACACTTAAACATTTAACAAGTTTAACATACATAGCAATGAACAAAAGTAAAGGAGCACAAGAGATAAGTGAGTGGGTTTCCCAACTGGCAGAGCCCTTAAGCTTTTTATATATGGAAGAGATTACATCAGAGTGGAGTTTCCCATCTGGCAGAGCTCCTGGTGCACACCCAACAAGTTGCTGCACCAACGAATTACAAAGAGTTACAACATGTAAAAGACTGTCTCTGCCTTAGATGCCCAGCCTTCCTGATGAACCCGAATCAGACTCCTTGCTTCACTTGTTTTCCTCTTTCCAAATCTCCTTTTGAAGTGAAAACACTTTCACCTTTTATAGTCTTCCATCGCGAGTTCTCAGGTGTGCTCCCATCACGAGCTAGTCGGCTTGCTCCCATCACGAGCTAGTCGGCTTGTTCCCATTGCGAGCTGGTCCCGTGCTTCCATCGCGAGCTGGTCCCGTGCTCCCATCACGAGCTTGATTTTCTCCCATCACGAGCTGGATGTTCTCCCATCATGAGCTACTTTTCCTTTGCTCCCAAAACGAGCTACTCTACATTTGCTTCCAAAACGAGCTACTGCCAAACGTGCTCTCTTGGTTTACACTGTGGGTCGCTTGCCCATGTTCCAAGTGGGTCAAGTGTCCGTACATCCGCATGTTTTTGCATCCGTTGCCTTGTCCACACACCTCTCTTGGCTTGTTGATGCTTGCCGAAGTGTGCCTTGGTGCAAGTCTTGCCGAGGGGTGTGGCAACCCCCAAGGCCTGTTTCTTCAAGTGTGGCACACTGCCGGGTACCGTTCCGGTGGTGAGTCTGGGTGCTTGCTTCGTGGTTCCATTTCTTGTTTCCGATGAATTGTTTAACTAATGTGGGCACTTGAAACATGACTTGGCCATATTTTCCAACAAACAGAGTGTGCTAAAACTTTGGCCATGACAACCTCCCCCACTAAACTTGTTTCCGTCCCGGCAATGCCATCCGTTTGTACCACCTGTTGTAGTTATAATGTCTGACTTTACCACAGGCATGCTTCTTGACTACTTAATCCGAATCTAGAATACGTGGCTTCCGTCATATTTCCATTTGTTGCGCTTTTCATGAAAGACTTGATTGGGTAGCTAGTCCTATCGTTCTGCCCTTCCTGAGACACACTTAGCCCATTCCGCAATCACCTTTCCATCATCGTTTCAGCGTCCTCAAGCTTCTTGTACTTTAATTTGGCAAACGTAATTTATCTTTAGGCGACCTTTCCAAAGGTGTCTAGGGCCTCACCACCATCGCCAAGGATGGTGAGCCCAGGAACTGTTGATCATGTGAGGAGACATGGGTGGTGCCATAGATCACCGCCGCAACTATATTCTTCACTAAACTACTTGAACGTATCCCTGGATGCCTTGTTTTTAGCACTAAGCTCCTTGAGTCGAGCCCAATACTCTTCAAAACTTGCACCATCCGCTGTCCAAGTATCATCCGCTACTTCTGGGTTGTCATGAGAGTCAACAGAAGACAACTTCTCTGCCTTCACTTGCCGCGATCGTAACTTGGCCTGCTTCTTTGCTCCCTTACTTAACCCTTTGAACGGCTCGCCTGCCTTGTCATCACACGTTTCAATGTGCCTTGACTCCTCCAAGCATGCCATTGTTTTCTTTACTTGGAGAGTGCTCAGTTCTGTCGTGACTTCCTTAGCGAAAGCTTCTCTAACCACTTCTTCTTTCACTGGTTCAGACAGCTGCCTACTCTCCAAGTGAGCAAGTACCGCCTCAACTTCCTTTGGACTAAAACCAACTTGGTGCAACCTTTCTTCTGTCAACTTGGATTCTGGAATGCCTACGGCATGAACGCAAAATGCCACAATGTCCTCCGCATCGTGCGGGGGCACATCTTCCTTGGTTTCTGCTCCATCTGCAACTTGCTCCAAAATATGTTTTGTTGTCTCACACAACACTTCCTTGTGCTGTTCTGGTTTGACTGAAGTGTCCTCACTGTGCGACACCTTTGATGTGCTACCTTCGCTATGTTTCATTGGTGTTGGCATCGCAACCACTTGCTTGCCATCACGCTGTCTCGAAGACACTGCTGAATTGCTTAAGGCTTCGATCTTCTCTTGGAACGAACCCAAGCGTTTCTCTAGTGCTGCTAACCTGTCCAACTTGACTTGGCTAACATCCTTGGCTGTTGTGTTTGTTTTGGCTACTGAAACTGTCTTTTTACTGCTGCAATGCTTAGGCAAGTCCTTGCACATGCTAGGGTCTTCAAAAATATGTATCAAAGACACTCGTGCCCTGCGTCCTAACTTTCTCTTCTACATCATTGGTAAAATCCATGTTCCAGACTCTTCCATAAACACCAAACAACCTGCATGAGGAATTGGCGCTGCCTTGGCTATCCGCAGAAAGTCTTGTCCTAAGATCATCGAATGATCATCCAACGGAACAACTTTCAAGTCCATCCTGTCGTGCCATCTTCCTACTCGAATTGAGTCTGCTGTTATCTTCCCTGTCACATCTCGCATCCCAGAATTCGCTACTTTGAACTTTGCATGACTGAATTCCATCCCACTATGCAATGATAACGCAGTCCTGCTGCTTATCAAACTAGGTGAAGCTCCAGTGTTTATCAATGCAGAAACTTTCATCCCGCTAATTGTTGTTTCAACAAAGTCCAGACCTTGTTGCACTTCGCCTTGTTCTTTTCCGCGACCCCTCGCTGTTTTGCTAAGACTAGCTTCTACTGCTTCCATAGCTTCCACAACTTCGTCTATTTGCTGAGTTGCCGCAAACACCCTCATCGCTACAAGATGTGCGTTTGGACCCTTCTGTGCACCTAGAAATGGCCTACTTGGACAATCTCTCGCATAGTTGTCCCTTCCACAGATATAGCAATCAACCTTCTTTACTTTTGGTTGATCCGGCTGCTTGCGGTTCGTCTTGCCTTGAACCTTTTCCCTTGCTTCAGTCCTAGCATTTTCTTCAGCTGCCTGTCTAGCATGTTCTTGCAACCATTCTTGCTCAGCATGCCTTCGGGTAGTTCTTCCAAGAACTTGTCCCATTTCTCGTATACATTTTGTTGTTTCTTCCAATGCATCAGACAATCGTTCGCAGCACGCACCTACTATTTCGAATGTCCCTTCTGCTGAGTCTTGGGTTTGTTCCTTGCTTGAACCACCTTCTTGGTTGTTTACAAATAGTGCCAACATCTGCAACAACTTTTGAACGAGTCTTTCCTGCTTCCCGAACTCTCCCATATGACCAAGGTTTCTGAAAGCACTTGGCTCCATTTGGATGCGGCATTAAGTCCTTGCTCGACTCAACCCCAACCTTCGCACAAAGTCCAACCTTTGCACTATCAGTCGTTTTCTGCCCAACGCACCCTGGAAATCCTTTCTGGGCATTTCTACCTTCCAACACGAGCTAAAACGGACTTCCAAGACGAGCTGTCTTCCCAGCTCCCAACCCGAGCTAGGGCACACTGCTCTGAATGTGAGCTACCGTTCTGGCTCCCAACACAAGCTAGCTTTGCTCCCAACATGAGCTGGCTTTGCTCCCACACGAGCTGGATTTTCTCCCAACACGAGCCGGTCTGCCAGTCTTCCAACATGAGCTGGTCTGCTAGTCTTCCAACACGAGCTCGTCTGCCAATATTCCGATGTGAGCTCAATTTCTATCAAGATTCTACCCTTGCTTGGAAAAACCCTCATTTTCCACTCCTGCGGAAGAGAACCCAAACCCTTTCTCGATTTGCTGCCCTGCTGAACCCTTGCACCTGGGCTCTTCATTTTTCACCTCTTTCGCAAGCCGTAGTGACGAGTTGTTTCGCAACCCTGCTGCAAAACTTTGCTCTGATACCACCTATCATGGCCACACTTGGGCAGCAGACGTAATGAGCCCAAGGGTGACGTGCGGCACTGCTAGGACGTCGGTTGAGGGCTTGGCCAACTCAACCTTTGCACCTACAGACTACGCTTCCAATTACCTACGGATTACTTAACGTTTCAACACTTAACTCTGCGGACCGTTATACACTTAACTTGTCACACTTCTACTTAATCGTTACGCCTTTCCGGCACACTTAAACATTTACCAAGTTTAACATACACAGCAATGAACAAAAGTAAAGGAGCACAAGAGATAAGTGGGTGGGTTGCCCAACTGGCAGAGCCCTTAAGCTTTTTATATATGGAAGAGATTACATCAGAGTGGTATTTCCCATCTGGCAGAGCTCCTGGTGCACACCCAACAAGTTGCTGCACCAACGAATTACAAAGAGTTACAACATGTAAAAGACTGACTCTACCTTAGACGCCCAGCCTTCTTGATGAACTTGAATCAGACTCCTCGCTTCACTTGCATTCCTCTTTCCAAATATCCTTTTGAAGTGAAAACACTTTCACCTTTTATAGTCTTCCATCGCGAGCTCTTAGGTGTGCTCCCATCACGAGCTAGTCGGCTTGCTCCCATCACGATCTAGTCGGCTTGCTCCCATTGTGAGCTGGTCCCGTGCTTCCATCACGAGCTGGTCCCGTGCTCCCATCACGATCTGGATTTTCTCCCATCATGAGCTAGATGTTCTCCCATCATGAGCTACTTTTCCTTTGCTTCCAAAACGAGCTACTCTAGTTTGCTTCCAAAACAAGCTACTGCCAAACATGCTCTCTTGGTTTACACTGTGGGTCGCTTGCCCATTTTCCAAGTGGGTTAAGCGTCCATACATCCGCATGTTTTTTCATTCGTTGCCTTGTCCACACACCTCTCTTGGCTTGTTGGTGCTTTCCCAAGTGTGCCTTGGTGCAAGTCTTGCCGAGGGGTGTGGCAACCCCCAAGCCCTGTTTCTTCAAGTGTGCCACACTCCCGGGTACCGTTCCGGTTGTGAGTCATGGCGGTAGCTTCATGGTTCCATTTCTTGTTGCTGCTGAATCATTTATCCCATTTGGGCACTTGAACCATGACTTGGCCAAGTTTTCCAACAAACAGAGTGTGCTAAAACTTTGACCATGACAACCTCCCCCACTAAACTTGTTTCCGTCCCAGCAACACAATCCGTTTGTACCACCTGTTGTAGTTATAATGTCTGACTTTACCACAGGCATGCTTCTTGACTACTTAATCCGAATCTAGAATACATGGCTTCCGTCATATTTCCATTTGTTGCGCTTTTCATGAAAGACTTGATTGGGTAGCTAGTCCAATCGTTCTTCCCTTCCTGAGACACACTTCATCCATTCCGCAATCACCTTTCCATCATCGTTTCAGCGTGCTCAAGCTTCCTGTACTTTAATTTGGCAAACGTAATTTGTCTTTAGGAGACCTTTCCAAAGGTGTCTAGGGCATCACCACCATCGCCAAGGATGGTGAGCCCAGGAACTGTTGATCATGTGAGGAGACATGGGCGGTGCCATAGATCACCGCCGCAACTATCTTCTTCACTAAACTACTTGAACGTATCCCTGGATGCCTTGTTTTTAGCACTAAGCTCCTTGAGTCAAGACCAATACTCTTCAAAAATTGCACCATCCTCTATCCAAGTATCATCCGCTGCTTCTGGGTTGTCATGAGAGTCAACAGAAGACAACTTCTCTGCCTTCACTTGCCGTGATTGTAACATGGCCCGCTTCTTTGCTCCCTTACTTAACCCTTTGAACGGCTCGCCTGCCTTGTCATCACATGTTTCAATGTGCCTTGACTCCTCCAAGCATGCCATTGTTTTCTTTACTTGGAGAGTGCTCAGTTCTGCCGTGACTTCCTTAGCAAAAGCTTCTCTAACCATTTCTTCTTTCGCTGGTTCAGACAGCTGCCTACTCTCCAAGTAAGCAAGTACCGCCTCAACTTCCTTTGGACTACAACCAACTTGGTGCAACCTTTCTTCTGTCAACTTGGATTCTGGGATGCCTATGGCATGAACGCAAAATGCCACAATGTCCTCCGCATCGTGCGGGGGCACATCTTCCTTGGTTTCTGCTCCATCTGCAACTTGCTCCAAAATATGTTTTGTTGTCTCACCCAACACTTCCTTGTGCTGTTGTGGTTTGACTGAAGTGTCCTCACTGTGAGACACCCCTGACGTGCTACCTTCGCTATGTTTCATTGGTGTTGGCATCGCAACCACTTGCTTTCCATCACGCTGTCTCGAAGAAACTGCTGAATTGCTTAGGGATTCGATCTTCTCTTGGACCGAACCCAAGCGTTTCTCTAGTGATGCTAACCTGTCCAACTTGACTTGGCTAACATCCTTGGCTGTTTTGTTTGTTTTTACCGCTGCAATGCTTAGGCAAGTCCTTGCCCATGCTAGGGTCTTCAAAAATATGTATTAAAGACACTCGTGCCCTGTGTCCTAACTTGCTCTTCTGCATCATTGGTAAACTCCATGTTCCAGAATCTTCCATAAACACCAAACAACCTACATGAGGAATTGACGCTGCCTTGGCTATCCGCAGAAAGTCTTGTCCTAATATCATCGAATGATTGTCCAACGGAACAACTTTCAAGTCCATCCTGCTGTGCCATCTTCCTACTCGAATTGAGTCTGTTGTTATCTTCCCTGTAACATCTCGCATCCTAGAATTCGCTGCTTTGAACTTTACATGACTGAATTCCATCCCACTGTGCAATGATAATGCAGTCCTGCTGCTTATCAAACTGTGTGAAGCTCCAGTGTCTATCAATGCAGAAACTTTCAGTCCGCTAACTATTGTTTCAACAAAGTCTAGACCTTGTTGCACTTCGCCTTGTTCTTTTCCGCAACCCCTCGCTGTTTTGCTAAGACTAGCTTCTACTGCTTCCATAGCTTCCACAACATCGTCTACTTGCTGAGGTGTCTCAAACACCCTCATCGCTGCAATATGTGCGGTTGGACCCTTCTGTGCATCTAGAAATGGCCTACTTGGACAATCTCTCGTATAGCGGTCCCTTCCACAGATATAGCAATCTACCGTCTTTACTTTTGGTTGATCCGGCTGCTTGGGGTTCGTCTTGTCTTAAACCTTTTCCCTTGCTTCAGTCCTAGCATTTTCTTCAGCTGCCTATCTAGCAAGTTCTTGCAACCATTCTTGCTCAGCATGCCTTCGGGTAGTTCTTCCAAGAACTTGTCCCATTTCTCGCATACATTTTGTTGTTTCTTCCAACGCATCAGACAATCGTTCGCAGCACGTACCTACTGTTTCGAATGTCGCTTCTGCTGAGTCTTGTGTATGTTTGTTGGTTGAACCACCTTCTTGGTTGTTTACAAATAGTGCCAACACCTGCAACAACTTTTGAACGAGTGTTTCCTGCTTCCCGAACTCTCCCATATGACCAACGTTTCTGAAACCACTTGGCTCCATTTGGATGCGGTGTTAAGTCCTTGCTCGACTAACCTCCAACCTTTGCACAAAGTCCAACCTTTGCACTATCAGTCATTTTCTGCCAAACGCACCCTGGAAAGCCTTTCTGGGCATTTCTACCTTCCAACACGAGCTAAAATGCACTTCCAAGACAAGCTGCCTTCCCAGCTCCCAACCCGAGCTAGGGCGCAGTGCTCTGAATGCGAGCTACCGGTCTGGCTCCCAACATGAGCTAGGTTTGGTCCCAACATGAGCTGGCTTTGGTCCCAACATGAGCTGGATTTGCTCCCTACACGAGCCGGTCTGGCAGTCTTCCAACATGAGCTGGTCTGCTAGTCTTCCAACATGAGCTCGCCTGCCAGTCTTCCGATGTGAGCTCAATTTCTATCAAGATTCTACCCTTGCTTGGAAAAACCGTCGTTTTCCACTCCTGCGGAAGAGAGCCCAAACCCTTGCTCGATTTGCTTCCCTGCTGAACCCTTGCACCTGGGCTCTTCATTTTTCACCTCTTTCGCAAGCCGTAGCGACGAGTTGTTTCGCAACCCTGCTGCAAAACTTTGCTTTGATACCACCTATCATGGCCACACTTGGGCAGCAGACTTAATGAGCCCAAGGGTGACGTGCGGCACTGCTAGGACGTCGGTTGGGGGCTTGTCCAACTCAACCTTTGCACCTACAGACTACGCCTCCAATTACCTACAGATTACTTAACATTTCAACACTTAACTCTGCGGAACGTTATACACTTAACTTGTCACACTTCTACTTAATCGTTATGCCTTGCCAGCACACTTAAACATTTAACAAGTTTAACATACACAGCAATGAACAAAAGTAAAGGAGCACAAGAGATAAGTGGGTGGGTTGCCCAACTGGCAGAGCCCTTTAGCTTTATATATATGGAAGAGATTACATCAGAGTGGAGTTTCCCATCTGGCAGAGCTCCTGGTGCACACCCAACAAGTTGCTACACCAACGAATTACAAAAAAGTTACAACATGTAAAAGACTGTCTCTGCCTTAGACGCCCAACCTTCCTGATGAACCCGAATCAGACTCCTTGCTTCGCTTGTTTTCCTCTTTCCAAATCTCCTTTTGAAGTGAAAACACTTTCACCTTTTATAGTCTTCCATCGCGAGTTCTCAGGCTAGCTCCCATCATGAGCTAGTCGGCTTGCTCCCATCACGAGCTAGTCGGCTTGCTCCCATTGTGAGCTGGTCCCATGCTTCCATCGCGAGCTGGTCCCGTGCTCCCATCACGAGCTGGATTTTCTCCCATCACGAGCTGGATGTTCTCCCATCATGAGCTACTTTTCCTTTGCTTCCAAAACGAGCTACTCTACGTTTGCTTCCAAAACGAGCTACTGCCAAATGTGCTCTCTTGGTTTACACTGTGGGTCGCTTGCCCATGTTCCAAGTGGATCAAGCGTCCGTACATCCGCATGTTTTTGCATCCATTGCCTTGTCCGCACACCTCTCTTAGCTTGTGGGTGCTTTCCCAAGTGTACCTTGGTGCAAGTCTTGTCGAGGGGTGTGGCAACCCCCAAGGCCTGTTTCTTCAAGTGTGCCACACACCCGGGTACCGTTCCGGTGGTGATTCTGGGCGCTTGCTTCATGGTTCCATTTCTTGTTGCCGCCGAATTGTTTAGCCCATGTGGGCACTTGAACCATGACTTGGCCATGTTTTCCAACAAACCGAGTCTGCTAAAACTTTGGGCATGACAACCTCCCCCACTAAACTTGTTGCCGTCCCGGCAACGCCATGCGTTTGTACCACTTGTTGTAGTTATAATGTCTGACTTTACCATAAGCATGCTTCTTGACTACTTAATCCAAATCTAGAATACGTGGCTTCTGTCATATTTCCATTTGTTGCGCTTTTCATGAAAGACTTGATTGGGTAGCTAGTCCAATCGTTCTGCCCTTCCTGAGACAAACTTCATCCATTCCGCAATCACCTTTCCATCATCGTTTCAGCGTCCTCAAGCTTCCTGTACTTTAATTTGGAAAACGTAATTTGTCTTTAGGCGACCTTTCCAAAGGTGTCTAGGGCCTCACAACCGTCGCCAAGGATGGTGAGCCCAGGAACTGTTGATCATGTGAGGAGACATGGGCGGTGCCATAGATCACCGCCGCAACTATCTTCTTCACTAGACTACTTGAACGTATCCCTTGCTGCCTTGTTTTTATCACTGAGCTCCTTGATTCGAGCTCAATACTCTTCAAAACTCACACCATCTGCTGTCCAAGTATCATCCGCTACTTCTTTGTTGTCATGAGAGTCAATAGAAGACAACTTCTCTGCCTTCACTTGCCGCGATCGTAACTTGGCCCGCTTCTTTGCTCCCTTACTTAACCCTTTGAACGGATCGCCTGCCTTGTCATCACATGTTTCAATGTGCCTTGACTCCTCCAAGCATGCCATTGATTTCTTTACTTGGAGAGTGCTCAGTTCTGCCGTGACTTCCTTAGCGAAAGCTTCTCTAACCACTTCTTCTTTCGTTGGTTTAGACAGCTGCCTACTCTCCAAGTGAGCAAGTACCGCCTCAACTTCCTTTTGACTACAACCAACTTGGTGCAACCTTTCTTCTATCAACTTGGATTCTGAAATGCCTATGGCATGAACGCAAAATGCCACAATGTCCTCCGCATCGTGCGCGGGCACATCTTCCTTGGTTTCTGCTCCATCCGCAACTTGCTCCAAAATATGTTTTGTTGTCTCACCCAACACTTCCTTGTTCTGTTCTGGTTTGACTGAAGTGTCCTCACTGTGTGCAACCCCTGACGTGCTACCTTCGCTATGTTTCATTGGTGTTGGCATCGCAACCAGTTGCTTGCCATCATGCTGTCTCGAAGACACTGCTGAATTGCTTAAGGCTTCGATCTTCTCTTGGACCGAACCCAAGCGTTTCTCTAGTGCTGCTAACCTGTCCAACTTGACTTGGCTAACATCCTTGGCTGTTGTGTTTTTTTTGGCTACTTAAATTGTCTTTTTACCACTGCAATGCTTAGGCAAGTCCTTGCACATGCTAGGGTCTTCAAAAATATGTACCGAAGACACTCGCCCCCTGCGTCCTAACTTGCTCCTCTGCATCATTGGTAAACTCCATGTTCCAGACTCTTCCATAAACACCAAACAACCTGCATGAGGAATTGGCGCTGCCTTGGCTATCCGCAGAAAGTCTTGTCCTAAGATCATCGAATGATCGTCCAACGGAACAACTTTCAAGTCCATCCTGTCGTGCCATCTTCCTACTCGAATTGAGTCTGCTGTTATCTTCCCTGTAACATCTCGCATCCCAGAATTCACTGCTTTGAACTTTGCATGACTGAATTCCATCCCACTGTGCAATGATAACGCAGTCCTGCTGCTTATCAAACTGTGTGAAGCTCCAGTGTCTATCAAGGCAGAAACTTTCAGTCCGCTAACTGTTGTTTCAACAAAGTCTAGACCTTGTTGCACTTCACCTTGTTCTTTTCCGCAACCCCTCGCTGTTTTGCTAAGACTAGCTTCTACTGCTTCCATAGCTTCCACAACATCGTCTACTTGCTGAGGTGCCTCAAACACCCTCATCGCTGCAATATGTGCGGTTGGACCCTTCTGTGCATCTAGAAATGGCCTACTTGGACAATCTCTCGCATAGCGGTCTTTTCCACAGATATAGTAATCTACCGTCTTTACTTTTGGTTGATCCAGCTACTTGCGGTTTGTCTTGCCTTAAACCTTTTCCCTTGCTTCAGTCCTAGCATTTTCTTCAGCTGCCTGTCTAGCAAGTTCTTGCAACCATTCTTGCTCAGCATGCCTTCGGGTAGTTCTTCCAAGAACTTGTCCCATTTCTCGCATACATTTTGTTGTTTCTTCCAACGCATCAGACAATCGTTCGCAGCACGCACCTACTATTTTGAATGTCCCTTCTGCTGAGTCTTGTGTATGTTCCTTGCTTGAACCACCTTCTTGGTTGTTTACAAATAGTGCCAACACCTGCAACAACTTTTGAACAAGTGTTTCCTGCTTCCTGAACTCTCCCATCTGACCAATGTTTCTGAAACCACTTGGCTCCATTTGGATGTGGCATTAAGTCCTTGCTCGACTCAACTCCAACCTTCGCACAAAGTCCAACCTTTGCACTATCAGTCGTTTTCTTCCAAACGCACCCTGGAAAGCCTTTCTGGGCGTTTCTAGCTTCCAACACGAGCTAAAACGCACTTCCAAGATGAGCTTCCTACCCAGTTCCCAACCTGAGATAAGGCGCACTGCTCTGAATGCGAGCTACCGATATGGCTCCCAACATGAGCTAGCTTTGCTCCCAACACGAGCTGGATTTGCTCCCAACACGAGCTGGATTTGCTCCCAACACGAGCTAGTCTGCTAGTCTTCCGAAACGAGCTGGTCTGCCAGTCTTCCAACACGAGCTGGTCTACCAGTCTTCCGATGTGAGCTCAATTTCTTTCAATATTCTACCCTTGCTTGGAAAAACCCTCATTTTCCACTCCTGCGGAAGAGATCCCAAACCCTTGCTCGATTTGCTACCCTGCTAAACCCTTGCACCTAGGCTCTTCGTTTTTCACGTATTTTGCAAGCCGTAGCGACGAGCTGTTCCGCAACCCTGCTGCAAAACTCAGCTCTGATACCACCTGTCATGGCCACACTTGGGCAGCAGACTTAATGAACCCAAGGGTGACGTGCGACACTGCTAGGATGTCGGTTGAGGGCTTGGCCAACTCAACCTTCGCACCTACAGACTACGCCTCCAATTACCTGCGGTTTACTTAACATTTCAACACTTAACTTTGCGGAGAGTTATATACTTAACTTGTCGCACTTCTACTTCATCGTTACGCCTTGCCGGCACACTTAAAACTTTAACAAGTTTAACATACACAGCAATGAACAAAAGTAAAGGAGCACAAGAGATAAGTGGGTGGGTTTCCCAACTAGCAAATCCCTTAAGCTTTACATATATGGAATATATTACATCAGAGTGGAGTTTCCCATCTGGAAGAGCTCCCGGTGCACACCCAACAAGTTGCTGCACCAACGAATTTCAAAGAGTTACAACATGTAAAAGACTGTCTCTGCCTTAGATGCCTAGCATTCCTGATGAACCCGAATCAGACTCCTTGCTTTGCTTGTTTTCCTCTTTCCGAATCTCCTTTTGAAGTGAGAACGCTTTCATTAAATTATTTTCACATTAACTTAATGAAAACAAGAAAACTTTTACATTAAATTATTTTCACATTATGCACCAAGTCTAGATACATTCTCAAAATGACATATGGTACCTTCTAGAGGCTTATTCGTATGTCTACGATAGTCTTCTACAACACTTACAAAATTTACAACAACATGAACACCTAAAACATTTGACTAATACGCTTCAACATTTACAAGCATACAATTGGAAATGGCTCTATGGGATTACAAACCAATAGATTTAGGAACATATTTTAATACAATTTCCTATTTGTCTTAGTTTTAGCTAGTCTTACAAAGTGACTCACAAAAAAATTTAATAATCTTTTTCAGCCTTTGAAAAGACTTTTCATTCACTAATTCTTCTAATATTTTTCATGTTCATGATTTTCTTCAATCTCAATGCCTTCATAGATTCTTTAGAACATATGGAAGCATAAGTATATGCATCTTTTTCATGTATGCAACTCAATTGCTTTGGCAATATTTAAAGTTCTCATTCATATCCATGCTTGCAATATTGTTAATGTCATTTCTTACAAACTTACAAACAAGTAAATAGTCAAATAAATCATTAGTATTATGATCTCCCATTAGAGGAGATCTAGCCTCTTCAACTGCACATACTAGAGCGTGGATTGCAGGTTTGGAGGCGTAGCGTGAAGACTGGGGAGTGAAAAATCAGTGTGTAGGTGGAGTGTGGATGGAGGTCCTGGAGCAGGGTGTGAAGGGTGAGTGTGTAGGTGGAGTGTGGTTGTAAGTTTTGGAGAAGGGAGTGAAGGATGGAACGTGCAGGATGGGTGCATGTTATGTAGAAGGAATTGAAGGAAGAGCAGGAAGTTGGGCGTGCATGTGGAGCATGGACGAGGGCGTGCAGATGGAGCATGGAGGTGAAGCATGAAGCTGGGCATGCAAGATGAGCTGAAGTTGGACATGGAGGAGGGCATGAAGGAAGGCGTGAAGGAGAGTGTGAAGGAGGAGCATGAGCTAGGTCAGGAATTTGGTTCGTGAATGGTGAGCACGAGACGCAGTAGCTTCCAAAGGGCGCAAGAAGAGAGGAGCCTCTAGGAGTTAGGTCACTCAGAAAGGAAGTTGCAAAACCGACAACCTTAGAAGCAAAGAGGAATGACAGAGGAAGCACCTTTCTTCAATAAGCATGCTTGTATTATATGAGAGGTTCACCTTTTATAATAAGGGACCTCTTATTTACATTGTAGATGTTCTAATAAGTTTTAAACAAACTGACTCTAATATTATTACATGATCCCTTATTTCTACTATGGGTTGCAAAGAAGACTAGCTTCTTTGTGGCCCAATTCCTCCCTGTTTAGGTCTCTAAGTGTCCCTACTTCCATGAGAAGATGAGGAAACAAACTTTGCACCATCTCATATGTCATCCACTTTTCTTGAGCTAGAGTTTGTCATTCGCGTGCTAGGATGTAGAAGTTGTAAGCCCGGTGGTGAGTAGAAATGGGTCTTGATGTCGAGCTGAGAAGGAAGGTTGAACGATACGAATTTTCCCCAATATTTTCTAGAATTGTGTAGGGGGCATATCTAATGTGATGTAGTTTATGATGGTGTCCTTTGAAGCGATTTGTATCCAAATGTAACCAGACTCGGTCTCTAGGATGAAAGGAAATGAATGTCCATTTAAGATGTCTTTTCTCTTGTATCTTCGGCTGTAAATTAATGAAAATCAGTGGATGGTGGTCAGTATGTAGAATAGTCTCCTTTCCTAATAGATAATGGCAACATTTCCTCAGAGCTTGCACTAGGCTCTAGAATTCCTTGTCATAGGTACTATAGTTTCTCATAGAATTTGAAAGAGATTATAAGTGATAAGCAACAAAATGTCCTCCCTATTTAAGCATTGCACCAATAGCATATTGTGCAGGTATAATTTTAAGGTCCTATACTTATTTAAAAGTGTATAAACCTTGGCGAATCATACTAAGTCTTAAAATGTCAACTATACAATATTTGGCAATATTTTTCTAAAAGTATTTCAATTTCTAAGGATTTTATATAGTTTATATAATAATTTCGCTATTTTTCGAGTGAAAAAACATTTACCCCATCAAAATTGGGCGAAATGGGGCTTCCAAAAATGCAAATTGGTGAACTATTTTTTGGAACAAAACAAGGAAAAATAGCCCATGGGCTAAATTTTGCCCCTAAAATTATCCTCGATATTTTGAGGAATCTCACTCAATATAAAATGGTGGATAGAGGCCTAGAAAACGCAGTACTGGGAAAGAACATAAAGCTTCTTTGAGATGAAAAAAAGGGTTGGTGGCTTATTTATTCCAAGAAAAGGTGGAATTTCTATTGGATAGTTAATGCAACAAAGGAACAATCTGAGAGAAATGTAGAACAAATTTACGATAAAAATTTATGCCATCGAGGAAGCATTTTAATTTGTTGGCCAAAGAAGGTGCTGGCCACTATTTCAATGCTTTCATGTGGGAAGGATCAGGTTGAATACCTTTTGAGTCGATAAGAAATCCCTAGTAAGGAACTGAGAGCTGTCAAAATATGACTTCTTTTCTTTAACCTCCAAGTTGTGTTCTTGACGAACAAGCTAAAGGTGGATTTCCCATGACTTATTGAAGATCAGAATGTCATCTAAATAGATCATCACAATGCGACCCAAGTGCTTCCTGAAAATATCATTTATGAGCCTCATGAAGGTGGTGGGTGCATTAGTCAGGCCAAAAGGCATGACCTTGTTAAATTTTCAGAATTTACTTCAATCTGATCAAGGATCTTAACTGAGAGAACAACATGTACAACAAATCTACAGCGTATCAATCAAGGACATAATAATGCAAGCACACAAGAGACACAGAGTTTACTTGGGGAAAAGCATAAAGGTGAAAAAACCCAATAACTTCCTCAAAGATAGATAGAGCAATGATACAACCAGAATACAAGAGATAGTCTTCTCCTAGCAGCAGAGCCTCCTCCTAACAAGTGTGCCACTTTCCGAATAAGAGAAGTGTGTGAATGAATGATCAAATAGAGATCTCCTGATCTCTATTTATACTTTTCCTGTCCTTCCCAATAAACTAATGGGGCCTACATGTCTAGCTTAACCCATCGTTAACTTAATCCGGGCCGACCCCACACTTGGTGGTCTAATAACCCATCAAGTATAAGTTACGACACTTACAATATAAATGATGACACTTCCGTATGGAGGAATAATTACATATCTATAGGAATACAAACACTTCCGTATAGAGGAATAATACCATCCCTATAGGAGTACAAAATACATATATGAAATACATGGGTGAAATATATTCTAAAGTTACATATACATCAACACTCCCTCTTAAATAGGAAGGTATTTCTCGACACAGGTCTTCTAGAACAAGTCTTCTTCTTTGGATCATCATCTATGAATCATCATTCTCGAATCATCGTCATCGTCACTGCTACTGCTATCTCAATCAATCTCTGAATCTACTCGTCATAGGAAGTTCTATAGAGCTAGTCCTTCTTCATACTGGATGTAGGCCCACCACCTGCAGGTCTTCATCCTCACTGGCCATACTATGGAAATCTCAGGACTTATTACGTGCGTCACAAAACCTAGAAAGAGCATCCAAGAATGTTACGGGTACACAACTCCGACCTGTAGGATCTCCGAGGGCCATATTATATATGACCTCAACACAAAACCTCGCAAGAGCATCCCAAGATGTTACGAGCACACAGCTCTACCTATAGGATCTCCCAGGGATAGATTACATGTGGTCACCACAAAACCTCGCAAGAGCATCCCAGGCTGTTACGAGCACACAGCTCTATCTATAGGTTCTCCCAGGGACATATTACATGTGGTCATGGAAAAACCTCGCAAGAGCATCCTAGGACTTATTACGGGCACACAACCCAACCTATCGGATCTCCCAGGGACAGATTATATATATGCCCTGTTACTAGCTTGTGGTGGACTATCTTTCTTACATGCTCAAGCACAGTCCAACTCAACTTTGCAATATCAACATGTGGGCAGAACATAATTGAAGGAAAATTTGACAGCTCAGATACATATGCATCTAAATGTTTCCTCTTTTGTTGCAAGGATATAATAAGCAAACACTAGAGTATAACTGAATAAAAAATGGAAATCTTCAACCCTTTGACACATGTAGACTAACAAAATCATATAAAGAATTTAAAAAACCAGAAAAGTTGAAACTGCCAATAACATTTCAGTAAATCTCGAACAGTTTTAGCCTCTCTAATGATAACTTGGACCATTCCATATAATCAATCAACACAAGTTACGTTCTGCACCTTTTCAAACTAAAGGTCGACTAGCTTGCAAATTAATTTGGTTTGCATCCCATCAATTTGTTCTTTAAGTTAATTACTTATTGGACACATGTTGTACTTCCATTAATGGACAGAGGTTGAGAAATGAAGCATGCAATAAGAGTTAGATAACCCTCCAAGGGGATGGGTCAAGTTCAATTTCAATGGAGCTTCCAAGGAAAACCTGGGTATAGTAGGGACATGGAGCTTGCTTGGGGATGAGCATGGTAACATCCTAGGTATGTCTTAAAATTTTTTGGTTTATGGATCTATTAAACAAACAACAAAGATTGAAGGTTGTTGGATTTTTGAGTTACTCTGAAAATGTTTAAAGTTTAAACCATGTTTGGGGGTGCTTCCATAGATGTGGGGTTACTCTAAAAGTGTTTAGAGTATGTTTGAGTGTGCTGCATGAAATTTGGGGTATATGGTGTATGATTAGCCACTAGATGGTCTGTGATGGATTTGCACATTAGGGATGGCTTACCCCATGATTGCATGACCTTATTGGGTGCTCGCATGACATTCTATGATTCTTCATTGAGGCATTGGAGATCTTCAAACAAATTGGAAACACTCTACATGTAAATGTTGGCTAGATGGAGGAGGTTGCTTGTTTAGAGAGTGCCCTGCATTGGAGGAGGAGCATTTGGCATTTAGGAAGAGTGCATTGAGACCTAGACAACATGGAGTAGTTGGGATACTTTCATGGAGGCATTGAATTGACTTCGGGATGCTTGGGTTGCAACAATGTTTATGTACAGGGGAGTGGACCTGGTAGAGCACTTGCTTAGAAGGAGGATTGAAGTCCTTGGAGACTTAAGGGAGGAGAATTGGACACATCGAATGCCCTTGCATTGGATCCCTGCTTATTTAAGACATCACCTTGGAGGTTGACATGTACCCTTGGAGTGTAGTGCTTCACATGTGTGAGCTTACTTGTGGCTGTGTAGTTTTCTTGGAAGGGTTTAGGCCCACATATAACCTCTCATATGTAATATGTATAGAGGTAGGGGAGTCCTTTCATCCTTCTCATCTCTGTTCATTAGTTTGTGTGAGAGATGTGACTAAGAAAAGTGCACTACTCTTCCTCTCTCTAGTTCATCTTCATTTTTAATTTATCTCTCATGTTTTGAAGTTGCTAGGGTTTCTTGGAGATTAGGGTTTTGAGAAATAATCCTAGGTTGTCCTTGATGAAAAGAAAAAGAAGAGGATATTTCTTGCCTTGGAAGTTGGAAGACATGCTTTTGTTCTACTAGCTTGTTGGGTCTCATTAGTGTGAGCTAGTGTTTTCATCGTTTTCCCTATATGCTAGAGGATTGTACTAGCCTACGAATAAGGCTATCGTATGTACATTTTATTCTTTATGCACATATATAAAGATTCCAACTATCCAGAATTGTCTCTTTTGCAAACTTTACTTTCAGCATCTATTTCTTAATGTTTTGGTAATTTCCAGGACTTGTTTGTCTTTTTGATTTGACATAATTTGAGGCTGAAATTGTTAAATGAGTTAACAATAATATTGAAGTAGATAGGGCAGATTTGCTGCTGTATTTACAGCTCTCATAAGTGAATTTCAGATCTAGTTTATGCATTGTAAGATTTCCCTGAAGGGATTCCAATAAGAGGTAAAATAATGTCCATTGTTAGTCGTGTTCTATTGATATTCCATAAAATCCCTAAGTTTGAAAATTCATAGGGTTAAAATCCAGGTTACCTCTAGGAAAGAGGTGAAAGTTTTGCTTTGCATTAAAAGTAATAAAACATAATAATTCTACATGGTACCGGAGGTTTTGTGGCATACATCATTCTAGGTGTAAGAGGGAGTTGGTATTTTAGATGCGGTGTCCATAAGAGGTGTACTTGACTTTGTTTAAGGTTGATGGGTGCAATGTAGAACGACTCCACCAAGACTTGTGGGTAATCGCGAGTTTTCCTGAGTAAGAGCATTCCATTTTGCATTTTATGGATTGGTAAAATTAATGTTATCAGATAGGCAATTTCTATCTATTATCATAGTGGACATTTTGGAAAAAAGATCATTTCAGAATATGAAAGAAATGCCAAGCTAAATCATTTCATTAATTTATTGTTTGATGATATTCAAACATCTTCCAATAAAAGCATAATGGAGTCGTTATCTAGACCTGTAAACCAACATAAATTTTATTTGGATAATTGCAGTCCCATGCACATGACCAAGATGGACTCTATAAACAGCTAAATCATAAAAGAATCTGCGGTTAATACCAAGTTTCAATTGCCAGTTTGTTTAAAAATCATAGACAGAAGCATCCTATCAGTAATTCCCATTATTAAAAACATTGATGATGTATCAAATACATTTACAAGTTATAACATAACCCCCTCTTATCCCACCTACCTTTGTATCGGATGGCAATTTAAGCACTGTGAAATTTGCAAATATGGATATTTGGGATCAGTTGGAAGGCCTTATTTATCAAACTGCAAGTGCTGATACATACAATCTAATTAAAACAGAGTTTTCCAACCTAGGGCATCTCACATGGTTGCATTCCTATGTCCTTCACGAGGTAATGCATTGTGATGGTGATTCATTAGAGAAATCTTGGTGGTATCTATTACTACAAATCCCATTACAAAATATGTAGCGTTAACACTGAGGAATGGTGATATTGTTTCATGAACATCAAAATGGGGAATATATATGGAACCTGGAATATATATGGTCTCTGAACTACAAAATGAAAATTGGTTAAATTTAAAGGATATTTTGTCATGCTTACCTTGGATCCATGCTATAAATGTGTATTCTATTCATGATATTCCAGCAACAAAGAACAGGCCCTCCTCTGGTCCGCAAGCTCTGAGTCCTTATTCTCTTTTTTCTTGGAACCCTTGTCGTAAAAACCCTCAAGGGCCTGTTAAACCAGCCAAAAAAGATCAATGTCACTCTCCAGCACCCACGGCTGCTTGGACGTGACCACTGTAATATCTTTTCTATGCTCCACAATGAATTTACAAGGACCCTCTGTATCCATCTTCTCGTAGATGAACTTCGGGCCATTTTCACTCTTCAATTTCCATGGCCACGAGGGCCGAGGCCTTCTACTCTTCTAAGCGGGCGAGATAGATATTGTTTGTTGGAGACGGTCGATTTCTTTATTTTTCCCAGCAATTCCTCCATTTCTTTGGTTTTGAGCTCCATATGTTTTCCCTTCTCCAATTCTTCGGATTTGTTCTGTAGCAAGGCGTAGTGGCATAGCAAGGCGTAGGTTCTTGATGCTATTGATACTATCGGTAGCGAGGATGTGATTCAACTATGAAATTATATTTCGACTAATCATTTTTCCCTTTCCATTTATTTGTTTAAAGAGAGTTTTGTCAAATAAATGAATCTTTAGAAAAGACTATGAGGCCTGAACGGTGTGAACCAAGGTTTTATTAATGTAATTTTCACAAATTTAAAGTGCTTGTCATGAGTTGCATTTTGGGAGATGTGGTTGTAGTGGAATTATGGATTGGTACTAAACACAACCAATTTTAGAGTCTCGAGCTCTTAATTACTCACATTTATAATTGTCTCAAATTGAGCCATTAACAAACTTCTTTCGGTGTTCTACTTCAATTTAATAGGTAGATTGTTCAGACTTAAACATATACAGAGTTGCAAGGCTTCAGTTGTTCACATAGGCTTGATTCCATTCCCCTCCATCCCATATCTATATGCTGTCGCGACAAGTGTTGAACAACAAAAGTTGATGCCTCGACCCTGGTGATGTTAGCGTTGCTAACTCGTTGGGTATGGAGAATATATTTTTAGGCTTGGATGGCTACCCTCTCTCTGGTTTGAATTAAGTTTTTGGTTGGTTTTATATGTATTTTTTGGTTATAGGTTTATTATAGTCTAGTTTTGCTTAGTGGATTCCTTTTGTACATAGTTAAGAGTAAATAATTTTCTCATGGTTCTAGTTTTATTTCAAGACTATATTTTGCTTAGTGGCTTCCTTTTGTACATTGTTAAGAGTATGTAATTTTCTCATGGTTCTAGTTTTATTGGGCTACATTTTGTACATAGTTAAGAGTAAGTAATTTTCTCATGGTTCTAGTTTTATTTTAAAACTATATCTAGTTACAACTTCCTTTACTATGCATAAGATCATGCAGATGGCCCAATATGGTTGTTGCATAGCCTTTAGAAGTAGTTTTTCTATTGAATGAAGTGTGCTCCAACCTGGAAAAATACAATAGAATAGTTTTCATTTTAATGAAATTAGTGTTCCATATATGTAAAATTAATGTATTCAAATTATGTTTTATTGAAGTTGTTATTTTAATGAAATTAATGTATTCAAATTATGTTTTATTGAAAAGATACTATTTTTTCACGTAGATATTAAGGAATGTTCAATTGTGTAAGATTGTAAATTTGGATTAACGGTATTTGTTTTTTGTATTTTTTTAGGGGAGGGATTTAGTTAATTTATACTTTTAGATTGAAGTACAGTTATTTACTTTACCCCGAACAAATGCGCTTCCAATTGAAATTAAGTCCCACCCTTCAAATTTGACCACTGCACAGGAGACCATGTTGTTAACCATGTGGTATTGCTAGGCTAGGTGTTTCACATGAAAATAAACATTGCACAAAATCCTAAACCCCAATAGAGTAAAAAGTGGCGTTGTTGTTAGCATGGCCGAACCTCGAAGATGAACATAACCCATCACCATCATCCATGGTCATTGAAGAATGCACGCCCGCTAAGCCTATTTAACTATTAGCTAAAATAAAACTAATTCTAGTTACAACGGCTTTTACTATGCATAAGATCATGCAAATGACCCAATATGGTTATTGCATAGCCTAAGTAATTTATTCTACTTAGTTTTTATGTTTAATGAAGTGTGCTCCAACCCAAAAAATTACAATAGAATAGTTGTTATTTTAATGAAATTAATGTTACATATATGTCAAATTAATGTATTCAAATTAGGTTTTATTGAAAAGATACTATATTTTCATGTAGATATTAAGGAATAATTTTCTTCTAAGATATAATATTTTTTTTTTTTTTGTCATGGTGTTTAAATTTAAAAATTGGATTTTGGAAATGATTTTCAAAACTTTTAATTAAGAAAGGAAAAAAAGATTAGTTATCAATTGATTTATAACATACAAGTTTTGATATATTATGAACCTTGTGTTAATGGGTAGCTATAAAGAAGTAATAATAATTTATTTTCAAAAGCACAAGATACTAAATTGGTGAATGAGATCCCCTTACTTGTGACATTATATAACGATTTGATTGTTAAATTTTATTAGTTATACATACCCTAACCTTCTTTAGATTTGAACATATAACCTCTTTAAAAAATATTTGTAAAAGCTATAAAAAAACTAAAAGAGATCACATTGATGAGGAGTTCACCTCTTCGTCCAACAAAAAATCTTGAATTTAAACTTAACTACAAAGTTTATCACAATAACTCTTATATGAGTGACATTGCTAAATCTCCATTCTTAGAATTTGAAATGAATAATAGAAACTTTATTTGAACTTCTTAAATCCAATACAAGTTAGGGAATCATCACTTGTGTAAGAATTTGTCTAAATTTTAACGTAGATAATTTTAGATTAAATGAATAAACTGTTATAGATTGATATTTAATGAATAAATTGTGATAGAGTGGAGGATTCTAGCTAGACTACTCGATTGTGAAACCATAACTTTTAGGTGTTGAGTTTCTCAAATAGATTATTTGAAATATTATTGCCCAAAGGTTGAATTTTCTTATTTATTAAAAAAAATTTAACAATCCATAAAATGATGAATAATAAAAAACCACTTAAAATAATATCAAAATATCAAAATCTATAACAATACCTAACATGTTATAAATATTGATATAAATTCATTGATTAGTGAATAATAAAAAAAGAGTGTGGGCTTGCAGGCTAATATTTACCCATGGTGACCAAGTTTTTGGTCGATTGGCCACTAATTACCCATTTTTCTACTAGTGAATAGAGCATTAGCATCAACCATCCTACATCTTGAATGAGTATCACTTGTCCATCAAACTCAATACCACGTTCCCTTGTCCGCTAATTTTCCCCTTGCCTCCCGGCCTCCATCACCTCTACACGAAATGTAATACAATATACCATAAATATTTGCATTGCCATATAACATAATTAAGCCCCCTTCGCCCCTTAATACATGGAAATATATTCTCTCATTTATGTATCATAATTTATTCCCCAATATGAATGGACGTGATATGATATTGCCTACCAACTGACCCCCTCATGCAAATATCTAAGGCTTGACTCAACCACATGTAGAAGAACTCATCTATAACTTGATAAACTATGTGCAAGACATGATGTATTATCTAGATATCAACTCACCACACGCAAGGACCTAATTAGACGTAGAGAAACCCCTAAATGAGCATCTCAATGATTCTCCTATCATCTAACAAAATAGGTATCGGGATGGCCTCAAATAAATGATCCCTTAGAAGACATGTATTGAAAAATAATCCAAGTTGTGCACTATCAATGTTACAATTTACTAAATTTTGACATGCAGATGGATTCAGAGAACCCCAATTTAGTAAATTGTACAAATTCATTATCAAAATTATAATTTTCCATTGCCGGAATGACACAACTAAAAATGACCACATAAATGACCAATTATTATGTGGTCATTTTTAGTTTAGTTCTTATCTCTTGACCAAATTGGTCATTTATCTTGGTCATCTTTAGTTTAGTTCTTATCCCATGACCAAATTTGTCATTTATCTTGTCATTTGTTGTCAGTTCACTTAAAATTTCTCAATTTTGGTCATTTATCCCTTGAAAAAGTTGTGGTGACCAAATTTTTTGGTTACTTGCTCACTTATCTCTCATTTTGTACTAGTGAACATATTCAAGAAAGATCATTTGATACTTGCAATAATGCTCAAAGAACTCTCTTCATACTTCCAAATATTTTCAAGCCATAATCGGCTAGTTTCTCTTCCAACACCCCATGAAATTGGTCAATGTAAACCTATGGAGTATCAATGAGAATACTTCATTCGCAACCATATTTGGGTTATCCGTTCAGAACAAAATGATTTTCCATTGTATTTTTTCGTGGCTATAAACTAGATTCTGCTTTCAAAGTCTTAAACAAGCATTGATTCTAAGTGAAGCAAAAAGATGAAGGGAAAATTTTTGAAGGTTTTTGTCTTCTCAGCTGGTGGATTGGTGATGTTTGGGAAAAATGTGCATGGAAACTCTCCAGACTTTATGATCTATGAAACAATTTTAGATTATGAAAAGGTTATTCAGTGCAATTTTCATTGATTGCATTATGCTTGTACAAAAACCCCCCCAAGGCTAGAATCCATGCTATTTGAACACGAGGTAAAGGTGATCGATCTAGGTAAATTAACAACACTAGGTGGAGATATTCGATTTGGTGATGTAGCCAATGAATTGAAGGTGTTTAGGGAGCTTCCTATCATAGTTGTGTCCATGGGAATCAGATTCTTATCCTTCCTCAATGGTGATTTATCAAGAGGTTTTATGTGCTATAGTTTAGTGAAATTTTCATTGATTGCATTATGCTTGGAAAAAAATCCCCCCAAGGGTAGAACACATATTTCATTAAATTTGGAATTATACAAGGGATCTAGAATTTAGAACTTCAACAAGATTGAGTTTTCGAAAAATGAAAAACCAAAAAATTACTTAATTCACTCATTTCAATCTTTATATTCACAATTTTTTTATAATATTATCAATATAAGCTATATAAAATCAAATTTATATAAAGTTGAAGCATATCTTCCGAATATTAATCTTAGATTCCTTACAATATATATAAAATCAATCTACATTATTATTACAATATTATCATTATCATTAATTTACCATTTTCAATCTATATATTCACCATTTTTTTTACAATATTATCATTATAAGCTATATAAAATCAAATTTATATTAATTTGAAGCATATCTTCCTATGCTTAAACTTAGATTCTTTACATTATTTTATTATTATAATTTGTAATTTGTATTAATATTTCTTTCCTATTAATTTATCTAATGGCATTATTTGTATGTTGAAAGTATTAACCATTTTATTTATAATTTGATAAAGCATATATTGTGCATGTGTTGAATTACCATATTAGTAAGAGATTGTCGCCATTTTAAAGTGACCTAGAAAGCTATTTAATGACATAACAGTCAATGTGTTTGTTACTATAACAAATTTATGTATTGGCATAATAACTTAGTAATTCTCAATCTTGATAATGGATGGCTAGAACATGGGGGGTTTTGCTCAACTTCAAGAGACAACGAGAACTGTAAATGTCTAGGAATTAGGTGAAACCTCTAATACCATGAAGACGTATTAGCTCCTGTAGTCATTGTAATATTGTACTTGTGGATGATGGCACTACCCCTAATAATCTTTAGAATATTGACTAGAAAAATAATCAATAACATATCTACGAGCAACAACATCGAAAATTAGGTCGTACTCTATTTTATTTTCTTCCCTTTAAATGTATTGTCTATTGTATGCCTGAGGACATTTTTGTCAAGTATATAGCACAACAGATACTTAGGCACTTCACTTATTCCCTTCATTTTATGGGATTATTATGAGCCCACAAGTTTCTACATGTTTTGGACATTGTTAACTATCAATTATTACTTTGGATTATGTTGATTGGTTAAGCCTAGATTCCTTTTTATAATATAAATATAATCATCTAACATTTAAAGAAATATTCATTATTCAATACTACTATATATTATGATATGTGGTTGGCACTATTTTAGAGCCAACAAGAGAAAATATTGTATTGGATAAAGTCTAAGTATACCGATTAAGGTCAAAAAAAATTATTAATTAGAATATAAATTTTATGGTACAATTGGTTTTTTTTCAAATACATGAAGAAAGAGGGAAAACCCATTCTAGTTATTGCAAGTGTCCAGCGTTTATTTTTGAAATGTTTGAACATATTACATTGAAAAAACATTAACTAGCTACTCCCATAGTAAAGTTTTTATAGACAAAGTCTATAATATGTTGTATGTCCAGTATTTGTTTTTGAAATGTCTGAACATATTACATTAAAAAACATTAATTAGCTATTCCCATAATAAAGTTTTTATGGACAGTCTATAATATGTTGCTTGTAAGTGCTTTACTGGACTACATTTGAAATCAATGAATTAGAATAGAAACATTGAAGTACATTTTTGTTTCTTACAAATACAAAAGTGAAAACCCACTAAACTTATTAAAAGTGCATTTAACAATCAATTTTTTTTATAAGTATATGTGTGTCATTTAACAATCAAAATCAAATTATTATGAATTTTTATTATGAATAACACTGTTGAATTCTGTAGTCTTTGGCAAGGATTAAATATTGCGCGTGATCAAGGAATTAGCAATTTAACAGTCTTTGGGGACTCCAGGATTCTGATCAGAGCCCTCATAACCAAGAAGACCCCTCCGAATGTCAAACTGCGCCATATATTTCAAAGAATTCTTCAGGTGAGCAAACATTTCCAAAAAATCAGATTTTACCATGTGCTTCGGGTGCTGAATAAGCAAGCAGACATGGAAGCAAACAAAGGGGTCGAGCTGGCTCAAGGCATATTAAGCATAGATGGCTCGCGTCAGCGATGTGACATCCCATAGCTGCAGGGGATCCTGTATCTTCTCACAGCACGCTCTTTGGCTTCCCAAAACACGTTTTTCATGCGAATGCAGAGATTCCCTGCACCACAGCTCAGAGACAGGTCCTTGCGCCCTCGGGAGTCTCCCTGTATGCTCTTAAAGGAGCTCCTCCCCTGTCTCGAACTCATTCCTCTCTATCAGCGAGCTCTGCTAATAGGCTTAAGGTATCAAGCATTTCGAGTTCCCTCTGTCAAGTCCGAGCTCAGATCAAGGTTCACGGTGTGCTCCTGAACTAGATGGCGTCGAACAGCTCTTCGAGCTCCGGATTCACAGCGGAAGAACGGATTGGAGCCCTGGAAACTGCCCTGGGGCGTCTAAGGGCAAAGCACGATGACCATAAAGCAAAGTTAGAGGCGCTCTCCAAGGCAGGAGAGCAAACCTGGGACCTGTTGAACAAAGAACTCATGCAACTCCGGGCAGACTTCTCCGAACAAATGGATGATATGAAAGATGAGACGCGAACTGGTTTCAAGGATGCTGCGAACACTCATGGCAACTTCGGCCATAGGATCGCAGCACTTGAAGCTGAAGTCACCACTCTGAAAGCTAAGCTGGAAAAATGAATATCGCTCCAGCAGTATAATACGCCTTTCTCCTCTGTTATAGCTAAATAAAATCTGGCATTTGGGAGTACTGGAGCCCTGCCAAGTTTTGGGCGATCTCTGTAAGCTCGCTGTACTTCTATGGAGGTGTACTGTATCTAGGAACTCTATGTAATTAGCATTCGGTTGCTCAATACCGGCACTAATACAATCTACCCCTATGTTACTGTCAAAAGAAAAAACAATCAAAATCAAATTATTATGAACTTTTATTGGAAACATTTTACAGATGTCAAAAGAAAATATTTAATAATTCAAGGCGTGTTTTTTAATGATCAAAATAAATAATTTTGTTATGAATTGGAATAGAAACAAACTAGTACAGTTTAATTTATTTTATTATAATATACATTCATGAAGTGTTTGAATGTATTATATTGAAAAGAATACGAATTAGCTATCCCAACATTATCGTTTTAATAGATCGTATCTAGAAGATGATGCTTTTAAATGTATTATTGAACTTGATTATCCAAGTTTGATGGAGTGAGAAGTTATGTCGATCTAGACAAAGCATTGGAATTTGTAATTTCCATGTTAGATATTGTTTGGTGTTTGAACGTATTACATTGAAAACAATGCTAATTAACTCCAATATAGTTTTAATATGCCAAATTGACTCCAGTATAGTTTTAATAGGCCAAAACTAGAAGATATTGATTTTAAGTGCATTATTGGACTTGATTATCCAAGTTATGGGAGAAGTTATGTTAATATAAACAAATCATTGAAAGTTTAATATTTCATGGTGTCATGTAATTTGCATGATGTATCGTCACATGAATACATTGCAATTTAAACAAAATTTTCATATTTGTACAAAATAATATAAAACTCCCCAAATAAATTTGAAGAAAATATTCAATATACAAGAAAAATTGAAAAATGTTTCTTCATGTATTAATTGGTCCTCCAAAGAACATAATTACATCCATGAATCATCTCCACCTAATCTCATGTTATTCGTTCAAGTAGGTCAAGGACAGCATGTACACCATGTTTATTTATCTTGGCCTTCTTGCAATGTTCTTTCTTAGCCATCCATGCCCAAACTATGGTATCAATTGGAATAGATCCAAGCTCTATGTCATCAGGATTTGGTACCCAATATTCCTCTAATACTTTTCCATTGTATTTCCCTGAACTGGGCTTCCACCAATCAACTTTAACATGAAGAGTATCACTTTCATCATCTTGAAATATATTTGAGGTGGCTTTTGCCATCCAAATCGACTCCCCTTCTTCCTCGTTTCCTGATCTAACTAGCAACATCTTTCCTTTCTCAACATCATGAATAGGGTTGAATGTTGTCTTTGGCTTATTGCACTTGGGTCCAACATACACGGGTTCACCTGTCATAGTATCAAAATCCCCATCCATAATATTTGAGATTGCATGAAGCGCATTACGACCAACATCTGGAGTTTGCCTTGTCTTGGGCCAGAAATCCTCAGAAGCTGAATCATGATCATTGTAATCTTCATATAAAGTATCAAGAACTCTTTCCCAATACTCTACCTTATTTTTCCATTCTGGTGTAACAATTGGCAATTCCTCACCACCCATTGTGTCTTTCCACATTTTTATGTATGATGTTATTCCTTCTTTTAGTTCTTTTAAATAGATTTCATTCTCTTTGGGATGTAAGAAAGATGGCTTCCCTATGGGCAGTTTAGATCGACCTTCATCGTCTGTATTCCATAACTCAACTGGTTCTGACCACTCAACATCTCTTATGGATTCTTTATATCTTAATACCGGAACATCATTGAGTACAAGAAATTGGAAGTACTGAACATTAAGATGTCCAACTAGTGCATTTTTTCCTTCCTTGATGTATCCATTAAGGAAGCTTTTGAAGTCATACACCTTATCAATCAGTTTAGGTGGAAACACTCTTTTTTCTTCAATTTTGCGATATGTATCCATCATCTCAGGTAGAGAATATATATCTTTACTTTTCAAGCTGGAAGACATTCTCCCATAGGTCCCGTCTATGTCTTCATGGGTGTGTCCCACGAGCAAGAACCCAACCTCAATAGTGATGAAGACACCAAGTGCAGTGAGAAGTGATAGAAACATGAAAATATAACGGTTTTTATTATCACTTGCTGCATTATCCAATTGTAACAATAAATGTGGAGGAAGAGGTTTAAAATCGATATCTTGATTTTCTAATCTTCCATGAGATAAAAATTCATCCTTGTACACTCTACATTTTGAGTAAATAGAGGTGTCAAGTAATGCATTTGAAAGTGGGCTTCTTGAACTTCCACTCTCATAAAGAAGATCACCATACATATCAAGATGTGGGTCTTCAAGGTCCCTAAAGCACTTAGCAAGTGATGTAATGGTAAATTGTGATCCCATATGTACAAATGGTAGGGAGAAATGACCAAAACCTCCTGTCTTATGCCCATGTGTTAGAATACCTGTCAATGACAAACCCAAGTTTATTCCTACAATAGATTTTGATTTGACGCGTAGCCTTGGAATTGAAGTCTTTATTTTATCCATTTTATCATGGATAATACTCAAATACTCCTTTGGAAACCTCTCTGACATGATTCTGTGGGCATAGTAGCAATGTCTTCCGCACATAACGATCTTGTTATGTTTGTTCAATCTAGCGCGTGTCGTTTCTTCCAACTCTTTTGTAGTTGCTGACTTCATTTGTGCTTTCAACACAATACATTCACCACATTTACTGAAGTTGGTGTTCTTTGAGAATGCCACGTCTCGAAAATGAGTGTTCCAAATCTTGCTCATTGTTGGTTGTGATATTAATGGACAATTGAGCTTTTCCAAACCCACATTGATCTCTTTTAACAAAGAGCTTTGTGTGTAAGTCGAAGGCAACAATCTTAGAGGAGAAGAAGTTCCATCTGCTTCGACTTGACGTGTTTGGTTTGGCGAAAAATCTGAATTGTCCATTACAATTTTATGCAGTATTTCTATGGCCGCCACAGTTTGTGCACGTGCTTTACATCTATTGGTGTTACCATGAATGGATTCCATATGTCCTTGTTCAAAATTATGTTGGTAGCTATAGAAGGTGCTTTGAGGAATCTTATGTATCTTGTACCATGCTTTCTTACAAATAACATTACCATCAAATCTGATGTCCTTTACTTTTCTAGTAATAGGAGGTAGGCCATGGCCATGGCTCATTGACATGATAGTGTTTGAAACAAGTGAATTCAATACAAATTCCCTGATACCATTTTTCTCTTTGCATTCCATATCCCTTCTAGCATTTGCAATGGCATTCCTATCCACATGTTGAAGACAATCTTGTTTACAACATTCATCTGCAGCCAAAAGTCGGACTTCTTTCTCTTTATCTATCTTGGTTTGACGTTTTGCAACTTTTTCTCTTGTCATAGCTCGTTTAATCTTTTTATATGGCCTCGATGCATTAAGAACATTGACATCTTGATCTTTTTTATTATAAAGATCCCCATCCCATTGGTATAAAGGACTTGTATCCTCTATAACATCCCATATCAGCATTTCCATGGGTGGCTCTTTGTACTTTGTCTTGACCCTTAACATCTCACCTATGTTGTCCACCAATTTATGTATTGGCCATCTAACCAATCCATGTATAGACTTATCCCCAATCTTGCATCTTTCACAATACCCATGTATCTCTTCCACAAAAACACCAAAGTTATCTTCACCTAGTGTTTCACCCACAACCATGTCATCCTCATGGACATTAACTATCATTCCTTTAGCAATGCACATAATTGTTCCTATGCATCCATGTGTAAGAGAAACCCTTGTACATGTGAATGCAGCCCTATCTTGTGGAATATTTATGGGTTGATCTTCACAATGAGGTTTCAAATCTATTTCTGGCCAAATCTCATAAGATTCTATTGCACCCCCTAGTGTTTCCTCAAATCCAGTTGGATGTGGTAAAGGAGCATCATTTTTTAACACCTTCTCAATTCTAACCACTATGCATCCTTTCTTTACAATCTTTCCATGAACCTTATTCCCAAGCTCTGTATTGAATATGGAGCCCTCACCCACCTTCACTCCATGTTGTAAAAGATCTACTTTGTCTCCAATAGAAAATGTTGAACAAACATTTGCACCTGTACACCAAACATAACAAACTTAGTATTTTCTCAAAAAAACATTCAATAAACTATGAATAATTCTTAACACATGCTTTGGTGTTTGATTTACCTATGGTGTGCCTCAAATCTGTAGTTCTCCATGGATGTGTGTCCCCTTCATCAACATATTCCACAATCAAATGTGGTTGAGTGACATCAATTATCAAAACCATAACATAACCTGCAACAACCCTTCCTCCACCATAATAAGTTCCAACTTCTGTAGATTCAACCTTTCCTAGCCCAATAACTTGACCATTAACCAGGAGGTCAACATAGTCCCCTTTTGTGAAAATTATACTTGCAGCCCTATCTTGTGGAATATTTATGGGTTGATCTTCATAATGAGGTTTCAAATCTATTTCTGGCCAAATCTCATAAGATTCTATTGCACCCCCTAGTGTTTCCTCAAATCCAATTGGATGTGGTAAACGAGCATCATTTTTTAACACCTTCTCAATTCTAACCACTATGCATCCTTTCTTTACAATCTTTCCATGAACCTTATTCCCAAGCTCTGTATTGAATATGGAGCCCTCACCCACCTTCACTCCATGTTGTAAAAGATCTACTTTGTCTCCAATAGAAAATGTTGAACAAACATTTGCACCTGTACACCAAACATAACAAACTTAGTATTTTCTCAAAAAAACATTCAATAAACTATGAATAATTCTTAACACATGCTTTGGTGTTTGATTTACCTATGGTGTGCCTCAAATCTGTAGTTCTCCATGGATGTGTGTCCCCTTCATCAACATATCCCACAATCAAATGTGGTTGAGTGACATCAATTATCAAAACCATAACATAACCTGCAACAACCCTTCCTCCACCATAATAAGTTCCAACTTTTGTAGATTCAACCTTTCCTAGCCCAATAAATTGACCATTAACCAGGAGGTCAACATAGTCCCCTATTGTGAAAATTATACTTGCAGCCCTATCTTGTGGAATATTTATGGGTTGATCTTCACAATGAGGTTTCAAATCTATTTCTGGCCAAATCTCATAAGATTCTATTGCACCCCCTAGTGTTTCCTCAAATGCAGTTGGATGTGGTAAAGGAGCATCATTTTTTAACACCACCTCAATTCTAACCACTATGCATCCTTTCTTTACAATCTTTCCATGAACCTTATTCCCAAGCTCTGTATTGAATATGGAGCCCTCACCCACCTTCACTCCATGTTGTAAAAGATCTACTTTGTCTCCAATAGAAAATGTTGAACAAACATTTGCACCTGTACACCAAACATAACAAACTTAGTATTTTCTCAAAAAAACATTCAATAAAGTATGAATAATTCTTAACACGTGCTTTGGTATTTGATTTACCTATGGTGTGCCTCAAATCTGTAGTTCTCCATGGATGTGTGTCCCCTTCATCAACATATTCCACAGTCAAATGTGGTTGAGTGACATCAATTATCAAAACCATAACATAACCTGCAACAACCCTTCCTCCACCATAATAAGTTCCAACTTCTATAGATTCAACCTTTCCTAGCCCAATAACTTGACCATTAACCAGGAGGTCAACATAGTCCCCTTTTGTGAAAATTATACTTGCAGCCCTATCTTGTGGAATATTTATGGGTTGATCTTCACAATGAGGTTTCAAATCTATTTCTGGCCAAATCTCATAAGATTCTATTGCACCCCCTAGTGTTTCCTCAAATGCAGTTGGATGTGGTAAAGGAGCATCATTTTTTAACACCTTCTCAATTCTAACCACTATGCATCCTTTCTTTACAATATTTCCATGAACCTTATTCCCAAGCTCTGTATTGAATATGGAGCCCTCACCCACCTTCACTCCATGTTGTAAAAGATCTACTTTGTCTCCAATAGAAAATGTTGAACAAACATTTGCACCTGTACACCAAACATAACAAACTTAGTATTTTCTCAAAAAAACATTCAATAAAGTATGAATAATTCTTAACACATGCTTTGGTATTTGATTTACCTATGGTGTGACTCAAATCTGTAGTCCTCCATGGATGTGTGTCCCCTTCAACATATTCCACAATCAAATGTGGTTGAGTGACATCAATTATCAAAACCATAACATAACCTGCAACAACCCTTCCTCCACCATAATAAGTTCCAACTTCTGTAGATTCAACCTTTCCTAGCCCAATAACTTGACCATTAACCAGGAGGTCAACATAGTCCCCTTTTGTGAAAATTATACTTGCAGCCCTATCTTGTGGAATATTTATGGGTTGATCTTCACAATGAGGTTTCAAACCTATTTCTGGCCAAATCTCATAAGATTCTATTGCACCCCCTAGTGTTTCCTCAAATCCAGTTGGATGTGGTAAAGGAGCATCATTTTCTAACACCTTCTCAATTCTAACCACTATGCATCCTTTCTTTACAATCTTTCCATGAACCTTATTCCCAAGCTCTGTATTGAATATGGAGCCCTCACCCACCTTCACTCGATGTTGTAAAAGATCTACTTTGTCTCCAATAGAAAATGTTGAACAAACATTTGCACCTGTACACCAAACATAACAAACTTAGTATTTTCTCAAAAAAACATTCAATAAACTATGAATAATTCTTAACACATGATTTGGTGTTTGATTTACCTATGGTGTGCCTCAAATCTGTAGTCCTCCATGGATGTGTCTCCCCTTCATCAACATATTCCACAATCAAATGTGGTTGAGTGACATCAATTATCAAAACCATAACATAACCTGCAACAAACCTTCCTCCACCATAATAAGTTCCAACTTCTGTAGATTCAACCTTTCCTAGCCCAATAACTTGACCATTAACCAGGACGTCAACATAGTCCCCTTTTGTGAAAATTATACTTTCCATTGTCGCTCCTACAAATTCTGTAACACACAATTGAATTATAATTTGTAGTTAAGGTTAAACCATGTAAAGTGTGCTCTTATATTTTAGGCAAAACACAATCTACAAAAAAATAATGTACTTGTAATAGCTAAAAAGGGTATGGCATCATTTTGTTGTGCAAATTAAACCTTGTTCCCCACCATTTAGTCCCCACCGCCAAAAGGGACTTTACATATAAATTATGATGGAGCTACAAAGCGTAATCAAAACAATATTGGTTATCAATGTATATAATCTTAATACAAACACAAAACTATTCTTAGAAAAACTTGTAAAAATGTCTAAAAATTTTTCATACTTAAGAACTTGTAATAGTATTGAAGGTAGTTATTAAGTAGGTTGGAATCCAGCCATGATCGATCATGCAAGTTTGTATAATCATGGAACTTGTAATAGTATTGAAGGTAGTTATTAAGTAGGTTGGAATCCAACCATGATTGATCATGCAAGTTTGTATAATCATGTCTCACTGAGATTTATTTTTTGTATCAATTGTTCAAAGTAAATTCAAATATCCTTGATTGGAGTCATCCCTATTTTAAGTACTCCCGAAAATAGTTATTTGGTGTCTTCTAAACCTATATTGTAGATTAGTGAAGAATAACATCTATATGGAACTAGAGTCCTACAAAATACCAAGCCACTATTAGTATACTAATACATAATAGAAGTTTTTTGAATTATAAGCGACTCCTAGCTTAGCGACTACTAGCTTTCCTTCTAGCATAAGCATTTCCTTCTAGCATAAGCACACATGCTTATGCTAGAAGAAAAGCTAGCACTCATTAGCTTTCCAGAAGAAAAACCCTAGGCATGGTGATTGGTGGTTGCTAAGTTATACCTTGGTCTTCTGCCATGTACTCTATTTTGAAATAAGCACATGGCACAAAATCAAGAAATGCTAGAGACTACTAGCGTTCGTTCTAGCCTAAGCATTTCCTTATAGCATAAGCACACACATTTATGCTAAAATGAAAGCTAGTAGTCGCTAGCTTTCTAATAGATAAACCCTGGGCATGGTGATTGGTGGTTGCTAGATTATACCTTGAGCTTTTCTTCTTGCATAAGCATGTGTTTATGATAGAAGGAAATTCTTATGCTACAAGGAAAGCTAGCAGTCGCCAGCTTTCTTTGATCTGTTGCCATGTTCTTATTTCAAAATAGAGCACATGACATGTGTGGTTATGCCAGAAGGAAATGCTTATGCTAGCTTTCCTTGATCTTGTTCCGTGTTCTTCTTTCAAAATAGAGCACATGGCACAAGATAAAGGAAAGCTAGCGACTGCTAGCTTTCTTTCTAGCATAAGCATTTCCTTCTATCATAAGCACACATGCTTAGAAGGAAAGATAACAATTGCTAGCTTTCTAATAGAAAAACTCTAGCCATGAAGGACAGCTAGCAGTCGTTAGCTTTCCAATTGATAACATTGTCCGTGGTGATTGGTGGTTGCTAGCTTATACCTTCAGCTTGCGCCATCTGCTCTATTTTGAAATAAAAACATGGCACAAGATCAAGGAAAGCTAGCGACTGCTAGCTTTCCTCCTAGCATAGGCATTTCCTTCTAGGATAATAACACATACTTATGCTAGAAGGAAAGCTAGCAGTCGCTAGCTTTCCAATACAAAAATCCTGTCCATGGTGATTGGTGGTTGCTAGATTATACTTTGAGCTTGTGTCATGTGCTCTATTTTGAAATAAGAACACGGCAACAGATCAAAGAAAGCTGGCAACTGCTAGCTTTCCTTGTAGCATAAGAATTTCCTTCTATCATAAACACACATGCTTATGCAGGAAGGAAAGCTAACAGTCGCTAGCTTTCCAATACAAAAACCCTGTCCATGGTGATTGGTGGTTGTTAGCTTATACCTTGAGCTTGTGCCATGTACTCTATTTTTAACGAATGCTACCTTTCCTTCTAGCAAATGCATTTCCTTTTAGCATGACACACATGCTTATGTTTGAAGGAAAGCTAGCAGTCGCTAGCTTTCCAATAGAAAAACCCTGGGATTGGTGATTGGTGGTTGCTAGCTTATACTTTGAACTTGTATCATGTACTCTATTTTCAAATAAGCACATGGCACAAGATCAAGGAAAGCTAGCGACTGCTAGCTTTCCTTCTAGCATAAGCATTTCCTTCTAGCATAATAACACATACTTATGCTAGAAAGAAAGCAAGCAGTCACTAGCTTTCCAATAGAAAAATCTTGTCCATGGCGATTGGTGGTTGCTAACTTATACCTTGAGCTTGTGCCATGCACTCTATTTTCAAATAAGCACATGGCACAAGATCAAGGAAAGCTAGCGACTGCTAGCTCTCCTTCTAGCATAAGCATTTTCTTCTAGGATAAGAACACATATTTACGCTAGAAGGAAAGCTAACAGTCCAATAGAAAAATAATAAGAATCTCTTTAAGTTCACATTTCCTAAAGATTCATAATAGCCTATCCCATAGAGACCATCATTTAACTCGTTAGATGAATAAATTTTGGACATGTCAACATGAGAATAAGGTTCATGGAAAGATTGTAAAGAAAGGCTGACGCTGAGGCAAACAGGGCCGTGCTCCTGGGCAGGAGTATTTTATCTATTAATGACAGAGAATCAATATGCAATCTCCCTTAAGACAAAAAAGACCCTGACAAGGAATATCTGCTGGACTGCCGTGTTATTCGCTTATCTGTTAAGCTCTACGGTCAAGATCGCAATCGAGCCGGATCTCCACAACAGTCTGTTTCAGTCTAAAAAAAAGAAAGGATGCATAGTGGTTAGAATTTAAAGCTTGTCATTTATAAACATTTATAAACACTATGCTCTGTATTGAATATGGAGCCCTTACCCACCTTCACTCCATGTTGTAAAAGATCTACTTTGTCTCCAATAGAAAATGTTGAACAAACATTTGCACCTGTACAAACATAACAAACTTAGTATTTCCTCAAAAAAACATTCAATAAAATATGAATAATTCTTAACACATGCTTTGGTGTTTGATTTACCTATGGTGTGCCTCAAATCTGTAGTCCTCCATGGATGTGTGTCCCCTTCATCAACATATTCCACAATCAAATGTGGTTGAGTGACATCAATTATCAAAACCATAACATAACCTGCAACAACCCTTCCTCCACCATAATAAGTTCCAACTTTTCTCCATTGTCAACTTTGGAGAAAATAGTGAATATTTAAATGATATAAAACGAGGCATAACCAGTATGAATCTCGAATTATTTCAGACATTCATTTAAATATAGAAGAAAAACATAATGGAAGATATAACAAAGGAAGTGAACATGCACATATAAAGATAAAGAAAAAACAGACTGTAAAGCTGATCAACACATGAATCTCTGGTCTCAAAAGATGGGTATTTTCACTGTACTGCTTTTATTTATCAAAAAATAGATCTCCAAACATACACTGTCTCTCAAAAAATTTCCAACCCCCTCAACAATGACTCTTATTGTTCTTATACAAAATTTGGAAGAAGCTTGACATTACTGCTTCTTTTAACTAATAACTGAAAATATTTTAACTTAAAAGATAACTGTCTTTGAGCAATAGATAACTGTCTCCAAATAATATTACAAATTTAAAATAAAAGTATCTTTTTGCCACTTGGCAAAAATTTTGAATATCATCTTTTCGCCACTTGGCGAGAGTTTTGAAAGCCTCTATGAATGGACAGAATATCTTGTCCTTCCATATTTTTCCACATAAGTCCACTGGTCGGCCGCAGGTAAGTCATAGTTGGTCATTTCCTTCACCAAGACTCGCATTTCAACATGACCTGCATAAGAAACAGGAAGAAGGTTTCCACAGGTTGAGATTACCATATTTAAAATTTCAAAATCCTCTGATATTTTCTCCATTAAAATTTTCCCTGTAAGCATATGATCAAGCTGGTGGAACTTTCTGTGATCCATCCTTATATCAAACAGCAATCTCTTATAATCATTCGGAGGAATTAATTCATTGTTTTCATTCCAAAAAGTAGGGAACCCTTGTTTACTAATTTTTCAAATTGCTTTTTGAACTTTACTACTTCTTCCCGTATTGCTCCAGCTTTAGCTTCAACATTCTCAACATGCGAGTATTTACCCAATATCCTTCTGGCCCATGTGATGACTGAAATTCTGTTCGTTATATTCATGGCTGTCAGGTCTGCTTCAGTTAGACTGTTTAAAAATGTTATTGCTTTCTGGGCTACGTCTTTTGGCTTTTTATTTAAGCTTTCCCTGACGGCTCTGCAACTTTCGAAGGCATCTTTGACCACCTTTTCTTTGACTCTTATGTAATCCAGATATGGTCTTAGTTTCTCAACTTCTTTTATAATTTGGTCCCACACCAGGTGTTTACAACCTTGCATAGCAGCTTGCCCTGTCACATGAGCTGCTAATCCTTTATTATTATTACTTAATTCCTAATTCTTTGTTTGCAAGGTTTTTATTTCTTTATTTTTTATTTCATTCTCTTCTGTCAACTTCTGTATTTCAACCTTCAATTCTTTGATTTCATTTTCCCTTAAGCTTACCTGGGACATAGCCTGTAAAATATCATCTACTCCCGTTTTATCTTCCTGTGTGTCTGTTTGTACTTGTTGCTGACCACTTCCTGCTAATCTTTTCCTCGCTTCTGCCAACTGTTCTTCTAAAATGATTTTCTCTTTTTCCCACCGATCTTTTTCATCAGAAAGCTTTAACATTTTAGCAGTAACATCATTGACTTCATTAGATAATTCTTCTTTTTCTTTTTCCAATATTGTCAATTCTGCTCCTTGGATGAGTACAGTGTCTGGAATTTTTAATTTTTTTCTCAACATTTGGATCGTATCGTCTTTCTCTTTGAGCAGTTTGGTTGCTGCATCTCCTTCTTTATTTATCAAATCTACTTGCAATTTTTTAATCTGTTGCTGTCGAGACTTATTCTCTGCCTTCTCTTGTCTCAATTGATTGTTCAATTTATCCACTGAACTTTTCAACTTGTCTGCTCTTAATATGGCTCCCAAATAGTCTGAATATATGACTTCTCCAGTTTGTCTATGCAATAAAATTTTATCCGGGGCATTTATTTTAGACAAATCTAAATTCATTTCTAAAATCTTATTTTTTGTGACAACTAAAAATTTCAAGGTATTTTCCCTGATATTTCTGCTAGTAAATAAGCTTACATCAGTCTCAGATATACTTCTAACCTTCGGAAACAATTGACTGGTTTGTTTCGCGGACTCCTATTTATTTCGACTATGCTCATCAAACACATCCATGATACTCTGGGGTCTATTTACATCACCCTCTACAGGGGTTTCTTCAATGTTGTACTCTTTAACTGTAACCTCTGGTATTTCTTTTTCAGTTGTTTTAGCCTCTTCTGAAATTGTTGTTAACTCTTGTGGTTCATTCATTTTCAATCTTTTACCTCTTTCTGTTTCTTCATCTTCAATGATCATTATGTCCTGTATGGGTCTTTTAGATCCAACCAATGCACTATCTATTTCGCTTTCTGTCCCTGTTGTTGTGTCAATCAATGCCATTTCTTTGTCGGATGCATCCAGAATGATTTCTTCATTATATTCTAGCCAATTGGCTCTGTCCGACATTCCTTCGACAATCTGATGGTTCAGGGCCTTGATACGATGCTCCGTTCTTCGTTTTGATATGATGTTTAACGGGTCATACTCCATAGCCGTATCTGACTCAAAATTCATATCCGTCAACAACTTCTCTATATACACTACAACATTCTTATTCTTTAGTGTGAACGGACCAAATGTGAATGGGTATTTAATGTCTGTAGCTTGTCTGTGAACCAAAAAATTGTTATCTTCCACAATCAACTTTTGTCTTAAGAATTCCAAGGAAAAAACCCTTAAAGTAAGAAAAGCTGGTAACACATAGGGTTTATGTCTGAACCCATATAATCTGATTACTGTACTGTCTTTCGACAAAAACCAGTCTCCTGTTGCGTATTCTGTACTCAATTGCATGGATGCCTGCATTTCCGGTAGTACTCTAGGCAGATTTTTTCCAAAAATCATTCTATAAATCTCTGAAAGCATGTAATTGGTGTAATTGAACATGTTATTTTCTAGTAAAGTCGTGAAAATGATTTCTGGGAACTGCAACTCGTCTTGACTGGCTGTCATAATCATTTTCATCAAAAAGGCCTGAAACCTGAAATGTCTGAGAGTAGGAAAATTGACCATCTGGTCGTGAATCTTTTCTGTTAAAAATGCTTCAAAATTAAGTCGAGGGATTTGATTTTCACCAATCCCTGACTAGACTGTACTCATTTTGTACAATAAACTCAATTGAAACTCGGTTACATACAAATCCGTATCCAAACCTAGAACTACGGCCAATAATGTCAAAACTAACTGGGTATTTTCATTAAAAAGCTTGATATCTATAGGGTATGGGACCTCCGAAATGCTGGTCTCTGGCTTGAGACACAATGACAAAAACATTTCCCTATCATTTTGAGAAACATGATGATAATTTTCAATAACGGAGACTTCAGAGAAAACCTCAGGGTCAAGGGTTTGGGAACAATCTACTTCTAGGGCTTTAATTAACTCTGCTGGCTTTAATTCGCAAATGACTTGGGTCTTTTGGCTGTTTAGAACGACTTTCTCTTCCCAGGAGTAATTTTCGACACACCATGATACGAATTCTGGGAAAGAAGGGATTTGGTCGGGGCAAAAGGCTATCAAAGACGAATGGTGAACTCTGTGGGGGTCTGTCCCTTCCTTTAACAATTCTGACAACCTAATTTTTATATCAGATATTGGAAACCTAATTAGGGTATCGTAGACGTCTTCGTCTCTATCCTCTAGGGCTTCTTTTGATTTAAAAACGTCTATATCGTGCACAGTCTCCATTTAAACATTTCTTTAAACAAAATTCTGTTTAAAAAAGTAGGACAGGTAACCCGACCCTACCTGTATGTACCCGCCTTTCACCTTCTGTCGCAATCGCAGATCTCCACCAGTCTTCAGAGCTCTTCTGGATAGTGACACATGCAGAATGTCGTTATGTGGAGCCTATTTTGTTTTATATGACGTTTGAATTAACTTCCCTTCACCTTTATGAATGCGGTTCATATCTGACCATTGATCTCGAGACTTTGTTTTGGACCGTCAGATCTCGCCTCCCTTTATTCCGTCTGGTGGTATCCGCGATCAAAACGCTGTTTTCTTTTCGGGTTTATTTTCTACGCGGATCAGCCACCTGCTGACACCTGTTCGAGTGGTTTATTCTCCGCGACCGCTCTTCCTCATATCCAGTGTGCACCTTCCTAGATGCGGATGAAACAATGGCCGTTGATTTGACTAAGGTTTATATTGGCCCTCCGATTGCTACAAAGTATACGCCATGTGATATGACCCCGCCACGCTTGCTCTATCTGCCACGTATCAGGTCCCACCCTGCCACGTGTACTGACCCCACCGCGCTTCCATATTTGGTGGTTCCGCCCGGCGCTATGGTGGTTTCCTTTACCGCTATATTACATATGCGGAAGGATGTGGTTTGGACACGTGTCCCGGCGGTATTGAGTCTGCTACCGCCCACATCTATTTGCCGCCGATCACTTTGGCGATGCGGGAAGCAATATCGGCCGTTGATCGAGATTGTTGACATCTCCGCCACCGAAACTTGATCGGGGTTTAATCTTTTCACAAATTTGCTTTCGGACTTTGCATAAGTGGGTTTTTTCCTCTTGTTTTTGAATTGTCAACCTTTTCTTCAACCTCCTTTGTGATAATTTCTTCCTTTTTTGGACATTTTAGCAAACTTTTTGGATTTAGTCATTCTCAAACCTTAGTGTCAACACATAGAATGCCAATCTTTTCTCTTTACATGAGAATTAGCACCCATCTGCATTTCATAGTTCAATACATCTTCCATCCTCTCAAATTCCTGGTGTATTTTCTCTATATCTAAAAAAATTGGATTTCTCTTTTATGATGGTCTACCTCTATACCAAGCCGGTAGATGTTGCAAGTTTGTTGAATTGTAGCAACAAGGGAATGCAAATTGTAATTAATCTATACCTTAGTCTAATTAATTTTTGTCCAATAATTATGCTTTGATCATTACACCACTCTCAACTTTTGTACCTATTTTTGGCATTTCAAACTCCAAGCATTCCAATCTCCAACTAAGTATGACATGTCAGTTTCCTCGGTATGCACTTGTCACTTTGTCGTAAATGTTGGTGAATTAAAATTGGCATCTTGCCTCTCCCTGTTCATTCTTCCGTTGTGGAAGCCCATCCCCTGCATTTGCTTCTCAACCAAACAACTCACCCTTCTGCAGCGAGACCCCTGCATCTGCTGCTCGAGCAGGTTCTATTCTACTCAATGTTCTGTTCTACTTTTGTTTTATAGTTGCATAGCATTTCCAATGCAAGGCAAACAACTACAAGTTACACACCAAATTGGCGATCAATCCTAAATCTCTCTATAAACTTAATAGGTAGGACTAAACTATTATGACCCGACACTAAACTTTTCCATCTAGTTCGATTGATCCATAATGTAACGTCTGGAGGGATCTCATGGTCAGTGAACCATAGATTTTAAATGGCTAATGTCCCATATATTTTAAACGGTTAATGCCACATAGGTTTTATATGGGATTTCCATGAGAGGAAATAAAAATATTCTACTCTAAATGCCATCTTTTTGCAACTTATAATGTGTTAAACCATATCTTTATGGTTAATGCCTCATAGATTTAAAATCATATCTCAATAGATATCAGTGATTTAGTTTATTTGGTGCACATGGATCCTTTCACTCATGATTCATACAAAGAGGAAAGAACATAAGATTACAATTTCATGAAGATATTTCATGGATACAAGGCCAAAGTCATGAAGAATCAATTAAAGTGACAGCAAGATTTAGTATCATCTCCAAGATGCATTTCTCAACAAGATATATAAGTGTTATACACCTATATAGGTGAGAGGAAAAAACTAATAACAGAGGCCCATAACTCTGATGTTGGAGGCCATTTTGGTTTTGAGAAAACAAATAATAACTTGTAGATATGTGTCTTGTGCCAAATTTAGGAAGATGTAGATTGGTTCATTAGAGGATGCATACGCCATTGCTCTAGTAAGACCAACAATGGGAAGGAAGGTTTATATCAACATATACATATAAGTACTAGACCATGGGAGAACAATGCATTTTGTGGGAGGTTTTTCAAGAAGCATGTTACGGATTTTGTAAATAAAATAGCTTGATAAAATAGAGTATAAACCAATGTACACCAAATATGAGAGTGAAACATAAATCCTAAAGTTATAATAGAGATGAATTAAATAATAAATCCTTATATTTATTCTCCATTATTTCTGGATTCATTGTGTTAAGGAGGGGTTTATCGATGTTTCATACCTACGATACGCAATCCATATTCTTACCTATCATGAAGATGGACTACATATCATAGGTCCGAAACATCAATAAACCCCTCCTTAACACAATGAATCCAAAAATCATGGAGAATAAACAAGCACACTGTGAAATCCTGAGAGAGAAAAATCATTATATTCATTAAGAGAATCCTTAATTATAATGATTGTAACTACATCTCTCTATATAATATTCCCTATCTCTCCATATCCCCAATTGTACTTGTGGGTCCCCTATTAGGGTTATCCCTATTAAATATTCATGTAACCACATTACCTATATATTCAACCCCATATATACATCCCATGGAGTTATAACATATCACCCCATAAAAAGGATTTGTCATCAAATGTTTGTAGCTAAGGCTTTTATATGTGATGAAACCTAATAATAATAATGGTTATTTATATCTGTTCTCTCTTGCTACTACTATTGATTATCCATCCATCTATATTTTAATTTTTTTTGTCAATTCTTCATGGCTTCCTTTCCTTTGATTGCATGTGCATTATTATAGCTTCTCCAATTTGTTATAGTTTTTGTTCTTTGATAACATCACATTAAATAATGGTCCCTTTTTGCCTCATTATATGAACCATTGATTATTTCATTTTCATCCTTTGTAATGTTGACACTTATTGTATTTTTTCCGATATTTCATTGTAAAGAGGTATCAATATGGTTCCACCATTAATGGTGCTTCGTAAATTTTGATGCCCTTATCACCCCCTCTCCTTTTTGGTACAATGACATGCTCCAACTATTATAATTATTGACCTTCAATTGCTTCTACTTTTGAGATAATAAGATCATATTTTTCCTTCATATTCTGAAGATGATGTTCAAATTCAACAATTATTTTATGGTGACCTTCTTATACCTTCTCATCCTTCTCCTTTTGTACTAAAATTATGGTTGATGTTATCCATCATTCTATCCTTCTTCGATTATAAATTGAACTTTTAATTTGACATATATTCAAAATTTAGGGTTTCTTCAACGTTCTTGCCAACATAATATTCAAGTGTTTAGGTAGTTTATTCATCTATAATCTTTCAAAATACTAACTAATGACATAGACCATATCCTTAGTCATATTATATGATTCCTTAGAGTGATCTCCCCGCAAAGTGATATTCTTAGCACGTACTATAGCAATGTAAGATAATCGAAGAGTTTATGGAAGCATGGGTATAGGCGAAAATAAGGGACTTCCTATATACCCAAAGGCACATGGAAGATTAAATCTCTAAGCATATTTTATGTAATGTGGTACTAATTGCTAGATACCAACATAGGTTCACTAGGGAGCCCAACCAAGTGACTCAAATTTCCTACATGTATGTTTCCTAGTACTGTTTTTTTCCTAGTAAATATCATATATTTGTGTTTAAAGATGCTTGAACATGTTTCTAGCTTTAAAAAAATATGTAAAAATTGGACATGTGCTAGCATTGGAAATGTAACAACCCAAACAAAAGGAATGCAGAAATTTTAAAACTTTTATTTCCTTTTCTTCAACAGGAGTTTGGCATAGGAGACAAGGGTGACAACTAAACCCTTAAAGTACATATGGACTCTAAGATTCAACAAGAAAATGTGAGAGGCAGGCGTCGAGCAGAAAAGAATTGTCACATAAATGAGCGATCGCTCAAGGGAGTTAACCAAACTGTTTTTCTCCGCTAGGGTCAACCTTCAAATATTATGAAAATTATTATGAAGATTCTACCACAAGATCTACGATCGAGAACCGAGGGGGTATTAATTCCCAACTATATCGCACCATCACCATAATAGACTGATTGTTTTCTGCCCAAAACACATCACTCAACTGCTGCATCACAACCCAAAAATAATGGGCGGATCTCACAAGGAAGAACATGGAAACGCCGAGTTGACAAGTACGGAAACATTCCAAAAAGTTATTGAGGGTTCGTGTCTTTCACTTAACAGTAAGTTCACGAAATTTAACAGTTATTTGCAGACCATGACCATCTGCACATCGCATGCACTCCACAAACGTATTACACAGGCCTTAATACCACAATTCACTTGGTACTTAACACACAATCACTTCAAATATATAAAATAATCGACTTAACCCTCCAACCTTTAAATCGAGGTCCCTGACACATTTCACAATCTTTTGATAGATCGGTCTAGGGCTCGCTTCCTGCATTTCACATACTTACTTAGGCGAACGAAAGGATTGAACACATATAACAATTCTTGATTGTAACCATATCCGAGAGCATTAACATGATCATACACAAAGAATTACACTGAATAATAAAATTTGAATGAATTCATGTGCTAGCTAGAGTTAATATATAAGGGAAAGCAGGATGGCAAAGTGCGCAGGTATTTCCCATGAGATGTTGCAGTTGTTTCTATGAACATTCCATGCACTAAACCCGACTAGACCAGAAATTGGATAGTATTTGGTTTAGGGAATGAAATTTTGTTAAGAAAATGCCAGAGAATTTGATGAGACAAGAATGCCTTGTAGCACTAGGAGATAGGATGACATGGCAGAGAGATGTACCTGGAACTAATGTGGTGCTGTCAGGATGATTCATGGAGATGGATGAAACACCGAATGAAATGCTGCTGGCCACCCACGCTCGTGAAGGTTAGTTATTTCGGCCTGCCAACTCCTGTAAAAAATTCATTACACATATCTTGAGAGCTGGAGATACCAAGAGAAGCAATTTATGGAAATAACAACAAATAATGCATACGCTGAGGCTATTTAGTTTATATACCAGTTGGTGCAAGGAGGAAATGTGCCCTAAGCAGGCATAGACTGGATCTCGTAGTTGAGCATGTGCCTTGTAGGATGTGTGACAACTGTTTGGCAGCGCTAGATTATGAGAATATATAGCAAATATTTCCAGACAATGCTCGCCCCAAAAATCTTATGAACTGTTGCAAAATGCTCACCGCCTTCATCATAGCCTTAGTATGGAGAGAACATCATCCTTTCACCCATTTCCTTCTAGGAAACTTGCAAGCCCTGAAGGCGCTCCTCCAATGCACAAGATTTGAACTACCGAGTCCCGACGGTGAGTTTTCTGAGGTATCCTTGATGGATCTTCTGCCATGGCGAAGAATGGAGGAAATTGGTGAGGAACCGTCCTTTGGTAACTTTCGTGGAGCGCGGGCATTTGAGTTTTGAAATTCAAATTCGCTTTTTTGAACACCGTGTCTGAACATTGAAGGGACAGGATATATATATTATGCATTATATGCATCGACTTGGTATATGACATACATTAGATTCTTAATAAATTTGTGGTCAAAATAGGTTATTTTGATATAAGATTATTTTATTTTTTATATATTTATTTCTTCTTCGAATATAGGATCAAAATAAGATTGAGTTACAAATTTTTTAATTGAACTAGCTCAGACTTTAGAGTGCTAACAATATATTAAATGAACTAAATCTGCGAAGTTGGTTATTATTACAGCAAACTAAAGAGTTGATGGGCATAATTCTATGAAATCATATTTATGCAGACTAAGTACAATGCTTCGAAAGATATAAGTTGAAAATAGAAAAGCACTACAAACATAAAAGTTGAAACAATTTTAGAGGGCATACAAAACCAAATTATAATAAGGGAATTTCTCTACTCATTTTCATTACTCAAACATAACAATATATATACACATTTACAACATTTGCCTTACCACTATGTTTGAGGTCCATGGTAGACTCTCTCAATTGCCATGTCTCAAGACCATCTAGCTAACCCCTCTCAAATGACTACTCGTGGTGCAGCTTCCCCTACGCTTCATCCATCTTCAACTACTCTTTAACTTCCATATGACTACTTCAGCACATATTTGTCGCTTCAACTTCCACATTGATATTTCATCTTCCCTTAGTGCACTTCATATGTCATGCACAGTTACCCCATGCTCATCATGTGCACTCATTGTCATGCACATATTTGCTCACATGCACTTGACTCATAGTTGGAATAACTAACTTGCATCCTCCTTGGATGCACATTCCACTTGAGCACACCCCTCAAAGTATCGCATTTTTTTTTTTGTTAATCCATGATCGACATTATGTTATTTTCTCTTGTCGTACCACATTATATCTTCTATGTTTTCTTTTGTATCAAACTTGCTTGTGTAACACTAGCATGTACCAAGTACTGGTACATGCTAAGTACTGTACTTCCTTGAAGCCTGTACCAAGTCGCTTAAGTAGTCCTAGTCCCCTTGTTGTTACAACTATGTTTGAAATTCATGCAGGCAAGCATTCTTTGACATTGGTGTTCGTGGAAACAAAAAAGGGATCTGATTCATTGGAATACTGGTTGTGTTCCAATAGGTTTCCACTGTTCCAGCAACCAGTATTCATGGAGACAGAAGCCAAAGGAGCGTGAGAAAATGACTTCAAGCATACAGCTATTGACTCATCAACCGTGCGAGCTCCATCGACCATTCAACCAATGTTACATAATGATGTGCGGGCTCCATCGACCATTCAACCAATGTTACATAACAATGTGCGGGCTCCATCGACCATAACAATGTGCAAGCTCGACTCTTTGGATGGTTTAGGGGTGAAACAAACTGAGGGTTTTCATCAAGTGGAATTTAAGCTTATGGAATCAGGGATAGTTTTCTCACTCATATTTTGTCAAACTTTTGAAGGATGAATTGCTTGTACAGAAAGAATAAGCAGTAAGGGTGGGGGGGGTTTACTATATCCAAGTGTATGGCATGATAATAAAAAAACCTGTAAAGGAGAAATATTAGACATGGTATGATAAAACATACCTTATAAGGACTCCATCCAAATTGTAGTTGTATAGACATCATTAAAGAGTAACAACACTTGGATCAGTGGCCTTTAGCTCAAAATTTCAGGTGGGGCCCCACATCACATAACTTGGGGAGTTGTTGAGGGATCAATAGATTATTACATACACCAAAGGAGAAGCTCGAACTAGGCATAAAATTACTTGTGGAAGGTATTCCAAGACTAGGAAAACGTAGGGTTGGAATGTGTTTGCTAATAGATGGCATTAAGAATGAAGAGACATTGGAAACATTTGGCATATGGGTAGAAGAAATGATTTTGATAACTAAATATACATAAGAAGCATTCATGTTTCCTCAAAAGACACTAGGTGTAGTGGAAGTACATCCCATGCTTGTTAGATTAACCATAATTTGGTTCTAGACATATTATGTTGTACATTTTGAACAAATTTAAAGGGATCTATGGGAAAAGGTACATCTAGTTGTATCAAGACATGATCGTCAGGTTGGGTCAAGGGAGGATTATAATGGGTCAGTTTCTAAATGTCAATAACTTCAATTTTAGGTGTCCCTAAATATTCGGTTAAGTTTGTATTAATTTTGTATCAGGTGGATACACAGTATGATCAGGTGGATCATGTATGATGATATGTATCAGGTAGATACTTGGTATGCATCAGGTAGATGCATTGTATGAATTGTGAAGTATGTTGAACTTGTGATATTCATTGACATTGATTGGTATATTGAATTACGCCTTTTATATTACTTATTTGTCTTTATTATCCATTGTTGACTCCATGCAAGGCACTAATATTATCCATAATGATTGTAGAATGGTATTTCCAGGTGTGTTGGTGCTTACAGGTGTTATTCCTCCATTAGGGACTCTCCCATGGGTTTAGGACTTAACCAAAGAAGATGAGGAGTTAGGTTATGGTGACATTGGACCTATGTCCTCCCCACTTACTGTAGCTAGCCCCTTGGTCCACACAGCCTAGGTGTTCTAGGGATGATAGTTTGTATAATAACAGGGAGGAGGAGAGGGGTTAAAGAGAGAGAGGGAGAGAGTGTGGGAGTTATAAAGGAGGGGGGTTAAAGATAATCGGAGAGAGAGATGGGGTTAGAGAGAGAGTGGGGTGGGTGGGGTAGAGAGGTGGTTTGTTATGGAAAAGGGGATAGAAAGGGGGATGAGAGGGAGGGAGGTAGCATGGGAGGCATAGATTAGCAAAGGGATAGATCTAATGAGTATGGTGGGAAGTATGGAGGAGGGGATTTTTGGAGGGATCGTGAGGTTAAACCGGGCATCTAGCCCCCATATCCATTCATTAAACAAGCATTCAAATGAAAATGAAAATATATATATACAAGTATATGTTTATACAATGGAAACACAACGGAAGTTAACTAAATGATGTTGATATCTATCATACATTCAAGACTCTATAACAGCCAATTAAAGACCTTTGCAGATTTATAAAAGATCATATGGAATTGCATAAACTCGTAAAAACACAGCGGAAGTAAAATTATTCATTTACACCATCACCCTACATTCAGATATCCATCAATTAAATCTTTGCAAGAATATACAGGAGAATACTTATCTCAATAAGGCAGTCCCAAGCAACTGGCTATGCAACTGCAACGTTCCACCCAACCATAGGCCAGTGTGCTCCTCAATCTCTCAGCACGACTGCCACCCCTGAGCTGGGCATGATCTCTACAAGGAACCAAGGAACAGCAGACTCACACATAGCCAAGCATACACCAAGATGAGCCAAGCCAATCTGCAATTGGGTTTATCAGGCTGCTAGGACATGGGAGGGAATATTTGCTAAGCTAGTGAGCTCCAGCACAGAGCCAGGGATAACCTTGCAAGATCTATCTAGCTTGGCACCCACAATACCTACACACCCAGCACAAGGAAGTATTCTCTTCACTGTTGTACAGTCCCTCAAGCCATACGCAGTAGATCGACGATGTGATAATTTGCCATAACATTCTCCAATGATTGTTTATGTTTAGATATATGCAAATGCCTAAAGTACTCAAATGCATTTCTAAGTAATGCTCTAGGTGCAAACTTATATGTTTTTATGCAGTTAAGTTTAATAAGCATTTTCACTAGGAGCAAGCGGATCAGTGCTTATCTGCTCAAGCGTGGTATTCCGTCAGAAGTCGACATCGTCGTCGCTCTCCCTGTGTGTGATTTACCCGTACTCTACGACCCTTCATATTCCTTTGTGTGTCCGTCGGTGAACCGTTTCACCTGTCGCTACACACATTTCTCACAAACGTAAATCATAGGGTTATTTTATTAATGTTTCAAACAGTGAGGTCACTCAGCAGGTGCCATCAATGTCTACAGTAGTCTAGGGGCACTACATACACCCCCTCTTAAATAGAACTTCATCCTGAAGTTAATTTTTGTTCTTGTACTTTCGACACTAAACTTTATCTTAATTTCCTATTATCATCTTCTTTCCATTCCCTTCTATTTTTCTCCAACAATCATGGCCATATTAAGCACAAGTGGTTCTAATCATCATTATTTTTTTTTTTTTTCCAACATGGTTCCAATACATTCTCATGAACTCAATCATAATTGTGTATAATATCAATTCGATAGTACATTCAATAACTGTCGGTCCCAACTAGATTTTCGATAACACTTATTCTTGTCATTAGTATCAGCATGTTCAGCTCCATGAGCTTATAATGTATTTCCCTTATCTCTTCGTTTATGTTATCATAAGACCACTTCGACAGATTCATCAAGTCGCACAAAGTGTCTTCTTAACCCCATCAAGTTCCATCTCGAGGGCTAGTTGTCATTTTATCATGTTTGATTATGACCTAAGGTTAGCTTCATTGCGTTCTATTTATTATGCTAATCGTCTCCATACTTCGTTTTACGAAACATTGCCTTCATTTGACCATTTCGATACCATGGTTAAATTTCAAGTTCGTAGTCATGAGTTTTCATAAATGGTTTTGTCGTAATGCAAAATGCATGTCGTTGAGTTCAGCTCATCATACCAATCACATTGATATCTCGTTTTCAAATTTTAAGTTGGTTTCTCTTCCTCGACAATCCGTCAAAGTCTCGTCAATCTGAGCATCTTGGTGTCTTATCATTTAAAATTGATCAATTTTTCGTCATTCAGCAAATGCATCGATTATATCCGTCCACTTGTTTTCTCATCATGGCTATGTAGAAAAAGGTTTAAAATATCGTTGGTCTTTGTTCCAATGTAATACCCCAATTTTGACCCTTAGGAAATATTGGCTTTCATGTAAATATTGTATACATGTAATGTATGTTTTCCTAGCGTGGAGCTCAAGGCCAAGGCCCCGCTAGTATATGTTCGGATTTTATTTAAAATGGGCAAGTATTTGATATGTTATTACCCATGTGCTATTAAGCCATGGGATATTGTGAATTGATGTAAATACTTGATATTGCAATAAAATACCAAAACTGGCTATGGGAGCAACGAATGAGAAGGGGCCATGTGTATCCACTAAGGAGTGGTGAGGGGGTTGTGGGGATGAATCATATGCTGCCAAATGTCATTGTGAGAACCCATTTGACTTTCCTTGCTGACATTTAATTTTGCTGTAAGGCAGGTATGGGCTCTATTTTTCTTGTACCACAAGTCACTCTACCTCATGGGAGTTGCTTCTTCCTCATCCCCATTCCATTGTGAAAGTTACCAGCACCATTTTCCATCCAAAAACAAATGCCCAACAGTGAGAAAAACCAGAAATCGCGACTTTGCAGGAACCCACGTTTTGAAGAGCCATCAACACCCAAAATTGGTATTTGACAGTGAAATCCGATGGGGGATCCATAGATACGAACCTTGGGGCGAAATTGAGAGCATTAGCTACCCCGACATCCATTGGAAAACCCAGTTTTTTACAGCCTGGAAATGAAGTGACAGGAATTGAGTTATTGAATAACAGAACTGTGAGAAATCCAAGTGTGAATGACTGAGCAGAGGTTGGGTTTGCTTGATAAACGTAGTGAAGGCTAGGATCTCAAGGATTAGCAGCTGGACCTTTCTATGCCCATCCTGAAGAGCACTAGAGGGAAGAGTTGCCTAAGGGACTGTGTAGCAGAGAAGGGGATCTTCCTTGTGTTGGATGTGGTAGGTAATGTGGGTGCCTGACTGTTGAGTTCACTTGAGATGCCTGTAGCTCTGTGGTTGAGCTCACTGGCTTAGCGTTACCCTCCTCTATCTTCTTGAATGCTTGATAAACCCAACGGTGTGTTGGCTTAGCATAGATGATGACCGAAACCATGGCTGTGAGTGAGCCCAACTAGTTACTCCTTAGTGGATACATAACCCAGCTCGGGGGTGATCTCTCAGCTAAAAGAATACAAGCTGGACAGAGATCTATGGTTGGGTGGAACGTTGCTCTCACATAGCTAGTTGTTTGGACAGCTTCATCTTCAAGATAAGTGTTCTATGTATTATAAATTATTTGCATTTTGTGTTCTGCAATATGTTAAATTGTCCATGTTTAAGGAAATGAATTGATTATCCTAATTTGGAATCTATGCATGGCATTGGAACGAGATTGAGTCTCTATATGCTGAATCATCCTCTGCTATGATATATATATATGTTAGGCATTACTGTTTGTGTGCTTGCTAGTATGTTATTCCACTGTGTTTATTTGAAGTATGAATCTGCACACAAGAAGTTTTAATAATCCATGCTTTTCTTAGCAATAAATGAGGCTAAGTTTGTCAATACGCCCGGTATTTGGTTAACGTTTCCTTCCTGGCATGAAATTGATGGAAGGGGACATTACATCCAAGTTTCTCCGAGTAGATTTTTCTTAAAATACAATTTTACGTTATTGATAACATCTCTATTCGACAATTTAATGCTCGTAGTTAGTGAATGATTTTTTTTTTTCTTCTTCTTCTTCTTTTTGTTTTTTTTATACTATAAGTGTCTACTCCTAAGTTATAGTTCTTTGGCTTTCCAAATCATTTGTTCTGGAACAATTATTCCATATGTGAATTGGCAAGGATCTCTATCATAGTTGAAATATATCTTAAATAAGTAACACTTGCAAACGGAAACCCTAAGGGTACAATTTGACAAAAAGGAAAGCTATGTCTTTAATCTTACAACCTACAATCCCCTAAGTGAACTGTGAAATATAGGCATGTGTTAACTTTTCATCTAGTTCATTTTATAACATCAAGAAAAATATCATACCAGTATCTTATCTTTCAACCAGTTCATATTATCATATAAACGTAGTATAAATATAATAATACATTAGCCTTTCATAGTATCCCATAAAATAATTATGAACTATAAACAAGGCATTAACCTTTCCTTTACATCTTGCTATCCCATTAACGAAATATGAAATATGGTGATGCATTATCCTAAATTTACCTAATTCATTTCATCACATAAACGTAATGTAAAATATAATATAATAATACATTTAACTTTTCAAATTACATAAGAAAGTACAAAATATAGACAAAATATTAATCTTTCTTCTACTTCCAGTTATCCCCAAAAAAAAATGTAATATCACACTACTTTATACTATCATGCATAAATAAAAAATATTACAATATCTTTCAACTAAATCTTATAATTATAATAAGGTATTATAAAATATAATAATACATTAACTTTTCATCCATGCCATAAAGAAATATGAAATAAGAACATGCCATAAAGGAATATGAAATAAGAACATACCATACATTATCATCCATTTCATGTCATTGCATAAATGAGAAATATTGCAATATCATTCAACTAGTTTTTATAATTATAATAATGTATTATAATTATTGACGTAGTACCACACGAAGCGCCATACAGTCCCATCGAAAACGTGCAGCTTGATCATGAGCCAGCTGCAGCCATATCCTGGAGATCTCATCGTACACAGTCTCGCTCCCGCCATATTCTCAAGGTTCAACGCCCACCTACCTGCATTCAACGCCCATCTACCTGCATTCAAGGCAGTGCAGTCCATTGCAAAATGCCAAGAGACCTGGTCCTCATTCTCGTCCTGCAAATTCCTATAGCTGGAGCTGCTGAAACATTGTTCTTGTCCTCTGCAAATTAGAACCTGAATCCTATTGCGAGCAGCTGGAGCGGCTGAATCGTCCTCCTGTAAATTAGAACTTCAGGTACTCCTCGTCCTACAAATTCCTATCATTCTCGTCCATTTAGTTTAGTATCGGGATTTTGTACAAGGCCCATGGGGTATGGGTATTTTTGTGCCTTCTTCAAGTTATAAGAGGTTGCATATTTCAGTTACTGGAGATATCTGCGAGTCTGTTGTATGCTTGAAAATCTTGATCTGAACATTCCCATATAAATTTCGTAGCAACGTTTAAATTTGTAGTTTGTATGTTCTTATTTCAAACTTTATCAGTTTTTAGAGGTTTGTACTGGACCGTTCTTATACTTTGTAGTGCAACTTATAACGTAGCATGGATTTATATTTAGTGTACCTGACTATTGCTCAAGGGACGCTCCCTCTAGTCACTCATCCTAGTACTTTTGTTTAAAGCACTTCCCAGCACAGTCTTTGCAAGGTCGGAAAGCCCCCCTGGAACAGATGGAAAAACCTTTTGAAGGTCTAATTTAGGCGCTTCACAGTAGCGAAAACACTCCAGCTCTCCATAGGAATCAGAAAGACGCTTCAGGTCAGAGTGCAAAGCATACCCTAACTTCAAAATGCTATTTGAATGATATTTAAGGCACAAGTCCAGTGCACCATCTCAAATATAAAAACCTTTTTTGCAGTAGCAATCTCTGATATTGAAACCTATAGAATTGAAGGTAATTCAAGGTTCCAAAAAAATAAAAGACAAATCATCTTTGGTTAATCGAGACGATGGAAGGGATGATTTTCCATAACTTGATTGCAATTATCTTTTTGAGGATCTTGTATTAAACGTTGTAGAGGGAGATGGGCCTAAATCTATCTACAGATGTCTATATTAACGTCGTTTTCCATGAAACCGTTTTCCTGTATCGCCCATTTGAATTTTGAATTTTGAAATTTTTTGTTCCGCCTTACTACCAGATACAAGTGACATTGCCGCTTCCCGCCCTCGTTTGAGTTCGAACATATTCATAGATAGGAGCACACGATATTTTTTTGTCACTGGCCTGGTGAATCTTTACCGCCAACCTTTACAGGTTTTGTAAATGGGAGTAAAATGGTACTAGTGTAGTGTTCTTCCGTAAAAATATATTAAGAAAGGGTTCACTCAGGTGTAGAACTATAGACTTTTGATTATTCTGCCAACTCAATGCAAGTTTTGGTTACAACTCTTTTGACATTAACATGGTTGGAAACTTTTAATGTCAAAAATAAAAATGTCTTTTATTTTTAGATAATTTATTTTTTATTTATCAAATTTAAAAAATGTAGATGTTATAAATAATTGTGAAAACTTCAATTTTATAATACCATGAATCTGGGTTTTTGACAAATGGTACTGACATGATAACCTGATAGTAATTTCACAATTGCATTTAATATAGGTCGTTATTAGGTTTTCTTAATCTAGGCCGTTATATATGATAACCTCTTCTCAATTGAAATATATACTTATTGTTGTGCTCCAAACTAACTTTATATGAGTCGATTGAATTGTAAAAGTTTGTAACTTCATATGAGTAGGCTGATTTGTAAAAGAAATATATACTCATTCTTGTGTTCCAAACTAACGGCATATGACTGGGTTGAATTGTAAAAGTTTGTAACTCCATATGAGTAGGCTGAATTGTAAAATGAAAATGCAATTTCAACGATCATGAAATGCAATGAACCAAGAATTGAAAAATTAAAGATATTGTAATTTTTTTTATGAGAAATTGTAATTTGACCATCCAAAAATTATTATATAATTACACCTACATATTTTTTGAATTTTTTGAATTTAATTTTATGTAGGATGTTAAATATAATAAATACTAAGACAATTTGATTAAATACATAGATTTATAAAACCCTAGATCTTCACCAAACCACTTAAACCACTCTTTATTATTTATTTATTTATTTCTTTTCCAAAATTTTAAATATTTATATATATTAAATTTAAATATTTTAAATTTCTCCCTTAAATATAAATTATAATTTAAATTTTATCTATGCTAATTTAAATATAACTTCACCAACCACTTCAACCTTACTATAATTGACCTTAAAACTTTAAATCTATGAAGAACTTTTAAATTGAAAGTTCGTGAGTAGCTTTATATTTTTAAATATTAACTTTTAATTTTTTAAGAAACCTAGGTTATAACATTATATGGAATCTAATTAAATTTAAATAAAATAATACTAGCGCTATATAATTATACACGAAATTTAAATAAAAATATATACGAAATTTAATTAAATATAAATAAAATAACACTAGCATTATATAATTATATAAGAAATTTTGCCGAAACCCCTTTTATTTTGACATGGTATTTTTTTTTTTTTTAATTCTTATTAACAACTAAATTAAATTAAATTAAATAGTAATTAATAAAAAAAAAAATTAAATTAAATTGAATTAATTAAAAAAAATTAAATTGAATTAATTAAATTAAATTAATTAATTAAATGACATTAAATTAAATTAATTAAATCAAATTAAATTAAAAGTCATTAAATTAAATTAATTAAATTAAATTAAACGAATTAAATGAAATTTTGCCGAAACCCCTTTTATTTTGACATGGTATTTTTTTTTTTTTTTAAATTCTTATCAACAACTAAATTAAATTAAATTAAATAGTAATTAATAAAATAAATTAAAAAATAAATAAATTAAATTGAATTAATTAAAAAAAAAAAAATTGAATTAATTAAATTAAATTAATTAATTAAATGACATTAAATTAAATTAATTAATTAAATGACATTAAATTAAATTAATTAAATCAAATTAAATTAAAAGTAATTAAATTAAATTAATTAAATTAAATTAAACGAATTAAATGAAATAAATGTTAAGAGACAATACATTAAATTAATAAAATAAAATTAATATTTAAAAAACATTAATTTAAAATAATAATAAAAAAAATTAAAACAATATAAAACGCAAAAAAAAACCGTTTTCTTTTACATGGTATTTTTTTTTTTTTTAATTCTTATCAACAACTAAATTAAATTAAATTAAATAATAATTAATAAAACAAAATAAAAAAAATTAAATTAAATTGAATTAATTAAAAAAATTTAAATTGAATTAATTAAATTAAATTAATTAATTAAATGACATTAAGTTAAATTAATTAAATCAAATTAAATTAAAAGTCATTAAATTAATTTAATTAAATTAAATTAAACGAATTAAATTAAATGAATGTTTTTTAAATATTAAATTAATAAAATAAAATTAATATTTAAAAAACATTCATTTAAAATACTAATAAAAAAAATTAAATAAAAAAAAAATTAAAACAATATAAAACGCAAAAAAAACCTTTTCTTTTTCGCATGGGGATTGACGCCAAGGCAGGATCGACGGCTCTCCTTATTCCGCGTCAGCAACATGCACGCATGGTAAGGGTGGTTGGTGGTCGCGGAAAGGAAACCACCATCCCACGTGTTCATTCCTTATTCGTCCGCATTCCAATAAAGCGGTATAGTAAACCGCTCATGGGCAACGCGGAAACCGTCTCACGTGCTGTCAAAAGTATGCCTATTTAAGGAGGAAATAAGGTTTTATTTGGCAGACACTACATTAAATTAAAAAAATAAAATTAATATTTAAAAAACATTAATTTAAAATAATAATAAAAAAAATTAAAACAATATAAAACGCAAAAAAAACCCTTTTCTTTTACATGGTATTTTTTTTTTTTAATTCTTATCAACAACTAAATTAAATTAAATTAAATAATAATTAATAAAACAAAATAAAAAAAATTAAATTAAATTGAATTAATTAAAAAAATTTAAATTAAATTAATTAAATTAAATTAAATTAATTAAATTAAATTAATTAATTAAATGACATTAAGTTAAATTAATTAAATCAAATTAAATTAAAAGTCATTAAATTAATTTAATTAAACTAAATTAAACGAATTAAATTAAATGAATGTTTTTTAAATATTAAATTAATAAAATAAAATTAATATTTAAAAAACATTCATTTAAAATACTAATAAAAAAAATTAAATAAAAAAAAAATTAAAACAATATAAAACGCAAAAAAAAAAACCTTTTCTTTTTCGCATGGGGATTGACGCCAAGGCAGGATCGACGGCTCTCCTTATTCCGCGTCAGCAACATGCACGCATGGTAAGGGTGGTTGGTGGTCGCGGAAAGGAAACCACCATCCCACGTGTTCATTCCTTACTCGTCCGCATTCCAATAAAGCAGTATAGTAAACCGCTCATGGGCAACGCGGAAACCGTCTCACGTGCTGTCAAAAGTATGCCTATTTAAGGAGGAAATAAGGTTTTATTTGGCATTGTAGGGTGGCAGATTCAAGACCCGAGGGCTGGGGCTTGTAATTTCACTGCAATTTTCAACTTTGGACACTCGAATTATGACATAAGCGGCCTTGTGGCAGGAGTGAGGCTGCATTCTCTCCTTCCCAGCCAGGAAAAACACACTTGGAGATACTACGAATCTGGGGAGAGCTTGGTTATCGATTATTTTTTTATGTACCTGGACGTTTTATATCTTGTTGGGTAATTTCTTGATGTAAAGATTTGAAAGTCTAGACTGACTGTTTGTTAATGAATGAATTACAGACGAGGCAATGAATCCAACATTACTGAGCTAGTATTTGAAATTGGTGGGATCTAACGCGGAAACCGTCTCACGTGCTGTCAAAAGTATGCCTATTTAAGGAGGAAATAAGGTTTTATTTCGCATTGTAGGGTGGCAGATTCAAGACCCGAGGGCTGGGGCTTGTAATTTCACTGCAATTTTCAACTTTGGACACTCGAATTATGACATAGGCGGCCTTGTGGCAGGAGTGAGGCTGCATTCTCTCCTTCCCAGCCAGGAAAAACACACTTGGAGATACTACGAATCTGGGGAGAGCTTGGTTATCGATTATTTTTTTATGTACCTGGACGTTTTATATCTTGTTGGGTAATTTCTTGATGTAAAGATTTGAAAGTCTAGACTGACTGTTTGTTAATGAATGAATTACAGACGAGGCAATGAATCCAACATTACTGAGCTAGTATTTGAAATTGGTGGGATCTAACTTTAAACATGGATCAAACTTTGCATGCGTTGCTTCTACCATTAATCCAACCGCCACCACTTTCCCTTTGTTTGTTGAAGTAAATCATTTTAATAGATTCAGAGCTGAGGCTATGGATATATTTTCCCAAGGTAAATTTTTCATTTCTATTGTCATTTTTCATCAGCATAGGTTTATCTATTTGACTGGTTTTTTAGTCTCTCATTTAACACAGTTAGTGTAGTTAGTATGGGGAATTAATCAAGCCCTCAAATTAAACTAATTTTTTGGAAATCTATATCTAAAAAATGGATAAGTTTTGTAAAAAGAAAATTGCATCTAAACTGCAAAATTGTCTTAATTGAGCATAAATATATTTCTATTTCCTTTAAATTATTAATATCGGAATCTTACTTTCAATATATTTTAATTTTTTATGAAAATTACAATTTTATTTAGAGTCTAAACTGTAAATGTTGGTTAAGAGGTTACCTTATTTTTGATAGGCCCAGCCGTCGGCTATTGTCAACCTCCCACAGCCGAATGTATTTGACAAGGACCTTTACTCCATGGACATGAGCTAGAACGATATCTCACACTCCTTCAGTTCCAATATCAGAGAGAACCAAATAAATACCCTGGCCATTCCCCATATTATTAACAAATTAACATATTAACTTAAGGTTACTACGGTTTTCTTCGCCAATGGAATCTTATTTTCTTCGCCAATGGAATCTTATAATTATAGCTTTAGCTAATGGACATTTGTAATGTTACTATTTTGCAAAATTGGTACCAGCAAGGGGGTTGAAGTTTCATGGTTCACAATACGGTACCTACCTCTGAGAAGGATGTTTTCCCCAAGAGCCCGAACCCTTGCATTCGCAGCGATTTATTGGAACTTGATGCGGATGCCTATGGGCTGTAGCGAGAGTCTCCCTTAAGCATAAAGTGCAATCAGCCGGAGTACCTGATCCGAAATCCTTGATGGTCCAATTTGGTTCCAGAAGCTCTGGTCCCCCAGGGCATGGTTGTTTCAGTGCAAATGATGTTTGACTGCCATAGCTTATTGGATAGCTCAATACCCTGGAGATAAAGTCTGCCAAAATTTTAATCTGCAACTGGAAAATGTGTGCCCAATGCCATGAATCACGATGGAAGAAGCCGGGAAATGGCATTGGAAACACATTAATTATTGTGTTCATTCAAAATTTATTATCTGTACGATGGAAAGATGTGATGTGAGAACCAAAGATTGCACAACAGTGTATTAGGTGAAATTAATTAATGGCATTGGCAATTACACATTAATTATGGTGTTCATTCAAAATTTATTATCTGTACGATGGACAGATATGATGTGAGAACCAAAGATTGCACAGCAGTGTATTAGGTGAAATTAATTAATTATAGCTTTAAAAAGGGGCATGCTTGAGAGACACTACATTAAATTAATAAAATTAAATTAATATTTAAAAAACATTAATTTAAAATAATAATAAAAAAAATTAAAACAATATAAAACGCAAAAAAAAACCTTTTCTTTTTCGCATGGGGATTGACGCCAACGCAGGATCGACGACTCTCCTTATTCCGCGTCGGCAACATGTACGCATGGTAAGGGTGGTTGGTGGTCGCGGAAAGGAAACCACCATCCCACGTGTTCATTCCTTACTCGTCCGCATTCCAATAAAGCGGTATAGTAAACCGCTCATGGGCAACGCGGAAACCGTCTCACGTGCCGTCAAAAGTATGCCTATTTAAGGAGGAAATAAGGTTTTATTTGGCATTGTAGGGCTGCTTCGACGATGGGAGATATGAAATCCATGGGACCCGCCTGGCTTGGCATTCGGTTCCCTGATGAGTCCTCGGCGTTGAGCACAACGCATCTTTTATATATTCCCGTCCTCTTATGTGAACCCAGTGCATGGGATTCGATGGTGGGCATTGATGTGTTAAGTGCGTGGGCCAATTGGCTCTAGTTTTTGAGTTCGGGCTGGGCACAAAGGAAAGAAGAAAAACGCTTGGAGGACAATTGATGTGGCGTTGGGCTCCGGGCGCTTGGTACACCTGGCTTGAGCGCTAGGGTTTCAAAGGAAGCAACATTTTGTATGAAATTCGTTTCGGACAAAACAAGCAGCAACAATGGAGAGCAATATGGAAATCGTTTCATGCATTTGCCATGCTTGTAAATCTTCTTAGTTATTGGTCAAAATGGATCATATCGAGCTCAAATGAAACGATTTCTGCGTCGAAATTGCTGCGATGCTTGTATTATAAACAATATTGCAGGCAACAATATTATTTGAATATTTGTTTTATGCCACATTTATTGAAATGAATGTTTAAAGCAAAATGTTACAGGCAAGAAGGCAGATCTGCATTAAAATAATAGGAAATGAAAACTGATCACTTTGGCTGCAGGTCTGAAATTTGGAGAACCCTCTGTAAATCCTGTGCGAGACTCATTGTTTCGTATTTATTATGAATACAATTTCTTTCTATAAATGCAATGAAGTGTTTTTTTTTATCCCAAATGCTTTAGCATTGGATTAATATTAGGGTTTGAATATTAAAAGAGTGTATATAGAAATGTTGTTGTTTTTCTGGAAAGGTTTGTTTAATGGGGTCTAGACTGAGCCCTAAATAAGCAGTTATATATATATATATATATATATCATTCAAATTCTGTTTCTGTTATGCCTTACGAATAAATGGGAAAAGGCTCTTCAAATTATCTTTTTGCAGCCATCATACTGGTTTGTTATTTTCTAGTAAATTTCACTAAAGTTCCAGGTGTAGTTAGGCCCTAAGGTCTCAGTGTCTGAGCCTTGCGCTCTGATACCAACTGTAGTGCCCTATCTAGGCACTGGGTCTATTCCGGGTTATCAGGTTATACCTAGTTTTTCCCTTAATTATTGTTAGAAGAAAACAAGAGATTCAACCATCTATATTTTCGTTTCTGTAAATGTTTAACTGTCTGTTTTCTATATGTTTACATGTCTCTGCAGTTAAATAAACATAATCCTAAAACTTTCCATTTAATTCTGTTCGTTTGACATGCATAGCTTGGAAATAAAAGAAAATACATTCTAATTAAGCTGGTTCAGAAAAATACCTGAAACCATCGATTGCAGTAAGATAAGAAGATTTCTGGAATGGATTCTGTAAGTTACCTTAAAAACCCCAAACATATCCTACATATTCAAACATATCCTTTTAATTTACTTGGGATGATTCCGTCCGTTAATTAAATTAATAATTTATTTAATAAATTCATTATTATTCAACCCACTATACTTTATAAAAGGGATTATTATCATTATTATTATTAATTAAATAATATTAATAATATAATAATAATAACAATAACAATTAATAATAACAGTAATTAATTTAAATTGTGAATAGTAATTTAAAATATTTATTTGGTTAATGGATAAGTGTCAACATAGTACCTCTGTGTATAAACAATGAAATATAATAAATGATTTAATTAATCATGATCAACAATTATATAGCACACTCCGCTATTATTAATGTTTAACTTTTATACTTCACCTTGAAGACACCTTTACTTGAGGATACTTACAATTAATGACATTTATTTTACACATGAGAACTTGATAATCTTTTACTAATTAAGTCATCCACTAAACACTTAATTGACTTATCCATGATAACTTATATCATTGTTAAATCTTGATACGTAGGAAGAAGTTCAACGTGTCTCAACGTGTTTGAAACCAATAAATTTAAACAGTATTTATAGATAATCTGCTGGGGTTAATTTTTTTTAAAGACGTTACATGTCAGGTCATATATCAGATCCTTTTTTAATCCAAAGAATTGGGTGGGTTTAATTTTGGTTTAATTTAGTTACCTCATATATGTCGGTTAGCTATCTTGTTGGTGTATGAGACTCCCTTGTTTACCCTTAAATACGATAGCTACTATCATTTAATATTCATCTTTAATAGGACTAATAAGAAGAAATCCTCAACTCAAAGATGTAGTTCTTGAGCGTATGAAAATGAGAATCTAGAGTATGATTGATTCCTTTGAATTCTTCCAATTGTTTCATACTTGATGGAGAAACAATAGTTGAGAAAACATGGTTGCAAATAAGGTTGCATGTTTACCAAAGGGGAAACTAGTGGAAAATGGGGACACCCCCAAAGTGGTTTTGTTACCATAGATATCATGAATTGAGTTGTATGCCAATGAAAGAATCCAACACTGTCAATGCATGTTAATCGTTCCTATGAATGTATATAAGTATATGGCATTACTTGTACATAAAAATAGTTATCAATTCTATGAATGTATATAAGATGTAAAATAGCTAAATAGCTAGTGTTTTTTATATTTAATTATTTGATATAAGTTTGTAACATACAGATAGTTTCAATATATTGTACAGTTTCCATTCAAGTATTCTTGGCTTCATAGCTTCTAGATTATTGTCTATCAAAGAAGCAAGACCAACTAAGATGAAGATGAAGTTATGGGAAAAAATGGCATTGGCATTGGCATTAGCTTTAGTCTTAGCCAAACAAAAATTAAAGAAGAAGACTGGATTAAAAAGAGGTTGAAAATCTTGGTAAGTCTATAGATTTTTTTTTACTTTTACAATTTTATTTATAGATTTTTTTTTTATTTTTACAATTTATTTTATTTAGTTTTTTTTACATGGTTTACATGGTTTATTTAGTTGTTTTTCTATTAGGTTGAGTTGCATTATTTTCATTTTAAAAGAAAAGCCTTTTCATTTATATGCAATATCTCATGTGCGCTCAAAACCGTCACTTTCTTTGATGCACACACACACACACAAGAAACTCTCTCGTCACTCACTAAGTTCAAAAATAGCTTAAATCTACTCACTTAATACTTCCATAGGAGGGCACAAAAGAATCTTGTAGTTTAGGTACGATTTTGGGGCTAGGCATCCAAAAACATAGTTGTTGTCCTTAGGGTGCTTTATAAATCCTTCTAAATCAAGTGGTCGTGTATAGCCACATGGGGCAAGTAAAAGAGCAGCGCCGCGCCATAGGAGGTCAAACCCAAGGTTGCGGGTGTATGTTCTCTCAAGTGGGCTCACCACCACTTGTTGAAAAGGAGACGACCCAATACCGTTCGAGGGATAACTGCTCTTTATCCACTTGACGAAGGTACTTAGTGACCAACTTAGGATGTCATTCCTTATAGGTGACTGTCGTGTATATAAGATGTAATATATAGCATTACTTGTATATAAAAATAGCTAAATAGCTAGTGTTTTTTATATTTAATTATTTGATATAAGTTTGTAACTTACAGATAGTTTCAATATATTGTACAGTTTCCATTCAAGTATTCTTGGCTTCATAGCTTCTAGATTATTGTCTATCAAAGAAGCAAGACCAACTAAGATGAAGATGAAGTTATGGGAAAAAATGGCATTGGCATTGGCATTAGCTTTAGTCTTAGCCAAACAAAAAGTAAAGAAGAAGACCTGATTAAAAAGAGGTTGAAAATCTTGGTAAGTCTATAGATTTTTTTTTACTTTTACAATTTTGTTTATAGATTTTTTTATTTTTATTTTTACAATTTATTTTATTTAGTTTTTTTTACATGGTTTATTTAGTTGTTTTTCTATTAGGTTGAGTTGCATTATTTTTATTTTAAAAGAAAAGCCTTTTCATTTATATGCAATATCTCATGTGCGCTCAAAACCGTCACTTTCTTTGATGCACACACACACACACAAGAAACTCTCTCGTCACTCACTAAATTCAAAAATAGCTTAAATCTACTCACTTAATACTTCCATAGGAGGGCACAAAAGAATCTTGTAGTTTAGGTACGATTTTTGGGCTAGGCATCCAAAAACATAGTTGTTGTCCTTAGGGTGCTTTATAAATCCTTCTAAATCAAGTGGTCGTGTATAGCCACATGGGGCAAGTGAAAGAGCGGCGCCGCGCCATAGGAGGTCAAACCCAAGGTTGCGGGTGTATGTTCTCTCAAGTGGGCTCACCACCACTTGTTGAAAAGGAGACGACCCAATACCATTCGAGGGATAACTGCTCTTTCTCCACTTGACGAAGGTACTTAGTGACCAACTTAGGATGTCATTCCTTATAGGTGACTGTCGTGGAAGCCGACAGTACCTGAGACAGATTTTGTCACAAGATCAAGGAAAGCACACGTCACAAGATCACATACTTATGATAAGAAGAAAAGCTAATAGTCAGTAGCTTTCCAATAGAAAAATCATGTACATGGTGATTGGTGGTTACTAGCTTATACCTTGAGCTTGTTCCATGTGATGTATTTTGAAATAAGCACATGTCAAAAGATCAAGGAAAGCTAGCGACTGCTAGCTTTCCTTCTAGCATAAGCATTTTCTTCTAGTATAAACACACATGCTTATGCTAGAAGGAAAGCTAACAGTTGCTAGCTTTCCAATAAAAAACCATGTCCATGGTGATTGGTGGTTGCTAGGTTATACCTTGAGCTTGTGCCATGTGCTCTATTTTGAATGAATGCTAGCTTTGCTTCTAGCATAACACACATGCTTATGTTAGAAGGAAAGCTAGCAGTCGCTAGCTTTCCAATAGAAAAACCTTGGGCATGGTGATTGGTGGTTGCTAGCTTATACCTTGAGCTTGTGCCATGCACTCTATTTTCAAATAAGCACATGGCACAAGATCAAGGAAAGCTAGCGACTGCTAGTTTTCCTTCTAGCATAAGCATTTTCTTTTAGGATAAGAACACATATTTATGCTAGAAGGAAAGCTAACGGTCGCTAGCTTTCCAATAGAAAAATCATGTCCATAGTGATTGGTGGTTCCTAGCTTATACCTTGAGCTTGTGCCATTTGCTCTATTTTGAAATAAGCACATGGCAAAAGATCAAGGAAAGCGAGCGACTACTAGCTTTCCTTCTAGCATAAGCATTTCCTTTTAAAATAAACACACATGCTTATACTAGAAGGAAAGCTAACAGTCGCTAGCTTTCAATTAGAAAAACCCTGTCCATGGTGATTGATGGTTGCTATCTTATACCTTCAGCTTGTGCCATGTGCTCTATTTTAAACGAATGCTAGCTCTCCTTCTAGCATAAGCATTTCCTTCTAGCATAACACACATTCTTATGCTAGAAGAAAAGCTAGAAGTCGCTAGCTTTCCAATAGGAAAATCATGTCCATGGTGATTGGTGGTTGCTAGCTTATACCTTGAGCTTGTTCCATGTGATGTATTTTGAAATAAGCACATGGCAAAAGATCAAGGAAAGCTAGCGACTGCTAGCTTTCCTTCTAGCATAAGCATTTCCTTCCACTATAAACACACATGCTTATGCTAGAAGGAAAGCTAACATTCGCTAGCTTTCCAATAAAACACCCTTTCCATGGTGATTAGTGGTTGCCAGCTTATACCTTCAGCTTGTGCCATGTGCTCTATTTTAAACGAATAGCTCTCCTTCTAGCATAAGCATTTCCTTCTAGCATAACACACATGTTTATGCTAGAAGAAAAGCTTGCAGTCGCTAGCTTTCTAATAGAAAAATCATGTCCATGGTGATTGGTGGTTGCTAGCTTATACCTTGAGCTTGTGCCATGCACTCTATTTTCAAATAAGCACATGGCACAAGATCAAGGAAAGCTAGCGACTGCTAGCTTTCCTTCTAGCATAAGCATTTCCTTCTAGTATAAACAAACATGCTTATGCTAGAAGGAAAGCTAACATTTGCTAGCTTTCCAATAAAAAACCCTGTCCATGGTGATTGGTGGTTGCCAGCTTATACCTTGAGCTTGTGCCATGTGCTCTATTTTGAACGAATGCTAGATTTCGTTCTAGCATAACACACATGCTTATGTTATAAGGAAAGCTAGCAGTCGCTAGCTTTCCAATAGAAAAACCTTGGGCATGGTGATTGGTGGTTGCTAGCTTATACCTTGAGCTTGTGCCATGCACTCTATTTTCAAATAAGCACATGGCACAAGATCAAGGAAAGCTAGCGACTGCTAGCTTTCTTTCTAGCATAAGCATTTCCTTCTAGGATAAGAACACATACTTATGCTAGAAGGAAAGCTAGCAGTCGCTTGCTTTCCAATAGAAAAATCATTTCCATAGTGATTGGTGGTTGCTAGCTTATACTTTGAGCTTGTGCCATTTACTCTATTTTGAAATAAGCACATGGCAAAATATCAATGAAAGCTAGCGACTGCTAGCTTTCCTTCTAGCATAAGCATTTCTTTCTAAAATAAACACACATGCTTATACTAGAAAGAAAGCTAACAGTCGCTAGCTTTCAATTAGAAAAACCCTATCCATGGTGATTGATGGTTGCTAGCTTATACCTTCAGCTTGTGCCATGTGCTCTATTTTGAACGAATGTTAGCTCTCCTTCTAGCATAAGCATTTCCTTCTAGCATAACACATGACCCTTATTATACATCATTTGTGCAGATCATGGTCTGGATGGATAGATGTCTTCTTGGATACCTTCTGTCCAAGAACATATCACATGGAAAACGATCAAGAAAAGCTAGCGACTGCTAGCTTTCTTTCTAGCATAAGCATTTCCTTCTAGCATTTTTGAGAAGGAAAACTTTTCTTTTTAATGAGTCTCTACTTGTGCTAGATGCAATGGATTTTTATTTATCTTTAAGTATTTAATATGTTTCCAGGACACATGACCCTTATGTTGTTTAATGAGTTAACAAAATGTAATGATAAAAGAACTACTTGGTTAATGACATAAAAATATGATGATTTAAAGGTCTTCTCTGACGGACAAGGGGGTTCGGTGCTCCATTAGGAACTGTTAGTGCTCAGTTGCATCCTTAATTGCTCAGCGCGTGAGGGTTCGTGTAGTAATTTAACTGCTGATTCTTTGCTCAGGCAGTTTGACTGTCTTCTTATTTCCTCTGATTTTGGCAGAATTCCTCAGCCAGGGGACAATACCGGCATCCAGGACATCAAGAAATGTTTGGGGCGGCTGTATGAGATAGTCTCCATAAGATTTATGGATAACAGGGAGATAGCCTGCGCTATAAAAAAGATGGAGGACACTGTGAGCTACACTTCCCTTCAAATCAGCAACCATGACTCCAGGATCGATGATAATGAAAGCTACTTGCGCGAGATGATGGGGAAGGTGGATATGATCCAGGAGGAGGGCAGCAGGAACAATGCAGTAACTGTTGAAGGGGAGCGTCAGATGGAGGAAGAATCAGTGGTGCAGCCAGTCCACTTCAGGGGCCACCTGTAATCTGGTTTTTAAGGATATATGTTTTTTTGTCTTTTATTATGTAAGATATATAAGGGTATATATTGCCCATTCTGTTAGTCATCATGGAAGAACTCTGTATATAGTTTTTTGGACCCTTTGCAGGCTTAGTCTACAATGCTCTATCTCTGCTCTGAAGGACTATTCTTCCTCTCTTTTTGCTATGTACTGAATGGCTGTGCACAGCCCCTTTATAATATACTCCTTTTTAGTTTCTGTTCAAAAAAAATATATGATGATTTATAGTCTATCATTTATATGGGTTCAATTTATTTATTTTTTTGTTCACAGGTCTTTAAGTAAACCAATAAACTTAATTTGGTATAAAAGCTATAACGAAGGAGGTTTTCTTTATGTATATTTTACTATGTTGATGTCTATTTTTGCACTAGAGGTAATCTATGTGTAACATTTAATTGTTATTAGCAATAGAAAACTAGAGGTAGTGTCTATGTATAATTTACTTGTTATTAGCAATAGAAATTATCTCAAAAATTATATTCTTGGTGTAGCCTCCAAGCTTCACATGAGGTCACAAAACATAAATTAGTTAGGTAAGGAAAGCCTTGAACTTCTGCCATGTACTCTATTTTCAAATAAGCACATGGCATAAGATCAAGGAAAGCTAGCGACTGCTAGCTTTCCTTTTAGCATAAGCAAAATACTTATAGGATAATAACATATACCTATGCTAGAAAGAAAGCTAGCAATCGCTAGCTTTCCAATAGAAAAATCCTGTCCATGGTGATTGGTGGTTGCTAGCTTATACGTTGAGCTTGTGCCATGTGCTCTATTTTGAAATAAGCACATGGGTAAAGATCAATGAAAACTAGCGACTGCTAGCTTTCTTTCTAGCATAAGCATTTCCTTCTAGCATTTTTGAGAAGGAAAACTTTTCTTTTTAATGAGTCCCTACTTGTGCTAGATGCAATGGATTTTTATTTATCTCTAAGTATTTAATATGTTTCCACAACACATGACCCTTATTATTCTTGTGCATGTGAATAAAAGACATGTAATAGAATATTCTTTGATAATGCTCATTATTTCATGTATTTTTAAAACAATTTAAACTTATAGTCGACTATTTATTATTGTTTTTAGAAGCTATGGACTCTGGTGCAATGACAATTCCAAGGAATAATTTGAAGAAAAAACGAATTGCAAGTGACACACAAACAACGTCTCCCCCATGTGGTATGGTGGTTTTAAATATTATTCTCTCATTTCTAAATGGTTAGACTAGAAGACTATATGGTAATATTTGTGATTTTGATTTCATTTTATTTATAGTAATAATTGCTTATTATTGTTTTTTGAAGCTGTCGTCTCCAAAGCAAGTAAAATGCCACAATCAGCATTCAAAAAACAAAAGCTTCATTCAACTCAGATTATAAATTCAACAATGGGTTCTAATTTTGAAATGATTAAAAAATTCAAAACATCTGCTGCATTTGAGTATGTCGAAGATTGGTATGTTGAGATTGAAAGTCCCATGAATATGTTTCCAGATATGTATCTATTTGGATCCATGGATGGAAATGATATACAAAGGCTAGGGATAATTGTTAATTGCTATGCTCTCAATCATAGTCAGATCGATTTTCAAATGGAGGTAATTGAAGAAAATGAAGTGAAATTATTTTCCTGCCAAATTGATTACACAAAATTTAGACCAAATTTGATTGATACTAATACAGAATTTCCAGAGTCAATAAAAAAGTCACAGTTTAAGTTGGACAGTTTTGAGAGCTTCAATGAATCTGGTCTAAAGAGTTGTGATGATCTTGTACAACGTATTACCAACGTTATGAAATATCGCTTTGTGAGATGTAAGAAAACATCATCCGTGTTTCTTTATTTGCAACAAAGAGGTAAACTACTTGATAAAATACCAGATGATAAACTCGAGGCTCAAATGCTTGCTTTGAGAAGGGTATATTTAGTTGAGCTAGAACAGAGCATTAAAGAAAGTGAGTTCATGCCTACTACAGAGTTTGTAAAATCCCAAAAAGAAGACTCTCAGATAGAGAAGCTTGCTGACCAATGCGATGAAATCCATGAAAATTTCAAGGACAGTTATTTATTTTCAAGCTCTTTTACCATGAAGGTGGATGTTCGAAGATGTGTAGAAGCACCCAAGTTATATAAATTGAGATCACGGGATGATTTAAATGTTCGAGTATTATTAAAATCGTTCCTACAGAAATTTCAAGCATCATTGCCTGATGCTCTTCTGATTCCATTTGACAAAAAAGAGTCTGATCCGATTGGAAACCCTGTGAAAATCATGAATGAAATGGATATAAATGCCAAGAACATCAATTTTTGGATAGTTGATGGGCAACACACCATTCAAGCAGTAAAAGAAATATTATCAAATCCTAAATTCAGTCTATCTGGGGAGGCAAAACAGAAGTACAAAGAACGTAATGCTCGATTCTTAGATCCATTAGTTGCTCCCAGTGTGGTGATTCGTATTTGCTGCCAGTTAAATTCTGCAAACACAATGTTCTTCAAAACTCCATTCATTGATTCTGTGCGATCTGCAAGACAATTCCTAATTGCCACAAATAAATTAAAGAAACAAAAATGTGGGAATGCTAAGACGGCTGAAGACAAGGTGTGCAATTTTTTTTTTTTTGCACTTAGTTTATATTGTTATAACTAAATTCATGGCTATTTTATTTTTGATATCACATTCTTACTAATTTATATTTGTTATTTTTTAACAGGTTGATGATGAAATGTTGTGCTCTTTCTTTGATTGTCCACTAACAAACTTTGCTGAAAAAAAAGTCTTGTTATATCTTGATGATACTACTTGGGATAAATGGGAAGTTGTTTTTAATTGTTACAAACTAGGGACATTAATGTGTTCTCCAAACCAACCTAAGGATCCAAACTATAAGACAAATAGTCTGAACAGTTTGGTATCAAGTTCTTTCCGTCCCCTTCAGGGACTAACCGCTGAAGAAATGTGTTCTGTAGCAGATAAACTATTGGATGGAACTGTCTGGTTTTCTATTCCAGTGAACCATCCAACCAATGCCATAAAAATGAAAGATTATTGTTCACAATTGAAAACCAAAAGAACAATTTTGGAGGCAATGGTAACATATTGCAAAAGTCATGATAAGAATCTGAATGATAAGATTCTTACAATATCCAATATTCTTGAGCATTGTGGAATTACTGATATCATATTTGCCAACTTCTGTAAGACAATGGAAGGGTGTAAATATGTAAAAGGATCACGAAATACAAAAATAGAGTCCCTTTCTCCACAAGCGTGTGTGGTCCTTGATAGAATAATTGATGCATCGACAGATATACAGGAAATTGAGAACAGTTTTGAATTCGGTTGTCATTATGGGGGTCCTAGCCTCTTGTCAACACTTTTGCACTCTTTTCCTTGTCTGTTTCAACCAATGTTATACACTGACTTTGTTGTGTTGGATACATTGGCTTTGAAAGATGAATCATTCCTTAAGGATCACTATATTGAATTGTTTCGATTTTTAATCGAAAAAAATGGGTTGAAAGATTTTACTATGATTATCTTAGTAGAAATTTGGTCTTGTAAGGATGTACGCCAAGCTCTGGAGATTGTTGTCAAGGACTCAAATGTCAACTATAAAATGGCTACCGGTCTTTATGAATATAAAGAACAAAATAACTATAGTTATGATATAGTTTTAACTATACATTTCTATAGTGAAGAGTCTAAAAGTTTACAGGCCTCAATATACTCTCACAGTTTTAGAGACATATCTGATGAAAAAGAGAGAGATTTTGAATTCTGTGAAGAATTATTGCAAATGCATCAACAACATAGTGATCTAAATTTGATTATTTCTCTTTATGCGGGGAAAAATTTACAGCAGGCTTGCTGTACATATGGAAGAAGAATGGCATGTGTCGTAGAAAACGAGTCACAAAGGACTACCATGCTGACTAACCAAGAATCCTTCCAATTGCAAAAACCAATGTCTAATATATTGCTGTTGGAATATCCAGGTATTGTACTTTTTTTGTTCTTTCTCTAGTGATTCGTTCGATTCTATCCTATTTATATATCTTCATTAACAAGATGTTTACTATAACTACTAATGGCGGAAATTGTAAAGAAAACAACGACACTTTGCAACAAAGCAATGATCAACATAGTGTGCACAATGTCGAAGAAGTTTTCGAGATGCAAATACAAGACGAAGAAAATACCATACCAGGTACATAATTTATTTTGTTTCTTTTGTTGTATTGTACTTGTTTTGTTCTTTCTCTAGTGATTCTTTGGATTCTATGCCTATTTATTTAATGGATTTCATTCGTTGATACATTTTATAACATTTCATATGTTTATTACAGTAGCAAACGAGGAGAAAAAAGACAGTGATGAAGGGAATGTGACAGAAAGCCATAGTCAAGAACATGATATCATATCAGGTACTTCACATGTCTCTTATTTTCAATTAAACATAAAATATGTCTTATAAAAAAAAATTAATTTAAAGAAGTATTATTGGTATTCGATTGAAGGTTTGTTATTTTGGCTCTAGGTTCTATGAAGACAATACAAGAGAAGTGTGGCTTATCAATAACTAGTACAAAAAATACTCAAAGTGAGTGTATTTCTTCAACAATTTTTTTTAATAATAATTTATGTAGCATGAATAAAATGAATTTACTATGATCCATTGTTGTTTTGCAGCTATTATAAGTCAAAAGAAATTAGTTATTTTTGAATTGAATAACATTTTCTATCAGAGCATTGATGGTGATGCATCACAAAAAGAATTTATCGAGAAAATGGGAAGGGCCACAGATTACACGATAGAGAAAAAATCATTCTGGTTTCGTCCACATGCAAAAACATTTCTTGAAATGTGTTCCAGAAATGAATCTCTTGACATTGCAATTTGGATGACATCTTTGAAACAAAACACAACAAGAGTTATGAAAAAGCTAGTTTCAGAAACATTACAAGCTAAATTTTTGTTTACATGGACTGCTTCAGATTGCAAACAACAAAAGGGAAAAAATGACATTGATAATTCAACACAAGTTATATACAAAAAACATCTGAAAAAAGTGTGGAGAATGTATTCTCAATATGATGCTACTAACACTATTCTAGTGGATTGTTCAATGGAGACAAAGAAAGAAAATCCCAAAGAAAATGTGATTATTGCCCCTTCGTTTGATGGAAAGAATGAGGATAAATGGTTGATCGCTGATCTGTGGAGCTTATTGAATAAATTGTACAAGGCACTCGATGTTCGAGATATTTTGAAGAATCTTCAATGACTTTTAATAGTACATTAAGATGACTGTTATTCATTTCCTCTATAAACAAAATCTTGAAGTTTATGATATAAATTCTTGGTCATTGTACATTTGATGACTTAATTCTACATGTGATGTGTTATTACTGTGTTTTATTTTATTATCAATTTAATGTCTATTATTTCATAATACACATATAAGGATTGTTGTTGTGTCATTATTATAAATTAACATATTATTATTTTGTTTATTTATATTGAGATATTGAGTTATAAAAAGTTAGTGATTTGAATAATAGTCTTATGTGTTTGCATAAAAATGTAGTATTCCATATTAATTAAATAATTGTATTAGGTTGTATGTATAAATTAACGTACAATTACTATGTTTGAGCAATTGCAGTTTATTTATCAATTGCGTCTTAATTGATCATTATAACTCTTACAAATCAGTGATTTGAATGTTAGTTCAATGTTATCATATGAAATTTTCTTATTTCTTAGAAATTAAAAAAATGGAAAATCATATCAGGTTGTATGTAAAAATTACCTATAATTAGCTTGTTTAATTGAAATTTAAAAAATTGTAAATCTAGGTGGTGGGTATAAATTAACATATAATTGGTTTGAATTGGACCATTGTAACTATATTTTTAAATTGTGATTTGAATTTCGATGCAATGTGCTTATATGAATTTTTCTTATAATTTCTTGAAAATTAAAATATCGTATGAGGTTGTATGTAAAAATGAACATATAAATAGTTTGCTTGATTTAAATTTAAAAACTGTAAAATTTAGGTAGTACGTATATATTAACATATAATTAGTTCAAATGAATTCGACTATTGTAATTACATTTTTAAATTGTAGTTTATCTCATTACAATTCTTAAAATTAGTGATTTGAGTAGTAGTTGAATGTGTTTGTATAAAAAAACTATTCCACTGAAATTACTTTTATTTTTTTCATTAAGTTGTTTGTTTGGGAGTGGAAATAAATTGGATATGTTTTGATGCCATTTAGCAATGAAGTTTTGAAGTGAAAATATGTTAATGTTATATATGTGGCAGCAATGCAGATGGGAGTTAATATCAGTCGGAAGATCTTGTTGATCTTTGAAATGGAAGGAGTATTCTTCTCGTCGTATTCCAAAGATGATACGAGTTGTCAAATTCAAAGAAAACCAGATTGGGAGCTTGGTGATAAATCCTACTTTTGTAGGCCTTTTCAACTAGAAGTATTAGAATACTGCCTAAAACATTATGATGTTGCGATATGGACATCAAATGTTACTAACAAGTACATTCGACAAGTACTTGAAAAATCAAATATTGATACAAGTGACTTTCAATTCATATGGGATAGGTCCCATTGTCACTTGCAAACAAAATTCAAATCATGTAGTATGATACGGTTTTATGAGAAACGGCTAAGCGACGTGTGGTCCCAATATGGAAATAAGTACACAGAATCAAATGTATTGCTAATAGATACATCAAAGCCTACTTCTCAATTCCTCGGATATCGGTCAAACTGTATCTTAATAAAGGCTTATATAGGACATGAACACGATACTTGGCTTGTGCAAGTTCTATTCCCCTTTTTAAAGACACTTCATCGCATCAAACAGAAACGCAACTACATTCGAATGTTCAATAGAACATTGAGTTCTTTGTATTAAGTGAAGATATTATTATATGGAAATTTGTTGACGATTACATTGCAATATTTCAATACAAGTTGGACACATTTTTTAGTGAATTAATTTGTATGATTTTATAACTTTTATAGATAGATGATAATTGACAATGATATATAAATACAATTATTAGTATTATTTATGATTGATTTTAGATTGACAAGTTTTTGCATCATACAACACTTGATTTCCCCATTCAAAATATTTTCTAAATTTGTGCTCTTAAATCAACTATTTGTAATTTAAATCATCTCATAAAAGCCAACAAGGCGTGCAAGAAACTCTCTTTAGTTTTATTTATCTATATGTATTAATACAAGTGCATTACAACACTTGATTTCTCTATTCAAAATATTTTTTAAATTACATACTCTTAAATCAATTATTTGTAATTTAAATCATCTCACAAAAGCCAACAAGGAATGAAGTTCTCTTTAGTTTTATTGATCTATATCGATTAATACAAGTGACACACAAATTTTGAATTAAACCTCCGTCTATATAAAAGCACATTTCTTACAAAAAATATTACTTCAATGATAATGAGTGCTAAGTGTACTAGAATTTAGATTGAAGCATGATGAGTCATAGATGAATGATTTTGAAAGGTATAGGCATTTGATTTCCCAATCTATAACTTATTGTAAATGTGTATTCTTAAGTTAATAGTTTATAATTGCAATAATCTCATATAAGCCAACTGGACATGAAATAAATTATTGACTGTTATTAGCCTATATTCATTAATATGAGGAGTTTATCAATGCAATATGTAATTTTTGAAATAAAACCCCATATAATTGAAGTTGCAATTGTTTTAAAACACAAATTAATTGCTAATGAGTGCTAAGTGGTATTAAGGGTAGTACGAGATTGGTCATAAGTGAGTGACATTGAACTATAAGAAATTTGATTTCTCATTTCATTTTTTTGTAAGTTTGTATTATTAACTCAATTACGATTAATTGAAATAATCTCATAATAGCCAACAAAGCATGAGATACGCTCTATCTTTTATCTTCTTGTATGCATTAAATGAATGTATAAATGTGATGTATTTTTTGGAATAAAATACAATGTAAAAACATTCCACAAGTAGTTGAAAAATCAAATACTGATACAAGTGACTTTGAATTCATATGGGACAGCTCTCATTGTCACTTGGAAACAAAATTCAAATAATGTAGTGTGATACAATTTTATGAGAAAATGTTCAGTGATGTGTGGTCCAAAACAATGCTCAGGCCGACAATGCCGCAAACGAAGCAATTCCCCTTGGAAAAGGGATTCTTAAAATCAACAACGACCATGTCCTGGATCCAATCCCGTAACATTATGGGTTCGACGTTTATTTGGGAGCTACTCGTTGGCAGGAACCTCATGACAAGTGGAACGATTTCCAGGCGACGGATGGGAACTCTCTCCACTCGCAACGTGGCAATTCCAAGTGTGATAGCCATTTCTAACCGCGCCACCCCTCCTTCCTCGCATCTGAACGGGCGCTCACCTCACCTCAGAATGATGGCGTCTTCGTCCCTGCGGATGACGTACTGGAGCAGTTACGCAGAAAGATCTCCCATGCTAAGGAAATCTCGCATCCTCCTCCCGTCAAGCGTGCGAAGTCAATTTCACCTCAGCACAGAGATTTAAGTGCCATAACTTCCAAAATATCGCATCCTCCTCCCGTCAAGCGTGCGAAGTCAATTTCACATCAGCACAGAGATTTAAGTGCCATAACTTCCAAAGGCTTTGGGCTCACAGGGCCCACGATCTGTGACATGGACATTTGGGGTACTGATTACCATGCGGCTCCCTCTCTCTGTAATGAACGAAGGCATTTATGGAACTGTACGAGAACCATAAGCAAGAGCATGAACATGTGGTTAAAAGGGCCACGTCTCATCCTGAAGGCTCTATATCCGCATTATGGACAGAGAAATGACTCCAGCACCTCCCACAAAGCGCCCCTCAGCCCATCCCTGAATTCGAGAGGCATTTCCAAGATGAAGGAGGTAGACTCAGGTTGGCACAGCTATTGGGAGCTCTACGCTTCCTGCAATCTGGTTCCTCAGAAAAGCGATTGGAACCCGCTGGACAAAATGGCTCACTCAGAGGACTCGGCTGCGTCATCCCCTAACCCGCTCCTTGAACTAGAAGCAGACATTAGGACCCTTCGCCGGCGTGTACGAAGACAGGGGGAGTTCATGCGACAAATAGATGTGCAGGGAGGACACCGGTTGGATAGAATGGAGGACGAAATTGGAAGTTCGAGAGCAGAGTTTGCAGAAGCTCTTGAAATGCTGGAGACGAGGGTAACCGCTGCCATCGAAAGCATGAACAAAAGGCTCGACAAGATGGAAGGAGTTCTGGTGAAGCTGCGTGAAGACGCAGGCAAGGTCTCAGAAGAAGGCAATCGCTCCTCAAGGGATTAACACCGACGCCACCAGTCTGTCTTCCAACCCTGCTGTTTTTTGTATGTCTATTCCTAGAAAGACCTGTTTTTGTTAATACACAGGCATATGCTTTCCTAAAAGTCCTGAATATGTATAATCACAGGCATCTATTGCTTTAAACAGTTTCCAGGATAGTTAGTTTACAGACTTTGAAGTTGTAATTTTGCTTGTGGCTCTGCCACCCCTTTAATACAAAAACTAACCGCTTGTGTCAAAAAAAATATTATTTATGATTGCCTTAAGTTTGACATTTTTATGCATTACACCACTTGATTTTCGCATTCAAAATATTTTTTTAATTTGCGTTCTTAAATCAAATATTTGTAATTAAAATCATCTCATAAAATCCAACAAGGCACGCACAAAGTTTTGTAAATGTGTATTCTTAAGTTAATAGTTTATAATTGCAATAATCTCATATAAGCCAACAAGGCATGAAATAAATTATTGACTTTTATTTGCGTATATTCATTAATAAGAGGAGTTTATCAAAGCAGTATGTAATTTTTATTGCTAATGAGTGCTAAGTGGTATTAAGGGTAGTACGTGATTGGTCATAAGTGAGTGACATTGAACTATAAGAAATTTGATTTCTCAATTCATTTTTTTGTAAGTTTGTATTACTAACTCAATTATGATTAACTGAAATAATCTCTTACAGGCCAACAAAGCACGAGATATGTTCTATCTTTTATCTTCTTATATGCATTAAATGAATGTATAAATGTAGTATGTAATTTTTGGAATATAATACAATGTAAAACCATATAATTAATTGATAATGAGTACTAAGTGGACTATTTAGACTCATTCGATATGTGCCATAAATAAATTCAAAAGAGCATGGGGTCATATATAAAGTTCAACTAAAAGATTTGAAAAATATGTTTCAACATCTATTTCTTCGACATTTAAAAATCTTATCATTTTCTTTGCCTTTTGGTGAAAGTAATTCTCGGCCATGATTTCTTAATTCGATTTCTTCACACTTTCATTGTGTATGTATAATGTTGTACCTAACAACTATCCCAATTTTGACGAATTTATAGTTATTATTTGGTGACATCAATACATTTCTTATAATTTATTTTATTTTAATTTAATATTGTGATTTCCTTCCAATCATGCTATATTATAATATGTTATTTAACAATGAAAATATTTAATATGATACTTTGTTCACTTCAAATATAGATAGAGATCTTCTTGTAATAAAACATGCAATTATGTGTGCAACTTAACTTCATTCATCCTACATTTTATATCTTCATGAATATTTTTTCTCACGATTCAACAAATTACAGATTTTCATATACTCCTCCTAATTTATGGCATACCGAACTAGTTATAAATGACACAACATTTCATTTTTTATGATTGTATATTAAAAAAAGTTGGAGTAAATAAAATTTGTGATCAATAAAAACATTCTTTCTAGGATTAGTTTTTCCAATTTTAATGGAATATTTCTTTAATGCATAATTTTTACAAATTAAATGAAATAAATAAAATATTTACAAAAAAATTCAATGTCATAGAAGTCCTTGTAATAGAATTTTTCTAGATTTAATGAAATAGGTGTTGTAGAATTCATGCGATTTGAACACGAGGCAATGGTGATCGATCTAGCTAAATAAATAGCACTAGGTGGAGATACCCGATTTGGTGATGTAGCCAATGAATTTGAATATGTCTAGGAAGATTCATGTCACAACTATGTCCATGGGAATCATATTCTTATCCTTCCTCAATGGTGATTTATCAAGAGTTTTTATGTGATATATTCATATTGTTTCGGCCTTTGTTTGAAGGATCATCCGTTGTTGTACAATCACATACGGTGGTAACATATATCCAGAGAATGGTAACACATTCTTGCAAAGGGAAACCAAAGAGTCTCTTGGTGTCTCGAAAGTTGTTAATGGAGGTTGACGGATGCAACGAAACTATAGATGTGACATGCTTCTCACATTAGTGATATGACAATATCTATCACAGTACTTGTTTTACAACACATAGTTACCAAGCTTGTTGTAGAAACAAGTGTGAGTAATTTTGTAGGAAGACTCTTGATTTAAAGGTTTTATAATGGTAGAGAAAGAGTTACTTTTACCCAATGGATATAGGCATTATTTGATAATTTATTTAGATGCATAAATATCGTCCACTTGGTATACTTTTTCCTTGATGTACTTAATTCCTTTCCACAGTACAGACCCTTGTTGGATTCCCAGCATGTGCAGGAGGGATTTTATGTTTATCTATTTATTTGTTTAGAGAACTAGATCCCTTATGGATTTGTCAAAATCATCCCAAGTTTCAAATGTCGAAGCCCAAAATATCTTTAAGCAAGCCCTAAAAGAACATGGGAATGCTCTTGCATTGTTTCCTTCACCCCCTTATGAAAATTAGAGAGCACAAAATCTTGGAGGAATATTAATTTTGGTTAAAGAGATGAATCCATCACGCTCTTCATCCATCCCATAAATCGTTAGGACTTTAATTACCCTACAAAAAAACAATTTCATAACCATGGAACCATATGTAGGATTCAATCCTATTTTTAACTTTGGAATTTGCCAACGATGAAAAGAAAGCTAGATCAAGCTTGCTAAGCCAATATTTTAAAATCCATTATTGACTTTTCCCCGTTTTCATTTGTTATAATGGTTATATTTCTACCCAGAAATGTTTGGGTAATAACCAAATGTTTCCACTAAGAAATGATTGTCAAAATGTGTGCCCTAATAAACCGGAAACCAAAAATTTCATCATTAGAATTAATAGGTAGAGTTTTATGATAGTTGATGAGTTATTTAGAAATTATGACACATCTGATCCATGTTGATTGGATCCCTAGGAACCTAGATTTGGATCTATTAGAAGTAAGATACATAGTCTTCTTAATCGAACCTAATTCACCATAGCTCTACTAAAACCAAAATGTGGTACTCTAAGAATCTTACACTACCTTATTTGCATTGATGAAAAAAGACCTAATTTCGCCATCATAATTTCAATGAGAACCAAATGAAATCTTCAGGAAAATATGAAGGCAATTAACCAAAAAGTACATCTAGTAAATCAATGAATTAACAAATTCACTAACTTGGTGTTCGAACAAATGTTGAACAAAAAATACAATAACCTCTGGAAATACAAAAAAGAGACTGATTTAATTAAAATCCCTAACGATTTCCAAATTAGGTTATACTACATTTTCTTCTTTGAAAGAAAAAACGAAAAACTATTTATCTTAAAATCCTAAGAGTATCTATAAAAGAGATGGGTTTCTGAAATGTAGAAAGGTAGTGTAATGTGCTTTGCTCACTTAGGTACAAGATTTGGGAATACTGTGGTGCATTGTTTCCCAGGACGAACCCTAAATTGCTCTGAACTAGGGTTAGGGTTTTGACAGAACCTCAAGCTACCCTAACCTCCTGTATTTCTTACCAAATATTCCTGTGCATCTTGTATTTCAGATTGAACTCTAGTTGCTTCAGAATACATCGAGACAATATATCAACTACCTTTCATTCATGTTTCCAACAACTCATCCTTGATGAAATTGGATTTGATTGAGTGATTTATGTTGGGCAGAGTTTTGAAAAAACACTTTTATTTATGGGTTTCAAAATATTTTATATTTGGATTTATTTGGGAGGACTAGATATGTTAATTTCGGGCTGTTCTGTGTTTCTGTTTAATAGAATGAGATTTAAACAGAGACATAGATTCAATCAATATCTTTAAACAAAGAAAAATAAACAGACAAATTGAACCAAAATTCATGATGAATTCCAAAGAGAATGATATTTAAAATAGACATATATTAAATCAAAATCCTTAAACACGGAAAGAAAAATGACCAAAATTCTATACCAAATATTTAATTTAATACATAACTAAAATGGATCCTAAACCCTAACAAAATCTTTAATTTGATGCATAGCTAAAATATATCTCAAACCCTAAAAAAAAATAAGGAAAATTAATAAAAAAATTATGAGTTGAGATTTGATAATGAGATACCTAGAGTTGTAGCAACTATATGGCACAACTATGCTCCATCTCTTCTGGTGCCAAAAGATTCCAAGACGAAGAACCCCAAATTGATTTGTAGCCTCCATTAATACAAATCTAAATATTGGGTTTTGATTTCAAAATAGAGTCCCCTCCATCACCTTTGAATTCTGCCTTCAATCAACTCATTTCAATCCAATCTCCATATGATCCCTTAAACCAAATTCATTCTATGTAGACTGTAAGCCATAAATATATTGCAGCAAGACACATCTTGAATATGTGTTTTATGTACCCATCCTTTGAAAGTTGATTTGTGAGTGTAAGGATCAATGTTAGAAAGTGCTAAGCCCTGATATCTCTGTTGAATTTGAAAAAAATTGATCTCATATGCCTGACCTTGTCCAGGCACCGATATGGCTGAGGGAGAAATGTAATGGGTCTAGCATGTTTTTTTGCACGTGAGGAAAGTAGAGCCACAACCCAACACTACCTGAGAGACTACGCTCAATGACAACATCTACGCTGTGTGCAAGGAAAAAAAGGCCACACACCACCTCTTCCTGGGACACTGTGCTAAATGAGGGTATCTGCACTTCGTGAGAGGAAAAGATTGCCACACACGACCTCTATCCAGGACACTATGCTGAAAGAGAAGGAGGGTCGAGGGTATTTGGAAAAGTATTAATGAATAGTAATGGCTCTAGGTAGGAAATGTTTATTAAACTATGTAAGTAGTTGGAAATTATTTTTCAACTTACCATAATGGTTAATGTTTAATTGGTGGGACTCAAAATAAAGTGGTATAGATTTAATACGTAAGAGATGGGAGATGTTTGACACATAAGGGAAAACTATCTTAAATTAATGTCTCAAAAGACCCCTATGTGTAGTAGTGGAAACATGCGATCATTAGAGTGTGGGACACATAGAAAATATAATTTGTAGAACCACCCATCACAGATGGTATAGTCCAAGAATGGAGTCTGATTGATGACTGTAGGGTCCTGTAATGCAACCCATATTTATTAAAAGTCATAGTTAGTAGCATACTGATCTTTCCATGTATCATAAGTAGCACAACAAACCTCTAGTATTTGGAGCACTGGAATGGGTGGCCTGTTGAGGAGATTGACCATCTTGTTATAGGTTCCATTATTGTATCTAATAACGATATGGAATTGTTGAATGTAGGATTCCCATTTAAGATGCGTTTGTTACAGTATCTTGGACTGTGAATTAATTAAAATCAGTGGCTGGTGGTTTGTATGTAGAATAGTCTCCTTTCCCAACAGATAATGGCGCCATTGCTTGAGAGCTTGCTCTAGGTTGTACAATTCATTGTCATAGGTGCTATAGTTTCTCTAAGCATCTGAAAGATATTATGAGTGCTAAGCAATATAATGTCCTCCCTGTTTAAGCATTGCGCCAATAACATATTGTGAGGCATTTGAATCAATCTCAAATGGTTTAGAGAGGTATGGAAAATGTAGTACTGGGGAATAACATAGAGCTTCCTTGAGACAAACAAAGTGGCTGGTGTCTTATTCATTCCAAGAAAAGGTGGAATTACTAGTGGATAGATGATGCAAAGGAAGAGCAAGCTGAGAGAAATGTAGGACAAACTTACGATAAAAATTTATGCCACCGAGGAATCTTTTTAATTCGTTGGCAAAAGAAGGCATTGGCCACTATTTCAATGCTTTGATGCAGGCAGGATCAAGTTGAATACCTTCTAAGTCGAAAAGAAATACTAGGTAAGGAACTGAGCACTGCCCAAAATATGACCTCGATTCTTTAACCTACAACTTCTGTTCTCTGAGTATTTCGAGAACATGACAAACATGTTGATTGCGGGTTTCACATGTCTTACTGAAGATTCGAATGTCATCTAAGTATATAATAACAAGGCCACCCAAGTGCTTCCTGAAAATATCATTGATGAGCCTCAAGAAGGTGGCGGGTGCATTAGTCAGTCCAAAAGGCATGAACTTCCACTCGAAAAGACCGAATTTCATCTTGAATGTTGTCTTCCAAACATCTATTAGGTTTATTCAAACCTGATGGTATCTTCTTGTCAAATCCAAATTAGTGAACAATTTAGAACCTTGTTGGGTGTCAAGTAACTCCTCAATATGGGGTAGGGGGTAGGGGTTCTTCACCGTTGCCTTGTTAAGGGCCCGATAATTAGTGACAAGGCGCATTTATGGGGTGTCTTTATTGGGTATTACGAAGGCTGGGGAAGCACAAGGAGAAGATGATGGTTGAATGTGTCCTGAGTTTATTAGTTCAGTCAAATGATTTTCAATTTCCTTTGTTTCCTATGGGGCAAGGGGGTATGTAGGTGCATTGGGTAAAGCAACACCCAGGATGAGGTTAATATAATGGTCTATGTAGCGAGAGGGGGGAGTCTAGTAGGGGGTTGGAATACATCCAAAATTTCTTGGAGGAGAGGAGACATGGATTTTGGGATGGGATGAGTGGTATTGTTTGGTTGAGTGGGGTGGACCATAAAAAGAGAGACACATTGGTTGAGATGGACATGAGGGATTTTTTCTTTTTTTGGCTTGGGTTGGGGTGGGGCTACGGTAAGGATATAGGTGTAGACATCCTTGGTAAGTTTATATTTGTGATATTAGGCTGTATAAATGGAATTATGTTGGTCATGGTAAGGGAGGCCGAGAAGTAAGTCAGCACAATCTTATGGTGATAGACCACACAGTACAAAGTCTTTAAATTGAATGATGGAAAATGTTACCAGGAGGCGATGAGAAACCAATAGATGGGGACCATCCTTTTGGACCCATCCTAGATGATATGGTTTTGGGTGAGGAGTAGTGGGTAGATGGAGGCATTGCACTAGCTGTTGTGAAACAAAAATTTTCTAGCTGTCGTTGTCCATGATGAGCAAGGCCAAGGAATTTTTGATTTGGTAGTTATCAATAAAGAGCTGTAGGGTAGACGAGTTGGAATCTCCAGATGTCATTAATATCAATGAGGGATCTACTTCCGTAAGATTCTCAAGAGAAACCTCATCAATGTCCTCTATAGGTTTTGATAAAGAATATTATGTGAAGAAAGTTTTGTTGGTCTTGAGAGATTTTAAAACGCAACAATCTGAAGTGTTGTGGGAATTAGTCTTGTGGAAGGAACACCACGGTGTATTGGCTTTTTGGTTGGTGGGACCAGTGGAGTGAAAGTGAGATGAAGTATTGGGTGTGGGAGTTTGTGAAGTAGAGCGATTCTTTTTGGGATGGGATTGAGGAGTACGACCCCGAGGAGCTACCTTCCTTTCGACTGCAAATGGTCTTTGAAAAGTTTTATCTAATGTAGAAGTTTCAAATAAATCAACTTCTCTACGCAACTGAACCAATAAACGAGAATTAAACTTAAAGATTAATACCTCTTCTAGGTATGGAATGTGGAGCAATAGTCGAATCTTGGAGAAGTATTCAATATAGGCTTGTACCCCTTGTGTAGGTAGTTGGTGGAGCTGGTTCCATCAGATACATAAATACTGAAGATACCTGGGTGGGTAAAAACTGTCTCTCAATGCTTCACACATTTGAGCCCAAGTGTTGATCAGTTGAGAAGAAGAAGACTCTGTTGAGGCTCTAATGTCTATCACCAAGGTGGCCTTTTCCTGCTCTATGTCCCACCAAGTTTGAGAAAGTCTTTCCAACTATAACATTGAAATATGTACATTTATCTCTTCAGTAAGGGTTGTGCAAGTCCTAAAATAGGTGGAAAGGCTGTGAAGCCATGATTCCACAACATCTCCATTGGTTTGTCCAGTGAACTTAGGGAGCTGGAACCAAGTATCTAATTGGAATAGATCTAGGTTGGTCTATTGTTGCATCCTCATTAACACATTGAGAGAAGATTTGAGGTCCTAGACTGGATTAGAGGCATTTGATTTAGAATCAGTGTCTAATGGATCTCTTCTAGGAGGAATCTTATGGAGTACGCAGTATTGGAGGTGAAATGCTTGAGACAAATCTAGTTTATGCTCCGTGTTGAGTACATAGGGTGCAATGCACTGGGGCTTGTGAGCTTACGAAACAAAGGATTTACTAGAGGGAGAGATATGTGGGCATGAATATTTGTGAATCTCCTATATATGGTGGAGATATGTGAGTGCCTTGGGAAATAAGCTTTGTGAATCCACCGTCAACTATAAGAAACCCTGAGAAGGCTATGAGATCTACCAAAAATCATGAAAAACTGTGTAGAAAAAAAAAAAGATGTTTGAAAACCCTATTGAAGATCTTTCTCTTTTGTTGCTTCTCCTTTGGATCCCGGAGCTCTGATACCAAATGATCTCCCATAGGAGGATATATGGCCTCTTCTTAGGTAGATCTGCACATAATAGAGCTGCTCAAGAAACCAAACATGGTGCAATACCCAGCTGTAGCACCCCTTTTTGTTCATTGGGAAAATATTCTCAAAATTTGATGACATCAAATAGTTTGGGTAGCCAACAGATTAGGCTAACTCACCTAGGTGGAGGAATTCAAAAAGAAGGAGATACATTGAAACCATGAGGAATGGCACACTGGCTTCCAGAGGGCGCTAATGCTGATCCAGAGAGTTGAGAAAATGTAAGAGGAAACACAATAAAAGGCAGAGGGTGCTAATGCTGAGCCAAAGCGTTGAGAAAATGCAAGAGGAAACACATAAAGACATAGAGTAGGCAGAGAGGAGCTATAAGGAGGTCTATCATTGCAGGAGGAGGCGTCCGACCTTAACCTAGAAGCAAAGAGAAGAACAAGAGAAGAAAAGTACCTTTGTCAAGAAGCCCATTTGTATTGGATGAGAGGTTCACCTTTTATAATAAGGGACCTACTTATTTACATAATATATGTTCTAATACAGATTAAGAAAACTTAGGTTAAGCTTATTACATGATTCCCTGTTTCTACTATGGGCTGCAAAGAAGACTAGCTTCTTTGTGGCCCACATATACTATTTAGAATTTGTAATACTACAATCTTATCTCAAACATTCCAAGCAAAAGGAAATGACATAACCAAATGGAAATTGTATTCATCCTCACAAGGGCATAAATTACACCAAGCAAGACCTACATAAAGCGTACTTGGCCGAATGTCACATGTTAGAACCTTGTTGTTTAGGAGTATCCCCATAAATATGTTGGTCTTAAATGGGAACTTGAAACACCATATTATCCTTCATCGTCATTTTGGTTGCTCCAAATCCTCTTCATCACTAAGTACAACATACCAAATATTGGAGGTGTATTTCCTATAAAGGTGCTTTAACCAGAGGAGTGATTCTTATTTATCCTTGATCGTAAAATGGAAAGTTGAAAATAAGTTGGTGAAGCAATACCCATTTTTCGAATATTCTTCTTTAAATCATAAAAAGGCACTTGACAACTAGGCCTAATCTAGATAGTAAACTCCCCTTGATCATAAATCTATAATCATTGTTGGTCAAGAAAAGCAGAGGCAAGACATACATAGAGATACATCTCTATCTCACACTTGGAACAATTCATGAGTAGATTAGAACTCTTCTTTATATTAACCTATTGAAAACAAGAAATGTTTTACATTAAATTATATTCCCATTATGAGACATTATCAAAATGAGATATCGTACATTCCAGAGGCATATTCATCTGTCTACTCAGATTTACAAGCTTTATCTGGAGTATTAATTTCCCATCCACCAAACCTAACATTCAATTCAATATTAACAGAGGAAGGAGAGAATGCTTCTACCAATGGTCACCCTTAATTTTAAACATAGTTTTCTACAACACTTAAAAATTTTACAACACTAACAACGAAAACCTTTGACTAATATGATTCAACATTTACAACCATACAATTGGAAATGCCTCTATGGGTATACACACCAATAGTTTTAGGAAGACATTTTAATATAATTTCCTATTGGACTTAGTATTAGCTAGTCTTAAAAAATAAATCACAAATAATTTAATAATTTTTTTCATACTTGGAAAACAGGTTTCATTCACGAATTCCTATAATCTTTCTCATCTTCATGCTTTTCTTCAATCTCACTGCCTTCATATATTCTTTAGAACATATGGCAACATCAGTATATGCATCTTTTTCATGTATGCAATTATTTTTTTTTTTGGCACATCTTCAAAGTTCTCATTCATATCCATGCTTGCAATATTGTTACCGTCATTTCCTACAAACTTACAAACAAGTAAATAGTCAAATAAATCAATAGTATCTTTCATATTATGATGTTCCATTTGTGATGGAAATTTTGTTGCTATGCATGCAACTTTCATAGTTGCGTTCTCTTAATCACTTCATTCTTATGTTTCAATGTCACCAATTCAATCAAATACCTAATAAGGTACAATACAAGGAAAATACGTTCTAGTAAATGTTTTTGCAGAAGCTCCTATTAAAAGATCCCAAATATCTATTTATATCAGAGGTCTCTAGTGGAGGTGACTTGGTGGAGGTTTTAATGGATGTTTTTTAACACTGCTTTTATAGATGAGAAATGCACATTGCACGTTAATTATAGATGCACCAATGTGTCTGTAACGTACCCAACTTCCCTTTCAATATTGCAAGGATTTGAGGTGTAATTTTTTTTTTATCGACATCATAAATCAAGGTATTAGTTATATAAGATCATCATGTACTTTCGTCGCAAGTAGCATTGCATATAACACTTGTTCAATCCCTACAATCCATAAAACTTATACATTCAACATGATTAACCATGCTTGTATAAAGATCACTATTAATTCACAACCAATACTCTATAGTGTTATATACAAAGGTGAATACCCCCTTTCAATAGCAATCATAGCCCCAATGATTATTACATCATCAAAAATCAAAGTAACATCTTAAATGTAAACCTATGTAATATACATTTACCACTTACCATTTTAGATCACAAATATTTAGAAGAATAAAACACATAAGATACACATAAACAAGGGGCCAATATGTGTGGTTCACCCTTCTCTATGGGCTATGTCCACCAATAAATGTCACATGTATTAATTATCAACAATAGAGGATTACATTATGCGACACAGTGTGTGCCATAATTCTACTTTCGCAAACCTCTCATAGAGAGCACAATTTCCAAAACAAACATCCATCATTCTCAGAGGCATCACATGGACTCTCTCCCAGGATTATCACAACCAGATAATTATAATTTATACATTGAGACACTGTGATGCAAGAGCATCGAAGCCTAGGCAGATCAATCGAAGTTAGTCGACATGAGGAAGGCCGACCAGAGGGAGTGTCGACGACCACTAGTGCAAAAGATCAGATTGGCTTGTCAAAGTCAATGACTCGAGCAGGAGTAGTCGGGATGTGACCGATGGACGCAGTGAAGGTCGAGAGTCAACATGTCAATGGTCGATAGAAGATGGAGTTGTAGCGGAGACGTCGAGGGTCGACATGAGTCGAACTGTGACACCGACAGGTTTGTGCATGAGCCAAGCGAGGAGGAAGGGTAGGACTGGTGAAGCCTTGAGTTGTGAAGGAATCCAACGAGTAAGTCGAAGTTGAGAGACAATATAGTCGACATGACGGATAACTGTAGTCTGCCAAAATTACACGTAGAAGTCAAATAGAGTACTTGGAAATTTTTTGAGGTTGCTAAGGAATTTATTGGTAGTTGTTGTAGCTGGGTGAGGAGATGACCGATGTCATCACAGGAAGAGATTGTGCAACACAGAGCAGAGTTCAGGGAGAAGATAGGTAGATTGGAGGGAACAGTCACACGTCTTCCGAACGCAGAGAGATCGAGCCATAGCTCAGAGTTCTACAGTGAACCAGGAGAGGGTGATGGTCAACACACTAAGATAGCACACAGTTACTTCTATATTGTATTTGGATAAGGCAGACAGTTAATTAGTTCTTTCTATTCCTTGCATTTTGGATTGTAACTGTTCCGATAGAAGTGATATAAGCGAGCTTTTGGCATCTTGTTTACATCTTGTCTATGTCAACGTGTGTGTTGTGTGTAATTTTTAAGCAAGAACCTTAGTGCATAAGGATCCTTGCATCAAGTGGTATTAGAGCTATAGCATCCTGAGATTTGAAGGATAGCCATATCAGAGCGGGAAAGAATCCTGTGAGCAGAAGAACGTCAGTGATATTGAGCCTACAAGTGTGTTGAACAGCTCCAGCTACGGTTGGGTGGAGTTGTGCAGGACTTGTTGATGTCCGGTTGCAATTGGACGATTGGTAGTTTCAACCGAGGTTGAAAATGTCTCACAGAGGCGTTAATGTCCGAGGACGAAGAGTGCATGGCACAACAGTCACAGTTGATTGTTAGATGTTCGACAAGTACGTCCAAACAATGCAAACTTTGACAAATGAAGTTTCATCGATCAAAGAAATCCAAAGGCGTGGTTGTATTCCTAATGCATTAGACCACATCAATGAGGAAGTCGAAGAACTGGAACCATGGGAAGTAGCAGGAGAAGAACCAGAAGAGAAATTGATCAAACTTCTGACGGATATGAGAGTTCGGACAAAGATAGATGTACGTACCTACTTAGGAAGCCTGGATACATAAGACTTGATCGACTTGTTCAAAAAGCGGGAGAAATACTTTGACATAGAGCAGATCGAGAATCCTGAACGGGTTAAGACTGCATGTTTGAGGTTGAAGGGTCATGCCTCATTGTTGTCGGACAATGTGTAGGCTAACAGAATCAAGATGGGCAAGGAGAAAATCAAGTGCTGGGATAGGATGGTCACCAAGATGAAAGGGAAATTCCTGCCAAATGACTATGTGATTTCGTTGTTCAGGAATTTGCAGAACTTTCGACAAAAAGAGATGCCCCTGAAGGAGTACACAGAAGACTTCTATAGATTTTCGATAAGGTTGGGTTAGACCGACGAAGGAGAAGAATCTGTCGCTAGGTACATGAATGGCTTGAAATATGCCATTCAGGATGAATTGAGCATGTTAAGATTCAAAGCAGTTGGTGAAGCCTACCAGTTAGCTCTGAAGGCAGAACAGAAACTATCAAGAAAATCCGCAGTGACAAGAGGCAAGATCACTGGTCGGGGTGTGAAGACTGTTTATGGGAAAGGCCAAAGTAGCGGTTACAGAAAGGAATCTGTCGAAGACAATCGACGAACGAAAGGGACATCGACAAGGGAGAAAATGCAAGAAATTCGATGTGATGTTTGTGAGAACCGCGATTGAGGTGTGTATGGTCGAAGTGGTCCATCTGTCAGAAAAGGAGTTAACAGACCAACCATAATTTGTTACAAGTGTCGTGGAGTGGGACATAAGGCTTATGATTGCCTAGAGAACCTACATGCTGCAAAGGAGTCGAAACCCAGACGTCGAAGAGATGAGCAAGTCAACGAGAGAGAAGAGTCAGCATCTGACAGCAGTGAGGATGGTGAGAAGAAAAGTCAGGCCATGATAGCCAGGAAGTCACTAGTTTTGGACGACCAATGCGACGACAAAGAGTTGGCACAATGGAAGGAAATCTTTTGAACCAAGGTGCAAATCAGCGAATGGCATTGCAAGACCATAGTTGATGGTGGAAAAACTAAGAATATTGTGTCGACAGAAGTGATTGACAAGGAAAAGTTAAAGTGTCGAGAACACCCACACCCATACAAGATCTCATGGTTGAAGAAAGGACATCATGCGAAGGTGACCAAACAATGCCTGATTAACTTCATACTTGAAGGATTTGAAGACAGTGTACTGTGCAGCATAATCCCAATGGGCGTGTGCCATCTATTGTTAGGGAGACCATGGAAATATAATTGGAAGATGATCTATTATGGTCAAGCCAGCACAGTCAGAGTGTGGAAGAATGGCGTGCAACGAACTCTTAAGCCGAAACCCGACAAATAGGTCGACTGTAACCACGACGACAATGACTTTTGGGTGAAGTGAGTGCTGATGTGTTCAGTGAAAGAATTCCTCACGGAGGAGGAAAAGCAGTTGGGGTGTTACGCTATCATTCTAAAAGGGACATGTGTCGAGAGGTCGACAATGGAGAAGATTTGGGTCGAAGTCGGAAAGATGCTTGATGAGTTTCGAAGCATAATAGCCGATGAGACACCGACGGGATTTCCGCTGACAACAAGCATATCCCATCAAATCAACTTGATTACGGGGTCGAGTCTACCAAACAAAGCACCACATATAATGAGTCCGACAGAAGGTTAGGAACTCAATCGACAGGTCCAGGAATTGTTGGAAAGAGGGTTGATCAGAGAGAGTCTGAGTCCATGCACGATACCAACAGTATTAGAGCCAAAAAAGGGTGGGGAATGGAGAATGTGTATAGACTCTAGAGCCATCAATAGGATCACGATCAAGTATCAGTTTCCATTACCGAGAATGGATGACTTGATGGATTTCCTGAGTGGGGCGAAGTACTTCACAAAGATAGACCTGAAGAGCAGTTATCACCAGATTCGGGTTAGGGAAGGAGACAAATGGAAGACAACATTCAAGACAAAGGAATGCCTGTATGATTTGTTAGTCATGCCATTCGAGTTGACTAATGCACCTAGTACATTCATGTGATTGATGAATGAGACACTGAAACCATTCTTGGGAAAGTTTGTCGTAGTCTATCTAGAAGACATTCTAATTTTCAGTCAAACCAAGAAAGAACACTTGGAGCACATTCGATAGGTATTGCAGAAGTTGCAGGAAGAGAAGATGATGGTGAACCAACAAAAGCGTTTCTTCATGAAGGAAGAAATGTTGTCCTTGGGATTTGTAACTTCAAGTAAAGGGTTGGTGATGGACCCAGAAAAGGTGAAGGCAATATTGGATTGGCCGGAACCGACAAGTACAACTGGAGTAAGGTGTTTCCATGGAATTTCCAGTTTCTACAGGAAGTTCATTCGGAGATTCAGTTGGATTTGTGCAACTTTTACAAAGTGCATGAAAAAGAGTGAGTTCAAGTGGATTGAAGAAGCCGAGCGATCTTTCGACAAGTTGAAGGAAAAGGTCACTGAGAGCCCAGTGTTAGCGCTCCCAGATTTCAACAAAGTTTTCCAGGTCAATTGTGACACGAGTGGAATGGAAATTGGAGCAGTGTTGAGATAGGAGGGCCGACCAATTGCATTCTTCTATGAGAAGTTGGATGATGAGAAGCGGAAATATTTGGTCTATGACTATGAATTTTATGTTATTGTCCAGGCATTGAAGAAGTGGAGGCATTATTTGTCGCCCAAGGAATTTGTATTATACACAGATCACAATGCACTAGGGTATCTGAATACTCAGCCGAAGTTGAATCAGTGGCACATGAAGTGGGTCGAATTCCTACAGCGATATACATTCATGTTGCGACATACGTCGGGCAAGTCGAAAAAAGTTGTCGATGCGCTGAGTCAAAGAGTTTCATTGCTAAACACGACAATATATCAGACAATGGGAATAGAGTCAGTGAAGACAAAATATGAGACGGACGAGGATTTTGCGAAAGCATGGGAGGCTTGTTGTGAACCTTGGAGTGTCGACATGACTCCATACTTGGATTATTTTATCTAAGAGGGATACGTATTCAAGGGACAACAGTTGTGTATTCCTAGAGGGTAAGTAAGGGAGAACCTAATCTGAGAATTGCATAGTGGAGGATTAACAGGTCATTTTGGCATCGACAATACCAAGGCATTGGTTGAAAAAAAATATTATTGGCCAGGAATGATGATAGATGTCAGAAAGTGGGTTTGACAGTGTAGATTTTTCCAATTGGAAAAAGGGAGAAGTCAAAACACGGGGTTGTATACACCATTACTTGTACCGGATACCCCATGGGAGCACCTAAGCATGGATTTTGTGCTAGAATTTCCAAAGATGCAGCATGGAAGTGACTCAATCTTTGTTGTAGTCGATAGATTTTCAAAGATGGCACAGTTTATTCCATGTAGAAAGACAAGTGATGCCACAAGCATTGCTGTACTTTTATTCAAGGAAGTATTCAGATTGCATGGGTTTTCGAAGAGTATCACATCGAACAGAGCTACCATGTTTATAGGACATTTCTGGAGAACCCTATGGAAGACACTGGACATGAGGCTGCAGTTTAGCTCGTCATATCATTCACAGATAGACAGATAGACCGAGGTGGTGAATAGAAGTTTGGGAAACCTTCTAAGGTGTTTGACAGCTGATAGACCCAAGCAGTGGGAGAATGTGTTGGCGCAAGCAGAGTTTGCATACAACAATTTTGTGAATCGGTTGACAGGTTTGAGCCCATTCCAGATTGTTTAGGGAAGAATCCCACCTAGTGTGCTTGATCAAGAAAAGCACATATGCAAAATCATTCGCAGAGCATATGAAAGAAGTGCATGAAGATGTATGAAAGCATATAGAAAAGAGTTTCGCGGCATAGAAGTTGAGATCCGACAGGAAGAAGAGACTGTAGTCGTTCAATGAAGGAGACTTAGTCTATGCACATTTGCGGAAGGAGATATTTCCGACAAGGACATATAATAAGATGAAGCTGAAGAAGATTGGACCATGTAAGATTCTGATGAATATTTTGGACAATGCTTATGTGTTGGAGCTTCCAAATGACTTGAGCATCTCACCAACGTTCAACGTCTCAGATTTGCACAAGTTTGAAGAAGTTTCAAGTAGTGGAAGCGTGGAAGTTTCAAACCTCGACTAGACAGAGCAAATTCCAGATCGACAGAAGGAAGAAATCACAGAAGTAATAGAGGAACACGAATTCGGGAGTACATGCAGTTCATGAAGGAAGGAATACTTAGTGCGATGGAAAGATAATGAGTTGCAGGACGTGACATGGATTTTCGAAGAAGAGTTCAGAAGACTGACAGAGGAGTCAAGTTCTTTTTCACCTGGGGAGTTTGATGCAGAAGCATCAGGGCCTAGGAAGATCAGTCAAAGTTAGTCGACATGAGGAAGGCCGACCAGAGGGAGTGCCGATGACCACTAGTGCAGAAGAACAGATTGGCTGGTCAAAGTGAATGAGTTGAGCAGAAATAGTCGAGATGTGACCGACGGAGGCAGTGAAGGTCGAGAGTCGACATGTCAATGGTCGATAGATGATGAAGTTGTAGTGGAGACGTCGATGATCAACATGAGTCAAACTGCGACACCGACGGGTTTGGGCATGAGCCAAACGAGGAGGAACGGGCCGAATGGGAAGGCCTTGAGTTGTGAAGGAATCCGATGGGTGAGTCGAAGTTGATAGACACTATGGTCGACATGACAGATTACTATAGCCTGTCAGAAGGACGTGTAGAAGTCAAGAAGAGTACTTGGCAACAGTTCGGGGTTGCTAAGAAAGTTATTGGTAGTTATTACAGGTCGGTGAGGACATGAAAGATGTCATCATAGGTAGACATTGTGCAGCACAGAGGAGAGTTTGTGGAGAAGATAGGTAGATTGGATGGAACAGTCACACGTCTTCCGAACACAAAGAGATCGAGCCATAGCTTAGAGTTTCGCAGTGAACCAGGAGAGGGTGACGGTCGACACACTGAGATAGCACACAATTACTTTTATATTGTATTTGGCTAAGGCCGACAGTTAATTAGTTATTTCAATTCCTTGCAATTTGCATTGTAACCGTTTCGGTAGAAGTAATATAAGGAGCCTTGCTTTACACTGTCCCTTACCCAAGGGTTCCAGTGGGCAATGCAATGTGTGTGAAAATAATGGAGGCATGGCTAAAGAAATAGAACCCGCTCCCTGTTTCTAAAATCTTCGAGGCAAAATATGCAGCTCTCCACCTCTTCTGTAGTGCTGTACTCAATGTTTCTCTCAGAATTCGCAAGGGTCATCTCCCATCGTGCCCGACGCGGCGATCGTGCCAACCTTATATGATCTACATACAGTCGTAATACAATGAAAGCAAAACACGCCATGAATGCTACGGCCAGTACCGTGAATGCTTTTATGATGTCAACGAAAATCCCATACTTGCTCCTGGGTTCCCTGAATGCTTGTATGATGTCACCTAGAATCACAAGGATGACAGCGAACGCATCGTCCTCCATCGCTATAGGTATCGGTGACGGCCACTGCAAATATCGTTCAACAAGTTCGCGGCTAAATGCGTCTAATCTTTCTGATATTGAAGATTTGATTTCACAGATAGAATGTACGGCTAAATGCGTCTAATCTTTCTGATATTGAAGATTTGATTTCACAGATAGAATGTAAAGAATGTAACACCACCATTGTCTTGTATTTATACTTATAATAGAAAACTTTATTTAGAATATTTAGAATTATTTTTTATTTTTATAAGTTATAAGCCGACATGATTTTTTATTAATTTATTTTATGATCTATTATAAACAAAAAGTTTTATATATTTTTTTTAATCTTAAAATTTACAAGAATGTAGCCCACCTTGTACCACTTACTCTATAAAGGGAATCCGCTCCTCAAATAATTTAAAAGGGATAGGCTCCGAATTTACATTTGCCTCTAATCAAATATATGACCAAGTTAGAGTCACAAAAAATATATAGAGATATAGAGTTACATTTCATAGCAAATGTTAAAAGTATCACCACAAGAGTTCTGCAACATTTTTTGAACCTTTTCCAACATTAAGTTTATATTATATGGAATGTGTGCTTGATGTGTAGAGTAATACAACCAACATCTATAATATCACCTCCCAACTAAGATCCACCATCAAAGTAAGCCTAGGGATTACTCATAACAATACTTTTTTCCATTGGTTATTTTGGCATTTTTATTATGACCCATAAAATGCATTCTTTTATTACGTTTACGATTTGAATTGATACAACAAATGTGAGCTATACCCTATTCTCAAAGAATGAAACATTATGTACCAACTTGATCCCCTTGTTATGATAAGAGGGAAAGCACTTAAAACATTGGTCTTTGAATTGCCACAACATATTCTTAGACCATCCTTAATTGTGCCACCCTTCCATATACTATTTAGAACTGTTAATACGACAATCTTATCTCAAACATTCCAAGCAAAAGGACATGACATTACCGAATGGAAATTGTATTCATCCTCACAAGGGCATAAATTACACCTAACAAGACCTACAGAAAGCATACTTGGCCGAATTTCCCATGTTAGAACCTTTTTCTTTAGGAGTATTCCCATAAATATGTCTTAAATGGGAACTTGAAACACCATATTATCCTTCCCCGCCATTTTGGTTGCTCCAAATCCTCTTCGTCACTAAGTACAACATACCAAATATTAGAGGTGTATTTCCTGTAAAGGAGATTTAACTAGAGGAGTGAGTCTTATTCATCCTTGATCATGATTCATAATATGCAAAGTTCAAAATAGGCTGGTAAAGCAATACCCATTTTTAGAATATTCCTCTTTAAATCATAAAAAGGCACTTAACAACTAGGCCTACTACAAAATGGAGGAATTTTGATGGTATGCCTCCTAATCTAGTAAATTTCCCTTGATCATAAATGTAGAATCATTGTTGGTCAAGGAAAGAAAAGACAAGACATACATACAGATACATCTGGAGGAATTTTGATGGTATGCCTCCTAATCTAGTAAATTCCCCTTGATCATAAATGTAGAATCGTTGTTGGTCAAGGAAAGAAAAGACAAGATGTACATAAAGATACATCTGATACCTAGAACATTTCACGAGTAGATCAGAACTCTTCTCTATATTAAATTAATGAAAACAAGAAACCTTTTACATTAAATTATTTTCACATTATGCACCAAGTCTAGATACATTCTCAAAATGACATATGGTACCTTCTAGAGGCTTATTCGTATGTCTACCATAGTCTTCTACAACACTTACAAAATTTACAACAACACTAACACCTAAGACATTTGACTAATACGCTTCAACATTTACAAGCATACAATTGGAAATGCCTCTATGGGATTACAAACCAAGAGATTTAGGAACATATTTTAATACAATTTCCTATTTGTCTTAGTTTTAGCTAGTCTTACAAAGTGACTCACAAAAAAATTTAATAATCTTTTTCAGCCTTCGAAAAGACTTTTCATTCACTAATTCTTCTAATATTTTTCATCTTCATGATTTTCTTCAATCTCAATGCCTTCATAGATTCTTTGGAACATATGGAAGCATAAGTATATGCATCTTTTTCATGTATGCAACTCAATTGCTTTGGCAATATTTAAAGTTCTCATTCATATCCATGCTTGCAATATTGTTAATGTCATTTCTTACAAACTTACAAACAAGTAAATAGTCAAATAAATCATTAGTATTCTGATCTTCCATTAGAGGAGATCTAGCCTCTTCAGCTGCACATACTAGAGCGTGGATTGCAGGTTTGGAGGCAGAGCGTGAAGACTAGGGAGTGAAAAATCAGCATGTAGGTGGAGTGTGGGTGCAGGTCCTAGAGCAAGGAGTGAATACTGGGGCGTGAACGGTGAGTGTGTAGGTGGAGTGTGGTTGCAAGTTTTGTAGAAGGGCGTGAAGGATGGAACGTGCAGGATGGGCGCATGTTATGGAGAAGGGATTGAAGGAAGAGCAGGAAGTTGGGCGCGCACGTGGAGCATGGACGAGGGCGTGCAGATGGAGCATGGAGGTTGGAGCGTGGAGGTGAAGCATGAAGTTGGGCATGCAGGCTGAGCTAAAGCTGGACATGGAAGAGGGCATGAAGTAAGGCGTGAAGGAGAGTGTGAAGGAGGAGTGTGAGCTAGGTCGGGAATTTTGTTCGTGAATGGTGAGCATGAGACGCAGTAGCTTCCAAAGGGTGCAAGAAGAGAGGAGCCTCTAGGAGTTAGGTCATTCAGAAAGGAAGCTGCAAAACCGACAACCTTAGAAGCCAAGAGGAACGGCAGAGGAAGTACCTTTCTTCAATAAGCATGCTTGTATTAGATGAGAGGTTCACCTTTTATAATAAGGGACCTCTCATCTTATTTACATGGTAGATGTTCTGACTCTAATATTATTACATGATCCCCTATTTCTACTATGGGTTGCAAAGAAGACTAGCTTCTTTGTGGCCTAATTCCTCCTTGTTTAGATCTCAAAATGTCCCTAATTCCATGAGAAGATGAGGAAACAAACTTTGCACCATCTCATATGTCATCCACTTTTCTTGAGCTAGAGTTTGTCGTTCGCATGCCAGGATGTAGAAGTTGTAAGCCCGGTGGTGAGTAGAATGGGTCTTTATGTCGAGCTGAGAAGGAAGGTCGAACGATAGGAATTTTCCCCAATATTTTCTAGAATTATGTAGGGGGCATATCTAATGTGATGTAGTTTATGATGGTGTCCTTTGAAGCGATTCTTATCCAAATGTAACCAGACTCGGTCTCTAAGATGAAACGAAATGAATGTCCATTTAAGATGTATTTTCTCTTGTATCTTCGACTGTAAATTAATGAAAATCAGTGGATGGTGGTCAGTATGTAGAATAGTCTCCTTTCCCAATAGATAATGGCAACATTGCCTCAGAGCTTGCACTAGGCTGTAGAATTCCTTGTCATAGGTACTATAGTTTCTCGTAGAATTTGAAAGAGATTATAAGTGATAAGCAAAAAAATGTCCTCCCTATTTAAGCATTGCACCAATAGCATATTGTGTAGGTATAATTTTAAGGTCCTATACTTATTTAAAAGTGTATAAACCTTGGCGAATCATACTAAGTCTTAAAATGTCAACTATAAAATATTTGGCAATATTTTTCTAAAAGTATTTCAATTTCTAAGGATTTTATATAGTTTATATAATAATTTCGTGATTTTTCGAGTGAAAAAACGCTTACCCCATAAAAATTGGGCGAAATGGGGCTTCAAAAAATGCAAATTGGCGAACTGTTTTTTGGAACAAAACAAGGAAAAATAGCCCATGGGCTAAATTTTGCCCCTAAAATTATCCTCGATATTTTGAGGAATCTCACTCAATATAAAATGGTGGATAGAGGCCTGGCAAACGCAGTACTGGGAAAGAACATATTTAGCTTCTTTGAGGAAAGTTAATGGTTGGTGTCTTATTTATTCCAAGAAAACGTGGAATTTCTATTGGATAGTTAATGCAACAGAGGAGCAATCTGAGAGAAATGTAGAACAAACTTACGATAAAAATTTATGCCATCGAGGAAGCATTTTAATTTGTTGGCCAAAGAAGGTGCTGGCCACTATTTCAGTGCTTTGATGTGGGAAAGATCAGGTTGAATACCTTCTGAGTCGATAAGAAATCCCTAGTAAGGAACTGAGGTGCTGTCAAAATATGACTTCTTTTCTTTAACCTCCAAGTTGTGTTCTTGACGAACAAGCTAAAGGTGGATTTCCCATGACTTACTGAAGATCAGAATATCATCTAAATAGATCATCACAATGCGACCCAAGTGCTTCCTGAAAATATCATTTATGAGCCTCATGAAGGTGGTGGGTGAATTAGTCAGGCGAAAAGGCATGACCTTGTTAAATTTTCAGAATTTACTTCAATCTGATCTAGGATCTTAACTAAGAGAACACCATGTACAACAAATCTACAGCATATCAATCATGGACACAATAATGCAAGCACACAAGAGACACGGAGTTTACTTGGGGAAAACCATAAAGGTGAAAAACCCCAATAACTTCCTCAGAGATAGATAGAGCAATGATACAACCAGAATACAAGAGATAGTCTTCTCCTAGCAGCAGAGCCTCCTCCTCACAAGTGTGCCACTTTCCGAATAAGAGAAGTGTGTGAATGAATGATCAAATAGAGATCTCCCGATCTCTATTTATACTTGTCCTGTACTGTCCAATAAACTAATGGGGCCTACATGTCTAGCTTAACCCATGGTTAACTTAATCTGGGTCGACCCCACACTTGGTGGTCTAATAACCCATCAAGTATAAGTTACGACACTTACAATATAAATGATGACACTTCCGTATAGAGGAATAATAACATCTCTATAGGAATACAAACACTTCCGTATAGAGGAATAATACCATCCCTATAGGAGTACAAAATACATATATGAAATACATGGATGAAATACATTCTGAAGTAACATATACATCGACACTCCCTCTTAACTAGGAAGGTATTTCTCGACACAGGTCTTCTAGTACAAGTCTTCTTCTCTGGATCATCATCTACGAATCATCATTCTTGCATCATCATCATCGTCACTGCTACTGCTATCTCAATCAATCTTTGAATCTACTCGTCATAGGAAGTTATATAGAGCTAGTGCTATTTCATACTGGATGTAGGCCCACCACCTGTAGGTCTTCATCCACACTGGCCATACTGTGGAAATCTCAGGACTTATTACGTATGTCACAAAACCTCGAAAGAGCATCCAAGGATGTTACAGGTACACAACTCCGACCTGTAGGATCTCCGAGGGCCATATTATATATGACCTCAACATAAAACCTCGCAAGAGCATCCCAGGATGTTACAAGCACACAACTCTACCTATAGGATCTCCCAGGGACATATTACATGTGGTCACCGCAAAACCTCACAAGAGCATCCTAGGTTGTTACAAGCACACAACTCTACCTATAGGATTTCCCAGGGACATATTACATGTGGTCATGGAAAAACCTCGCAAGAGCATCCCAGGACTTATTACGGGCACACAGCCCAACCTATCGGATCTCCCAGGGACACATTATATATATGCCCTGTTACTAGCTTGTGGTGGACTATCTTTCTTACATGCTCAAGCACAGTCCAACTCAACTTTGCAATATCAACATGTGGGAAGAACATAATTGATGGAAAATTTGACAGCTCAGAGACATATGCATCTAAATGTTTCCTCTTTTGTTGCAAGGATATAATAAGAAAACACTGGAGTATAACTGAATAAAAAATGGAAATCTTCATCCCTTTGACACATGTAGACTAACAAAATCATATAAAGAATTTAAAAAACCAGAAAAGTTGAAATTGCCAATAACATTTCAGCAAATCTCGAACAGTTTTAGCCTCTGTAATGATAACTCGGACCATTCCATATAATCAATCAACACAAGTTACGTTCTGCACCTTTTCAAACTAAACGTCGAGTATCTTGCAAATTAATTTGGTTTGCATCCCATCAATTTGTTCTTTAAGTTAATTACTTATTGGACACATGTTGTACTTCCATTAATGGACAGAGGTTGGGCAATGAAGCATGCAATAAGATTTAGATAACCCTCCAAGGGGATGGGTCAAGTTCAATTTCAATGGAGCTTCGAAGGAGAACCTGGGTCTAGTAGGGACATGGAGCTTGCTTGGGGATGAGCATGGTAACATCCTAGGTATGTCTTACAAATTTTTGGTTTATGGATCCATTAAACAGACAACAAAGATTGAAGGTTGTTGGCTTTTGGAGTTACTCTGAAAATGTTTAAAGTTTAAACCATGTTTGGGGGTGCTTCAAGAGATTTGGGGTTACTCTAAAAGTGTTAAGAGTATGTTTGAGTGTGCATCATGAGATTTGGGGTATATGGTGTATGATTAGCCACTAGATGGTATGTGATGGATTTGCACATTGGGGATGGCTTACCCCATGATTGCATGACCTTATTGGGTGCTTGCATGACATTCTATAATTCTTCATTGAGGCATTGGAGATCTTCAGGGAACTTGGCAACATTCTACATGTACATGCTGGCTAGATGGAGGAGGTTTCTTGCTTAGAGAGTGCCCTGCATTGGAGGAGGAGCATTTGGCATTTAGGAAGAGTGCATTGAGACCTAGACAACATGGGGTAGGTGGGATACTTTCATGGAGGCATTGAATTGACTTGGGGATGCTTGGGTTGCAAAAATGTTTATGTACAGGGGAGTGGACCTGGTAGAGCACTTGCTTAGAAGGAGGATTGAAGCCCTTGGAGACTTCAAGGAGGAGAATTGGACACATAGAATGCCCTTGCATTGGATCCCTGCTTATTTAAGACATCACCTTGGAGGTTGACATGTACCCTTGGAGTGTAGTGATTCACATGTGTGAGCTTACTTGTGGCTTTGTAGATTGCTTGGAAGGGTTTAGGCCAAAATATGTAATATGCATAGAGGTAAAGGAGTCCTTTCATCCTTCTCATCTCTGTTCATTAGTTTGTGTGAGAGATGTGACTAAGAAAAGTGCACTACTGTTCCTCTCTCTAGTTCATATTCATTTTTACTTTATCTCTCATGTTTTGAAGTTGTTAGGGTTTCTTGGAGATTAGGGTTTTGAGAAATAACCCTAGGTTGTCCTTGTTGAAAAGAAAAAGAAGAGGAGATGTCTTGCCTTGGAAGTTGGAAGACATGGTTTTGTTATACTAGCTTATTGGGTCTCATTAGTGTGAGCTAGTGTTTTCATCGTTTTCCCTATATGCTAGAGGATTGTACTAGCCTATGAATAAGGCTATGTTATGTACATTTTATTCTTTATGCACATATATGAAGATTCCAACTATCCAAAATTGTCTCTTTTGCAAACTTTACTTTCAGCATCTATTTCTTAATGTTTTGGTAATTTCCAGGACTTGTTTGTCTTGTTGATTTGACATAATTTGAGGCTGAAATTGTTAAATGAGTTAACAATAATATTGAAGTAGATAGGGAAGATTTGTTGCTGTATTTACAGCTCTCATAAGTGAATTTCAGATCTAGTTTATGCATGGTAAGATTTCCCTGAAGGGATAAAACGTTTTGCACACTTTGGTATCTTTTCTTTTGAATTGCCTAGTGGATTGCAATAAGAGGTAAAATAATGTCCGTTGTTAGTGATGTTCTATTTATATTCCATAAAATCCCTAAGTTTGAAAATTCATAGGGTTAAAATCCAGGTTACCTCTAGGAAAGAGGTGAAAGTTTTGCTTTGCATTAAAAGTAATAAAACATACGAATTCTACATGGTACCGGAGGTTTTGTGGCATACATCATTCTAGGTGTAAGAGGGAGTTGGTATTTTAGACGCATTGTCCATAAGAGGTGTACTTGACTTTGTTTAAGGTTGATGGGTGCAATGTAGAACGACTCCACCAAGACTCGTGTGTAATCACGAGTTTGCCCGAGTAAGAGCATTCCATTCTGCATTTTATGGATTGGTAAAATTAATGTTATCAAATAGGAAATTTCTATCTATTATCATAGTGGACATTTTGGCAAAAGATCATTTCAGAATATGAAAGAAATGCCAAGCTAAATCATTTCATTAATTTATTGTTTGTTGATATTCAAACATCTTCCAATAAAAGGATAATGGAGTCGTTATCCAGACCCGTAAACCAACATAAATTTTGTTTGGATCATTGGAGTCCCATGCACATGACCATGATGGACTCTATAAACAGCTAAATCATAAAAGAATTTGCAGTTAATACCAAGTTTTAATTTCCAGTTTGTTTAAAAATCATAGATAGAAGCATCCTACCAGTAATTCCTATTATTAAAAACACTGATGATGTGTCAAATACATTTACAAGTTATAACATAACCCCCTCTTATCCCACCTACCTCTGTATTGGATGGCAATTTAAGCACTGTGAAATTTGCAAATATGGATATTCGGGATCAGTTGGAAGGCCTTATTTATCAAACTGCAAATGCTGATACATACAATCTAATTAAAACAGAGTTTTCCAACCTAGGGCATCTCACATGGCTGCATTCCTATGTCCTTCATGAGGTAATGCATTGTGATGGTGATCCAGCTTGTTTGTATTTAATATTTTGATGGTGATCAAGCATGTGACCATTAGAGAAATCTTAGTGGTATCTATTACTGCAAATTCCATTACAAAATATGTAGCGTTAACACTGAGGAATGGTGATATTGTTTCATGAACATCAAAATGGGGAATATATATGGAACCTGGAATATATATGGTCTCTGAACTACACAATGAAAATTGGTTAAATTTAAAGGATATTTTGTCATGCTTACCTTGGATCCATGCTATTCATGTGTATTCTATTCATGATATTCTAGAAACAAAGAACAAGCCCTCCTCTCGTCCGCAAGCTCCGAGTCCTTATTCTCTTTTTTCTTGGAACCCTTGTCGTAAAAACCCTCAAGGGCCTGTTAAACCAGCCAGGAAATATCAATGTCACTCTCCAGCACCCATGGCTTCTTGGACCTGACCACTGTAATATCTTTTCTATGGTCCACGATGAATTTACAGGGACCCTCTGTATCCATCTTCTCGTAGAGGAACTTTGGGCCATTTTAACTCTTTGATTTCCATGGCCGCGAGGGCCGAGGCCTTCTACTCTTCTAAGTGGGCGAGATAGATATTGTTTGTTGGAGACAGTCGATTTCTTTATTTTTCCCAGCGATTCCTCCATTTCTTTTGTTTTGAGCTCCATATGTTTTCCCTTCTCCAGTTCTTCGGATTTCTTCTGTAGCAATGCGTAGTGGTCTATAAGTTCCTTGCATTGGAGGATGCATTTCTTTGTAATGACTCTTTGGGTATCCTGAACTGTAAACGCTTCCTCTCATTGTTTCTTGTCCACCTCCATTGAATCCATCTGTGCTGTGCTAAACCCTAAACCCTAAGTTCTTGATGCTATTGATACTATCGGTAGCGAGGATGTGATTCAACTATGAAATTATCTTTCGACTAATCATTTTTCCCTTTCCATTTATTTGTTTAAAGAGAGTTTTGTCAAATAAATGAATCTTTAGAAAAGACTATGAGGCTTGAACGGTGTGAACCAAGGTTTTATTAATGTAATTTTCACAAATTTAAAGTGCTTGTCATGAGTTGGATTTCGGGAAGATGTGGTTGTAGTGGAATTATGGATTGGTACTAAACACAACCAATTTTAGAGTCTCGAGCTCTTAATTACTCACATTTATAATTGTCTCAAATTGAGCCATTAAAAAACTTCTTTTGGTGTTCTACTTCAATTTAATAGGTAGATTGTTCAGGCTTAAACATACACAAAGTTGTGAGGCTTCAGTTGTTGACATAGGCTTGATTCCATTCCCCTCCATACCATATCTATATGCTGTCGCGACAAGTGTTGAACAACAAAAATTGATGCCCCGACCCTGGTGATGCTAGCGTTGCTAACTCGCTGGGTATGGAGGATATATTTTTAGGCTTGGATGGCTACACTCTCTCTGGTTTGAATTAAGTTTTTGGTTGGTTTTATAGGTATTTTTTGGTTATAGGTTTATTATAGTCTATTTTTGCTTAGTGGATTCCTTTTGTACATAGTTAAGAGTAAATAATTTTCTCATGGTTCTAGTTTTATTTCAAGACTATATTTTGCCTAGTGGCTTCCTTTTGTACATTGTTAAGAGTATGTAATTTTCTCATGGTTCTAGTTTTTTTGGGTAACATTTTGTACATAGTTAAGAGTAAGTAATTTTCTCATGGTTCTAGTTTTATTTTAAAACTATATCTAGTTACAACTTCCTTTACTACGCATAAGATCATGCTGATGGCCCAATATGGTTGTTGCATAGCCTTTAGAAGTAGTTTTTCTATTTAATGAAGTGTGCTCCAACCTGAAAAAATACAATAGAATAGTTTTCATTTTAATGAAATTAGTGTTCCATATATGTAAAATTAATGTATTCAAATGATGTTTTATTGAAAAGATACTGTTTTTTCATGTAGATATTAAGGAATGTTCAATTGTGTAAGATTGTAAATTTCGATTAGCGGTATTTATTTTTTGTACTTTTTTAGGGGAAGGGTTTAGTTAATTTATACTTTTAGATTGAAGTACAGTTATTCACTTTACCCGGAACAAATGCACTTCCAATTGAAATTATGTCCCACCCTTCAAATTTCACCACTGCACAGGAGACCATGTTGTTAACCATGTGGTATTGCTAGGCTAGGTGTTTCACATGAAAATAAACATTGCACAAAATCCTAAACCCCAATAGAGTAAAAAGTGGCATTGTTGTTAGCATGGCCGAACCTCGAAGATGAACATAACCCATCACCATCATCCATGGTCATTGAAGAATGCACGTCCGCTAAGCCTATTTAACTATTAGCTAAAATAAAACTAACTCTATTTACAACGGCTTTTACTATGCATAAGATCATGCAAATGACCCAATATGGTTATTGCATAGCCTAAGTAATTTAGTCTACTTAGTTTTTATGTTTAATGAAGTGTGCTCCAACCCAAAAAATTACAATAGAATAGTTGTTATTTTAATGAAATTAATGTTACATATATGTCAAATTAATGTATTCAAATTAGGTTTTAATGAAAAGATACTATATTTTCATGTAGATATTAAGGAATATTTTTTTTTTAAGATATAATATTTTATTATTATTTTGTCATGGTGTTTAAATTTAAAAATTGGATTTTGGAAATGATTTTCAAAACTTTTAATTAAGAAAGGAAAAAAATATTAGTATCAATGGATTTATAACATATAAGTTTTGATATATTATGAACCTTGTGTTAATGGGTAGCTGTAAAGAAGTAATAATAATTTATTTTCAAAAGCACAAGATACTAAATTGGTGAATGATATCCCTTTACATGTGACATTATATAACGATCTGATTATTAAATTTTATTAGTTATACATACCCTAACCTTATTTAGATTTGAACATATAACCTCTTTAAAAAATATTTGTAAAAGCTATAAAAAAACTAAAAGAGATCACTTTGATGAGGAGTTCACCTCTTCGTCCAACAAAAAATCTTGAATTTAAACTTAACTACAAAGTTTATCACAATAACTCTTATATGAGTGACATTGCTAAATCTCCATTCTTAGAATTTGAAATGAATAATAGATGCTTTATTTGAACTTCTTAAATCCAACACAAGTTAGGGAAACATCACTTGTGTAAGAATTTGTCTAAATTTTAACGTAGATAATTTTAGATTAAATGAATAAACTGTTATAGATTGATATTTAATGAATAAATTGTGATAGAGTGGAGGATTCTAGCTAGACTACTCAATTGTGAAACCATAACTTTTAGGTGTTGAGTTTCTCAATTATATTATTTGAAATATTATTGCCCAAAGGTTGAAGTTTCTTATTTATCAAAATAATATCAAAATATCAAAATCTATAACAATACCTAACATGTTATAAATATTGATATAAATTCATTGAATGGTGAATAATAAAAAAAGAGTGCGTCTTGCAGGCTAATATTTACCCATAGTTACCAAGTTTTTGGTCGATTGGCCACTAATTACCCATTTTTCTACTAGTGAATAGAGCATTAGCATCAACCATCCTAAATCCTGAATGAGTATCACTTGTCCATCAAAATCAATACCACGTTCCCTTGTCCCCTAATTTTCGCCTTGCCTCTCGGCCTCCATCACCTCTACACGAAATGTAATAAAATATACCATAAATAGTTGCATTTCCATATAACATAATTAAGCCCCCTTGGCCCCTTAATACATGGAAATATATTATCTCATTTATGTATCATAATTTATTCCCCAATATGAATGGACGTGATATGATATTGCCTACCAACTGACCCCCTCGTGCAAATATCTAAGACTCGACTCAACCACATGTAGAAGAAATCATCTATAACTTGATAAACTATGTGCAAGACATGATGTATTATCTAGATATCAACTCACCACACCCAAGGCCCTAATTAGACGTCGAGAAACCCCTAAATGAGCATCTCAATGATTCTCCTATCATCTAACACAATAGGTATCGGGATGGTCTCAAATAAATGATCCCTTAGAAGACACGTATTGAAAAAAAAATCCAAGTTGTGTACTATCAATGTTACAATTTACTAAATTTTTACACTGCAAATGGATTCGGAGAACCCCAATCTAGTAAATTGTACAAATTCATTATCAAAATTATAATTTTCCATTGCCGGAATGACACAACTAAAAATGACCACATAAATGACCAATTATTATGTGGTCAATTTTAGTTTAGTTCTTATCTCTTGACCAAATTGGTTATTTATCTTGGTCATCTTTAGTATAGTTATTATCCCATGACCAAATTGGTCATTTATCTTGGTAATTGTTTGTCCGTTCACTTAAAATTTCTCAATTTTGGTCATTTATCCATTGAAAAAGTTGCGGGTGACCAAATTTTTTGGTCGCTTGGTGACTTATCTCTCATTTTGTACTAGTGAACATATTCAAGAAGGATCCTTTGATACCTGCAATAATGCTCAAAGAACTCTCTTCATGCTTCCAAATATTTTCAAGCCATAATCGGCTAGTTTCTCTTCCAACACCCCATTAAATTGGTCAATGTAAAGCTATGGAGTATCAATGACAATACTTCATTCTCAACCATATTTGGGTTATCCGTTCAGAACAAAATGATTTTCCATTGTATTTTTTCGTGGCAATAAACTAGATTTTGCTTTCAAAGTCTTAAACAAGCATTGATTCTAAGTGGAGCAAAAAGCTCAACGAAATTTTTTTGAAGGTTTTTGTCTTCTTAGCTGGTGGATTGGTCATGTTTGGGAAAAATGTGCATGGAAACTCTCCAGACTTGATGATCTATGCAACAATTTAAGATTATGAAAAGGTTATTCAGTGCAATTTTCATTGATTGCATTATGCTTGTACAAAATCCCCCCCAAGGCTAGAATCCATGTTATTTGAACACGAGGTAAAGGTGATCGATCTAGGTAAATTAACAACACTGGGTGGAGATATTTGATTTGGTGATGTAGCCAATGAATTTGAAGGTGTCTAGGGAGCTTCCTATCATAGTTGTGTCCATGGGAATCAGATTCTTATCCTTCTTCAATGGTGATTTATCAAGAGGTTTTATTTGCTATAGTTTAGTGAAATTTTCATTGATTGCATTATGCTTGGAAAAAAATCCCCCCAAGGGTAGAATTCATGCGATTTTAACACGAGGCAATGGTGATTGATATAGATAAATGAATAGCACTAGGTGGAGATATCCGATTTGGTGATGTAGCTAATAAGTTTGAATATGTCTAGGGAGATTCATGTCACATCTATGTCCATGGGAATCATATTCGTATCCTTCCTCAATGGTGATTTATAAAGAGTTTTTATGTGATATATTCATATTGTTTCAGCCTTTGTTTGAAGGATCATTCGTTGTTGTACAATCACATACGGTGGTCACATATATCCAGAGAATGGTAACACATTCTTGCAAAGGGAAACCAAAGAGTCTCTTGGTGTCTCGAAAGTTGTTAATGGAGGTTGATGGATGCAACGAAACTATAGATGTGACATGCTTCTCACATTAGTGATATGACAATATCTATCACATTACTTGTTTTACAACGCATAGTTACCAAGCTTGTTGTAGAAACAAGTGTGAGTAATTTTGTAGGAAGACTCTTGATTTAAAGGTTTTATAATGGTAGAGAAAGAGTTACTTTTACCCAACTGATGAAGGCATTATTGGATAATTTGATTTAGATGCATAAATATCATCCACTTGGTATACTTTTTCCTTGATGTACTTAATTCCTTTCCACAGTACAAACCCTTGTTGGATTCCCAACATGTGCAGGAGGGATTTTATGTTTATCTATTTATTTATTTAGAGAACTAGATCCCTTATGGATTTATCAAAATCATCCCAAGATTCAAATGTCGAAGCCCAAAATATCTTTAATCAATCCCTAAAAGAACATGGGAATGCTCTTGCATTGTTTCCTTCACCCCCTTATGAAAATTAGAGAGCACAAAATCTTGGAGGAATATTAATTTTGGTTAAAGAGATGAATCCTTCACGCTCTTCATCCATCCCATAAATCATTAGGACTTTAATTACCCTACAAAAAAACAATTTCATAACCATGGAACCATATGCAGGATTCAATCCTATTTTTAACTTTGGAATTTGCCAACGATGAAAAGAAAGCTGGATCAAGCTTGTTAAGCCAATTTTTCAAAATCCATTATTGAATTTTCCCCATTTTCATTTGTTAGAATGGTTATATTTCTACCTAGAAACGTTTGGGTAATAACCAAATGTTTCCACTAAGAAATGATTGTCAAAATGTGTGCCCTAATAAACCGGAAACCAAAAATTTCATCATTAGAATTAATAGGTAGAGTTTTATGATAGTTGATGAGTTATTTAGAAATTATGACACATCTGATCCATGTTGGATGGATCCATAGGAACCTAGATTTGGATCAATTAGAAGTAAGATACATAGTCTTCTTAATCGAACCTAATTCACCATAGCTCTACTAAAACCAAAATGTGCTACTCTAAGAATCTTACACTACCTTATTTGCACTGATGGAAAAAGACCTAATTTCACCATCATAATTTCAATCAGAACCAAATGAAATCTTCAGGAAAATTTGAAGGCAATCAACCAAAAATACATTTAGTAGATCAATGAATTAACAAATTCACTAACTTGGTGTTCGAACAACTGTTGAACAAAAAATTCAATAACCTATGGAAATTCAAAAAAGAGACTGATTTAGTTAAAATCCCTACTAATTTCCAAATTAGGTTATACTACATTTTCTTCTTTGAAAGAAAAAACGAAAAACTATTTATCTTAAAAACGTAAGAGAATCTATAAAAGAGACGGGTTTCTGAAATGTAGAAAGGTAGTGTAATGTGCTTTGCTCACTTAGGTTCAAGATTTGGGAATACGGTGGTGCATAGTTTCCTAGGACAAACCCTAAATTGCTCTGAACTAGGGTTAGGGTTTTGACAGAACCTCAAGCTTCCCTAACCTCCTGGATTTCTTACGAGATATTCCTGTGCATCTTGTATTTCAGATTGAACTCTGGTTGCTTCAGAATGCATCGAGACAATAGATAAACTACCTTTCAATCATGTTTCCAACAACTGATCCTTGATGAAATTGGATTTGATTGAGTGATTTATGTCGGGTAGAGTTTTGAAAAAACACTTTTATTTATGGGTTTCAAAATATTTTATATTTGGATTTATTTGGGAGGACTACATATGTCAATTTCGGACTGTTCTGTGTTTCTGTTTAATAGAATGAGATTTAAACAGAGACATAGATTCAATCAATATCTTTAAACAAAGAAAAATAAACAGACAAATTGAACCAAAATTCATGATGAATTCCAAAGAGAATGATATTTAAAATAGACATATATTAAATCAAAATCCTTAAACACGGAAAGAAAAATGACCAAAATTCTATACCAAATATTTAATTTAATACATAACTAAAATGGATACTAAACCCTAACAAAATCTTTAATTTGATGCATAGCTAAAATATATCTCAAACCCTAAAAAAAAATTAGGAAAATTAATAAAAAATGAGGAGTTGAGATTTGATAATGAGATACCTAGAGTTGCAACAACTATATGTCACAACTATGCTCCATCTCTCCTGGTGCCAAAAGATTCCAAGATGAAGAACCCCAAATTGATTTGCAGCCTCCATTAATACAAATGCAAATATTGGGTTTTGATTTCAAAATAGAGTCCCCTACGTCACCTTTGAATTTTTCCTTCAATCAACTCATTTCAATCCAATCTCCATATGATCCCTTAAACCAAACTCATTCTATGTAGACTGTAAGCCATAAATATATTGCGGAAAGACACATCTTGAATATGGGTTTTATGTACCCATCCTTTGAAAGTTGATTTGTGAGTGTAAGGATCAATTGTAGAAAGTGCGAAGCCCTGATATCTCTGTTGAATTTGAAAAAAAAAATCTCATATGCATGACCTTGTCCAGGCACCGATATGGCTGAGGGAGAAATGTAATGGGTCTAGCATGTTTTTCTGCATGCGAGGAAAGTAGAGCCATAACCCAACACTACCTGAGAGACTACGCTCAATGACGACATCTACGCTGTGTGCAAGGAAAAAAAGGCCACACCCCACCTCTTCCTGGAACACTATGCTGAAAGAGAAGGAGGGTCGAGGGTATTTGGAAAAGTATTAATGAATAGTACTGGCTCTAGGTTGGAAATGTTTATTAAGCTATGTAAGTAGTTGGAAATTATTTTTCAACTTACCATCATGGTTAATGTTTAATTGGTGGGACTCAAAATAAAGTGGTATAGATTTAATACGTAAGAGATGGGATATGTTTGAAACATAAGGGAAAAGTATCTTAAATTAATGTCTCAAAAGACCCCTATGTTTAGTAGTGGAAATAGGCGATCGTTAGAGTGTGGGACACATAGAAACTTTAATTTGTAGATCCACCCATCACAGATCGTATAGTCCAAGAATGGAGTCTGATTGATGACTGTAGGGTCCTGTAATGCAGCCCATATTTATTAAAAGTCATAGTTAGTAGAATACTGATCTTTCCATGTATCATAAGTAGCACAGCAAACCTCTAGTATTTGGAGCACTGGAATGGGTGGCCTGTTGAGGAGATTGACCATCTTGTTATAGGTTCCATTATTGTATCTAATAACGAGATGGAATTGTTGAATGTAGGATTCCCATTTAAGATGCGTTTGTTCCAGTATCTTGGACTGTGAATTAATGAAAATCAGTGGATGGTGGTTTGTATGTAGAATAGTCTCCTTTCCCAACAGATAATGGTGCCATTGCTTGAGAGCTTGCACTAGGTTGTACAAATCATTGTCATAGGTGCTATAGTTCCTCTTAGCATCTGAAAGATATTAAGAGTGCTAAGCAAGATAATGTCCTCCCTATTGAAGCATTGCACCAATAACATATTGTGAGGCATCTGACTCAATCTCAAATGGTTTAGAGAGGTATGGAAAATGTAGTACTGAGGAATAACATAGAGCTTCCTTGAGACAAACAAAGTGGCTGGTGTCTTATTCTTTCCAAGAAAAGGTGGAACTACTAGTGGATAGATGATGCAAAGGAAGAGAAATCAGAGATAATTGTAGGACAAACTTACTATAAAAATTTATGCCATCGAGGCATCTTTTTAATTCGTTGGCAGAAGAAGGCATTGGCCACTATTTCAATGCTTTGATGCAGGCAGGATCAAGTTGAATACCTTCTAAGTCGACAAGAAATACTAGGTAAGGAACTGAGCACTGCCCCAAAATATGACCTCTATTCTTTAACCTACAACTTTTGTTCTCTGAGTATTTCGAGAAAATGACAAACATGTTGATTGCGGGTTTCCCATGTCTTACTGAATATTCAAATGTCATCTAAGTATATAGTCACAGTGCTTCCTGAAAATATCATTGATGAGCCTCAAGAAGGTGGCGGGTGCATTAGTCAATCCAAAAGGCATGAACTTCCACTCGAAAAGACCGAATTTCGTCTTGAATGTTGTCTTCCAAACATCTATTGGGTTTATTTGAACCTGATGGTATCTTCTTGTCAAATCCAAATTAGTGAACAATTTAGAACCTTGTTGGGTGTCAAGTAACTCCTCAATATGGGGTAGGGGGTAGGGGTTTTTCACCGTCGCCTTGTTAAGGGCCCGATAATCAGTGACAAGGCGCATTTATGGGGTGTCTTTATTGGGTATTACGAAGGATGGGGAAGCACAAGGAGAAGATGATGATTGAATGTGTCCTAAGTTTATTAGTTCAGTCAAATGATTTTCAATTTCCTTTGTTTGCTATGGGGCAAGGCGGTATGTAGGTGCATTGGGTAAAGAAGCACCTAGGAATAGGTTAATAGAATGGTCTATGTGGCAAGAGGGGGGAGTCTAGTAGGGGGTTGGAATACATCCAAAAATTCTTGGAGGAGAGGAGATATGGATTTTGGGGATGGGATGAGTGGTATTGTTTGGTTGAGTGGGGTGGACCATAAAAAGAGAGACACATTGGTTAAGATGGACATGAGGGATTTTTTCTTTTTTTGGCTTGGGTTGGGGTGGGTCTACGGTAAGGATATAGGTGTAGACATCCTTGCTAGGTTTATATTTGCGATATTAGGTTGTATAAATGGAATTCTGTTGGTCATGGTAAGGAAGGCCAAGAAGTAAGTCAACACAATCTTATGGTGATAGATCACAGAGTACAAAGTCTTTAAATTGAATGATGGAAAATGTTACCAGGCAGTGATGAGAAACCAATAGATGGGGACCATCCTTTTGGACCCATCCTAGATGATATGGTTTTGGGTGAGGAGTAGTGGGTAGATGGAGGCATTGCACTAGCTGTTGTGAAACCAAATTTTGCTGGTTGTCATTGTCCATGATGGGCAAGGCCAAATAATTTTTGATTTGGTAGTTATCAGTAAAGAGGTGTAGGGTAGACGAGTTGGAATCTTTAGATGTCATTAATATCAATGAGGGATCTACTTCCGTAAGATTCTCAAGATAAACCTCATCAATGTCCTCTATAGGTTTGGATAAAGAAGATTATGTGAAGAGAGTTTTGTTGGTCTTGAGAGATTTTAAAACGCAACAATCTGAAGTGTTGTGGGAATTAGTCTTGTGGAAGGAACACCACGGTGTATTGGCTTTTTGGTTGGTGGGACGAGTGGAGCGAAAGCGAGATGAAGTATTGGGTGTGGGAGTTTGTGAAGTAGAGGGATTATTTTTGGAATGGGATTTGGGAGTACGACCCCGAGGACCTACCTTCCTTTCGACTACAAATGGTCTTTGAAAAGTTTTATCTAATGTAGAATTTTCAAATAAATCAACTTCTCTACGGAACTGAACCAATAAATGAGAATTAAACTTAAAGATTAATACCTCTTCTAGGTATGGAATGTGGAGCAATAGTCGAATCTTAGAGAAGTATTCGATATAGGCTTGTACCCCTTATGTAGGTAGTTGGCGGAGATGGTTCCATCAGATCCATAAATACTAAAGATACCTGGGTGGGTAAAAAATGTCTCTCAATGCTTCACACATTTGAGCCCAAGTGTTGATCAGTTGAGAAGAAGAAGACTCTATTGAGGCTCTAATGTCTATCACCAAGGTGTCCTTTTCCTGCTCTATGTCCCGCCAAGTTTGAGAAAGTCTTTCCAACTATAACATTGAAACATGTACATTTATCTCTTCAGTAAGGGTTGTGCAAGTCCTAAAATAGGTGGAAAGGTTGTGAATCCATGGTTCCACAACCTCTCCATTGGTTTGTCCAGTGAACTTAGGGAGCTGGAACTGAGTATCTAATTGAAATGGATCTAGGTTGGTCTATTGTTGCATCCTCATTAACTCATTGAGAGTAGATCTGAGGTCCTGGACTGGATTAGAGGCATTTAATTTAGAATCAGTGTCTAATGGATCTCTTCTAGGAGGAATCTTATGGATTATGCAGTATTTGAGGTGAAATGGTTGAGACAAATCTAGTTTATGCTCCGTGTTGAGTACATAGGGTGCAATGCACTGGGGCTTGTGAGCTTACGAAACAAAGGATTTACTAGAGGGAGAGATATGTGGGCATGAATATTTGTGAATCTCCTATATATGGTGGAGATATGTGAGCGCCTTGGGAAATAAGATTTGTGAATCCACCGTCAACTATAAGAAATCCTTAGAAGGCTATGAGATCTACCGAAAATCATGAAAAACTATGTAGAAAAAAAAAAGATGTTTGAAAACCATATTGAATATCTTTCTATTTTGTTGCTTCTCCTTTGGATCCCGGAGCTCTGATACCAAATGATCTCCCATAGGAGGATATATGGCCACTTCTTAGGTAGATCTGTACATAATAGAGCTGCTCAAGAAACCAGATAGGGCTCAATACCTAGTTGTAGCACCCCTTTTTGTTCATTGGAAAAATATTCTCGAAATTTGATGACGTCAAATAGTTTGGGTAGCTACCATATTAGGCTAACTCACCTAGGTGGAGGAATTCAAAAAGAAGGAGATACATTGAAACCATGAGGAATGGCGCATTGGCTTCCAGAGGGAGCTAATGCTGATCCAGAGAGTTGAGAAAATGTAGGAGGAAACACAATAAAAGACAAAGGATGCTAATGTTGAGCAAAAGCATTGAGAAAATAAAAGAAGAAACACATAAAGACATAGAGTAGGCAGAGAGGAGCCATAAGGAGGTCTATCATTCCAGGAGGAGGCGTCTGACCTAAACCTAGAAGCAAAGAAAAGAACAGGAGAAGAAAAGTACCTTTCTCAAGAAGCCCATTTGTATTGGATGATAGGTTCACCTTTTACAATAAGGGACCTACTTATTTACATAATATATGTTCTAATACAGTTTAAGAAAACTTAGGCTAAGGTTATTACATTATTCCCTGTTTTTACTATGGGATGCAAAGAAGACTAGTTTCTTTGTGGCCCACATATACTATTTAGAACTGTTAATACTACAATCTTATCTCAAACATTCCAAGCAAAAGGACATGACATTACCAAATTGAAATTGTATTCATCCTCACAAGGGCATAAATTACACCTAGCAAGACCTACATAAAGCATACTTGGCTGAATGTCGCATGTTAGAACCTTGTTGTTTAGGAGTATCCCCATAAATATGTTGGTCTTAAATGGGAACTTGAAAGACCATATTATCCTTCATCGCAATTTTGGTTGCTCCAAATCCTCTAAATCACTAAGTACAACATACAAAATATTGGAGGTGTATTTCTTATAAAGGTGCTTTAACCAGAGGAGTGATTCTTATTTATCCTTGATCATAACATGGAAAGTTGAAAATAGGTTGGTGAAGCAATACCCATTTTTAGAATATTCTTCTTTAAATCATAAAAAGGCACTTGACAACTAGGCCTAATATAGATAGTAAACTCCCCTTGATCATAAATTTATAATCATTGTTGGTCAAGAAAAGTAGAGGCAAGACATGCATAGAGATACACCTCTATCTCACACTTGGAACCTATTGAAAACAAGAAATGTTTTACATTAAATTATATTCCCATTATGAGACATTCTCAAAATGAGATATCGTACCTTCCAGAGGCATATTCATCTATCTACTCAGATTTACAAGCTTTATCTGGAGTATTAATTTCCAAAATAGAGTCATCTGTCTACCAAACCTAACATTCAATTCAATATTAACAGAGGAAGGAGATAATGCTTCTACCAATGGTCACCCTTAATTTTAACCATAGTTTTCTACAACACTTAAAATTTTTACAAAACTAACAACGAAAACATTTGACTAATATGATTCAACATTTACAACCATACAATTGGAAATTCCTTTATGGGCATACACACCAATAGTTTTAGGAAGACATTTTAATATAATTTCCTATTGGTCTTAGTATTAGCTAGTCTTAAAAAATAAATCACGAAAAAATTTAATAATTTTTTTCATCTTTGGAAAACAGTTTTCATTCACGAATTCTTATAATATTTTTCATCTTCATGCTTTTCTTCAATCTCACTACCTTCATATATTCTTTAGAACATATGGCAGCATCAGTATATGCATCTTTTTCATGTATGCAATTCATTTTTTTTGGCACATCTTCAAAGTTCTCATTCATATCCATGCTTTCAATATTGTTACTGTCATTTCCTACAAACTTACAAACAAGTAAATAGTCAAAAAATCAATAGTATCTTTCATATTATGATGTTCCATTTGTGCTGGAAATTTTGTTGCTATGCATGCAACTTTCATAGTTGCGTTCTCTTAATCACTTCATTCTTATGTTTCAATGTCACCAATTCAATCAAATACTTAATAAGGTACACTACAAGGAAAATAAGTTCTAGTAGATGTTTTTGCGGAAGCTCCTATTAAAAGATCCCAAATATCTATTTATATCGGAGGTGACTTGGTGGAGGTTTTAATCGATGTTTTTTAACACTGCTTTTATAGATGAGAAATGCACATTGCACCTTAATTATAGATGCACCAATGTGTCTGTAACGTACCCAACTTCCCTTTCAATATTGCAAGGATTTGAGGTGTAATTTTTTTTTATCGACATCAAAAATCAAGGTATTAGTTATATAAGATCATCATGTACTTTCGTCGCAAGTAGCATTGCATATAACACTTGCTCAATCCCTACAATCTAAAAAACTTATACATTCAACATGATTAACCATGCTTGTATAAATATCACTATTAATTCACAACCAATACTCTATAGTGTTATATACAAAGGTGAATACCCCCTTTCAATAGCAATCATAGCCCCAATGATTATTACATCATCAAAAATCAAAGTAACATCTTAAATGTAAACCTATGTAATAGACATTTACCACTTACCATTTTAGATCACAAATATTCATAAGAATAAAACACATAAGATACACATAAACAAGAGGCCAATATACGTGGTTCACCCTTCTCTATGGGCTATGTCCACCAATAAATGTCACATCTTGTATTAATTATCAACAATAGAGGATTACATTATGCGACACAGTGTGTGCCATAATTATACTTTCGCAAACCTCTCACAGAGAGCACAATTTCCAAAACAAACAACCATCATTCTCAGAGGCATAACATGGACTCTCTCCCAAGCTTATCACAACAAGATCATTATAATTTATACATTGAGACACTGTTGTGCAGGAGCATCGAGGCCTAGGAAAATATTCACTGGGAAAATATTCTCAAAATTTGATCACATCAAATAGTTTGGGTGGCCAACAGATTAGGCTAACTCACCGAGGTGGAGGAATTCAAAAAGAAGGAGATACATTCAAACCATGAGGAATGGCGCACTGTCTTCTAGAGGGCGCTAATGCTGATCCCGAGAGTTGAGAAAATGTAAGAGGAAACACAATAAAAGGCAGAGGGTGCTAATGCTGAGCCAAAGCATTGAGAAAATGAAAGAGGAAACACATAAACACATAGAATAGGCAGAGAGGATCCATAAGAAGGTCTATCATTCCAGGAGGAGGCGTCCGACCTAAACCGAGAAGCAAAGAAAAGAACAAGAGAAGAAAAGTACCTTTCTCAAGAAGCCCATTTGTATTGGATGAGAGGTTCACCTTTTATAATAAGGGACCTACTTATTTACATAATATATGTTCTAATACAGTTTAAGAAAACTTAGGATAAGCTTATTACATGATTCCCTATTTCTACTATGGGCTGCAAAGAAGACTAGCTTCTTTGTGGCCCACATATACTATTTAGAACTGTTAATACTACAATCTTATCTCAAACATTCCAAGCAAAAGGACATGACATTACCAAATGGAAATTGTATTCATCTTCACAAGGGCATGAATTACACCTAGCAAGACCTACATAAAGCATACTTGGCTGAATGTCGCATGTTGGAACCTTGTTGTTTAGGAGTATCCCCATAAATATGTTGGTCTTAAATGGGAACTTGAAACACCATATTATCCTTCATCGTCATTTTGGTTGCTCCAAATCCTCTTCATCACTAAGTACAACATACCAAATTTTGGAGGTGTATTTTCTATAAAGGTGCTTTAACCAGAGGAGTGATTCTTATTTATCCTTGATCATAACATGGAAAGTTGAAAATAGGTTGGTGAAGCAATACCCATTTTTAGAATATTCTTCTTTAAATCATAAAAAGGCACTTGACAACTAGGCCTAATATAGATAGTAAACTCCCCTTGATCATAAATTTATAATCATTGTTGGTCAAGAAAAGTAGAGGCAAGACATGCATAGAGATACACCTCTATCTCACACTTGGAACCTATTGAAAACAAGAAATGTTTTACATTAAATTATATTCCCATTATGAGACATTCTCAAAATGAGATATCGTACCTTCCAGAGTCATATTCATCTATCTACTCAGATTTACAAGCTTTATCTGGAGTATTAATTTCCCATCTACCAAACCTAACATTCAATTCAATATTAACAAAGGAAGGAGATAATGCTTCTACCAATGGTAACCCTTAATTTTAACCATAGTTTTCTACAACACTTAAAAATTTTACAACACTAACAACGAAAACCTTTGACTAATATGATTCAACATTTAAAACCATACAATTGGAAATGCCTCTATGGGCATACAGACCAATAGTTTTAGGAAGACCTTTTAATATAATTTCCTATTGGTCTTAGTATTAGCTAGTCTTAAAAAATAAATCACAAAAAATTTAATAATTTTTTTCATCCTTGGAAAACAGGTTTCATTCACGAATTCCTATAATATTTCTCATCTTCATGCTTTTCTTCAATCTCACTGCCTTCATATATTCTTTAGAACATAAGGCAGCATCAGTATATGCATCTTTTTCATGTATGCAATTCATTTTTTTTTTGGCACATCTTCAAAGTACTCATTCATATCCATGCTTGCAATATTGTTATTGTCATTTCCTACAAACTTACAAACAAGTAAATAGTCAAATAAATCAATAGTATCTTTCATATTATGATGTTCCATTTGTGATGGAAATTTTGTTGCTATGCATGCAACTTTCATAGTTGCGTTCTCTTAATCACTTCAATCTTATGTTTCAACGTCACCAATTCAATCAAATACCTAATAAGGTACAATACAAGGAAAATATGTTCTAGTAGATGTTTTTGCGGAAGCTCCTATTAAAAGATCCCAAATATCTATTTATATCGGAGGTCTCTAGCGGAGGTGACTTGGTGGAGGTTTTAATGGATGTTTTTTAACACTGCTTTTATAGATGAGAAATGCACATTGCACATTAATTATAGATGCACCAATGTGTCTGTAACGTACCCAACTTCCCTTTCAATATTGCAAGGATTTGAGGTGTAATTTTTTTTTTATCGACATCAAAAATCAAGGTATTAGTTATATAAGATCATCATGTACTTTCGTCGCAAGTAGCATTGCATATAACACTTGTTCAATCCCTACAATCCACAAAACTTATACATTCAACATGATTAGCCATGCTTGTATAAAGATGACTATTAATTCACAACCAATACTCTATAGTGTTATATACAAAGGTGAATACCCCCTTTCAATAGCAATCATAACCCCAATGATTATTACATCATCAAAAATCAAAGTAACATCTTAAATGTAAACCTATGTAATAGACATTTACCACTTACCATTTTAGATCAAAAATATTCAGAAGAATAAAATAATGTAATTATTTTATCATATTCCTAAGAGATTATGTTAAATTTAATGCTTAGTAGAAAATTGATGACTCAGCAGAGTCACTAGAAATGGAATGTAATTCTGAATATTTTATTATTAATAAATAAATTATGGAGACAACAGCATGGGAGAGCTGTTAAAAGAGGTTACTGGTCTAACTGGTGGATGGAACTAGGTGGAAAGGCAAAAGACAAGTGGCAACATCCTCAAACACTTCCTAAGTTGCAGGTGGCAACTTCCCTATATTTTGGGGTCATGATTCCCCAAGAAAGTGGAATCTGAGCAGGTGGCTCATTAATGACAGTTAACCCAACAAAGACCTAGGCAATCTTTTAAATAGTACTCAATGAACTAAGCTAGGGGTTCAACATTGTTCTGAAGGGAGAATACATTCAGGTGAATGCTATTCAGGAGTCCCATTGAGGAAGAGGGAATTACAGTAAGGAAATTTGTTTGAGTGGGATGCTGCAGTAACTTGGCTCCAGTTTAGCTGCTTTGGCTGAGTGAATTGTTTTGCTGCACCTAGTTCCAGCCAGGAAGATCAGAGCAAGCTCGGGGGTCCTGAGAAGTGCTGTCTGGGCACTCTCCAGGAATTGGTAGGGAGGAACAGCCTCCCATTGCTGTTGTTGTCCACAGTTGATACAGGTTCAGCTATCTATTCTTGTTGTGTATTAGGTACAAATGAATGTATGTTATATTTATCTTCTATATGTCCTAATAGTATTTAGTTCAGTAAAAATTTAGCAGTTTTGAATCATCAGTAGTAGAATTATGGAGAATTATTGTGTTTCAGTATTTCTTAAATACCCTTATCATCTTACTAATAAGATATTTCAATGCATGCTGTACAACAGTAGTATCACAAGCAATAGTTTCTCATTGTAATCTGGTTTTAGTCTAGTTTAATTGTATTAGTTAAATAGATGTTAAATTTTCTGAATTTACTTCAATATGATCTAGGATCTTAACTGAGAGAATAACATGTACAACATATCTACAACATATCAATCATGGAGACAATAATGCAAGCACACAAGAGACACAAAGATTTACTTGGGGAAAACCATAAAGGTGAAAAACCCCAATAACTTCCTCAGAGATAGATAGAACAATGATACAACCAACCAAGAGAGATAGCCATAACCTAGCAGCAGATCCTCCTCCTCCATAAGTCCGCCACTCCTCCTTGAGTGCATGTGTGAGAAGTGATTGAGTAAATAGAGTGCCTCCCGCACTCTATTTATACTTCACTTGACTTGCCTTTTTACCTAACTCATGTAGGCTCGAACTTTACCACATAACATAATGCTGAGTGGGCCGACCCCAATAGGGTGGTCTAATAACCCTTTGACCCACATGGCCGACCCCCAATAGGGTGGTCTAATAACCCTTTGACCCACATGACTTATACAGGGCCGACCCCAAATAAGGTGTTCTAATAACCCATCAAGTATAAGTTATGACACTTACAATATAAATGACGATACTTCCTTATAGAGGAATAATACCATCTCTATAGGAATACAATATACATATCTGTGAAATACATTCCGAAGTTACATATACATCAACACTCCCTCTTAACTAGGAAGGTATTTCTCAGCACAGTTCTTCTAGCACAAGTCATCTTCTCTGAATCATCGTCACTAGATAATCGTCATCGAGTCATCATCATCGTCACTGCTGCTACTATCTCAATCAATCTCTGAATCTACTCGTCATAGGAAGTTCTACAGAGCCAGTCCTTTTTCATACTGGATGTAGGCCCACCACCTGCAGGTCTTCATCATCACTGGCCACACTGTGGAATCCTCAGGACTTATTACGTGCGTCACAAAACCTCGAAAGAGCATCCCAGGATGTTACGGGTACACAACTCCGACCTGTAGGATCTCCCAGGGCACTATTACATGTGACCCCACCACAAAACCTCGAAAGAGCATCTCAAGATGTTATGGGTACACAACTCCGACCTGAAATCTCCCAGGGCACAAATTACATGTGGTCCACCACAAAACCTCGCAAGAGCATCCCAGGCTGTTACGAGCACACAGCTCTACCTATAGGATCTCCCAGGGCAACGAATTACATGTGGTCATGGCAAAACCTCGCAAGAGCATCCCAGGACTGATTACGGGCACACAGCCCAACCTATCGGATCTCCCAGGGAACCGAATTACATGCCATAGGACAAAACCTCGAAAGAGCATCTACCAGATATCCCAGGGAACCGAATTACATGCCATATGAAAAACCTCGAAAGACTATCTACAGATCTCCCAGGGCACCGAATTACATGTCCTCCCAGAGCAAAACCTCGAAAGAGCATTTGCCAGATGTCCCAGGGCACCGAATTACATGTCATAGGAAAAACCTCGAAAGACCATCTGCAAATCTCCCAGGGCACCGGATTACATGATCATCTGCACAACCTGATCCACGGCCACAGAGTATCAACCTGATACTCACCATACATCATCCTGATGTATCCATGATCATCCTGATCATCATCACTGCAACGTCCTGCTGCATGTCATCTGGAGCAACATCCTGAAGTTCGTCATCTATGATCATCCTGATCATCACTGCAACATCCTGCTGCATGTCATCTAGAGCAACATCCTGAAGCTCGTCATCTATGATCATCCTGATCATCACTGCAACATCCTGCTGCAGGTCATCTAGAGCAACATCCTGAAGCTCATCATCTATGATCATCCTGATCATCACTGCATCTACCTGATGCATACCAAGTATCTACCTGATACATATCATCATACATGATCCTCCTAATCATCAATGTATCCACCTGATACAAATACAAATACATGATACATATCACCATACATGATCCACCTGATCATACAATGTATCCACCTGATACATATACAGATACATGGTCCAAGCATCCAACATGATTCATACATACATACATAAAATGATCCAACTGATCATATCCAGCATCCACATGATGCGTACATACATACATAAAATGATCCAACTGATCATATCCAGCAAAAACCAGAACATCATCCTGATGCTCACCATCCAGCGCTTACATCCACAGCCATGTGAAGGATCCTCCTTCCAACATGCTTGGAATGGCTTCAGCAAATGTGTCCATCACTTCTTCCTTGAAGTATCCTCGATCTTAAGAACGCCAAGTCTCTCTCTGAAGTACTCGAACTTCACCCTGGCTAGTGGCTTCGTTAGCACATCTGCAATCTGCTCGTCCGTCGCAACATACAGGAGCTTCACAGCTCCTCTCTGCGCCATATCCCTGATATAGTGATATTTGATCTCTATGTGTTTCGACCTGTCATGAAACACTGGGTTCTCGGACAGCTTTACACAACTCTGGTTATCACAGAAGATACCAGTAGCCTCCAACGGGAGATCAAATAGCTCAGACAGTAGCTTCCGTAGCCATACTGCCTCACAACTAGCTGAACAGGCTGCAACATACTCTGCCTCAGCTGTACTCAGTGCTACACAGGACTGCTTCCTGCTAAACCAAGAGATCACACCTAATCCCATACTGAAGCAGCACCCAGATGTGCTCTTCCTATCTGCAGCACTGCCAGCCCAATCTGAATCAACATAACCCTGCAGGTTAAACTTTTGATTCACTTCATACTTGAGCCCATAATCCACTGTACCCTTCAGGTACCTCAGAACATGCTTTACAGCAACCAGGTGAACACTCCTCGGATCCATCAGGAACTAACTCAATGTGTTCGCTGCAAGGCAAATATCTGGTCTCGTGTTCGTCAGGTACATCAAGGACCCAATCATCTGACGATACAAAGAGACATCAACCGGCTCAGATGAAGCATCACATAGAAGCTTCAAATTCGATGCCATAGGTGTGGCCATATCCTTGCAGTCCATCATCCCGAACGTCTTCAGGATCTCTACTACATACTTCCCTTGTCCAAGGAAGATTCCATATGCACTTTGCCACACCTCCATGCCAAAAACAAATAGTGCATCATCCCCAAGTTCTTCATCTCGAACTTGGAAGAAAGCTTCCGCTGCGTGTCGGCAATCAATCTATCCTCACCTGATACAAACAGGTCATCCAAATAGTAGTATCGCTGGATTGCCTTCTTCAACCTTGTAGAAAAGGTTGGAATCCGCTTTATTCTTGGTAAAGCCCAAGCAGGATAGAAAGCTGTCTATCCTACCATATCAAGTTCTGCACACATATATGACTACACCATGCTGTCTTGAAATCCATCTGGTGCATCTTCTATTTCATCACTTTTGTATTTCTCAATGCTGCCATCTGCAACATGCTTGATCTGATAGTTCTATTTGGAAGTCACAACAGACTTCCCTTTAGCTCTTGGGATCGCATCCCAAACATCATTCTTCATGATCGACGGATCATGGCATTCCATTTCTTCATCCCAGATCCTGGGAACTTCAATATCTTCAATAGATATCTTTGTTGCTGGAACAAATGTTGTAGTCCTTTTGTAGGTGAAGATATACGGTCTTTCCTACAAAACAGGTTAAATTGCATGATTAGAAACATCTCATAATTTTCAGAAAAAAATCTTACGCATAAAGAAATATGTCATACAGTCATGCAATTATCTTAGCCAATGCTTCAATACAACATTTATCCATATTCCGTAACTTTCTAGATGCCTTCCAATCTCTACCAGAACATTGTTAAGAGTGTGCACAACTCCCAACATGTCAGCAAAGAGGTTTCATTCTAGATAAGTAGCGATGGAATGTTGTATAGTGCCATAGGCTACTTACCCATGTATATTAGTAGTATACTGTTCATCAATGCAACTATTCTAATATGCACAATACATATCCTAAGTCTAGGAACATGAGCATATACATCATTGAACAATTTTACTTAAACAAACAAATATGCAAGAAATGATAATTAAAATAGTTATCTTTATTTGTTCGTTGGGTGGACTCCTTCTAAGTCTTCGCTTCCTTGCAGGAGATGCTGGAGTCCTAATATGAAGTAGCTTCTTCTACACCTTTTGGAATGTAGAAAGATGGTCAACTCCCTCTGAATATCTGCATCCTTGTAGAAACTACTGAAGTGTGTTCCTTTGCTTTCTTGCAGGAACAACTGGAGTGAGCTCCTATTCATCCTTGGTCCCTATGCATGCTTATTAGTATCATGATTGTGTTATCCATGTGAACTCATATAAAATCATACATTCATTAGTATACTATTAAAACACAATAATCTTAAGCATGTATAGTCATGATCATTTCAAACAGAAAATAATAAGCATTAGCATTCAACGTTTATGTAGGATTCTTATGGTTAGTCAAATCATAAGAAACATAACATGTGTAAACCTGTAATTACTCAAACCTATGACTCTTCAGGTTAGTTGAATCATCAATCAAGATAAGAGATATAAAATGCATAAAACCATGATTATTCAAACCTATGACTCTTCAGGAATAATCATTATCAACAACAGTATATGATCCTAACACAAGGTAGGATTCCAGCTTGATATAGGAAAAACATACCTAGATTAGCATGCTAGCTATTTATGTCTAACATACCCGTATAATGTCTTTTGTTTCTCTTCCGTGACTTGTGCTAGTAACCTACATGTCTCATAAGTTAACCATTGTATAAACAAGTTATACATACCTCGTAAATGGATCTTGTATGAGATCCATGACAATGGATGAATATTTGTCCTCATGTTATCATGATCATATGTTCTTGGACCAGAACATGATTTGTCTTTGTTGGTGTACCTTTCATGTTAGTAGACAACATAAACCTCATACAACACCATAATGCATTAGTACAATCATAAGTGTCAACACCCTAACAAGTGAATATCTTCTATCATGTATTCATAATTTTGTTAAGGTTATACGACAAATCTAAAATCAAAATTGTACCAACCGTAATAACATGAGGACAAACATACCATAAACTTAATCATGGAGAAATATCGAAACATACCTCGATGAGTCATACCTGTCGAGATCGCTTGTAATCTTCTTATGTAAGGCCTTATCCTCATCTCCCTCTGAGACAGGAACTTCTTCACTTATGCAAGTGACCAATCCATCTTCTTCTAGGATTAACCCAATCCACTTGATTTGCAAGAACTGGACCTGGAGCTGGATATGGGTTTGTCAGAGAAACCCCAAAAATTCAAACTTTGAATTTCAAACTTCCGAAAGGATAGAAATATGCGCCTTGATGAGCTGATCAAACTGGTATATTCAGAATTTGAAAACTGCAAAGTTTCACTCCTCAATTGTGCCTTTGAAACTTCCGGATTCACTGGACGTGACCCTGAACTGGGGTTTGATGAAGCCCACTCTTTTTCCCCATCAAAAGGTTTGATCCAAAGCTCTAAGCTTCTATTTTTCTGAGGAGCTTCCAGCTGTGGTCACAGATTGCAAAAATTCCCATTTTTACAGAAGCCCTAGTTTTCCACTTTTCTGATCAAAGTCCCGAACTAGGGTTTGATCAAGCCCGTCCTTTTTCCCAACCAAAAATTCTTATATTGGTCTCTAAATTTCTATTTTGATGAGTAGCATTCAGTCGTGGTTTTTGATTACAAAAATTCCAACTTTCTTCAAAGCCCTAAATTCCGGAAGCCATGAATGAAGGTACTCAAAAATAATTTTGTTTTGACAGAAATATGTACCTGATTGTTTCTGGTGTAATTCCGAAATTTTTGATCCACAGGGTCTGAAAAAGTTTCCTGAGATATCCTGACCCGTTAGCTTTCCATCCTGACAGGTGTGACCTCAATTGGATTTTCTGAGAGAGAGTTATGCCAAATGTCGCAACGTGACCTGTTTTGGGATAATACAAGACAGCGAACTTGTACGGCATCCCACATGTCACTGTTTCAACTTCGGCCTCTGAAAATATTTCCTGAGATAGCTCGGCCTGTCATATTTCCATCCTGACAGGTCTGACCTCAATTGGATTCTCTGAGAGATATTTATGGCAAGTGTCTCAACATGACCTGTTTATGGGATAATATAGGAGAGTGAACGTGTACGGTGTGCCACGTGTCACTGGTTCACCTTCGGCCTTTGAAAAAGTTTTTTGAAAAAGTACAGTCTGTGTACTACCTGTCACTTTTTACGAAATTTCATTTGGAGTTTCCTATCCCAAGTTATGACCTTTTCCCCAAGGTCACCTGATTTTAACTCAGATCTGGAAGAGGCAGAAACCCTATATTGCACAGATCATAAATCACAAAGTACAACGAATTAGAGGTTTTCCTTTGGACACAAGGTACCTGGAGATTTAATCTTCGTCCTGTAACAATTTCAGATCCGAAAACTTTGCCAAAACAGATTTATAGCGAAAGTGCTACGATGACTGGTTTTTGCTATATCAAGCCCTAGCATCGTAAGTGCAACAAGTGTCATACATGCCATATCATGCCTTCTTTCAGGCTAGCTCTGATACCATGTTAAATTTTCTGAATTTACTTCAATATGATCTAGGATCTTAACTAAGAGAATAACATGTACAGCATATCTACAACATATCAATCATGGAGACAATAATGCAAGCACACAAGAGACACAAAGATTTACTTGGGGAAAACCATAAAGGTGAAAAACCCCAATAAATTCCTCAGAGATAGATAGAGCAATGATACAACCAACCAAGAGAGATAGCCATAACCTAGCAGCAGATCCTCCTCCTCCATAAGTGCACCACTCCTCCTTGAGTGCATGTGTGAGAAGTGAGTGAGTAAATAGAGTGCCTCCCGCACTCTATTTATACTTCACTTGACTTGCCTTTTTACCTAACTCATGTAGGCTCGAACTTTACCACATAACATAATGCTGAGTGGGCCGACCCCAATAGGGTGGTCTAATAACCCTTTGACCCACATGGCGGACCCCCAATAGGGTGGTCTAATAACCCTTTGACCCACATGACTTATACAGGGCCGACCCCAAATAAGGTGGTCTAATAACCCATCAAGTATAAGTTACGACACTTACAATATAAATGACGACACTTCCTTATAGAGGAAGAATACCATCTCTATAGGAATACAATATACATATATGTGAAATACATTCCGAAGTTACATATACATCAACAATAGATAGGTAGGATTATGTGTACAGTAATTAATTTCTGAAACATAACTTGTTTAATAATCATAGGAACAGGAGTAAGTATAATCAGTTATATATGTATTACAGTATCAATGACGTTTCAGGGCTGTTGCAAGAACTTTTGTAGCCATAGTTAGGTTACTTTTGTTAGAGTACAAACCCTAGTTAAAGTATGTCTAGTTTAAAATCTGTATATAAATCAAACTTCAATCTTAGCTAAAGTTTATTTAGAATTTACTTATCAAATAAAACCATATATAAAAACTCTAACAGAAGTACCTTATACAGGAATTACTGATAAGATAAATAAACTAGTATTGTTATAGGAACCCTAGAATTAATAGAACCATAGCTAGCTCATTTATCAAGCTTAAGAATTATGGTATTTCCCTTCCTACAAGACTTGCTTGTACTAACAGAACTCTGTTGACGAGTATAAACATCAGCATATTATCATACCCTAAAACTCCCTATTGCAACAGAATCTTAAAACATAAAGATAGATTGAACAGTTAAGTGATTTCACAACCAAGTAGTTTTGAAACCCTATCATTCCAAGTTTTGACAATAAGAATTTAATAGCAGAGAAAACATGTTCTAAACGAAAAAGACAGAACAGTGATACAGCTCATTATCAAGCTTCGTTAATACTATAAAATCTTCCACTTATTTCCCAAACTACAATTAGGAGGAAATCGTAACTAAAGAACCAGCAAATAAATATAATCACTATTGTACCTTCGTATTAACCCTATTTTGACCAGACGTTACAAGTGTATAAAATTTGAACAGTATTACAATGACTCAACCACGGCCGTAGCCAGGTTTCAGTGTAGATAATTTTAAAACATGAAGTCAAAAATAATTGCCACACACATTCAACTCGAAACCTACAGGAGGCATTTAGACGTAGCTTCCAAACATTTAATTTCATACAACAATTTTCACTTACAGCCGTAAGCCTCTTTTTATTGATAGCAGCATTCTATATAAACTCCGAACTTGAATCACACCCATACACTGACTCCATCTTACAGAATGGTTGAACAAGTCATTTCTTTTATAAGATAAAAATTATATAGGAAAAACACAGGAGCAAAACCTTGCTACTACAGTATTCAATCCACAGCCGAGTTCACAAACCTTCGATACAACTGGTTTCTTTTTAAAACTAAAGATTTACGTATTACTGAACCTAGCATCATCATTTTAAAAGAAAACGCAGACATAAAACAAGCCTTTCATACCAGGCATAACTTATATTAAGGTAAATTCCAAAACCCTGGGTAATAAAACCCCAAAGAAAAATACAGATACAGTATTAGACCTGGAGGCCGTAACCTCGTCAACCTGAGCAGGCTCATATCCTTTCTTTACACTTTATTAAAACCCTAAACACCTCTAGCAAGGAAATTAAATTACAAACGACTGAAGCCATGCTTCCAAAACCAAAACCCTACAGTGCAAACAACCCACAAGGAGGATTTTGCCATGGTAAGAACCAGGCTTACCTGGAACATGCTACCGGATGGATTTTGTGCCACTCGTGACGTATGAGGAATCAGGTCCTGCAAGACAGAGATGCTTATGTTAGAAACTCGAAATTGTTTTTAAAACAATGCTTGTAACTGCAAACACAGAAGAGAATACAGTAACTTACCGGGGTGAAGGAGGCCGCCATTTCCTGTAACTATCTTGCTAACCACGAACAAATGATGTGTAAAAACCCCATCCTCCCCAATGAGTAACTAATCTAGCAAACGTAATGGTTGTTTTCCCTGAATAGAAGTCTTAAGAAAATCACACCGAGAGTTAGGAATACGAGATGACAGGGTTTCTACGGTTGACAAAATACAAACCCTAGACTCTTGACCTGTTACAGTTGCCAAGCAACGAATACCAATGACGTTCAGACGAAACTATGGACAAGACGAAGGTTGAGGTAGCATGTAAACTGTTAACACGCTGTCACAATGGCAACAGAACAGTAAATGAACTTAAGAGGTAAACCCTAGGCATAATAACACTATCAAATCTTCTCACAGTAAATCTCAAAGATTTTTCCAAACAATAAGCAAAGGAAAATGTAAATACTTGGAAGCTGAAACAACAGCACCATAACAAAGACTCAGACCTGGAGAGGTTGCAGACAGACCCGAGCCCGAAGGTGGAGGATAATGACGAGGTAAGGTTAGTTCTCAGGTTTTATATCGCCAAGCACTTGGCTCTCATTCAACCACGTAGCAGCTTAAATATTTTCTTCGCAGTGGGTCGAGACTCCATAGTTCCAGGAGGACACCCCAATTCTTGATTATCAATTAAAAATCATAGTAAGAATATCCCATTTATGGATACAAACCATAGTTTTAATCTTGCAACTTATTCCATGTTAACGCATGCAATAGATTTCACGTTGGAGAACGATCACCCTTGGCCTTATAAATATTACAATCATGCCAATGATATTTGAGCTCAAAATGTCGATGAGATTTTTATCATAAATACTAAACAAACACTCATGACATATGTACACAAGAATATTGTATGATTCTTCCTATTGATAGTTCACTTGGAAACATATAATAATTAAAACATTGGAATGAAGTTTAATTATCTTGTTTTGTATTCAGTACAAATTTGTTTGGTCAATAGCTTCTGAGTTTTAGATGTGGAGTATGTTTTCAAAACATAGAGCTTATATTATTTTTCACCAAGGAGGTAATCTTCAAGTGAATTACAGGCTAATTGAAAAGCCTATCTCCATTTTGTTATCTTAGTCTAATGTGAAAGAACCAGAGATGTTATATCTCTTTCAATTTTCTAAGTTATAGTAGAGCTGTAAGGCTTTAATGAAAGACAAAGCTCATACATGTTTATGTATTATTGTTCAAAGTATCATTTATGGAAACATGAAGTAGACACCAAGCAAGGCAAAACCTTAAATTGAATAATAGAGAATTTTACTGACAAGTAAATCCTGCAATTGCTGAAGGTGAGAAAAATATAATTATAGTGATAATTTTAACTCCAAACTCTTGCAATTAAAAGTATAAACCCAAACATATTCAGTAGTTGAACTTGGCATGGTACAGGAAGAATTTTCTACCTTCAAGATGGCTTGATAAAAACTGGTTAGTATGTTACACTTTTACTAAATGAACTTGGTACTGTTGTTCGATATTTAATACTTGAAAGATTTAAAGGTAGCGACCGTTATTACCTGTATATTTGTAAGAGACAGAAAATCGATTGCGTTAGCTTGCAAGCTAAGTAAGCCAGTTCAACATGCAAACTCCACCTTGTGGGTACAAAACAATAAAACAATCAGTAACAGAAAAGAGAAACCCATAATAACATTTTAATATAACAGAAGATCTTTCAGACACATTTACAATTACGTAAGTTAAACTAACAGTTAAATGACTGCATTTAATAACATTATTTGCTACCTTAAAATTTTTTAAATTTTTCGGAAATTCTGGGTTTTGACATTTACCACTTACCATTTTAGATCACAAAAATTTAGAAGAATAAAACACATAAGATACACATAAACAAGGGGACAATATGCGTGGTTCACCCTTCTCTATGGGCTATGTCCACCAATAAATGTCACATCTTGTATTAATTGTCAACAATAGAGGATTACATTATGCGACACAGTGTGTGCCATAATTCTACTTTCGCAAACCTCTCACAGAGAGCACAATTTCCAAAACAAACAACCATCTTTTTCAGAGGCATCACAGGGACTCTCTCCCAGGCTTATCACAACCAGATCATTATAATTTATACATTGAGACACTGTGATGCAGGAGCATCGAAGCCTAGGTAGATCAGCCGAAGTTAGTCAACATGAGGAAGGCCGACCAGAGGGAGTGCCAACGACCATTGGTGCAAAAGATAAGACTGGCTTGTCAAAGTCAATGACTCGAGCAGGAGTAGGCGGGATGTGACCGATGGACGCAGTGAAGCTCGAGAGTCAACATGTCAATGGTCGATAGACGATGGAGTTGTAGCGGAGACATCGATGGTCGACATGAGTCGAACTGTGACACCGATAGGTTTGGGCATGAGCCAAGTGAGGAGGAAGGGTAGGACTAGCGAAGCCTTGAGCTGTGAAGGAATCCAACGAGTAAGTCGAAGTTGAGAGACAGTATAGTCGACATGACGGATAACTGTAGTCTTCTAGAACGACACGTAGAATTCAAGAAGAGTACCTGGAAATTTTTCGAGGTTGCTAAGGAATTTATTGGCAGTTGTTGTAGCTGGGTGAGGAGATGACAGAAGTTGTCACAGGAAGAGATTGTGCAGCACAGAGCAAAGTTCGGGGAGAAGATAGGTAGATTGGAGGGAACAGTCACACGTCTTCCGAACGCAGAGAGATCGAGCCATATCTCAGAGTTCTGCAGTGAACCAGGAGAGGGTGATGGTCAACACACTGAGATAGCACATAGTTACTTCTATATTGTATTTGGATAAGGCCGACAGTTAATAAGTTCTTTCTATTCCTTGCAGTTTGGATTGTAACCATTTCGATAGAAGTAATATAAGCCAGCTTTTGGCATCTTGTTTACATCTTGTCTATGTCAACGCGTGTGTTGTGTGTAATTTTTAAGCAAGAACCTTAGTGCATAAGAATCCTTGCATCAGGTGGTATTAGAGATATAGCATCCTGAGATTTGAAGGATAGCCATATCGGAGCGGGAAAGAATCCTGTGAGCAGAATAATGTTAGTGATATTGAGCCTACAAGTGTGTTGAACAGCTCCAGCTGTGGTTGGGTGGAGTCTTGCAAGACTTGTTGATGTCCGGTTGCAATTGGATGAGTGGTAGTTTTAAGCGAGGTTGAAAATGTCTCACAGAGGCGTTAATGTCCGAGGACGAAGAGCACGTGGCACAGCAGTCACAGTTGATTGTGAGATGTTCAACAAGTGCGTCCGAACAATGCGAACTTTGACAAATGAAGTCACATCGATCAAAGAAATCCAATGGCGTGGTTATATTCCTAATGCATTAGACCACATCGATGAGGAAGTCGAAGAAGTCGAACCATGGGAAGTAGCAGGAGAATAACCAGAAGAGAAATTGATCAAACTTCTGACGGATATGAGAGGTCGGACAAAGATAGATGTACGTACCTAGTTATGAAGCCTCGATACAGAAGACTTGATCGACTTGTTCAGAGAGAGGGAGAAATACTTTGGCAGAGAGCAGATTGAGAATCCTAAATGGGTTAAGATTGCATGTTTGAGGTTGAAGGGTCATGCCTCATTGTTGTAAGACAATGTGTAGGCGGACAGAATCAAGAAGGGCAAGGAGAAAATCAAGTGCTGGGATAGGATGGTCACCAAGATGAAATCGAAATTCTTGCCAAATGACTATGTGATTTCGTTGTTTAGGAATTTGCAGAACTTTCGACAAAAAGAGATGCCCCTGAAGGAGTACACAAAATACTTCTATATATTTTCGATAAGGTCGGGTAGGACCGACGAAGGAGAAGAAGTTGTCACTAGGTACATGAATGGCTTGAAATATGCCATTTAGGATGAATTGAGCATGTTAAGATTCAAAGCAGTTGGTGAAGCCTACCAGCTAGCTCTGAAGGCAGAAGAGAAACTGTCGAGGAAATCCACAGTGACAAGAGGAAAGATCACTGGTCGGGGTGTGAAGAATGTTTCTGGGAAAGTCCAAAGTAGTGGTTACAGAAAGGAATATGTCGAAGACAATCGACGAACGAAAGGGACATCGACAAGGGAGAAAATGCAAGAAAGCCGACGTTATGTTCGTGAGAACCGCGGTCAAGGTGTGTATGGTCGAAGTGGTCCATCTATCAGAAAATGAGCTAACAGAACAGCCATAATTTGTTACAAGTGTCATGGAGTGGGAAACAAGGCTAATGATTGCATAGAGAACCTACATGTTGCAGAGGAGTCGAAACCCAGACATCGAAGAGATGAGCAAGTCAACGAGAGAGAAGAGTCAGCATCTGACAGCAGTGAGGATGGTGAGAAGAAAAGTCAGGCCATGACAGCTAGGAAGACACTAGTTTTGGACGACCAATGCGATGAGAAAGAGTTGGCACAACGGAAGGCAATCTTTTGAACCAAGGTGCAAATTAGCGAATGGCATTGCAAGACCATAGTTGATGGTGGAAACACTAAGAATATTGTGTCGATAGAAGTGATTGACAAGGAAAATTTAGAGTGTCAAGAACACCCACACCCATACAAGATCTCATGGTTGAAGAAAGGACATCATGCGAACGTGACCAAACAATGCCTGATTAACTTCATACTTGAAGGATTTGAAGACAGTGTACTGTGCAGCATAATCCCAATGGGCGTGTGCCATCTGTTGTTAGGGAGACCATGGAAATATAATTGGAAGATGACCTATGATGGTCAAGCCAATACAGTCAGAGTGTGGAAGAATGGCGTGCAATGAACTCTTAAGCCGAAACCCGACAAATAGGTCGACCGTAACCACAACGACAATGACTTTTGGGTGAAGTAAGTGCTGATGTGTTTAGCGAAAGAATTCCTCACGGAGGAGGAAAAGCAGTTTGGGTGTTACGCTATCATTCTAAAAGGGACATGTGTCGAGAGGTCGACAATGGAGAAGATTCGGGTCGAAGTCGAAAAGATGCTTGACGAGTTTCGAAGCATAATAGCCGATGAGACACCAACGGGATTTCCGCTGACAACAAGCATATCCCATCAAATCAACTTGATTACAGGGTCGAGTCTGCCAAACAAAGCACCACATAGAATGAGTCCGACAGAAGGTTAGGAACTCAATCGACAGGTCCAAGATTTTTTGGAAAGAGGGTTGATCAGAGAGAGTCTGAGTCCGTGCACGATACCAACAGTATTAGAGCCAAAAAAAGGGTGGGGAATGGAGTATGTGTATAGACTCTAGAGCCATCAATAGGATCACGATCAAGTATCGGTTTCTATTACCGAGAATGGATGACTTGATGGATTTCCTGAGTGGGGAGAAGTACTTCACAAAGATAGACCTGAAGAACGGTTATCACCAGATTCGGGTTAGGGAAGGATATGAATGGAAGACAACATTCAAGACAAAGGAATGGCTGTATGAGTTATTAGTCATGCCGTTCGAGTTGACTAATGCACCTAGTACATTCATGTGATTGATGAATGAGACACTGAAACCATTCTTGGGAAAGTTTGTCGTAGTCTATCTAGAAGACATTCTAATTTTCAGTCAAACCAAGAAAGAAGACATGGAGCACATTCGATAGGTATTGCAGAAGTTGCAAGAAGAGAAGATGATGGTGAACCTAAAAAATCGTTTCTTCATGAAGGAAGAAATGGTGTACTTGGGATTTGTTACTTCGAGTAAAGGGTTGGTGATGGACCCAGAAAAGGTGAAGGAAATATTGGATTGGCCAGAACCAACAAGTACAACTAGAATAAGGAGATTCCATGGAATTTCCAGTTTCAACAGGAAGTTCATTCGGGGATTCAGTCAGATTTGTGCACCTTTGACAGAGTGCATGAAAAAGGGTGAGTTCAAGTGGACTGAAGCAACCGAGCGATCTTTCGACAAGTTGAAGGAAAAGGTCACTGAGAGCCCAGTGTTAGCGCTCCCAGATTTCAACAAAGTTTTCCAGGTCGATTGTGACATGAGTGGATCAAAAATTGGAGCAGTGTTGAGCCAAGAGGGCCGACCAATTGCATTCTTCTATGAGAAGTTGGATGATGAGAAGCAGAAATATTTGGTCTATGGCCATGAATTTTAAGCTATTGTCCAGGCACTGAAGAAGTGGAGGCATTATTTGTCGCACTGGGGTATCTGAATACTTATTCGAAGTTGAATCAGTGGCACATGAAGTGGGTCGAATTCCTACAGTGATATACATTCATGTTGCGACATACGTCGGGCAAGTCGAACAAAGTTGTCGATGCGCTGAGTCGAAGAGTTGCATTGCTAAACACGACGATAGTTCAAGCAACGGGAATAGAGTGAGTGAAGAAAAAATATGAGACGGACGAGGATTTTGCAAAAGCATGGAAGGCTTGTTGTGAACCTTGGAGTGTCAACATGACTCCATACTTGGATTATTTTATCTAAGAGGGATACGTATTCAAGGGACACCAATTGTGTATTCCTAGAGGGTAAGTAAGGGAGAACCTAATCCAAGAATTGCATAGTGACGGATTAATAGGTCATTTTGGCATCAACAATACCAAGGCATTGGTTGAAGAAAAATATTATTGGCTAGGAATGATGAAAGATGTCAGAAAGTGGATTCGACAGTGTAGAGTATTCCAATTGGAAAAAGGGAGAAGTCAAAACATGAGGTTGTATACACCATTACTTGTACCGGATACCCCATGGGAGCACCTGAGCATGGATTTTGTGCTAGGATTTTCGAAGACGCAATAGGGAAGTGACTCAATCTTTGTTGTAGTCGATAGATTTTCAAAGATGGCACACTTTATTCCATGTCTAAAGACAAGTGATGCCACAAGCATTGCTGTACTTTTTTTCAAGGAAGTAGTCAGATTGCATGGGTTTCCAAAGAGTATCACATCGAACAGAGATACCATGTTTCTAGGACATTTTTGGAGAACCCTATGGAAGACACTGGACACAAGGCTTCTGTTTAGCTCAGCATATCATCCGCAGATAGACAGATAGACCGAGGTGGTGAATAGAAGTTTGAAAAAATTTCTAAGGTGTTTGAAAACCGATAGACCCAAGCAATGGGAGAATATGTTGGCATCAACAATTTTGCATACAACAATTTTGTGAATCAGTGGACAGGTTTGAGCCCATTCCAGATTGTTTAGGGAAGAATCCCACCTAGTGTGGTGGATTTGGTCGAGTTACCGACATAAATCAGGAAAAGCATGGATGCAAAATCATTCGCAGAGCATATGAAAGAAGCGCATGAAGATGTACAAAAGCGCATAGAAAAGAGTAACACAGCATACAAGTTGAGAGCTGATAGGAAGAAGAGACTGCAGTCGTTTAATGAAGGAGACTTAGTCTATGCACATTTGCGGAAGGAGATATTTCCGACAAGGACATATAATAAGATGAAGTTGAAGAAGATTGGACCATGTAAGATTCTAACGAATATTTCGGACAATGCTTATGTGTTGGAGCTTCCAAATGACTTGAGCATTTCACCAATGTTCAATTTCTCAAATTTGCACAAGTTTGAAGAAGTTTCAAGTAGTGGAAGCACGGAAGTTTCAAACCTCGACTAGACAGAGCATATTCCAGATCGACAGAAGGAAGAAGTAATAGAGGAACGCGAATTCGAGAGTACGCGCAGTTCGTGAAGGAAGGAATACTTAGTGCGATGGAAAGATAATGAGTTGTAGGAGGTGACATGGATTTCTGAAGAAGAGTTCAGAAGACTGACAGAGGAGTCAAGTTCTTTTTCACGTGGGGATTTTGATGCAAGAGCATTAGGGCCTAGGAAGATCAGTCAAATTTAGTCGACATGAGGAAGGCCGACTAGAGGGAGTGCCGATGACCACTAGTGCAAAATAACAGATTGGCTTGTCAAAGTGAATGAGTTGAGCAGGAGCAGTCAGGATGTGACCGATGGAGGTAGTGAAGGTCGATATTCAACATGTCAATGGTCGACAGATTACGAAGTTGTAGTGGAGACGTCGATGGTCGACATGAGTCGAACCGCGACACCGATGGGTTTGGGCATGAGCCAAACAAGGAGGAACATGCGGAATGGGAGAGCCTTGAGTTGTGAAGGAATCCGACGGGTGAGTCAAAGCTGATAGACAGTATGGTCGACATGACGGATTACTATAGCCTATCAGAAGGACATGTAGAAGTCAAGAAGAGTACTTGGCAATAGTCGGGGTTGCCAAGAAAGTTATTGGTAGTTATTGCAGGTGGGTGAGGACATGAAAGATGTCGTCAGAGGCAGACATTGTGCAGCACAGAGTAGAGTTTGTGGAGAAGATAGGTAGATTGGACGGAACAATCACACGTCTTCGGAATGCAAAGAGATCAAGCCATAGCTTAGAGTTTCGCATTGAACCAGGAGAGGGTGATGGTCGACACACTGAGATAGCACACAATTACTTCTGTATTGTATTTGGCTAAGGCCAACAGTTAATTAGTTATTTCAATTACTTGCAGTTTGCAATGTAACCGTTTCGGTAGAAGTAATATAAGCTAGCTTTTGGCATCCTGTTTACATCTTGTCTATGTGACCGCATGTGTTGTCTGTAATTTTTAAGCAAGAACCTTAGTGCAAAAGGAGCCTTGTGTTACACTATCCCTTCCCCAAGGGTTCTATGACAGTAATGTAATAAAGATGGGGTAAAGGGAGGAGTTTTTCCCTACCCCAACCAACATATTATATATATATATATATATATATACCTATACAAACAATAAGTATGGAACGAACATTTTGCGCATGTATAAATTACACATGTGGTTTTATAATAAGGGCAAAAGCTTATATATCAATGTTATAAGTAACCCTCAGATAATTTGCATAATTTAATAAGCAAACGCTAACAAGTCTCGAACCTGCACAAGCATAAGTCTATGCTCTGAAAGAAGGAACAAGGATCAGGTTTAACAAACTGTTCTTTCTCCAATGCCCTGTGCAGTAAAAAGAGAAATATATATATTACCGGGATCCTCTCCCTTGCCTGTGCGCATTAAGACATTCAACATAAAATATACCCCTTGCCTCTACGCATTAAGAAATTCAACATAAAATATACTTATTTAGTATATGAACAATATATACTGAGATTTATTTCCATAGTGTCTGCGTTGCAAACCAAAGAAGCATTGAACCTGCAGAAGCATATAATTAATATGCACTGTAAGGTAATTCCCCCAAAAATATGGGCAGTCACAAATAAACGTGCATATAAACTCCATCCTATAAATATGTAGTATATGAAGCAAGAGTAAATAGGGATCTTTCCCAGCCGTGCGCAATCATTACCAATGATAGTCAGCAGGGAAATATATATAATTACTATGACATCGAAAGCATTTGGGGATCCTTCCCCAATATTTGTGAAATCAACAAACAATTACACAGTCAGCTTACAATAATATATAATTAATATGAAATGGAAGGCATTTGGGGATCCTTCCCCAAGCTATGCGCACTCCACAGTCACCATGCAATTAAATATAATAAATGAAATGACTACAATTAAGGGATCCTTGAATCCCTGCGCAATGGCCAACAACATGCAGCCTAGTATGAATATATAAATAAAGGATTGGGATCCTTCAAACTTTTGCGCATGCCTTAAAAAATGCAACACAGCAAAATATATAAAGAATTTTATGCCTCTGCGCATGCATGAAATATATAAATCCTACAGAATTTTAGAGAACTTCTGTGCATACCCCCAAAACGCCACACATGGAATTTATAAACCTACAGAAGTTTAGGCCACTGTGCTATGGAAATCCAGAAGCATTTAATAACGTATATATATATAATATTTGAATTGTAAACATGGATCTTCTACCTGCACGGTCAGTATTGACACATTTAACAATATATAGCAATCTTTTAAGTGAAAACAAGGATCTTCTACCTGCGCCATCAGTATTGACAAATTTAACAATACATATATCAATCTTTGAAGTACAGGGATCAGCCCCAATCCCTGCGCATGGCATCCATAATTTTCACCATAAGAAACGTAATATACATCAAACAAATGGAGCACAGGGATCAGCCCCAATCCCTGCGCATGGCATCCATAACTTTCAGCATAAAAAACGTAATCAATATCAAACAAATGGAGCACACGAAATCATAATGTAACAAGCTGAAAAAAAAACCAGAAAATGGCAGAGATGTCCAAAACTCAGCGCATTAAAAGATGTAAACAATCTCACATTCAGAAATCGTAAAATGGTATCCCCTCAGATGTGAATACAATCGGGCAGGCAACCAGGAAGTAAAAAAAACGTCCCCCAACAGAGAACTCTTCCCCAATTTAACCCTCTCCACCGAATAGACAAATATAAAAAGGAGACTGTTATAGACTCTTTTATCCGTTGCAATTGATATCAAAAGGAGACTGTTATAAAATGTCATTGTATGGGCCTCGTACATCGAGGGCAATTGTCATGAGATTGAAGCCAGGGGGCAATGCAATGTGTGTGAAAATAATGGAGGCATGGCGAAAGAAATAGAACCCGCTCCCTGTTTCTAAAATCTTCGAGGCAAAACATGCAGCTCTCCACCTCTTCTGTACTGCTGTACTCAATGTTTCTCACAGAATTCGCAAGGGTCATCTCCCATCGTGCCCGACGCCGCGATCGTGCCAACCTTATATGATCTACATACAGTCGTAATACAATGAAAGCAAAACACGCCATGAATGCTACGGCCGGTACCGTGAATGCTTTTATGATGTCAACGAAAATCCCATACTTGCTCCTGGGTTCCCTGAATGCTTGTATGATGTCACCTAGAATCACAAGGATGGCAGCGAACGCATCGTCCTCCATCGCTATAGGTATCGGTGCCGGCCACTGCAAATATCGTTCAACAAGTTCGCGGCTAAATGCGTCTAATCTTTCTGATATTGAAGATTTGATTTGACAGATAGAATGTAAAGAATGTAACACCACTATTGTCTTTTATTTATATTTATAATAGAAAACTTTATTTAGAATATTTAGAATTATTTTTTATTTTTATAAGTTATGAGCCGACATGATTTTTTATTAATTTATTTTATGATCTATTATAAACAAAAAGTTTTATATATTTTTTTTAATCTTAAAATTTACAAGAATGTAGTCTATCACGTCCATTCATATTGAAGGTTTGAATACTCCTAAAAAACTCAAAAATATATTGCCTTGTATTAAGGGGTCAAGGGGGGGTTTTAATTTGACATAGTAATATAAATATTGGGGGTTATTTTATTTAGGTGGGATGAGGAATAACCTCCAAATCATGGGATGTATTCATGCCTCCAAAACATCGGCTCATACCATTCCTATTTTTTTCTAAGGAATAACCTCCAAATCGCGGGCTAGTTTCATAACTCCAAATCATGGGATGGATTCATATTAGTCTTAACTGCTACTAAGGAATAACCTCCAAATTGTGGGTTGGATTTTTAGAATAATTTTCTTCATGAATAGGATTTATCTAAGCTTTTGTTGGCCCCAGGGCCATGAAAATGGGTAATAAAAAAAGAAAATAATAAAATTCATAAATGTGATCTTTCCCTTGATGAGATGTGCTCTTAAATTCCTAGTCAATTGTGCCTCCATCCATAAAGGTGATCTGTCCTTTTAAATTCCTAGTGTTTTTTGAATAATTTAATGTAATTTGTGCCTCCATTCGGTTATTGAGGTTCACATTTTTTTACGCAAAAAATTTTCCCATCCATATTTTATCACTCATTGAATTCCTAGTGGGTCCTTCATAGTTTTCTATTTATTTTATACCACTTGCATTCCAACCCAGAAGGAAATGTTCAAGAAATTCCTTCTCCATAGTTTTTTATATTTATATCAAATCATGGTGCTCCTCCATGCATCTACCACGTAGATGCATAAATCGACCTATACAAAGTTTTAGCGGGTTTAAATTTTCTACTCAGTTGCATCGAACTCAACAATTGAACTTATTTGTTCATTTTTGCATGAAGCCTGATTTACATTTTTCTTGGCTGTTACAAATTTAAAAAAAACAAAACAAAAAACAATCATCCTCTAAAATCATGTCTCCCTAAAAGAAAAATATTTTTATGCACTTAACGGCCAGTTCATGTATAATAAATAAAAAGAAAAAAAGAAAAAACATTTTCCATCTCTTAGATATCTGCATACCTTCCTTTGCATTTGCTCTTAAACATCATTATATACTTTTCTTTTGCATAAAAAACAAAAACAAGAGAGGATTGGGAGAACTCCAATGTTCAATGGTTGTTTCAATCAAACTTTGCTCCACGACAACCAAGAAAAGTGAGATCAATCTTTATTGGCTCACTGGAACCAAGAAAAGTTAGATCAATATTTCTTGACTAATTATTTTTTCAAATCTTTGTATTGGAACTAACATGAACATAGGTGAAAATATAAATCCTTATTTACATACACTACGTGTTATCGTTACCATGAAATGGTATCATATAAGTTTCACCATCTCTATATCTTTATAAATATTGCATGCTTGAAACTTAAGAATAGAGATTTTTCACTCTCTTGTAAAGATAAAAAAAACTAGATATAACCCAAGAAAAGGTAACTAAATGTTGTTAATTCCCTTTCTTGCAAGAATAAAGGTAGAGGAAGTGGAGGCAATTCATTGCATCTTGTGAATGACGGAAATCCAAGCTATGCATATGATCATATGGTGTTATTGGAAAGTAAGAGGAATTTTTCTATGTTCATCTAGGTTCAAACATCAATGATGTTTCTTTTGATAGGAAGTTAGGGAAGTCCATCCATGAAAGGGTTTTAATTTTGCATTTTTATGGAATTTAATTTATTAAGCTTATAAAAAACATGATCTCTCTATGGCTATACATGTATTTACATGATATAAAATTGGTAGATTGGCAGGCTGTGGTGTGAAACTTCTACAATTCTCATATTTTCTAAGCATTGCACTCACTGTTGGACTGTCAGTCTTTTACATTCTTTATTACATTGATCTCTTGAAAAGGTTTCCTTTTATGCATTTTGCCTTCCCCATTACTATTTCGTTGGGTCTTCCACTATCCAATGCTACAAATTGATCAGTTTCACCTACAATCCGGACTGGATCATTATTAGCATTATACTATTATGTTATTTATCATATTGTTTGTTTATACTAAGATGCGTTAGGAATCTTGTTTGTTACAACTTGATAATACGATATAAATGGGGTATTACAAATGGGTTGATAAAAATGGATACCTGCAATATTTGGTGGAACAAGGGGTTTTCTTAATTGGAATGGTATATTGATAGGGGGTTCAATAATACAATTTTAGGAGGCATTTTCCAATATTTAGTGAAATTAGGGATATTCTTTAATATCCTGTGAACGATCGTGCTATGTAACAAGTTCACTGAGTGAACCCCCCATGAGTCCACCTTGTACCACTTAATCTGTAAAGGGAATCGGCTCCTCAAATAATTTAAAAGAGATAGGCTCCTAATTTACATTTGCCTCTACTAAAATATATGACCAACTTAGAGTCACAAAAAATATATAGAGATATAGAGTTACATTCATAGAAAATGTTAAAAGTATCACCACAAGAGTATTGCAACATTTTTTGAACCTTTTCCAACATTAAGTTTATATTCTATGGAATGTGTGCTTGATGTGTAGAGTAATACAACCAACACCTACAATATCACCCCCCAACTAAGATCCACCATCAATGTAAGCCGAGGGATTACTCATAACAATACTTTTTTCCATTGGTTATTTTGGCATTTTTATTATGACCCATAAAATGCATTCATTTATTATGTTTACGATTTGAATTGATACAACAAATGTGAGCTATACCCTATTCTCAAAGAGAGAAACATTATGTACGAACTTGATCCCCTTGTTATGATAAGAGGGAAAGCACGTAAAGCATTGGTCTTTGAATTGCCACAACATATTCTCAGACCATCCTTAATTGTGCCACCCTTCCATATACTATTTAGAATTTTGTTAATACGACAATCTTATCTCAAACATTCCAAGCAAAAGGACATGACATTACCGAATGGAAATTGTATTCATCCTCACAAGGGCATAAATAACACCTAACAAGACCTACATAAAGCATACTTGGCCGAATGTCCCATGTTAGAACCTTTTTCTTTAGGAGTATCCGCATAAATATGTCTGTCTTAAATGGGAACTTGAAAAACCATATTATCCTTCACCGCCATTTTGGTTGCTCCAAATCCTCTTCATCACTAAGTACAACATACCAAATATTGGAGGTGTATTTCCTGTAAAGGAGGTTTAACTAGAGGAGTGAGTCTTATTCATCCTTGATCATATTCATAATATGCAAAGTTCAAAATAGGGTGGTAAAGCAATACCCATTTTTAGAATATTCCTCTTTAAATCATAAAAAGGCACTTAACAACTAGGCCTACTACAAAATGGAGGAATTTTGATGGTATGCCTCCTAATCTAGTAAATTTCCCTTGATCATAAATGTAGAATCGTTGTTGGTCAAGGAAAGAAAAGACAAGACATACATACAGATACATCTGGAGGAATTTTGATGGTATGCCTCCTCATCTAGTAAATTCCCCTTGATCATAAATGTAGAATCGTTGTTGGTCAAGGAAAGAAAAGACAAGACATACATAGAGATGCATCTGATACCTAGAACATTTCACGAGTAGATCAGAACTCTTCTCTATATTAACTTAATGAAAACAAGAAACCTTTTACATTAAATTATTTTCACATTATGCACCAAGTCTAGATACATTCTCAAAATGACATATGGTACCTTCTATAGGCTTATTCGTATGTCTACCATAGTCTTCTACAACACTTACAAAATTTTCAACAACACTAACACCTAAAACATTTGACTAATACGCTTCAACATTTACAAGCATACAATTGGAAATTTCTCTATGGGATTACAAACCAATAGATTTAGGAACATATTTTAATACAATTTCCTATTTGTCTTAGTTTTAGCTAGTCTTACAAAGTGACTCACAAAAAAATTTAATAATCTTTTCCAGCCTTCAAAAAGACTATTCATTCACTAATTCTTCTAATATTTTTTATCTTCGTGATTTTCTTCAATCTCAATGCCTTCATAGATTCTTTAGAACATATGGAAGCATAAGTATATGCATCTTTTTCATGTATGCAACTCAATTGCTTTGGCAATATTTAAAGTTCTCATTCATATCCATGCTTGTAATATTGTTAATGTCATTTCTTACAAACTTACAAACAAGTAAATAGTCAAATAAATCATTAGTATTCTGATCTCCCATTAGAGGAGATCTAGCCTCTTCAGCTGCACATACTAGAACGTGGATTGCAGGTTTGGAGGTGGAGCGTGAAGACTAGGGAGTGAAAAATCAACGTGTAGGTGGAGTGTGGATGCAGGTCCTGGAGCAGGGCGTGAATACAAGGGCGTGAAGGGTGAGTGTGTAGGTGGAGTTTGGTTGCAAGTTCTGGAGAAGGGCGTGAAGGATGGAACGTGCAGGATGGGCGCATGTTATGGAGAAGGGATTGAAGGAAGAGCAGGAAGTTGGGCATGCACGTGGAGCATGGATGAGGGCATGCAGATGGAGCATGGAGGTTGGAGCGTGGAGGTGAAGCATGAAGCTGGGCGTGCACGCTGAGCTAAAGCTGGACATGGAGGAGGGCATGAAGGAAGGCGTGGAGGAGAGTGTGAAGGAGGAATGTGAGCTAGGTCAGGAATTTGGTTCGTGAATGGTGAGGACGAGACGCGGTAGCTTCCAAAGGGTGCAAGAAGAGAGGAGCCTCTAGGAGTTAGGTCATTCAGAAAGGAAGCTGCAAAATCGACAACGTTAGAATCAAAGAGGAATGGCAGAGGAAGTACCTTTCTTCAATAAGCATGCTTGTATTAGATGAGAGGTTCACCTTTTATAATAAGGGACCTCTTATTTACATTGTAGATGTTCTAATAAGTTTTAAACAAACTGACTCTAATATTATTACATGATCCCCTATTTCTACTATGGGTTGCAAAGAAGACTAGCTTCTTTGTGGCCCAATTCCTCCCTGTCTAGATCTCGAAGTGTCCCTACTTCCATGAGAACATGAGGAAACAAACTTTGCACCATCTCATATGTCATCCACTTTCTTGAGCTAGAATTTGTCGTTCGCGTGCCAGGATGTCGAAGTTGTAAGCCCGATGATGAGTAGAATGGGTCTTGATGTCGAGCTGAGAAGGAAGGTCGAACGATAGGAATTTTCCCCAATATTTTCTAGAATTGTGTAGGGGGCATATCTAATGTGATGTAGTTTATGATGGTGTCCTTTGAAGCGATTCTTATCCAAATGTAATTAGACTCGGTCTCTAGGATGAAAGGAAATGAATGTCCATTTAAGATGTCTTTTCTCTTGTATCTTCAACTGTAAATTAATGAAAATCAGTGGATGGTGGTCAGTATGTAGAATAGTCTCCTTTCCCAATAGATAATGGCAACATTGCCTCAGAGCTTGCACTAGGCTGTAGAATTCCTTGTCATAGGTACTATAGTTTCTCGTAGAATTTGAAAGAGATTATAAGTGATAAGCAACAAAATGTCCTCCCTATTTAAGCATTGCACCAATAACATATTGTGCAGGTATAATTTTAAGGTCCTATACTTATTTAAAAGTGTATAAACCTTGGCGAATCATACTAAGTCTTAAAATGTCAACTATAAATTATTTGGCAATATTTCTCTAAAAGTATTTCAATTTCTAAGGAGTTTATATAGTTTATATAATAATTTCGCGATTTTTCGAGTGAAAAAACGTTTACCCCATCAAAATTGGGCGAAATGGGGCCTCAAAAAATGCAAAATGGCAAACTGGTTTTTGGAACAAACAAGGAAAAATAGCCCATTGGCTAAATTTCGCCCCTTAAATTATCCTTGATATTTTGAGGAATCTCACTCAATATAAAATGGTGGATAGAGGCCTGGCAAACGCAGTACTGGGAAAGAACATAAAGATTCTTTGAGGATAGTTAATGGTTGGTGGCTTATTTATTCCAAGAAAACGTGGAATTTCTATTGGATAGTTAATGCAACAAAGGAGCAATCTGAGAGAAATGTAGAACAAACTTACAATAAAAATTTATGCCATCAAGGAAGCATTTTAATTTGTTGGCCACTATTTCAATGCTTTGATGTGGGAAGGATCAGGTTGAATACCTTCTGAGTCGATAAGAAAGTCCTAGTAAGGAACTGAGCGCTGTCAAAATATGATTTCTTTTCTTTAACCTCCAAGTTGTGTTCTTGACGAACAAGCTAAAGGTGGATTTCCCATGACTTACTGAAGATCAGAATGTCATCTAAATACATCATCACAATGCGACCCAAGTGCTTCCTGGAAATGTCATTTCTGAGCCTCATGAAGGTGGTGGGTGCATTAGTCAGGCCAAAAGGCATGACCTTGTTAAATTTTCAGAATTTACTTCAATCTGATCTAGGATCTTAACTGAGAGAACAACATGTACAACAAATCTACAACATATCAATCATGGACACAATAATGCAAGCACACAAGAGACACAGAGTTTACTTGGGGAAAACCATAAAGGTGAAAAACCCCAATAACTTCCTCAGAGATAGATAGAGCAATGAGACAACCAAAATACAAGAGATAGTCTTCTCCTAGCCACAGAGCCTCCTCCTCACAAGTGTGCCACTTTCCGAATAAGAGAAGTGTGTGAATGAATGATCAAATAGAGATCTCCCGATCTCTATTTATACTTGTCCTGTCCTGCCCAATAAACTAATGGGGCCTACATGTCTAGCTTAACCCATAGTTAACTTAATCCGAGCCGACCCCACACTTGGTGGTCTAATAACCCATCAAGTATAAGTTACAACACTTACAATATAAATGATGACACTTCCGTATAGAGGAATAATAACATCTCTATAGGAATACAAACACTTCCGTATAGAGGAATAATACCATCCCTATAGGAGTACAAAATACATATATGAAATACATGGGTGAAATACATTCTGAAGTTACATATACATCAACACTCCCTCTTAACCTGGAAGGTATTTCTCGACACAGATCGTATAGTACAAGTCTTCTTCTCTGGATCATCATCTACGAATCATCATTCTCGAATCATCGTCATCGTCACTGCTACTGCTATCTCAATCAGTCTTTGAATCTACTCGTCATAGGAAGTTCTATAGAGCTAGTCCTTTTTCATATTGGATGTAGGCCTACCACCTGCAGGTCTTCATCCTCACTGGCCATACTATGGAAATTTCAGGACTTATTACTATTAAGTTTAAACCAAATAGACTAGCAAGATCACTGAAAGAAACATAATCACAAGATAGACACAAATTTACCCTGGGAAACCCTCATGGTGTAGAAAACCCAGCAAAGCTTTCCTCAATAAGATGATCAACCAAAATACAAGATGTGCTCCCTCCTTCTTCTCCTCCTTCGCAAATCTCCCAGACAAGTGCACTACTTTTATCAAGTGAGCAAGTGTGTCTAATGAGGAGTTCACCTCCTCTATTTATACTAACTCTCGACCACCAAAAATACCTAATGGGGACGACCTCTCCTGGAGAAGTCTAATAACCCCTAAAACATAACTTCAGGGCCAACCCCCACATGGTGGGTCTAATAACCCTAGTTACCACAACTTCTCGGAGGAATAAACATCTCCGGATACATAATAGAATCACATCAGAGGGATGGAACATCTCCGGAATAAATAATGTGCAAATATAATATTCTTAGAAGTTACAATATTTAACACTCCCCCTTAACGAGAAGGATATTATAACAACATCTGTAGGAGTAAGGAGTCAATAACTACATCATACATGATACATCTATAAATCATCAGAAGCTTTCTTCAATTCATCATCATTAGTAACTTGACTAGTTACTGGAACATCAACATCATCAAAGTTGATAGTACTCAATCATCAGCATTGTCATCACACGATCATCAGCATCATCATCAGCATCGTCATCACACGATCAACAGCATCGTCAGCATCATCATCAGCATCATCATCATACAATCATCAGTATCGTCATCAGCATCATTGTCATACGATCATCAATATCGTCATTAGCATCGTCATCACACGATCAACAGCATCGTCATCATACAATCATCAACATCGTCATCGGCATCGTCATCATACGATCATCAGTATCGTCATCATCATTACATGATCATCCTATTCTCTTTAGGACCTATGTCCATGGATGATGCAATCCTGTCATGTACCTTTTGAACCGAAGTCCAGGGATGATCCAGTCCTATCATGTACCTTTTGAACCGAAGTCCAAGGATGATCCATTCCTATCATGTACCTTTTGAACCGAAGTCCAGGGACGATCCAGTCCTATCATGTACCTTTTGAACCGAAGTCCAGGGATGATCCAGTCCTACCTATCATGTACCTTTTGAACCAAAGTCTAGGGACAATCCAGTCCTATCGTGTACCTTTTGAACCGAAGTCCAGGGATGATCCATTCCTATCATGTACCTTTTGAACCGAAGTCCAGGGACGATCCAATCCTACCTATCATGTACCTTTTGAACCAAAGTCCAGGGACGATCCAGTCCTATCAATTCTCGAAGACCTCATGTCTACGGCTCAATTCAAAAGACCAAATTCCAGGATGATCCAATCCTCAACCATACATTTAGGACTACATCCAAGGATGACTTAATCCATAACCGTACATTTAGGACCATGTCCAAGGAAGACTTAATCCTCAACCGTACATTTAGGAAAACATCCAAGGATGACTTAATCCTCAACCGTACATTTAGGACCACGTCCAAGGATGACTTAATCCTCAACCGTACATTTAGGACCACGTCCAAGGATGACTTAATCCTCAACCGTACATTTAGGACCACGTCCAAGGATGACTTAATCCTCAACCGTACATTTAGGACCACGTCCAAGAATGACTTAATCATCAACCATACATTTAGGACCACGTCCAAGGATGACTTAATCCTCAACCATCCACCAAGGACTTCATTCTCGAAGACATATGTCTACGGCTCTCTTTAGGACTAAAGTCCAGGGATGATCCAATCCCCTCACATATCCACCAAGTACAAATATCAGTACATCAAGGCATCATGTATTCTCATCATCAAAACATGTATATCAAAACATGTATCCTCATCATCAAGACATGTATATCAAAACATGTATCCTCATTATCAAAACATGTATATCAAAACATGTATCCTCATCATCAAGATATGTATCCTCATCATCAAAACATGTATCCTCATCAATGGAATCTATCATCAAAAGCATGTATACATCTATCATCAAAGGCATGTATATATCTATCATCAAAAGCATGTATTCTCACTAATACCTCTATCATCAAAAAGCATGTATTCTCACTAATACATCTATCATCAAAAAGCATGTATTCTCACTAATACATCTATCATTAAAAGCATGTATACATCTATCATCAAAAGCATGTATTCTCACTAATACATCTATCATCAAAAGCATGTATACATCTATCATCAAAAAGTAAAAATGTGAGAGTCCTAAAACTAAACAATTCTAAGTAACTAAGTGCAGTAAATAGGTAACCTCATCATTGATGATTCAGACTTGTTATCAGATACTATGCTACTCCCCGTTTCGAGGAGGTTCCTTTTGAACTACACCAAGCTTGTCTCGGAAGTATTAAAACTTCACTCGAAACAGAGGTTTAGGTAAGATATCAGCAATCTGATCCTTAGTGCTTATATACTCTAGGTTGATAGCTCCTCTCTGCACCATATCTCGTATATAGAAGTATCAGATCTCAATGTTTTTTGACTTATCGTGGAGCACAGGATTTTCAGTCATCTTAATGCAGCTTTGATTATCACACATAATCACAGTGGGATCCATTTCTAAGTCAAACACTCCAGATAATAGTTTTCGAAGCCATACTGCTTCACAGCTGGCAGAGCATGCAGCTATATATTCTGCTTCAAGAGTACTAAGGGCCACACTAGATTGTTTCTTGCTGAACCATGAAACCGTAGCAGATCCAAGACCATAACATCCACCTGAAGTACTTTTTATGTTTGAGAGACTACCTGCCCAGTCAGAATCTTAGTAACCATGTAACCTGAGTTCATGACCTCCGAGATAATATAGACCAAAATCTAAAGTACGTTTTAGGTACCTCATTACATGCTTTGCAGCTATTAAGTGAGCCTTTCTAGGTTCTACTAAATACTGACTTAGGGTATTTACAGCAAAGCATATATCATGCCTAGTATTTATTAAGTAGATCAATGATCCAATGATTTGTCTATATAGAGTTATATCCACTAATTATGATGAATCATTAACTAATAACTTCACCTTGGAGTCCATGGGAGTAACCATGGCTTTGCACTCCAACATATCAAATCTTTTGAGAATCTCCACAGTATACTTACCTTGATTTAGAAAGATTCCATTTGATTCTTGCCATACTTCTAAGCCTAAGAAGTAGTGCATTAATCTGAGATCTTTCATCTCGAATTCTAAAGAAAGCTTCTTCTTGCTTTCAATAATTTGTTTCTCATTTCCAATTAGAAATAGATCATCTACATATAACTAAAATATAACTGGTTCATCATCCATCACTTTGAGATAAAGATTGGGATCAACTTTACTTTTGTTAAAGCCCATGCTTGTTAATAAATTGCCAATCCTTCTGTACCAAGCCCTGGGAGCTTGCTTTAATCCATATAATGCCTTTTTCAATTTGCATACATGAGTCCTTCCGTCCTTGACCTCAAATCCTTTTGGTTGTTCTATGTATACTTCTTCTTCAATTACACCATCCAGAAATGCTGTCTTAACATACATTTGGTGCATTTTCCACTTCATCATGGATGCAAGTGCCATGATAGCTGTAATTGAAGTATACCTAGCAACTGGTGCAAATGTTTCTTCATAGTCAATTCCCTCTTTCCGAGAGAATCCTTTGGCTACAAATCTTGCCTTGTATTTTTCAATGCTACCATCTGCAGCATGTTTTATCTTGAAAATCCATTTGGAAGAAACCACACTTTTATCTTTTGGTTTGGGGACTATATCCCAAACATCATTTTTAATTATTGACTGATATTCCTCTGTCATTGCTTCTACCCATTCTTTCTTCTGAGCTACCTCTTCATAGCTGGTAGGTAGTTGATCCACAAGATCACACATTAGGGCCATGTAGTTGGACACTAGTTTTGGTTTCTTTCTTTCTCTAGTGGAGCCTTCAGGAGCTCCATATCTTTCAGCCCCTTGAATAATATCTCTAGCCCATGCTGGCCTTCTTTTCTTAGATAAGTCTGTAATAGGAGGATCTTGAGGTTCCAACATGTCATGATCCTCTGGAGAGTTATCTTCAGGAATGGGCATAGCCTCTGTGATTCTGAGAGATGTATCTTCTTCATAGATTTCTTCAAGTTGGCACTTTCTGGATTTCTTGAGAGCTGCTTCTTCATCAAATGTTACATCTCTACTTATTTCTATGTGATGAAAACCTGGAATGTAAATTCTGAAGGCTTTGGATGATTCACAATAACCAACAAATATTCCCTTCTTACCAAAAGGGTCCAACTTGGTTCTCTTTTATTTTGGAATGTGAATGTACACAGGACACCCAAATATCTTCAGATGACTTACCTCAGGCTTCTTTCCTGTAAACACTTCTTCTGGAGCTTTGAAATCAAGAGCACTATGAGATAATCTATTTTGCACATATACTGTTGTTTTGGATGCTTCAGCCCATAGATACATGGGAAGATCTTGGTCATGTATCATAGTCTTCACAGCTTCCATGATTGTTCTATTTTTCCTTTCAACCACCCCATTTTGTTGGGGATTGTAAGAAGTAGTTAGTTCCCTTTTAATTCCAGCTTCTTTACAAAGGTCTTCAAATTCCTTTGAGGTAAATTCTCCGCCATTATCTGTTCTGAGAATTTTGATTCTCTTTTCTGATAAGTTTTCTATTAGAGCCTTGAACTCCTTGAATTTTCCAAAGACTTCATTCTTACCTTTCAAGAAGTATATTCAGGTTTTCCTTGAAAAGTCATCAATGAATGAAAGATAGTATTCAAACCCACTTAGAGAAGTAGTGGGCATTGGTCCACATACATCTGAGTGTATTAGCTCCAAAATGTTCTTAGTCTTTATTTCACTCTTTGGAAAGGGGTTCTTGATATTTTTCCCTTTCTTACATCCTTTACATGAGCCATCATGATCAGCTTTCAAATCTGGTAATCCTATGACTACCTTGCTTACATAGGGTAAGGCTTTATAGTTGATGTGAGCTAATCTTCTATGCCATAGATCACTGGGGCTAGAGATCTCATGATTAAGAGTAGCTTCTGGATGACCCTTGAGCTTATAGAGACCTCCTTCTTCTTCACCAATGACAACTGCATCTTTAATTGTCTTTCCTTTGGACCACATGAGTACTTGTCCATCTATGAAAGCCACTCTAAAACCTTTCTTATCTAGTGCTGAGATAGATAGTAGGTTCTTCTTTAAACCTGGTACATATAAGATGTCTTTCATCTTCAGGGGTGTTCCAGAATCTAGCTTGTAGCTAGCTTCACCAATTCCTTTGATGGGATATTGGTAGTCATCTCCTAGAGATACCTTTTGTGAAGAATACTTTTCTTCAAGATTTGAGAAAGTCTTTCTTTGACCTGTCATGTGCTTAGAAGCACCACTGTCAATAAGCCATGTATCTTCTCTAGGAGATACAGATGCAGAGAGTGCAGAGAATAGGACATATTTTTCTGGATCTTCTTTCTTCACTTTATATCTTTTCTTTCTAGGTCTTACTTCTACCTCTTCTTCTTCTTCTTCTTCTTCTTCTTCTTCTTCTTCACTGTCATTTTCTTCCATATGAGCATGGTGTCTTTTGTGGACAAACTTCTTCTTTTGTGAAGGACAAATCTGGAGATGTGTCCTAATTTATGACAATTGTAGCATTCGACTGTGGATAGATATCTTACTGGATTGGGTCCTTTTCTCTTTTTAGTTCTAGAGAAGTGTTGAGATCCTTTGTGGTCAACTTTCTTGAGATGACTCATTCTTCTTCTTTTGGTATGGGTGGCCAAGGCTTGGTCATCCTCTTTGAGAAGAGCTTCTCTATTGGCTACTCTAGCTTCTTCTTGAACACAATCCTCCCAAACTATATCAAAGTTCATGCTCTCTTTTCTGGCACACATGGTTTGTATGAATGATTCCCAAGGTCTAGTGAGACCATTGAGAGCAGTCATCACAAGTTCATCCTCATCAAGAGTATCACCTATTGCATCTAGTTGCTCCTTGATTTGTGATACCCTTGAGAAGTAGTCTTGAATGGATTCTCCTTTGTGCATCTTGGTACTCTTCAATTGAGTCCTTAGATTCATCTTCCTATTGATGTTCTTTCCTTCATACATTCTTCCTAGGGCATCATACATCTCTTTTGGAGTCTTCTTGGAGGCCACTTGGGGAATCAAGTGGTCGTTAATAGAATCAGCTATGATTCTCTTTGCCCTAATCAAATCCTTCCTATGCTTTTCTTTGGCTTCATCTCCGTCTGGTTCTGCAACTTCATCCTTGATATAATGAGCAAGATCATTCTCTTCAAGAATGAGACCAATTCTGTATTTCCATGCCCGAAAATTTTCTAAACCTTCTAGCTTATCTTCAAGCTTAGTGTTTTGAGCCATCTTCTCTTGGGGGAGTCCAAGAGACAGAGTAGTACTTACCTGAACAGTTACCTTTTGCTTTTCCGGATCCTGAAATTGAATTTTATTGCACTTTTGGTAGAATTAGGGTTTGAATTTCCTGGAGTTCTACCCAACCAAAAGGTTCAATCTAGGGCTCAAAATATTTTTCTTGAGAAGGGCTATCCATCCATGTAATCAGATTTCAAAAATACCAACTTTCTGCTCAAACCAATTTCTAGTTTATCGCACTTTTGGTAGAATTAGGGTTTGACTTTCCCAGAGTTATACCCAACCAAAACGTTCGATCTAGGGCTCCAAATATTGGTCTTGAGAAGGGATATCCAGCCATGTAATCAGATTTCAAAAATGCCAACTTTCGGCTAAAACCAATTTCTGGTTTATCGCACTTTTTGTAGAATTAGGGTTTGACTTTCCTAGAGTTCTACCCAACCAAAAAGTTCGATCTATGGCTCAAAAGATTGGTCTTGAGAAGAGTTATCCAGTCATGTAACCTGATTTCAATAATACCAACTTTTTGCTTAAACCCTAAACTTCATCGGAGAGAGAGAGAGAGATTCTTACCTTGTGAAAGATGTCCTATTCAGTCTAGCTCTAATACCATGTTAAGTTTAAACCAAATAGACTAGCAATATCACTGAAAGAAACATAATCACAAGATAGACACAAATTTTCCTTAGGAAACCCTCATGGGGTAGAAAACCCAGCAAAGCTTTCCTCAATAAGATGATCAACCAAAATACAAGATGTGCTCCCTCCTTCTTCTCCTCCTTAGCAAATCTCCCAGACAAGTGCGCTACTTTTCTCAAGTGAGCAAGTGTGTCTAATGAGGAGTTCGCCTCCTCTATTTATACTAACTCCCGACCCCCAAAAATACCTAATGGGGTCGACCTCTCCTGGAGAAGTCCAATAACCCCTAAAACATAACTTCAGGGCCGACCGCCACATGGTGGGTCTAATAACCCTAGTTACCACAACTTCTCGGAGGAATAAACATCTCCGGATACATAATAGAATCACATCAGAGGGATGGAACATCTCCAGAATAAATAATGTACAAATATAATATTCTTAGAAGTTACAATATTTAACAATTACGTGCGTCACAAAACATCGAAAGAGCCATTAGAGAGATTTTGAGGTCAAAAAAGGGCCTCCTAAGAGATGTACTACAAAAATATGAGATATATTAAAATATTATGAATTGGGGGTTTTATGGGCTAGGTTTATATGACAAGTCACCACAGTATTTTCTATGCACAATATAAATAACCATGGTTGAGTTGCTTTTCAAAATTCACTAGAAATAAAATCAATAAAATAAGTCTACATTGATGTGACTAAGATTCAATGTAAATCCCCAAAAATTGATTGTCCTTTAGCATTTATTTGTCTTGAACTTACAAATGGAATTAAATAATAATAAAATATTTTGAAGAGCTATTTTTTTAATTTTATGTTGACTTTTTATATTTAGTATTTTTCTCATGAATTTAATATAATGTAATTTAATTGAGAATTTATTTACATGTAAAATGTTAATAATATTATTTTAATCCACATTGCATTATTATTATTATTATTATTATTATTATTATTATTATTTATTAAATCTATTATTATTCTTTATTAGTTTGACATTATGTTATTAAATAGAATGGAGTGAATATATAATTTAAAATTAAAAACATAAAAAAAATCATATATTATTTTATAAAAAAATGTGAAAGGACTTTCTTTATGAATTAAGAGTACTACACTTGAAAATAGCAATAATATTATTTTATGAGAAAGTGTGAAAAGACATTCATTATGAGTACTTTACTTGAAAATGACAATAATATTATTTTATGAAAAGACTATCATTATGAGTACTTTACTTTATGACTTAAAAGTACTTACACCACTACCTTGGTTAACTATGTGTTTTCATCCACCATAGAAAATTTGACAAATAAGCATTCTTAACTCATGCAATGCCACCTCACCAAGGGGGATGATGTCATCTACTAGAATGTGATTGGTTGTTTTTTATAGTACATTTTCTTTGTTTTGAGGCCATTTTTTGACCTCAAAATTTCTCTAATGATCCAAGGATGTTACGGCTACACAACTCTGACCTGTAGGATCTCCGAGGGCCATATTATATATGATCTCAACACAAAACCTCGCAAGAGCATCCCAAGATGTTACGAGCACACAGCTCTACCTATAGGATCTCCCACGGACATATTACATGTGGTCACCACAAAACCTCGCAAGAGCATCCCAGGTTGTTACAAGCACACAGCTCTACCTATAGGATCTCCTAGGGACATATTACATGTGGTCATCGAAAAACCTCTCAACAACATCCCAGGACTTATTACGGGCACACAGCCCAACCTATCGGATCTCCCAGGGATAGATTATATATATGCCCTGTTACTAGCTTGTGGTGGACTATCTTTCTTACATGCTCAAGCACAGTCCAGCTCAACTTTGCAATATCAACATGTGGGCAGAACATAATTGATGGAAAATTTGACAGCTCAGAGACATATGCATCTAAATGTTTCCTCTTTTGTTGCAAGGATATAATAAGAAAACACTGTAGTATAACTGAATAAAAAATGGAAATCTTCATCCCTTTGACACATGTAGACTAACAAAATCATATAAAGAATTTAGAAAAACAGAAAAGTTGAAACTGCCACTAACATTTGAGCAAATCTCGAACAGTTTTAGGCTCTTTAATGATAACTCGGACCAATCCATATAATCAATCAACACAAGTTATGTTCTGCACATTTTCAAACTAAACGTCGAGTAGCTTGCAAATTAGTTTGGTTTGCATCCCATCAATTTGTTCTTTAAGTTAATTACTTATTGGACACATGTTGTACTTCCATTAATGGACAGAGGTTGAGCAATGAAGCATGTAATAAGAGTTAGATAACCCTCCAAGGGGATGGGTCAAGTTCAATTTCAATGGAGCTTCCAAGGAAAACCTGGGTCTAGTAGGGACATGGAGCTTGCTTGGGGATGAGCATGGTAACATCCTAGGTATGTCTTACAAATTTTTGGTTTATGGATCTATTAAACAAACAACAAAGATTGAAGGTTGTTGGCTTTTGGAGTGACTCTGAAAATGTTTAAAGTTTAAACCATGTTTGGGGGTGCTTCAATAGATTTGGGGTTACTCTAAAAGTGTTTAGAGTATGTTTGAGTGTGCTTCATGAGATTTGGGGTATATGGTGTATGATTAGCCACTAGATGGTCTGTGATGGGTTTGCACATGGGGGATGGCTTACGCCATGATTGCATGACCTTATTGGGTGCTCACATGACATTCTATGATTCTTCATTAAGGCATTGGAGATCTTCAGACAACTTGGCAACATTCTACATGTACATGCTATCTAGATGGAGGAGGTTTCTTGCTTAGAGAGTGCCCTGCATTGGAGGAGGAGCATTTGGCATGTAGGAAGAGTGCATTGAGACCTTTCATGGAGGCATTGAATTGACTTGGGGATGCTTGGGTTGCAACAATGTTTATGTACAGGGGAGTGGACCTGGTAGAGCACTTGCTTAGAAGGAGGATTGAAGTCCTTGGAGACTTCAAGGAGGAGAATTGGACACATCGAATTCTGTTGCATTGGATCCCTGCTTATTTAAGACATCACCTTGGAGGTTGACATGTACCCTTGGAGTGTAGTGCTTCACATGTGTGAGCTTACGTGTGGCTTTGTAGATAGCTTGGAAGGGTTTAGGCCCACATATAACCTCTCATATGTAATATGTATAGAGGTAGGGGAGTCCTTTCATCCTTCTCATCCTTGTTCATTAGCTTGTGTGAGAGATGTGACTAAGAAAAGTGCACTACTCTTCCTCTCTCTAGTTCATCTTTATTTTTACTTTATCTCTCATGTTTTGAAGTTGCTAGGTTTTCTTGGAGATTACAGTTTTGAGAAATAACCATAGGTTGTCGTTGTTGAAAAGAAAAATAAGAGGAGATGTCTTTCCTTGGAAGTTGGAAGACATGCTTTTGTTATACTAGCTTGTTGGGTCTCATTAGTGTGAGCTAGTGTTTTCATCATTTTCCCTATATGCTAGAGGATTGTACTAGCCTACGAATAAGGCTATGGTATGTATATTTTATTCTTTATGCACATATATGAACATTCCAACTATCCAAAATTGTCTCTTTTGCAAACTTTACTTTCAGCATCTATTTCTTAATGTTTTGGTAATTTCCAGGACTTGTTTGTCTTGTTGATTTGACATAGTTTGAGGCTGAAATTGTTAAATGAGTTAACAGTAATATTGAAGTAGATAGGGCAGATTTGCTGCTGTATTTACAGCTCTCATAAGTGAATTTCAGATCTAGTTTATGCATGGTAAGATTTCCCTGAAGGGATGAAACTTTTTGCACACTTTGGTATCTTTTCTTTTGAATTGCCTAGTAAATTGCAATAAGAGGTAAAATAATGTCCGTTGTTAGTGGTATTCTATTTATATTCCATAAAATCCCTAAGTTTGAAAATTCATAGGGTTAAAATCTAGGTTACCTCTGGGAAAGAGGTGAAATTTTTGCTTTGCATTAAAAGTAATAAAACATAGGAATTCTACATGGTACCGGAGGTTTTTTGGCATACATCATTCTAGGTGTAAGAGGGAGTTTGTATTTTAGATGCGGTGTCCATAAGAGGTGTACTTGACTTTGTTTAAGGTTGATGGGTGCAATGTAGAACAACTCCACCAAGACTCGTGGGTAATCGCGAGTTTTCCCAAGTAAGCGCATTCCATTCTGCATTTTATGGATTGGTAAAATTAATGTTATCAGATAGGCAATTTCTATCTATTATCATAGTGGACATTTTGGCAAAAGATCATTTCAGAATATGAAAGAAATGCCAAGCTAAATCATTTCATTAATTTATTGTTTTTTGATATTCAAACATCTTCCAATAAAAGCATAATGGAGTCGTTATCCAGACCTGTAAACCAACATAAATTTTGTTTGGATCATTGGAGTCCCATGCACATGACCATGATGGACTCTATAAACAGCTAAATCATAAAAGAATCTGCAGTTAATACCAAGTTTTAATTGCCAGTTTGTTTAAAAATCATAGACAGAAGCATCCTACCAGTAATTCCTATTATTAAAAACACTCATGATGTATCAAATACATTTACAATTTATAACATAACCCACTCTTATCCCACCTACCTCTGTATCGGATGGCATTTTAAGCACTGTGAAATTTGCAAATATGGATATTTGGGATCAGTTGGAAGGCCTTATTTATCAAACTGCAAATGCTGATACATACAATCTAATTAAAACAGAGTTTTCCAACCTAGGGCATCTCACATGGCTGCATTCCTATGTCCTTCGTGAGGTAATGCATTGTGATGGTGATCCAGCTTGTTTGTATTTAATATTTTGATGGTGATCAAGCATGTGACCATTAGAGAAATCTTGGTGGTATCTATTACTGCAAATACCATTACAAAATATGTAGCATTAACACTAAGGAATGGTGATATTGTTTCATGAACATCAAAATGGGGAATATATATGGACCCTGGAATATATATGGTCTCTGAACTACACAATGAAAATTGTTTAATTTAAAGGATATTTTGTCATGCTTACCTTGGATCCATGCTATTCATGTGTATTCTATTCATGATATTCCAGCAACAAAGAACAGGCCCTCCTCTAGTCCGCAAGCTTCGAGTCCTTATTCTCTTTTTTCTTGGAACCCTTATCGTAAAAACCCTCAAGGGCCTGTTAAACCAGCTAGGAAAGATCAATGTCACTCTCCAGCACCCACGGCTGCTTGGACCTGACCACTGTAATATCTTTTCTATGCTCCACGATGAATTTGCAGGAACCCTCTGTATCCATCTTCTCATAGAGGAACTTCAGGCCATTTTCACTCTTCGATTTCCATGGCCGCAAGTGCCGAGGCCTTCTACTCTTCTAAGCGGGCGAGATAGATATTGTTTGTTGGAGACAGTTGATTTCTTTATTTTTCCCAGCAATTCCTCCATTTCTTTGGTTTTGAGCTCCATATGTTTTCCCTTCTCTAGTTCTTTGGATTTCTTCTGCAGCAAGGCGTAGTGGTCTATAAGTTCCTTGCATTGGAGGATGCATTTCTTTGTAATGACTCTTTGGGTATCTAGAACTGTAAACGCTTCCTCTCGTTGTTTCTTGTCCACCTCCATTGAATCCATCTGTGCTATGCTAAACCCTGAACCCTAGGTTCTTGATGCTATTGATACTATTGGTAGCAAGAATGTGATTCAACTATGAAATTATCTTTCGACTAATCATTTTTCCCTTTCCTTTTATTTGTTTAAAGAGAGTTTTGTCAAATAAATGAATCTTTTGAAAAGACTATGAGGCTTGAACGGTGTGAACCAAGGTTTTATTAATGTAATTTTCACAAATTTAAAGTGCTTGTCATGAGTTGGGTTTCGAGAAGATGTGGTTGTAGTGGAATTATGGATTGGTACTAAACACAACCAATTTTAGAGTCTTGAGATCTTAATTACTCACATTTATAATTGTCTCAAATTGATCCATGGACAAACTTCTTTTGGTGTTCTACTTCAATTTAATAGGTAGATTGTTCAGACTTAAACATACACAGAGTTGCGAGGCTTCAGTTGTTGACATAGGCTTCATTCCATTCCCCTCCATCCCATTTGTATATGCCGTCGCGACAAGTGTTGAACAACAAAAATTGATGCCCCGACCCTGGTGATGCTAGCGTTGCTAACTCACTGGGTATGGAGGATATATTTTTAAACTTGGATGGCTACCGTCTCTCTGGTTTGAATTAACCTTTTGGTTGGTTTTATATGTATTTTTTGGTTATAGTTTTATTATAGTCTATTTTTGCTTGGTGGATTCCTTTTGTACATAGTTAAGAGTAAATAATTTTCTCATGGTTCTAGTTTTATTTCAAGACTATATTTTGCTTAGTGGCTTCCTTTTGTACATTGTTAAGAGTATGTAATTTTCTCATGGTTCTAGTTTTATTGGGCTACATTTTGTACATAGTTAAGAGTAAGTAATTTTCTCACGGTTCTAGTTTTATTTTAAAACTATATCTAGCTACAACTTCCTTTACTACACATAAGATCATGCATATGGCCCAATATGGTTGTTGCATAGCCTTTAGAAGTAGTTTTTCTATTTAATGAAGTGTGCTCCAACCTAAAAAATACAATAGAATAGTTTTCATTTTAATGAAATTAGTGTTCCATATATGTAAAATTAATGTATTCAAATGATGTTTTATTGAAAAGATACTGTTTTTTCATGTAGATATTAAGGAATGTTCAACTGTGTAAGATTGTAAATTTGGATTAGTGGTATTTATTTTTTGTACTTTTTTAGGGGAAGGGTTTAGTTAATTTATACTTTTAGATTGAAGTACAGTTATTTACTTTACCCGGAACAAATGCACTTCCAATTGAAATTAAGTCCCACCCTTCAAATTATACCACTGCACAGGAGACCATGTTGTTAACCATGTGGTATTGCTAGGCTAGGTGTTTCACATGAAAATAAACATTGCACAAAATCCTAAACCCCAATAGAGTAAAAATTGTCATTGTTGTTAGCATGGCCGAACCTCGAAGATGAACATAACCCATCACCATCATCCATGGTCATTGAAGAATGCACGCCCGCTAAGCCTATTTAACTATTAGCTAAAATAAAACTAATTCTAGTTACAACAACTTTTACTATGCATAAGATCATGCAAATGACCCAATATGGCTATTGCATAGCCTAAGTAATTTAGTCTACTTAGTTTTTATGTTTAATGAAGTGTGCTCCAACCCAAAAAATTGCAATAGAATAGTTGTTATTTTAATGCAATTAATGTTACATATATGTCAAATTAATGTACTCAAATTAGGTTTTATTGAAAAATACTATATTTTCATGTAGATATTAAGGAATAATTTTTTTTTAAGATATAATATTTTATTATTATTTTGTCATGGTGTTTAAATTTAAAAATTGGATTTTGGAAATGATTTTCAAAACTTTTAATTAAGGAAAAAAATATTAGTTATCAATGGATTTATAACATATAAGTTTTGATATATTATGAACCTTGTGTTAATGGGTAGCTGTAAAGAAGTAATAATAATTTATTTTCAAAAGCACAAGATACTAAATTGGTGAATGAGATCCCTTTACTTGTGACATTATATAACGATTTGATTGTTAAATTTTATTAGTTATACATACCCTAACCTTCTTTAGATTTGAACATATAACCTCTTTAAAAAATATTTGTAAAAGCTATAAAAAAACTAAAAGAGATCACTTTGATGAGGAGTTCACCTCTTCGTCCAACAAAAAAACTTGAATTTAAACTTAACTACAAAGTTTATCACAATAACTCTTATATGAGTGACATTGCTAAATCTCCATTCTTAGAATTTGAAATGAATAATAGAAACATTATTTGAACTTCTTAAATCCAACACAAGTTAGGGAATCATCACTTGTGTAAGAATTTGTCTAAATTTTAAGGTAGATACTTTTAGATTAAATGAATAAATTGTTATAGATTGATATTTAATGAATAAATTGTGATAGAGTGGAGGATTCTAGCTAGACTACTCAATTGTGAAACCATAAGGTTGAAGTTTCTTATTTTTAAAAAAAAATATTAATAATCCATAAAATGAGGAATAATAAAAAACCACTTAAAATAATATCAAAATATCAAAATCTATAAGAATACCTAACATGTTATAAATATTGATATAAATTCATTGAATGATGAATAATAAAAAAAGAGTGCGGGCTTGCAGGCTAATAGTTACCCGTGGTGACCAAGTTTTTGGTCGATTGGCCACTAATTACCCATTTTTCTACTAGTGAATAGATTATTAGCGTCAAACATCCTACATCCTGAATGAGTATCACTTGTCCATCAAACTCAATAACACGTTCCCTTGTCCCCTAATTTTCCCCTTGCCTCCTGGCCTCCATCACCTCTACACGAAATGTAATAAAATATACCATAAATATTTGCATTGCCATATAACATAATTAAGCCCCCTTGGCCCCTTAATACATGGAAATATATTCTCTCATTTATCTATCATAATTTATTCCCCAATATGAATGGACGTGATATGATATTTCCTACCAACTGACTCCCTCGTGCAAATATCTAAGACTCGACTCAACCACATGTAGAAGAACTCATCTATAACTTGATAAACTATGTGCAAGACATGATGTATTATCTAGATATCAACTCACCACACCCAAGGCCCTAATGAGCATCTCAATGATTCTCCTATCATCTAACACAATAGGTATCGGGATGGCCTCAAATAAATGATCCCTTAGAAGACATGTATTGAAAAATAATCCAAGTTGTGTACTATCAATGTTACAATTTACTAAATTTTGACACTACAAATGGATTCAGAGAACCCCAATTTAGTAAATTGTACAAATTCATTATCAAAATTATAATTTTCCATTGCCAGAATGACACAACTAAAAATGACCACATAAATGACCAATTATTATGTGGTCATTTTTAGTTTAGTTCTTATCTCTTGACCAAATTGGTCATTTATCTTGGTCATCTTTAGTTTAGTTCTTATCCCATGACCAAATTGGTCATTTATCTTGGTCATTTTTTGTCAGTTCACTTAAAATTTTTCAATTTTGGTCATTTATCCCTTGAAAAAGTTGTGGTGACCAAATTTTTTGGTCGCTTGGTCACTTATCTCTCAGTTTGTACTAGTGAACATATTCAAGAAGGATCCTTTGATACCTACAATAATGCTGAAAGAACTCTCTTCATACTTCCAAATATTTTCAAGCCATAATCGGCTAGTTTCTCTTCCAACACCCCATGAAATTGGTCAATGTAAAGCTATGGAGTATCAATGACAATACTTCATTCTCAACCATATTTGGGTTATCCGTTCAGAAAAAAATGATTTTCCATTCTATTTTTTCGTGGCAATAAACTAGATTCTGCTTTCAAAGTCTTAAACAAGCATTGATTCTAAGTGGAGCAAAAAGCTCAATGAAATTTTTTTGAAGGTTTTTGTCTTCTTAGCTGGTGGATTGGTCATGTTTGGGAAAAAAGTGCATAGAAACTCTCCAGACTTGATGATCTATGCAACAATTTCAGATTATGAAAAGGTTATTCAGTGCAATTTTCAATGATTGCATTATGCTTGTACAAAACCCCCCCCAAGGCTAGAATCCATGCTATTTGAACACGAGGTAAAGGTGATCTATCTAGGTAAATTAACAACACTGGGTGGAGATATTCGATTTGGTGATGTAGCCAATGAATTTGAAGGTGTCTAGGTAGCTTCCTATCATAGTTTTGTCCATGGGAATCAGATTCTTATCCTTCCTCAATGGTGATTTATCAAGAGGTTTTATGTGCTATAGTTTAGTGAAATTTTCATTGATTGCATTATGCTTGGAAAAAAATCCCCCCAAGGGTAGAATTCATGCAATTTGAACACGAGGCAATGGTGATCGATCTAGCTAAATGAATAGCACTAGGTGGAGATATCCGATTTGGTGATGTAGCCAATGAATTTGAATATGTCTAGGGAGATTCATGTCACAACTGTGTCCATGGGAATCATATTATTATCCTTCCTCAATGGTGATTTATCAAGAGTTTTTATGTGATATATTCATATTGTTTCGACCTTTGTTTGAAGGATCATCCGTTGTTGTACAATCACATACGGTGGTCACATATATCCAGAGAATGGTAACACATTCTTGCAAAGGGAAACCAAGGAGTCTCTTGGTGTCTCGAAATTTGTTAATGGAGGTTGGCGGATGCAACGAAACTATAGATGTGACATGCTTCTCACATTAGTGATATGACAATATCTATCACAGTACTTGTTTTACAACACATAGTTACCAAGCTTGTTGTAGAAACAAGTGTGAGTAATTTTGTAGGAAGACTCTTCACTTAAAGGTTTTATAATGGTAGAGAAAGAGTTACTTTTACCCAACTGATATAGGCATTATTTGATAACTTGATTTAGATGCATAAATATCATCCACTTGGTATACTTTTTCCTTGATGTACTTAATTCCTTTCCACAGTACAGACCCTTGTTGGATTCCCAGCATGTGCAGGAGGGATTTTATGTTTATCTATTTATTTATTTAGAGAACTAGATCCCTTATGGATTTATCAAAATCATCCCAAGATTCAAATGTCAAATCCCAAAATATATTTTAGCAAGCCCTAAAAGAACATGGGAATTCTCTTGCATTGTTTCCTTCACCCCCTTATGAAAACTGGAGAGCACAAAATCTTGGAGGAATATTAATTTTGGTTAAAGAGATGAATCCTTCACGCTCTTCATCCATCTCATAAATCGTTAGGACTTTAATTACCCTACAAAAAAAAAAATTCATAACCATGGAACCATATGCAGGATTCAATCCTATTTTTAACTTTGGAATTTGCCAACGATGAAAAGAAAGCTGGATCAAGCTTGCTTAGCCAATTTTTCAAAATCCATTATTGACTTTTCCCCGTTTTCATTTGTTAGAATGGTTATATTTCTACCCAGAAACGTTTGGGTAATAACCAAATCTTTCCACTAAGAAATGATTGTCAAAATGTGTGCCCTAATAAACCGGAAACCAAAAATTTCATCATTAGAATTAATAGGTAGAGTTTTATGATAGTTGATGAGTTATTTAGAAATTATGACACATCTGATCCATGTTGGATGGATCCCTAGGAACCTAGATTTGTATCTATTAGAAGTAAGATACATAGTCTTCTTAATCGAACCTAATTCACCATAGCTCTACTAAAACCAAAATTTGGTACTCTAAGAATCTTACACTACCTTATTTGCATTGATGGAAAAAGACCTAATTTCACCATCATAATTTCAATCAGAACCAAATGAAATCTTCAGGAAAATATGAAGGCAATTAACCAAAAATACATCTATTAAATCAATGAATTAACAAATTCACTAACTTGGTGTTCGAACAACTGTTGAACAAAAAATACAATAACCTATGGAAATTCAAAAAAGAGACTGATTTAATTAAAATCCCTAATGATTTCAAAATTAGGTTATACTACATTTTCTTCTTTGAAAGAAAAAATGAAAGACTATTTATCTTAAAAACCTAAGAGTATCTATAAAAGAGATGGGTTTCTGAAATGTAGAAAGGTAGTGTAATGTGCTTTGCTCACTTAGGTACAAGATTTGGTAATATGGTTGTGCATAGTTTCCGAGGACAACCCCTAAATTGCTCCGAACTAGGGTTAGGGTTTTGACAGAACCTCAAGCTTCCCTAACCTCATGGATTTCTTGCCAGATATTCCTGTGCATCTAGTATTTCAGATTGAACTCCAGTTGCTTCAGAATGCATCGAGACAATAGATCAACTACCTTTCAATCATGTTTCCAACAACTGATCCTTGATGAAATTGGATTTGATTGAGCGATTTATGTCGGGCGGAGTTTTGAAAAAACACTTTTATTTATGGGTTTCAAAATATTTTATATTTGGATTTATTTGGGAGGACTACATATGTCAATTTCGGACTGTTCTGTGTTTCTGTTTAATAGAATGAGATTTAATCAGAGACATAGATTCAATCAATATCTTTTAACAAAGAAAAATAAACAGACAAATTGAACCAAAATTCATGATGAATTCCAAAGAGAATGTTATTTAAAATAGACATATATTAAATCAAAATCCTTAAACACGGAAAGAAAAATGACCAAAATTCTATACCAAATATTTAATTTAATACATAACTAAAATGGATCCTAAACCCTAACAAAATCTTTAATTTGATGCATAGCTAAAATATATCTCAAACCCTAAAAAAAAATTAGGAAAATTAATAAAAAATTAGGAGTTGAGATTTGATAATGAGATACCTAGAGTTGCAACAACTATATGGCGCAACTATGCTCCATCTCTCTTGGTGCCAAAAGATTCCAAGATGAAGAACCCCAAATTGATTTGCAGTCTCCATTAATACAAATCCAAATATTGGGTTTTGATTTCAAAATAGAGTCCCCTCCGTCACCTTTGAATTCTGCCTTCAATCAACTCATTTCAATCCAATCTCCATATGATCCCTTAAACCAAACTCATTCTATGTAGACTGTAAGCCATAAATATATTGCAGCAAGACACATCTTGAATATGGGTTTTATGTACCCATGCTTTGAAAGTTGATTTGTGAGTGTAAGGATCAATGTTAGAAAGTGCTAAGCCCTGATATCTCTGTGGAATTTGAAAAAAAATGATCTCATATACCTGACCTTGTCCAGGCACCGATATGGATGAGGGAGAAATGTAATGGGTCTAGCATGTTTTTATTCACGTGAGGAAAGCAGAGCCACAACCCAACACTACCTAAGAGACTATGCTCAATGACGACATCTACGCTGTGTGCAAGGAAAAAAAGGCCACACCCCACCTCTTCCTGGGACACTGTGTTAAATGAGGGTATCTACACTTCGTGAGAGGAAAACATTGCCACACACGACCTCTACCCAGGACACTATGCTGAAAGAGAAGGAGGGTCGAGGGTATTTGGAAAAGTATTAATGAATAGTACTGGCTCTAGGTTGGAAATGTTTATTTGACACGTACCCACCCATTCAACCAATGAATGGCAGGGTACATGATGCCAAATTCAGGGCTTTCCCATGATCTCAGCCCACTAGTTAGATTCATATAAATAAAATTATGAAGGTGCAGATGTAAAACAAATTAGTTATGATGCACAGCAAATTCAAGACATCCACACACATTACTCATGCATACAACATATCAACAGTTATTGAATTACTATAGTGCAGAAGTAAATATAGAAGCATAAAAACACTTATCTTCATTTTTCCAACTGCCCAAGCAACTAGCTATGTCGCTGCAACGTTCCACCCAGCCATAGGCTCTTCGACAGCTTATACTGAGTCCATCCAAATGTGAGGCACCTGCAATAATTAATTAACAAGAATACGCGAAATAGCAGAAATGACAGAACTCATAATCACTTTTGTATTGATCACAGACCACTTCGAGGGGGCAACCTCCTTTGAGCAAGCTCAATACAAATAACTTCACGGTGCCTTCATAGGTCTCAACACACACTTATATACTAATTCTAGGCACCAATACTATGGGTCGAAACCATGGGCCGTTACAAACTATGGATCAACAATACTACGGGCGACTTACAAAGCATATGTGCCAACAACAATAACACAAACTATTGATCAACAAATACTATGGGATGAATTACAAAGCATATGCGTCCAACAACAACATACTAACAAAGTAAAGACATGGGTTCCTAACATCCCCTCCCCCTTAAAAAAAGCTTTGTCCTCAAAGCTTTAGATGTGGAAATTGTTGTTGAGTCTGAAGGAGTGGTTCCCATGTAGCATCCTCTGGTTGCATGCCGTGCCACTGAATTAAGACCTATGTGATAGAGCGAGAGCGAAGATGACGCGTGCGCCGATTGAGGATGGCCCCTGGCTCCAAAAGGATGGATCCTTCATTATCCAGTTCGGGTAAAATCGTTTGGCCACTGATGTTGGTGCCAAGAACTTTCTTCAGACAAGAGACATGAAAGACTGGTTGAATGCGGCAAGAAGGAGGAAGTTCCAATTTATAAGCAACAGACCCAATATGAAGAATCCGATATGGCCCATAGAACTTTGGAGCGAGCTTATGACGCCCTTTGAGTTTCAAGGAAGATTGTCTGTACGGCTGGAGACGAAGAAAAACCATATCGCCGACTTGAAAAGTGCGCTCCGAACGGTACTGATCAGCTCGTTGCTTCATGCGATTTCTTGCCATGTGAAGATTGTCCCGCAAAATGCGAAGAATATGATCGCGGTTGCGAAGGACCGTGTCAACTTCCTGAACTGGTGAACTGGTGGGGGTGTATCGAAGAAGAGCTAGAGGTGCCTAACCATAGACTACTTCATATGGGGTCATTTTAGAGGTAGCGTGGTAAGAGGTATTGTACCACCATTCAGCGAGAGGGAGCCACTTTGCCCACTGATGTTGTTGTTCTGAGGTGAAGCAACGAAGATAAGTTTCCAAGCATTTATTGACAATTTCAGTCTGACCATCTGTTTGTGGGTGATACCCTGAACTCATCTTCAGTTTGGTGCCAGTGTGGCGAAATAGTTCTGTCCAAAAATGACTAGTGAAAGTCGCATCACGATCCAAGACAATGGAAGAAGGGATGCCATGAAGACGAAAGATGTGGTCCATAAAAAATTGAGCGACGAAGGAGGCTGTATAGGAATGGCTGAGAGCACAAAAATGACTATATTTGGAGAGACGATCAACCACAACGAGAATCACTGTCTTCCCGCCAGATTTAGGGATCCCTTCAATGAAATCCATAGAAATATCTGTCCAAATCTGTGTAGGGATGGGAAAGGGTTCAAGCAATCCTGGAAGGAGTGTTGTTTCACCCTTATTGCGTTGGCAGGTATCACATTAAGCCACCATCTGTTGAATTGTCCTTTTCATGCCCTTCCAAAAGAAGTTACGCCGTGCTCGTTCATATGTTTTGAGGAACCTAGAGTGCTCGGCCGATGGAAAAGCATGGAGTTCCTAGAAGACAGCCTGTTGAAGATCTGTGCTCTGGGGAAGCACCAGACGACCCTTGTATCGCAGAGAAGCACCATCCCAAGAGTAATGTGGGACAACAGAAGGATTGTTGGTCAAGCGTTGGATGATCTGAGATAAGGAAGAGTCATTGACATAACCCTGTTGAAGAGATTGCAACCAATTTGGAACAGGCATAGAAATAGCTGAAAGAGAACCTTGGGCATCAAATGTGCGAGAAAAAGCATCTGCCACAATATTGTCTTTACCATTCTTGTAAGTGATCTCATAGTCATAACCCATGAGTTTGCTAACCCATTTCTGTTGTGCCGGGGAGGAGACACGCTGGTCCAAGAAATATTTCAGACTCTGGTGATTAGTCTTGATGCAGAAATGATTCCCTAATAGGTATGGATGCCACTTCTGTACTGCATGGAAAATATCCATCATTTCCTTCTCATAGGTAGAGGCAGCTAAATTCTTACCTGAGAGGGCTTTGCTGGTGAATGCAATGGGGTGTTCATCTTGAAGGAGAACAGCACCAAGTCCATTTCCGCAAGCATCACTCTCAATAGTGAAGGGCTTGGAAAAATCAGGCATAGCTAGCATCGGTGTAGTACACATAGCTTGTTTTAGTTTGTCAAATGCACACTGAGCAGCAGGTGTCCATGTAAAAGCATATTTTTTCAATAGAGCAGTTAATGGAGCTGCAATCTTCCCATAATCCTTGACAAACTTGCAGTAGTAGCCAGTCAACCCCAAAAAACCATGAAGGCTCTTGACTGTATGAGGATGTGGCCAATTGTTCATGGCCTCGATTTTGGCAAGATCCACGCAAACCCCTTGTGCTGAGATAATGTGCCCGAGATACTCAACTTCCTTTTGTCCAAAAACACATTTGGACTGCTTGGCATGGAGATGATGGTCAGAGAAAAGTTGCATGACAAGATACAGATGCTGGAGATGTTCATCCCATGTTTTACTGTAGATGAGGATATCATCAAAGAATACTAGAATGAATTTCCGCAAGTAGGGTTGAAAAATTTTATTCATTAAGTGATGGAATGTGGAAGGAGCATTAGTGAGGCCAAAGGGAATGACCAAAAACTCATAATGGCCATCATGTGTGCGGAAAGCTGTTTTAGGAATATCATCCTCATGAACCTGAATTTGATGATACCCAGAACGAAGATCCAACCTGGAGAAAAAGTGAGCCCCATGAAGCTCATTAAGAAGCTCATCAACAATAGGAATTGGAAACTTATCCTTGATGGTGAGGTGATTAAGTGCTCGGAAGTCAATGCAGAGGCACCATGACCCATCTTTTTTGCGAACAAGAATAACTGGAGAAGAAAAGGAACTAGTAATTGGGCGAATAATACCTTGCTTCAATAAGTCCCGAATGAGCATTTCGATCTCCGTTTTTTGGTGAAATGGGTAGCGATAGGGCCTGATGTTGGGAGGAACGCTGCCAGGAAGGAGCTCAATATCATGGTCTTCTGGCCTGGAAGGTGGTAATCCCACTGGTTCAGCAAAGACACCTGTATATCGATCCAGAATTTGTTGTAGATCCAAAGGAGTAGTGGAGACCGCTGATGGTTGCATCTGGATGGAATGGATCTGAGCGATGACACCATGTGAATTCTTCTTGAGGAGTTTTTCCATGCGATGTGAACTAATGATGCTGAGAGAACCTGGTTGTAATCCTGTCAATGTGTGTTTGTGTCCATTCTCGGAAAGCTGCATCCAAAGTTTGGCAAAATCCCATAAGATAGGGCCGAGTGTGCGTAGCCATTGAGTGCCCAAAACCACATCACATCCACCTAAGGGAAAGGCAAACATGTCAGAGTGCAAGGTATAATCTCCCATAGAGATACGCACATTTCGACACTTCCCTTTGCAAGGTAAGGTGCCCCATTGGCAATCATGACTTCAAAGTTGGAGCAAGGATGGATAAAACAATCAGCTTGTTTGGCGATCCAAGGGTCAATGAAATTATGCATGCTACCAGAATCAATGAGGATTGTAAGAGGAAGCTTCTTGAAGTAACCCCTGACCCGCATTGTTTGGGGGGTGGTGATTCCAGCTAAAGCATGGAGAGATATCTCTGGCTGGTCATCCGGAGACGGAGGGTCAATAGGCGGTTCCTGAATGTCGATCGGAGCATCCAGTGTTTCTGGATCTTCGTCACCCATTTCAGAGGCAGGTGGAGACTCCACATCCAGGAGATAGAGCTTTTGCTGAACACATCTATGTCCTCGAGTGAATTTCTCATCACAATTATAGCAAAGCCCCTTTTCTCTGCGTGCTTGCATCTCTGTTTCAGACAAACGCTTGATAGGAGTCGGTCGAGGAGCCTGAGGTATAGGTGGTCGCTGAGAACCCATACTTCGGAAGGGAACAAAAGTGGGCTTGGAGCGTTGTTGGGATGCAATCCTGTCTTCTGCCAACTTAGCCAACCCGAGTGCTTCCATCATTGTGTTAGGACAGAACATTTTGACCTTAGAGCGAATGGCATCCTTTAGACCACTGATAAAACAACTCCGGTAAAATTCATCAGACAATCCTTCGGTGTGGTTGGCTAGATTCTCAAATTTGGTTTGATACTCTCTCATAGTGCCAGTTTGGCGAAGTTTAGTGAGGGGTCCTGTGAAGTCATCAAAATCACTAGGACCAAATCGTTGCAAAAGGAGCTGGAAAAAGTCTGGTCAGTTGGGCTCTGGATGAGCCTTGATGTACCAACGGTACCATTGAAGAGCTTCCTGTTCCAAATGAAAGGATGCCAACGAAACTTTGTTGACATCAAAAGTATTATGCAGACTGAAGTACTGTTCTGCACGATAGATCCATCCATTTGGATCGGTACCATTGAAGCGAGGAAAATCAAGCTTCGGACCATGGAAATTGTTGGAAGAAGAGAACCCATTGTCTACTGAAGACTCGGACTGTCGTTTGTTGTTCATAGCTGAATGTTCAAGATGGACACCGAGAAATTTTTCATCCAGATCCTGGAGTTTGGCTTGGATGGCTGCAAGTGCTTCCTCCATGGTTTTTGCTCCTGCACGGGTGACAACGATAACCAGGATTTTTTATTTATTTTTCTTTTCTGACTGGGTAAACAAAAACAGGAACTACTTCAGTAAGGGAAAATTTGGATTTGGGAAAAAATTAGAAGGGTAATTGGGGTTTGACTAGGTTTTGGACACTATTGGATAGACAGGGAAGCAAAAATGAGGATTTCAGAAACGGGGTGAAAGAATGGGAAAATTTGTTAGAGGGGAACAAAGAAGATAAATTCAGAAAGGAACTCTGTGGTAAAATTTGAAGGTGATTGGGTGAAATATGAGGAAGTTATGGCAAACCCTAAAAATACACAAATGTGGGATTTCGGGCTTTGGGAAGGGGAATTGGGGATAGGGTCCTCAGGACTGAAATATGCAGAATGGGATGATAGGGGTTCCCCGAAAATTTCAAGGAAAACAGAGTGAAAATAAGGGAGATATGGAGATTTTTATTTTTTTTTAATTTTTCAGTTCAGACTGGAGCAACTACGGCTCGAAAGAGATCTGGAACAATGCCGAATGGATTGAAACGGTTGAATCTGGAACAGCTTGCAAAATAGATCTGAAATGGCGCAGCAGTGATCGACAATAGTTCAACTGAAAGTAGATATGGACCCCAGGTATGTGCGGCTTCCTAACAGTTCAGGGGTTTCACTCGGCCACCAATGCTGTCTGACGGCTTGCGTATTGGGGCAATACCCCTCACTCCACAGCTCAGGTAAAACTGATAACCACTTTGCCACAAACGACAGCTCTTGGTTTACCTCAGGGGTGGGAACTAGTTAATCAGGTAGGGGTCGTTGCCCTTTTTGTTGGCAGGTCCTCTCAATGGGCCAGCTACTTCGGGGTTCCTATGGTACTCCTCATAATGAGTTTTAGGGCTTATGCCCAAGTACTTCCCACAGTTAAGCGTATAGGAATTATTCCCAAATTCGAACCTGCAACAGATGCAAAAAAAAAAATTTGGCAAAAATTTCACCCAGCGAGCCCAAGAAAGTGCTCTGATACTAGATGTGAGGCACCTGCAACAATTAATTAACAAGAATACGCGAAATAGCAGAAATGACAGAACTCAGAATCACTTTTGTATTGATCACAGGCCACTTCGAGGAGGCAACCTCCTTTGAGCAAGCTCAATACAAATAACTTCACGGTGCCTTCATAGGTCTCAACACACACTTATATACTAATTCTAGGTGCCAATACTATGGGTCGAAACCATGGGCCGTTACAAACTATGGATCAACAATACTATGGGCGACTTACAAAGCATATGCGCCAACAACAATAACACAAACTATTGATCAACAAATACTACGGGACGACTTACAAAGCATATGCGTCCAACAACAACATACTAACAAAGAAAAGACATGGGTTCCTAACACCGAAGGCCACCCCCGAGCTGGGCATGATTCCTTCAAGGAAAAGGGGACATTCACTCGATACCAACTGTGACAACCAATTAATCATTCCATCTGAGCCAAGGCAGTCCATAGCTGGGTTATCAGGCTACAATTGAACCCTGGATTATCACACTCAAGCTCAAGCCCAAGCCATGGATACCCATACCCATACCCAACATACTATTCTCTCACACAGTAAGCACAAACATGGGCATGGATACACATTTTAGACAGTGGGGTTTACAAATAAGATGGCCATGGGTTTTCCCCAAAAATGTTTCCAACCAAAAATGGATTTGTAGGATGGGCAAAACAACCACATGGGAAAAAACGATTTCTCCCCAAATATCTCCGCCTTCAACATCCCAACACGGTCTCTATTGAACCCCTCCTTTGATTTCCCTTCTTCCCCACTGGCATACATCACAAAAACGCCCTTCTCTGTTGGGAGAATGAAGGAAAACACAGCCCCCATGCCTGGAAAACGCACCCCGGTAGTTCTAACTCATGAGGGAGGAAAAAGGGATGGTTGCATAATGGCTTAGGGAGCAATTTCGTGGCTCTCCTCTTGCCCAAGGAGACCAACACGTTTTTCCACGAAGGGTGGCTTTCCCATACCCGAATTTAGATAGCCATACCACTCCATTCCCAAGGCATTAACTACCCCAACCAACTCTTGAGAGAAATCAATGGTTGGGTACAAAAGTCAACATGGGTAGTTGAGGGTTTGATGGTTCTCTCATTGACACTTGGCTTGACTTGAGTGGCTCAAGGGCTTGAATGTTTTCCCTCCCAATTCCTTGTGAAATCATGGCCCCATCTCTTTGTTGCATTGCATAGCTAGTTGTGGGTATTTTTATTAAAATGCATATTACATGATATTTGAATTTCCAATGTGCATTACTAGCACACAACCATATGCATCACTAAATCGATGGTGGGGCCTTGGCCTTGAGCTCCTCTCCATGATTTCATAACAATATTACATCATTTATAATGTTAATGCCATGGGTCAAACTAGGGACATTACATTATTAAGCTATGTAAGTAGTTGGAAATTATTTTTCAACTTACCATCATGGTTAATGTTTAATTGGTGGGACTCAAAATAAAGTGGTATAGATTTAATACGTAAGAGATGGGATATGTTTGACACATAAGGGAAAACTATCTTAAATTAATGTCTCAAAAGACCACTATGTGTAGTAGTGGAAATAGGCGATCGTTAGAGTGGGACACATAGAAAATTTAATTTGTAGATCCACCCATCATAGATGGTATAGTCCAAGAATGGAGTCTGATTGATGATTGTAGGGTCCTGTAATGCATCCCAGATTTATTAAAAGTCATAGTTAGTAGAATACTGATCTTTCCATGTATCATAAGTAGCACAGCAAACCTCTAGTATTTGGAGCACTGGAATGGGTGGCCTGTTGAGGAGATTGACCATCTTGTTATAGGTTCCATTATTGTATCTAATAACGAGATGGAATTGTTGAATGTAGGATTCCCATTTAAGATGTGTTTGTTCCAGTATCTTGGACTGTGAATTAATGAAAATCAGTGGATGGTGGTTTGTATGTAGAATAGTCTCCTTTCCCAACAGATAAAGGCGTCATTGCTTGAGAGATTGCACTAGGTTGTACAATTCATTTTCATAGGTGCTATATTTTCTCTTAGCATCTGAAAGATATTATGAGTGCTAAGAAAGATAATGTCCTCCCTGTTTAAGCATTGCCCCAATAACATATTGTGAGGCATCTGACTCAATCTCAAATGGTTTAGAGAGTTATGGAAAATGTAGTACTAGGGAATAACATAGAGCTTCCTTGAGACAAACAAAGTGGCTGGTGTCTTATTCTTTCCAAGAAAAGGTGGAATTACTAGTGGATAGATGATGCAAAGGAAGAGCAATATGAGAGAAATGTAGGACAAACTTACGATAAAAATTTATGCCACCGAGGAATATTTTTAATTCGTTGGCAGAAGAAGGCATTGGCCACTATTTCAATGCTTTGATGCAGGCAAGATCAAGTTGAATACCTTCTAAGTCGACAAGAAATACTAGGTAAGGAACTGAGCACTTCCCAAAATATGACCTCTATTCTTTAACCTACAACTTCTGTTCTCTGAGTATTTTGAGAACATGACAAACATGTTGATTGCGGGTTTCCCATGTCTTACTGAAGATTCGAATGTCATCTAAGTATATAATCACAATGCCACCCAAGTGATTCCTGAAAATATCATTGATGAGGCTTAAGACGGTGGCGGGTGCATTAGTCAGTCCAAAAGGCATGAACTTCCACTCGAAAAGACCGAATTTTGTCTTGAATGTTGTCTTCCAAACATCTATTGGGTTTATTCGAACCTGATGGTATCTTCTTGTCAAATCCAAATTAGTGAACAATTTAGAACCTTGTTGGGTGTCAAGTAACTCCTCAATATGGGGTAGGGGGTAGGGGTTCTTCACCGTCGCCTTTTTAAGGGCCCGATAATCACTGACAAGGCACATTTATGGGGTATCTTTATTGGGTATTACAAAGGCTGGGGAAGCACAAGGAGAAGATGATGATTGAATGTGTCCTTAGTTTATTAGTTCAGTCAAATGATTTTCAATTTCCTTTGTTTCCTATGGGGCAAGGCGGTATGTAGGTGCATTGGGTAAAGCAACACCCGGGATGAGGTTAATAGAATGGTCTATGTGGCGAGAGGGGGGAGTCTAGTAGGGAGTTGGAATACATCCAAAAATTCTTGGAGGAGAGGAGACATGGATTTTGGGATGGGATGAGTGGTATTGTTTGGTTGAGTGGGGCGGACCATAAAAAGAGAGACACATTGGTTGAGATGGACATGAGGGATTTTTTCTTTTTTTGGCTTGGGTTGGGGTGGGGCTACGGTAAGGATATAGGTGTAGACATCCTTTGTAAGTTTATATTTGCGATATTAGGCTGTATAAATGGAATTCTGTTGGTCATGGTAAGGGAGGCTGAGAAGTAAGTCAGCACAATCTTATGGTCATAGATCACAGAGTACAAAGTCTTTAAATTGAATGATGGAAAATGTTACCAGGCAACGATGAGAAACCAATAGATGGGGACCATCCTTTTGGACCCATCCTAGATGATATGGTTTCGGGTGAGGAGTAGTGGGTAGATGGAGGCATTGCACTAGCTGTTGTGAAACCAAATTTTTCTGGCTGTCATTGTCCATGATGAGCAAGGCCAAAGAATATTTGATTTGGTAGTTGTCAGTAAAGAGGTGTAGGGTAGACGAGTTGGAATCTTCAGATGTCATTAATATCAATGAGGGATCTACTTCCGTAAGATTCTCAGGAGAAACCACATCAATTTCCTCTATAGGTTTGGATAAAGAATATTATGTGAAGAGAGTTTTGTTGGTCTTGAGAGATTTTAAAACGCAACAATCTGAAGTGTTGTGGGAATTAGTCTTGTGGAAGGAACACCGCGGTGTATTGGCTTTTTGGTTGGTGGGACGAGTGGAGCGAAAGCGAGATGAAGCATTGGGTGTGGGAGTTTGTGAAGTAGAGGGATTCTTTTTGGGATGGGATTGAGGATTACGACCCCGAGGAGCTACCTTCCTTTCGACAGCAAATGGTCTTTGAAAAGTTTTATCTAATGTAGAATTTTCAAATAAATCAACTTCTCTATGGAACTGAACCAATAAACGAGAATTAAACTTAAAGATTAATACCTCTTATAGGTATGGAATGTGGAGAAATAGTCGAATCTTGGAGAAGTATTCGATATAGGCTTGTACCCCTTCTGTAGGTAGTTGGCAGAGCTGGTTACATCAGATCCATAAATACTGAAGATACCTGGGTGGGTAAAAACTGTCTCTCAATGCTTCACACATTTGATCCCAAGTGTTGATCAGTTGAGAAGAAGAAGACTCTGTTGAGGCTCTAATGTCTATCACCAAGGTGGCCTTTTCCTGCTCTATGTCCCACCAAGTTTGAGCAAGTCTTTCCAACTATAATATTGAAATATGTAAATTTATCTCTTCAGCAAGGGTTGTGAAAGTCCTAACATAGGTGGAAAGGCTGTGAATCCATGATTCCAAAACCTCTCCATTGGTTTGTCAGGTGAACTTAGGGAGTTGGAACCGAGTATCTAATTGAAATGGATCTAGGTTGGTCTATTGTTGCATCCTCATTAACTCATTGAGAGAAGATCTGAGGTCCTAGACTGGATTAGAGGCATTTGATTTAGAATCAGTGTCTAATGGATCTATTTTAGGAGGAATCTAATGGAGTATGCAGTATTGGAGGTGAAATGTTTGAGACAAATCAAGTTTATGCTCGGTGTTGAGTACATAGGGTGCAATGCACTGGGGCTTGTGAGCTTACGAAACAAAGGATTTACTAGAGGGAGAGATATGTGGGAATGAATATTTGTGAATCTCCTATATATGGTGGAGATATGTGAGTGCCTTGGGAAATAAGATTTGTGAATCCACTATCAAGTATAAGAAACCCTGAGAAGGCTATGAGATCTACCGAAAATCATGAAAAACTGTGTAGAAAAAAAAAAGATGTTTGAAAACCATATTGAAGATATTTCTCTTTTGTTGCTTCTCCTTTGGATCCTAGAGCTCTGATACCAAATGATCTCCCATAGGAGGATATATGGCCTCTTCTTAGGTAGATCTGCACATAATAGAGCTATTCAAGAAACCAAACAGGGCACAATACCCAGTTGTAGCACCCCCTTTTGTTCATTGGGAAAATATTCTCGAAATTTGATGACGTCAAATAGTTTGGGTAGCCAATAGATTAGGCTAACTCACCTAGGTGGAGGAATTCAAAAAGAATATGATACATTGAAACTATGAGGAATGGCGCACTGGCTCCCAGAGGGCGCTAATGTTGATCCAGAGAGTTGAGAAAATGTAAGAGGAAACACAATAAAAGACAGAGGGTGCTAATGTTGAGCCAAAGCATTGAGAAAATGCAAGAGGAAACACATAAAGACATAGAGTTGGTAGAGAGGATCCATAAGGAGGTCTATCATTACAGGAGGAGGCATCTGACCTAAACCTAGAAGCAAAGAAAAGAACAGGAGAAGAAAAGTACCTTTCTCAAGAAGCCCATTTGTATTGGATGAGAGGTTCACCTTTTATAATAAGGGACCTACTGATTTACATAATATATGTTCTAATACAGTTTAAGAAAACTTAGGCTAAGGTTATTACATGATTCCCTGTTTTTACTATGGGTTGCAAAGAAGACTAGCTTCTTTGTGGCCCACATATACTATTTAGAACTATTAATACTACAATCTTATCTCAAACATTCCAAGCAAAAGGACATGACATTACCAAATGGAAATTGTATCCATCCTCACAAGGGCATAAATTACACCTAGCAAGACCTACATAAAGCATACTTGGCCGAATGTCGCATGTTAGAACCTTGTTGTTTAGGAGTATCCCCATAAATATGTTGGTCTTAAATGGGAACTTGAAACACCATATTATCCTTCATCACAATTTTGGTTGCTCCAAATCCTCTTCATCGCTAGGTACAACATACAAAATATTGGAGGTGTATTTCCTATAAAGGTGCTTTAACCAGAGGAGTGATTCTTATTTATCCTTGATCACAACATGGAAAGTTGAAAATAGGTTGGTGAAGCAATACCCATTTTTAGAATATTCTTCTTTAAATCATAAAAAGGCACTTGACAACTAGGCCTAATCTAGATAGTAAACTCCCCTTGATCATAAATTTATAATCATTGTTGGTCAAGAAAAGCAGAGGCGATACATACATAGAGATACATCTCTATCTCACACTTGGAACAATTCACGAGTAGATTAGAACTCTTCTTTATATTAACCTATTGAAAACAAGAAATGTTTTACATTAAATTATATTCCCATTATGAGACATTCTCAAAATGAGATACCGTACCTTCCAGAGGCATATTCATCTGTCTACTCAGATTTACAAGCTTTATCTGGAGTGTTAATTTCCCATCTACCAAACCTAAAATTCAATTCAATATTAACAAAGGAAAAAGATAATGCTTCTACCAATGGTCACCCTTAATTTTAACCATAGTTTTCTACAACACTTAAATTTTTTACAAAACTAACAACGAAAACATTTGACTAATATCATTCAACATTTACAACCACACAATTGGAAATGCCTCTATGGGCATACACACCAATAGTTTTAGGAATACATTTTAATATAATTTCCTATTGGTCTTAGTATTAGCTAGTCTTAAAAAATAAATCACGAAAAAATTTAATAATTTTCTTCATCTTTGGAAAACAGTTTTCATTCACGAATTCTTATAATGTTTTTCATCTTCATGCTTTTCTTCAATCTCACTTCCTTCATATATTCTTTAGAACGTATGGCAACATCAGTATATGCATATTTTTCATGTATGCAATTCATTTTTTTTGGCACATCTTCAAAGTTCTCATTCATATCCATGCTTGCAATATTGTTACTGTCATTTCCTACAAACTTACAAACAAGTAAATAGTAAAATAAATCAATAGTATCTTTCATAATATGATGTTCCATTTGTGCTGGAAATTTTGTTGCTATGCATGCAACTTTCATAGTTGCATTCTCTTAATCACTTCATTCTTATGTTTCAACGTCACCAATTCAATCAAATACTTAATAAGGTACACTACAAGGAAAATACATTCTAGTAGATGTTTTTGTGGAAGCTCCTATTAAAAGATCCCAAATATCTATTTATATCGGAAATCTCTAGCGGAGGTGACTTGGTGGAGGTTTTAATGGATGTTTTTTAACACTGCTTTTATAGATGAGAAATGCACACTGCACGTTTATTATAGATGCACCAATGTGTCTGTAACGTACCCAACTTCCCTTTCAATATTTCAAGGATTTGAGGTGTAATTTTTTTTTTTATTGACATAAAAAATCAAGGTATTAGTTATATAAGATCATCATGTACTTTGGTCGCAAGTAGCATTGCATATAACACTTGTTCAATCCCTACAATCCACAAAACTTATACATTCAACATGATTAACCATGCTTGTATAAAGATCACTATTAATTCACAACCAATACTATATAGTGTTATATAGAAAGGTGAATACCCCCTTTCAATAGCAATCATAGCCCCAATGATTATTACATCATCAAAAATCAAAGTAACATCTTAAATGTAAACCTATGTAATAGACATTTACCACTTACCATTTTAGATCACAAATATTCATAAGAATAAAACACATATGATACACATAAACAAGGGGACAATATACGTGGTTCACCCTTCTCTATGGGCTATGTCCACCAATAAATTTCACATCTTGTATTAATTATCAACAATAGAGGATTACATTATGCGGCACAGTGTGTGCCATAATTCTACTTTCGCAAACCTCTCACAGAGAGCACAATTTCCAAAACAAACAACCATCATTATCAGAGGCATCACATGGACTCTCTCCGAGGCTTATCACAACAAGATGATTATAATTTATACATTGAGACACTGTGGTGCAGGAGCATCGAGGCCTAGGAAAATATTCACTGGGAAAATATTCTCAAAATGTGATGACGTGAAATAGTTTGGGTAGCCAACAGATTAGGCTAACTCACCGAGGTGGAGGAATTCAAAAAGAAGGAGATACATTCAAACCATGAGGAATGCTGCATTGGCTTCCAGAGGGCGCTAATGCTGATCCGGAGAGTTGAGAAAATGTAAGAGGAAACACAATAAAAGGAAGAGGGTGCTAATGCTGAGCCAAAGCGTTGAGAAAATGCAAGAGGAAACACATAAAGACATAGAGTAGGCGGAGAGGAGCCATAAGGAGGTCTATCATTCCAGGAGTAGGCGTCTGACCTAGACCGAGAAGCAAAGAAAAGAACAAAAGAAGAAAAGTACCTTTCTCAAGAAGCCCATTTGTATTGGATGAGAGGTTCACCTTTTATAATAAGGGACCTACTTGTTTACATAATATATGTTCTAATACAATTTAAGAAAACTTAGGCTGAGCTTATTACATGCTTCCCTGTTTCTACTATGGGCTGCAAAGAAGACTAGCTTCTTTGTGGCCCACATATACTATTTAGAACTGTTAATACTACAATCTTATCTCAAACATTCCAAGTAAAAGGACATGACATTACCAAATGGAAATTGTATTCATCCTCACAAGGGCATAAATTACACCTAGCAAGACCTACATAAAGCATACTTGGCCGAATGTCGCATGTTAGAACCTTGTTGTTTAGGAGTATCCCCATAAATATGTTGGTCTTAAATGGGAACTTGAAACACCATATTATCCTTCATCGTCATTTTGGTTACTCCAAATCCTCTTCATCACTAAGTACAACATACCAAATATTGGAGGTGTATTTCCTATAAAGGTGCTTTAACCAGAGGAGTGATTCTTATTTATCCTTTAACCAGAGGAGTGATTCTTATTGGTGAAGCAATACCCATTTTTAGAATATTCTTCTTTAAATCATAAAAAGGAACTTGAAAACTATGGCTAATCTAGATAGTAAACTCCCCTTGATCATAAATTTATAATCATTGTTGGTCAAGAAAAGCAGAGGCAAGACATACATAGAGATACATCTCTATCTCACACTTGGAACAATTCACGAGTAGATTAGAACTCTTCTTTATATTAACCTATTGAGAACAAGAAATGTTTTACATTAAATTATATTCCCATTATGAGACATTCTCAAAATGAGATATCGTACCTTCCAGAGTCATATTCATCTGTCTACTCAGATTTACAAGCTTTATCTGGAGTATTAATTTCCCATCTACCAAACCTAACATTCAATTCAATATTAATAGAGGAAGGAGATAATGCTTCTACCAATGGTAACCCTTAATTTTAACCATAGTTTTCTACAACACTAACAACGAAAACCTTTGACTAATATGATTCAACATTTACAACCATACAATTGGAAATGCCTCTATGGGCATACACACCAATAGTTTTAGGAAGACATTTTAATATAATTTCCTATTGTTCTTAGTATTAGCTAGTCTTAAAAAATAAATCACAAAAAGCTTAATAATTTTTTTCATCCTTGTTAAATAGGTTTCATTCACGAATTCCTATAATATTTTTCATCTTCATGGTTTTCTTCAATCTCACTGCCTTCATATATTCTTTAGAACATATGGCAGCATCAATATATGCATCTTTTTCATGTATGCAATTCATTTTTTTTTGGCACATCTTCAAAGTTCTCATTCATATCGATGCTTGCAATATTGTTACTATCATTTCCTACAAACTTACAAACAAGTAAATAGTCAAATAAATCAATAGTATCTTTCATATTATGATGTTCCATTTGTGATGGAAGTTTTGTTGCTATGCATGCAACTTTCATAGTTGCGTTCTCTTAATCACTTCATTCTTATGTTTCAACGTCACCAATTCAATCAAATACCTAATAAGGTACAATACAAGGAAAATACGTTCTAGTAGATGTTTTTGCGGAAGATCCTATTAAAAGATCCCAAATATCTATTTATATCGGAGGTCTCTAGCGGAGGTGACTTGGTGGAGGTTTTAATGGATGTTTTTTAACACTGCTTTTATAGATGATAAATGCACATTGCACGTTAATTATAGATGCACAAATGTGTCTGTAACGTACCCAACTTCCCTTTCAATATTGCAAGGATTTGAGGTGTAATTTTTTTTTTATCGACATCAAAAATCAAGGTATTAGTTATATAAGATCATCATGTACTTTCGTCGCAAGTAGCATTGCATATAACACTTGTTCAATCCCTACAATCCACAAAACTTATACATTCAACATGATTAACCATGCTTGTATAAAGATCACTATTAATTCACAACCAATACTCTATAGTGTTATATAGAAAGGTGAATACCCCCTTTCAATAGCAATCATAGCCCCAATGATTATTACATCATCAAAAATCAAAGTAACATCTTAAATGAAAACCTACGTAATAGACATTTACCGCTTACCATTTTAGATCACAAATATTCAGAAGAATAAAACACATAAGATACACATAAGCAAGGGGCCAATATGAATGGTTCACCCTTCTCTATGGGCTATGTCCACCAATAAATGTCACATATTGTATTAATTATCAACAATAGAGGATTACATTATGCAACACAGTGTGTGCCATAATTCTACTTTCACAAGCCTCTCACAGAGAGCATAATTTCCAAAAAAAACAACCATCTTTCTCAGAGGCATCACATAGACTCTATCCCAGGCTTATCACAACAAGATGATTATAATTTATACATTGAGACACTGTGATGCAGGAGCATCGAAGCCTAGGCAGATCAGTCGAAGTTAGTCGACATGGGGAAGGCCGACCAGAGGGAGTGCCGATGACCACTGGTGCAAAATATCAGACTGGCTTGTCAAAGTCAATGACTCGAGCATGAGTAGTCGGGATGTGACCGATGGATGTAGTGAAGGTCGAGAGTCAACATGTCAATGGTCGATAGATGATGGATTTGTAGCGTAGACGTCGATGGTCAACATGAGTCGAACCGTGACACCAACAGGTTTGGGCATTAGCCAAGCGAGGATGAAGGGTAGGACTGGCGAAGCCTTGAGTTGTGAAGGAATCCAACGAGTAAGTTGAAGTCGAGAGACAGTATAGTCGACATGAGGGATAACTGTAGTCTTCCAGAACAACACATAGAAGTCAAGAAGAGTACTTGGAAATTTTTCGAGGTTGCTAAGGAATTTATTGGAATTTGTTGTAGCTGGGTGAGGAGATGATAGATGTCATCACAGGAAGAGATTGTGCAGCACAGAGCAGAGTTCCGGGAGAAGATAGGTAGATTGGAGGGAATAGTCACACGTATTCCGAACGCAGAGAGATCGAGCCATAGCTCAGACTTCTGCAGTGAGCCAGGAGAGGGTGATGGTCAACACACTGAGATAGCACACAGTTACTTCTATATTGGATTTGGATAAGGCCGACAGTTAATTAGTTCTTTCTATTCCTTGCAGTTTGGATTGTAATCGTTTCGATAGAAGTAATATAAGCCAGGTTTTGGCATCTTATTTACATCTTGTCTATGTCAACGCGTGTGTTGTGTGTAATTTTTAAGCAAGAACCTTAGTGCATAAGGATCCTTGCATCAGGTGGTATTAGAGCTATAGCATCCTGAGATTTGAAGGATAGCCATATCGGAGCGGGAAAGAATCCTGTGAGCAGAAGAATGTTAGTGATATTGATCCTACAAGTGTGTTGAACAACTCTAGCTGTGGTTGGGTGGAGTTGTGCAGGACTTGTTGATGTCCGGTTGCAATTGGACGAGTGGTAGTTTCAACCGAGGTTGAAATAGTCTCACAGAGGCGTTAATGTCTGAGGACGAAGAACGCGTGGCACAGCAGTCACAATTGATTGTGAGATGTTCGACAAGTGCGTCCGAACAATGCGAACTTTGACAAATGAATTCACATCGATCAAAGAAATCCAAAGGCGTGGTTGTATTCCTAATGCATTAGACCACATCAATGAGGAAGTCGAAGAAGTGGAACCATGGGAAGTAGCAAGAGAAGAACCAGAAGAAAAATTGATCAAACTTCTGATGGATATGAGAGGTCGGACAAAGATAGATGTACGAACCTACTTAGGAAGCCTGGATACAGAAGACTTGATCGACTTGTTCAGAGAGAGGGAGAAATAGTTTGACATAGAGCAGATCGAGAATCCTAAACGGGCTAAGACTGCATGTTTGAGATTGAAGGGTCATGCCTCATTGTTGTGGGACAATGTGTAGGCGGACAGAATCAAGAAGGGCAAGGAGAAAATCAAGTGCTGGGAAGGGATGGTCACCAAGATGAAAGCGAAATTCTTGCCAAATGACTATGTGATTTCGTTGTTCAGGAATTTGCAGAACTTTTGACAAAAAGAGATGCCCCTGAAGGAGTACACAAAAGAATTCTATAGATTTTTGATAAGGTCGGGTTAGACCCACGAAGGAGAAGAAGTTGTTGCTAGGTACATGAATGGCTTGAAATATGCCATTCAGGATGAATTGAGCATGTTAAGATTCAAAGCAGTTGGTGAAGCCTACCAGTTAGCTCTGAAGGCAGAAGAGAAACTGTCGAGGAAATTCGCAATGACAAGAGGCAAGATCACTGGTCGAGGTGTGAAGACTATTTCTGGGAAAGTCCAAAGTAGCGGTTATAGAAAGGAATCTGTCGAAGACAATCGACGAACGAAAGGGACATCGACAAGGGAGAAAATGCAAGAAAGCCGACGTAATGTTTGTGAGAACCACGGTCAAAGTGTGTATGGTTGAAGTGGTCCATCTGTAGTGCTCTGGTTTTTACAGCAGAGCACTAAGTAAAATTTCTCAGTTAATTTTCTATGTATTAAACTTTAATCAAGTGTTTGGGAGTAAGTTTCCAAAAATTACTATGCTTCTAAATGATATTTAGTGCACTGTCTTGTTTTTATCAACCATACATTCTCATTTTAAAAACGAACTAACATATCAATAGCTTCTTTTCAACAATTTGTTCCAGCGTAAGAATATGTTTTACAGTAGTAAATGAGTAAATCGAAAGTTATATGCATGTTTAGAGTATGTTTTTGCATAATAATCAAATAATGTAAATAATCAAATAACGTAAATAGCACGGAAATTACCTGATGCTGATGCTAACCGTAGGTTGTAGCAGGTTGTATATCCACTTATATAGCCAAAATGAAGTGTCCACCCTACCGACCAGCTATTATCTTGCTGGCCCTTGGAAATCAAAGGATTTCCAAGCCCCCGAGCCCACAATCTGATAATCCCGAGAGCAGACTTCACTTAGGTTCTCCCAAACTTTTCTGTTCTCAAAACTTCCTTCTGTTCCCCAAAAAAAACCTCCCCTCTACTCCAAGCTCTCCCCCTCTATATACTTTCCCTTCCTCGGGAAGACCTTGGGCTTACTCCACCACCCCAAACTCCCCCTCTCGAGCCCCTCAAACATTTACTCCTTTCACCAGTTCATTCATACACATTTCTTTATAAAAATATATAATTAATTACTCTCATGGAAAATTTATTTGGTTTTGGATTGATGGTCGTAAGTATTTATTACGATGGGAATTATCACCCAAAGGTTATCCATTCGGGACAAAGTTTATTAATTACCAGTCTTTTCACCAAACCTTGTATTTATTGTTGTTAAGGTAATTAATAAAATATTATATAAATAGTTGACCCCTTTCAACTTGGACATGGCGTGTCTTAAGGGTCTACCTTATCCGTCGAGATCACTTATCTTGAGATTTAAATTCTACGATTCATATTGAATAATTAAATAGTAATAACCAATTTTCCATCACATCACGTTCATTCCAAAAATAGTTATCCTATTATGTCTAACTTAGAAATGTAAAATAATCACATTCTAATCATTCATTAATCAATATTTAAATTTCACCTATTTTGCAATTGTTACGACATGGGTAGTAATATTATTAAAATAAATTTTAGGTAATAATATTAATTAAATCCCCATAAGGTAATAATAATGGTGAATTTAATAAAGATGTCTTTTACATCATTTGTTTATCACATGAGTACCCTAACATCTACATAGTATCGTCGTTCTTCTAAACAAAGCACCCTTAAGTGCTTAAACAACCTTACCAATTAATTAAACAGTACCATTACCTTATTTACAACAATTCTCAGACGACAATGTTAACTGATGACACTTGTCTCAATTGTATATCACAATGTTTACCAACGGGTAATGCATAGCTTAATTGACTTGTTTTACACATCTTAGATAACTTTATATCCATTATCTGAATTCGGTCAATGCATGATTAACCTAGTTACTTACGACAACTTATACATTTATTCAATATGTTAAGTGTTTGTATATCGATACTAGTGTACATGTGCAAGGTGTGCATGCGTGGCCAACGTATGCACAGATCATAAATGCACTATAGACAAACCCCATCCCTCCTATGCATACCTGCTAACTAATAGTAGTATTTACCCCCATGTAGAAGAACAAACATAATATAAATAGTACAATTACTTCAACATTCTCAGTTATTTAACAGTTAATTCTTTACGATTTCACATCATTATCTTTATCTTTACATTAGTTTAATCAATCATGTACAAGGAAGGGTACCTACTACCACTAACTTGGAATCAAGGAATACTAAACCCTCAACAGTACTAACTCACACATCCTCCCATCATAACCTACGTCCAGCATCCTCCCTATCCGTCCTCTGCTAGTACAAAAGTGGATGTCGGACTCATCGATCTGACCACATAGAACTTGAGAGCGATAGCATCGGCTGAACAGCGTACCTATCCTCCCCTAGCAGGCATCCGACCATCGTCATCACAACAACATGGGGAGCGTGTCTCAGCACGGCCCTCCCATGACCTCGGGTCTCATGGAAACATAGGGTGGGAAACACATCCATCCCTCTCAACATATTGGGCCTATGCCCTTATCAACTCATACTTTGCCGCTATCGGGATTATCAGTTTGTGTTATCTTATCCTCATTTTGGCTACTAAGGTTTGCTGTATGAACATGTTTTCCCTTTCCAATATATATCAGATCAATTAACTGCCTATCCCATAGCCCTTGTGTCCTGTAGGTTAGTATTTTGCAAAATACAAATTTATACAAAGCATTTTCCATTGATCGCCAATTGATCCATGCTATCATTTTATTTCATGTAACCTTTTTAGCTCATCATAGATGCGTATGACATATAACACTTTAATAATTCATATAAGAAGATGGTATCCACATACCGAATCATATGTTTCACATTTCATTAATGAAAACATATAAACCTATACTGTAATCGTAAAATAAAGAAATCATATGATAATCATGACATCATAACTGCATAACATAGTAACATCATAATCATGGTGAAATCATAAAACAGAGTAACATCATATAATGAGGTCCATCATATCATAATATAGTTTACTCAGTCGAGCTGAGTTCAACAGAATATATAAGAAAATAAAGTATGGTGTGTCTAACTGATAAATATGCCTAATCAAAAATATGGTGTGTCTAACTGATAAATATGCCTAATCAAAAATATGGGCGTTACATACACCCACCCTTCGAGAAACTTCGTCCCAAAGTTATGGTCAAAATAGTGAGGGAAAATCTCGACGCATGGTCTCTGCATCCTCCCAGGTAGCAGACCCTGGGCTGTACTTGTCCCATTGGACCTTAACTTGGTCCACATGGCGACTACGGAGCTGTCGAACCCTACGATCAAGTATACGTAATGGTTCGACCCTGAAGGTTCCCTCGTCTGAGACCTGCAATCCTTTCCAATGAATTTTGTGAGTCTCATCAGCTATGTAATGTCGTAATACAGAAACATGAAATACATTATGAGTTTTATGCAAGTGGGGTGGCAGCGCAAGACGATAAGCAACTGGTCCGATTTTCTCAAGAATCTCAAATGGACCTATAAAGCAAGGTGACAACTTGGTACCCTTCCCAAACCGAATGGTACTTTTATTTGGTTTGATGCGAATAAATACACGATCCCCTACTTCATAAGTTTTATTTGATCTGTGTGCATCAGTGTAACTCTTTTGCCTATCTTGTGCTTCCTTCAGCCGCTGCCTAATCTGTAACACTTGCTCCTCCATTTCCTGAATCAATTCAAGCCCAATTAAAACTCGATCCTTTAACCTGTCCCAACTGAGTGGTGTCCTGCATGGCCTCCCATACAATGCCTGATATGGAGGCATACCAATGGAGCTATGATGACTATTGTTGTATGCAAACTCCACTAAAGGAAGATATTTCTCCCACTGTGTCTGTTGATCCATAACATACATCCTAAGCATGTCCTCCATCACTTGATTTACCCTCTGTGTCTGTCCATCTGTCTCGGGGTGATAAGCTGAGCTTAAGTTCAACTATGTCCCTAATGCTGACTGCATGCTTGTCCAAAATCTGGAGGTGAACTTAGGGTCTCTATCAGAGATTATCTTTTTAGGAACTCCATGAAGACGTACAATCTCATTTCTGAATACCCTTGCCACATCTGTCACATCATAGGTGTCTCTGACTGGAATGAAGTGAGCACTTTTGGTCAGTTTGTCGACTACCACCAAAATAGCATTATGTCTCAGAGATGTGAGTGGTAGTCCTACAACGAAGTCCATGGAAATGACTTCCCATTTAGTCATAGGAATATCATGCGGTTGTAGGAGACCGGCCGGGTGATGATGATCTGCCTTAACTTGTTGACACTCAAGGCACTTTGACACAAACTCCACTACATCCATCTTCATACCTGGCCAGAAGAAGAGTTGCTTCATGTCAGTATACATCTTCTTCACCCCTGGGTGCGCACAATAATGCGATCTATGGGCCTCTCTAAGGATTGTTTCCCTGATATCACCTTCCTTAGGAACATACATCCTTCCCTGATACCGCAACAATCCATCTTCCTCGAGATGGTACCCATCATACTTCAATTCCTGTTCCTTTCCATTCTGAATAGCTGAGGTTACTTTTAGATACCAACTATCACCCAATAGTTGTCCTAGTACCCTTTCCCTCAAGTCAACCTTCAAGGGAATTAAGGAGAAAAGTCTCGGCCTTCGGCTTAGAGCGTCTGCCACCACATTCTCCTTTCCTTTGATGTAAGAGATACCAAAGTCATACTCACTCATGAACTCACTCCATCTCCTTTGCCTAGCATTCAAATCCCTTTGGGTAAAGATGTACTGCAAGCTCTGATGGTTCGTTTTAAGGGTGAAGCTTCTACCAACTAGGTAGTGCCTCCATAATTTTAGTGCCAACATTACTGCTGCCAATTCTAGATCATGCGTGGCATACTGCTCCTCATGAGGTTTCAACTTTCGAGATGCATAAGCTATTACCCCACCTTCCTGCATCAACACCGCTCCTAGTCCTTGCTTCGAGGCGTCGGTGCATACCATGAAATCTTTATCCATGTCAGGTACCCGCAAGATCGGTGCACTAGTCAACAATCTTTTTAACTCTGTAAAAGCGGCATCGCATTCATTAGTCCATTCATACCGGATTCCCTTGCGTTGCAAGGTGGTAATAGGTTTTGCAATTTTAGAAAATCCTTCCACAAACCTCCGGTAATAGCCTGCTAACCCCATGAAGCTACGCACCTCATGAGAATTCCTTGGAATTGGCCAATCTTCAATGGCCTTTACCTTTTCCGGGTCTACAGAGATCCCTTCACTTGAGATGATATGCCCCAAGTAGTGAATCTCTTTTTGGAAGAAGGAACACTTTGATAATTTACCATAAATTTTATGTTCCCTCAAGCATGTCAAGACTAACTGCAAGTGTTCCTCATGCTCCTTCTCATTTTTAGAATAGATAAGAATATCATCTAAGAAGACCTGAACAAAGTGGTCCAAGTATTTTCGGAAGATACCATTCATGAGGCTCATGAATACAGCTGGAGCATTGGTCAAACCAAATGGTACCACTACAAACTCGTAATGCCCAAATCGAGTTCGAAAGGCAGTCTTAGGAATGTCGCCTTCCTTGATCCTCAACTGGTGATACCCTAATCGTAAATGAATCTTTGAGAAGACTGACGCACCTTTCATTTGATCAAAGAGGTCATCAATTCTTGGTATGGGATACCAGTTCTTCACGGTGGCCTTGTTCAAATCTCTATAATCTATGCACAGTCGCAGAGATCCATCCTTCTTCTTAACGAAGATCACTGGTGCTCCCCACGGTGAGATACTAGGTCTAATCAGTCCCAAATCTAGCAATTCTTTTAATTGGATATGTAACTCACGGAGCTCTGGAGTTGTCATTTTATAAGGAGTTTTTGAGATAGGTTATGCACCAGGTTTTAGTTCGATTGTGAAATCGAGCTCTCTTTCTGGAGGTAGTCCTGGCAATTCCTTCGGAAAGACATCCTTGAACTCGGAAAGTACTGGGTAAGAATTCAAGGAAGGTCCTTTACTATCGCTCACGGCCTCCACTACGAACAACTGGCATCCTTGTCTTAGGCACCGCTTAGCTTTCACCATAGAGATGAAACAGAGGGATACCTTCCTCTTCAAGCCTTGGATTTGAATTGTCCTTCCCTCGTCATCGAGGCACAACACCTTCTTCGCATAGCAGTCTAAGAAATCTCTATGGCCTTCTAACCAATCCATGCCAATAATGAGGTCATAAGTCCCCAAATTGGTGACATAAGCATCCAACTTAGTGGTGCAAACTCCTAAGTCAACCTCACAACCTCTCACTTTAAGACCTACTGGTTGCTTAGCTCCTGAAGCCATTTCAACCAATTTGAAATCATCGTGCTCGTAGGCTGCCAACCCACATTTATCTAATGCAAATGGTGAAATAAAACTACCAGTTGCTCCTGGATCAAACAAAATTTTAAGTTTGACATTGTTTACTTTACCAGTGGATTCTACTACGGTAGACTGATGTTCTGCCTGGTGGTTATGCACCGCTGCATGAATCCGATGACTGTTACCCGAACTCTCCATGGGTGCCTTTCCTTCCCTGTGCCTGCTGCTAGACCGACCCTTGGGATAGTCTCGCTGGAAATGAGGACCTCCGCATCCCCAACAAGAGATATTGGGAGGGGCTTGCATGTTGCTCGGAGGAATCCTCTGAGATGAGTTCCTTCCCCTGTGTCCTCTAAAACCCCTTTCTCCTCTATAGGAACTTCCCTGTGTACGTCCCTGGCTTTGGTGGGTTGCGGACGATACCTGCGAGATTGAGTTAACTGAAGTATTACCCCTCGATGTGAACCTGTTACCGTAAGGAGGAGGTCTAGATTGTCCTCCCCTGAAGTAAGGATGTGACGCCTTCCCTGAAACATACTGATTGGTTCCTGTCAACTTACTACCCCCTTTTCCATCTGACATATCCACTGCATAACGAGCATACTCAACTGCCATGGCAACTGAAGTTGGATTCCACATCCGCACCGCAGCTCTAATCTTGTAGTTAAGTCCATACACAAAACGTTCTACCTGACAATCATCTGCATCAAGGTAAGGAACATATTTTACCAGTTCCATAAACCGAGATTCATACTCCTCCACCGTCTTGTCTCCCTGTACTAAGGCATGGAGTGCACCTGCCTGTTCTTCCTTGTAATAATTTGGCAAATACTTCTTGTGGAACCTCTCCTCGAACAGTTCCCAAGAAGTTGTAAGAGGAGTAAGGTGCAACTGCTTCTCGAGATCTGACCACCAATTCAAAGCATCACCTTTAAGCTGAAAGACGGCCATCCTAGCCTTGGAACTAGATGTGTACTCATTCAATGCGAAGCATCTCTTCATGCCTTCCAACCATGCTTCGGCATGTTTACCGGGTCGTCCTCCTGAAAACTCCGGAACCTTTATCTTTTGCAACTCCCTTGATATGTCCTGAATCGGTTCCAGTCTTGGGCCATGTGCCCTTTCAGAGTTCTCTCGACTCACTTGAGTGGTTTCCACCTCGACGGCCCTTTCCGACTTCTTGTTCATCGTGGTCATAATAGCCTCCAAAGACCTCATTATGATCTGCATTTCTGGTGTTGAGGTTGGTTGTGGCAGTGTTGGCGGCGACGACGGTGGCGGAGGTGGCTGTGACGGTGGTCGACCTTGACCCCGACCTCGACCTCTGCGTGTTGTTACCATGATAGTTCCTGTGTTATTGCAATAAAATCATATCCTTAGTTGTTCAATCAAATACACGCGGAACTAAAATGTAGGTATTCATACTTTATACTTATGCGGAAGGAATAACTTGCATCATGGGATAACAAATTGTCAAGATTAGCACAGTAAAATCTACAGTCATTTTTATTAAACAATTTTTGTCATGGTGTTCAGCTCGTCATGCTGATCTTAAGGATGTCTTGTTTTTGAGATTTTGGGTCTCTCTCATCCCTTCGACTAAGAGTTGAAATCTCGGCAATTTTTTTTTTTTATTATATATATATATATATATATATATATATATATATATTTTCTAGCTAACCTTAAATGTTACCCCTTAATCTAAATAATCTAATTTACCTTAACCTTATTAACATTAATTGTTTAATCCTTAACCAGTTATTGTTAAGTTTACTACTAACAATTAAAATTTCTATAAAACATATATTTTAACAACATATGTTATAACAAAATAAATTAATTAATTAATTAATTAATTTTTATAATACATATAATCTAACAAAATATGAATAATTTTAAATTTTATAAATCATACATTCTATCAAAATATATAGAAATAAATTTAAATTTTAATACAACATATATTATATCCTCCCACATATATTTCACGAACATATATACATGCTTTTACAACTATATACAAATATATAACGTAGATTTATATAACGAGTTACATATTCATAAGCAATACAAGTTAAATTTTGCTTTTTCTTTTATCATAGAGCTCAGTACTCGGGTTACCAATATTTCATAGTACTCAACACTACGGTCGACCGAAACTACATGTCCTCCACGTGTTAAGTAGCACACCCGTTTGGAGGGATTGGCTTTACATTTGGATTGTTAAGCTCGAGAATCCCCCTTACTGCTTTCGGTCTAAACCTAGCCCTACACCTTCCTATGTCTGAAGGCTTGAACGCCACGCGGTCTCTCACCGTCATGCAAAGAGCGAGTACGCATGAAGGACACGTGGTCTCTCCAAGCAACCCACCGCCATGTGAAGGTGGGGAAACCCTAAATAGAGTCAATCCCCAAGGCGTGGCCATTTTCACCCTCTCTCCTGGAGTTTTAGCTCTGCAACTCCCATCTTCTATGGTAGAAGCACTGGCGAGGCTGTTACAAGTATTTCTTATTTCCTTCGAAGGCCACGATTTTAGTGATAATTAGCAGCCACTGTGGAACTCGTTTGCAAGCTTGATGTCTGGACCAGTAGTTTAAAACGCAGAAGATGCATTCCGAGATGAATATGTTGTGCAGGAAAGATTGTAAATTATCAGTGGCTGAATAAAGTGCTAAATTTGATTGATAATTGGTATGTCGAACGAGGTCTGTTTGCAAAGGTTGCAGATGTAGAAATGGAAAGGTTGCAGATGTAGAAATGCTATCCGGTGGAATTATCAGGTTGCATGTCTCGGAGGTAGAAGTTAATAACATCACTATTCGGTTTCTTGATAGGAAGACCGGTGAGCCAACTGTAGGAAAGACTCGCCCAGAAACTCTTCTTCGTCAACTTACAACAAAAAGGGTCAGGTTTACAGCTTGCAACAAGGTAGGAGGGATGTAGAGACTGTTCTGACCATGGGTATTATGAAAGATGTTAGCATTGTTCCTCCACATGCTGGTGATACAGGAAAGGTAGTTTTGACAATGACTGTCGTGGAACGTGTCACTGGGGATTCTCTGCAGGTGGAGGAATTTCGGGGAGCGGGATGGCAGGTGGTCTTCTCTCAGGGCTTATTGGATGTTTTACATATTCACATAGGAATGTATTTGGGCAAAATCAAAAGCTAAACATTTCACTGGAGCGAGGTCAACATGATTCATCGTTCAAAGTAAACTACACTGATCCATGGATAGAGGGTGATGATAAACGGACATCTAGGTCAATCACTGTTCAGAATTCCCGCACCCCTGGAACGCTTGTTCATGGAACGGGAGTGGTCTTGTGCCTGGCATTTGGGCTTGCTCTTGGTCGCTTGGAGAATAGGTGATACGTGGGCCCTCCTGGATTGGCTCTTGGTCTGTAGGGGCGGACGAACAGAGGAAGGTTTCACTCTTGTATGAGCTTGGCGTTTGAAATTCGCTGGTGGGCGTGCTTGGGCTATAAGGGTGGGCGTCGCTCTGGCCGAGTGGTTAAGGCGTGTGCATGGAGACCCCGACACCCGTTCCGATTCTGGTAACATTGGTATGTTAAATCCTCTTTTTCCATCCGTCTAAATGGATAGATTCAGCGATATTTTCCCACATCCAAGACTCTGCGTAGCATAATAAAATCCACCCATAGCAGGCATAAACAAAATATCAACTATCCATTTAAATGATAACAGAGACATATTCTGCGTTTTAGCCAAAATATCAACTATCCTTTCCCCCAATTCTGCGTTTTAGCCAAAATATCAACTATCCATAGATAACCAGACGTCAAAATGTTGTTGGACGGTACTGGAAATGGATGCAAAGGCATAGAGTACAAGGGCGCGGCCCTCATGTTTAGCTCTAGGACGCGAGTTCGAATCTTACTGACTGCACGCCAATGTATCTGAATATTTAACTGGGATCTACATCGCTTGGGTTCTGACAAATTTGAATTTTCCAACGAATTGACCAACATTTTTCGTTGTTTTAACTATGGTGCGGTGGCGTAATTTGTGAAGAGGAATCTGGGTGTGTTATTATTTAAAATAAAATAGGAGTGTCTGGTTTTGGTGGGTACCGTGTAGTATGTAGTGATTTGATAGAATTTAGGTGATGAAAATCCCCATTTCAACAATTAAAATTTGTAGATATAAAACATTTAAACGAAATAAAAGAGCAGAGAAAAATATCGCTGGTAACATTTTGTATTTAAGTGTGTATTGACGTTGCAGAGCTTGGGGTGAATCCTTGTAGGCTCACTTTGCATATATGTTCATTTTTTATATATATATATATATATATATATATATATATTTGCAAGTTTCTGTTGTGTTGCGCAGAGCTAGGGAAGGCTCCCCATAAGCCCGTGGATTGATATATATTAACTATAAATATAGTTTACATTGCTTATGCATGCATAAACTATGTTGCTTGGGTATTATTTATTTATTTATGTAATTGTGTTGGGCTGCGTAGAGCCTCGGAGAAGCTCCCCATGTACTCCATGTCATAGACTATATTTATTGTTGCATGTCCCAGTTTGATTTATGCGCAGGGTTTGGGGAGATGCTACCTAAATATTTATGCTCCCTTGATTTTCGTTTGCACAAATTTTACCCAAATTTTTATCACTTCTAATTTGCTCGGTTATTTATTAATTTTAACCCAAGCTGTACTAAAAGAAAAAAATTACTGCTAGCTCGTGTTATTTTTATTTCTAACTATATTTGTTCTATTTATTTTTATTTCTAAATATATTTCAAGTATGTATCTATTTTGGAATACAAACACATATGTATAAATATGCAGTTTTCTAACATATCCTAATTTTCTAATGGTGTTCCAATTTGTGTTCGTGCAGGTAAAAGAGGCTGAAGTTCTGTGTTGTTCATACCTCAATTCTATCCAGGTTTATGTCCTAAGTTCTAAGTTCTTGTAGGATTTAACGTCTTGAATCTTCATGGTGGTTTGCCCAAAAGGTCTAAAGTGTCTGAGCCTTAAGCTCTGATACCATCTGTAGTGCTCTGGTTTTTACAGCAGAGCACTAAGTAAAATTTCTCAGTTAATTTTCTATGTATTAAACTTTAATCAAGTGTTTGGGAGTAAGTTTCCAAAAATTACTATGCTTCTAAATGATATTTAGTGTACTGTCTTGTTTTTATCAACCATACATTCTCATTTTAAAAACGAACTAACATATCAATAGCTTCTTTTCAACAATTTGTTCCAGCGTAAGAATATGTTTTACAGTAGTAAATGAGTAAATCGAAAGTTATATGCATGTTTAGAGTATGTTTTTGCATAATAATCAAATAACGTAAATAATCAAATAACGTAAATAAAACGGAAATTACCTGATGCTGATGCTAACCGTAGGTTGTAGCAGGTTGTATATCCTCTTAGACAGCCAAAATGAAGTGTCCACCCTACCGACCAGCTATTATCTTGCTGGCCCTTGGAAATCAAAGGATTTACAAGCCCCCGAGCCCACAATCTGATAATCCCGAGAGCAGACTTCACTTAGGTTCTCCCAAACTTTTCTGTTCTCAAAACTTCCTTCTGTTCCCAAAAAAAAACCTCCCCTCTACTCCAAGCTCTCCCCCTCTATATACTTTTCCTTCCTCGAGAAGACCTTGGGCTTACTCCACCGCCCCAAACTCCTCCTCTGGAGCCCCTCAAACATTTATTCCTTTCACCAGTTGATTCATACACGTTTCTTTATAAAAATGTATAATTAATTACTCTCATGGAAAATTTATTTGGTTTTAAATTGACGGTCGTAAGTATTTATTACGATGGGAATTATCACCCAAAGGTTATCCATTCGGGACAAAGTTTATTAATTACCAGTCTTTTCACCAAACCTTGTATTTATTGTTGTTAAGGTAATTAATAAAATATTATATAAATAGTTGACCCCTTTCAACTTGGACATGGCATGTCTTAAGGGTCTACCTTATCCGTCGAGATCACTTATCTTGAGATTTAAATTCTACGATTCATATTGAATAATTAAATAGTAATAACCCATTTTCCATCACATCACGGTCATTCCAAAAATAGTTATCCTATTATGTCTAACTTAGAAATGTAAAATAATCACATTCTAATCATTCATTAATCAATATTTAAATTTCATCTATTTTGCAATTGTTACGACATGGGTAGTAATATTATTAAAATAAATTTTAGGTAATAATATTAATTAAATCCCCATAAGGTAATAATAATGGTGAATTTAATAAAGATGTCTTTCACATCATTTGTTTATCACATGAGTACCCTAACATCTACATAGTATCGTCGTTCTTCTAAACAAAGCACCCTTAAGTGCTTAAACAACCTTACCAATTAATTAAACAGTACCATTACCTTATTTACAACAATTCTCAGACGACAATGTTAACTGATGACACTTGTCTCAATTGTATATCACAATGTTTACCAACGGGTAATGCATAGCTTAATTGACTTGTTTTACACATCTTAGATAACTTTATATCCATTATCTGAATTTTGTCAATGCATGATTAACCTAGTTACTTACGACAACTTATACATTTATTCAATATGTTAAGTGTTTGTATATCGATACTAGTGTACATGTGCAAGGTGTGCATGCGTGGCCAGCGTATGCATAGATCATAAATGCACTATAGACAAACCCCATCCCGCCTATGCATACCTGCTAACTAGTAGTAGAATTTACCCCCATGTAGAAGAACAAACATAATATAAATAGTACAATTACTTCAACATTCTCAGTTATTTAACAGTTAATTCTTTACGATTTCACATCATTATCTTTATCTTTACATTAGTTTAATCAATCATGTACAAGGAAGGGTACCTACTACCACTAACTCGGAATCAAGGAATACTAAACCCTCAACAGTACTAACTCACACATCCTCCCATCATAACCTACGTCCAACATCCTCCCTATCCTTCCTCTGCTAGTACAAAAGTGGATGTCGGACTCACCGATCTGACCACATAGAACTTGAGAGCGATAGCGTCGGCTGAACAGCGGACCTATCCTCCCCTAGTAGGCATCCGACCATCGTCATCACAACAACATGGGGAGCGTGTCTCAGCACGGCCCTCCCACGACCTCGGGTCTCATGGAAACATAGGGTGGGAAACACATCCATCCCTCTCAACATACTGGGCCTACGCCCTTATCAACTCATACTTTGCTGCTCTCGGGATTATCAGTTTGTGTTATCGTATCCTCATTTTGGCTGCTAAGGTTTGTTGTATGAACATGTTTTCCCTTTCCAATATATATCAGATCAAGTAACTGCCTATCCCATAGCCCTTGTGTCCTGTAGGTTAGTATTTTGCAAAATACAAATTTATAGAAAGCATTTTCCATTGATCGCCAATTGATCCATGTTATCATTTTATTTCATGTAACCTTTTTAGCTCATCATAGATGCGTATGACATATAACACTTCAATAATTCATATAATAAGATGGTATCCACATACCGAATCATATATTTCACATTTCATTAATGAAAACATATAAACCTATACTGTAATCGTAAAATAAAGAAATCATATGATAATCATGACATCATAACTGCATAACATAGTAACATCATAATCATGGTGAAATCATAAAACAGAATAACATCATATAATGAGGTCCATCATATCGTAATATAGTTTACTCAGTCGAGCTGAGTTCAACAGAATATATAAGAAAATAAAGTATGGTGTGTATAACTGATAAATATGCCTAATCAAAAATACGGGCGTTACACCATTTGTCATAAAAGGAGCTAACAGACCAGCCATAATTTGTTACAAGTGTCGTGGAGTGGGACACAAGGCTTATGATTTCCTAGAGAACCTACATGCTGCAGAGGAGTCGAAACCCAGATATCGAAGAGATGAGCTAGTCAACGAGAGAGAAGAGTCAGCATCTGACAGCAGTGAGGATGGTGAGAAGAAAATTCAAGCCATGACAGCTAGGAAGACACTAGTTTTGGACGACCAACGCGACGAGAAAGAGGTGGCACAACGGAAGGCAATCTTTTGAACCAAGGTGCCAATCAACGAATGGCATTGTAAGACCATAGTTGATGGTGGAAACACTAAGAATATTGTGTCGACAGAAGTGATTGACAAGGAAAAGTTAAAGTGTCGAGAACACCCACACCCATACAAGATCTCATGGTTGAAGAAAGGACATCATGCGAAGGTGACCAAACAATGCCTGATTAACTTCATACTTGAAGGATTTGAAGACAGTGTACTGTGCAACATAATCCCAATGGGCGTGTGCCATCTGTTGTTAGGGAGACCATGGAACTATAGTTGGAAGATGATCTGTGATGGTCAAGCCAACACAGTCACAGTGTGGAAGAATGGCGTGCAATGAACTTTTAAGCCAAAACCTGACAAATAGGTCGACTGTAACCACGACGACAATGACTTTTGGGTGAAGCGAGTGATGATGTGTTCAGCGAAAGAATTTCTCACGGAGGAGGAAAAGCAGTTGGGGTGTTATGCTATCATTCTAAAAGGGACATGTGTCGAGAGGTCGACAATGGAGAATATTCAGGTCGAAGTCGGAAAGATGCTTGACGAATTTCGAAGCATAATAGCCAATGAGACACCGATGGGATTTCCGCTGACAACAAGCATATCCCATCAAATCAACTTGATTACGGGGTCGAGTCTGCCAAACAAAGCACCGCATAGAATGAGTCCGGCAGAAGGTTAGGATCTCAATCGATAGGTCCAGGACTTGTTGGAAAGAGGGTTTATCAGAGAGAGTCTGAGTCTGTGCACGATACCAACAGTATTAGAGCCAAAAAAGGGTGGGGAATGGAGAATGTGTATAGACTCTAGAGCCATCAATAGGATCACGATCAAGTATCAGTTTCTATTACTGAGATCGGATGACTTGATGGATTTCCCGAGTGGGGCGAAGTACTTCACAAAGATAGACTTGAAGAGCGATTATCACCAGATTCGGGTTAGGGAAGCATACGAATGGAAGACAACATTCAAGACAAAGGAATGGCTATATGAGTTGTTATTCATGCCATTCGAGTTGACTAATGCACCTAGTGCATTCATGTGATTGATGAATAAGACACTGAAACCATTCTTGGGAAAGTTTGTCATAGTCTATCTAGAAAACATTCTAATTTTCAGTCAAACCAAGAAAGAACACTTGGAGCACATTCGATAGGTATTGCAGAAGTTGCAGGAAGAGAAGATGATGGTAAACCTACAAAAGAGTTTCTTCATGAAGGAAGAAATGGTGTACTTGGGATTTGTAACTTCAAGTAAAGGGTTGGTGATTGACCTAGAAAAGGTGAAGGCAATATTGGATTGGCCGGAACAGACAAGTACAACTGGAGTAAGGAGTTTCCATGGAATTTCCAGTTTCTATAGGAAGTTCATTCGGGGGTTTAGTCGGATTTGTGCACCTTTGACAAAGTGCATGAAAAAGGGTGAGTTCAAGTGGACTGAAGTAGCCGAGCGATCTTTCGACAAGTTGAAGGAAAATGTCACTGAGAGCCTAGTGTTAGCGCTCCCAGATTTCAACAAAGTTTTCAAGGTTGATTGTGACACGAGTGGATCGGAAATTGGAGTGGTGTTGAGCCAGGAGGGCCGACCAATTGCATTATTCTATGAGAAGTTGGATGATGCGAAGTGGAAGTGGAAATAGTTGGCATTATTTGTCGCCCAAGGAATTTGTATTATACACAGATCACAATGCACTGGGGTATCTGAATACTCAGTCGAAGTTGAATCAGTGGCACATAAAGTGGGTCGAATTCCTATAGGGATATACAATCATTTTGCGACATACGCCGAGCAAGTCGAACAAAGTTTTCGATGCGTTGAGTCGAAGAGTTGCATTGCTAAACACGACGATAGTTCAAGCAACGGGAATAGAGTCAGTGAAGACAAAATATGAGATGGACCAGGATTTTGCAAAAACATGGAAGTATTGTTGTGAACCTTGGAGTGTCAACATGACTCCATACTTGGATTATTTTATCTAAGAGGGATATGTATTCAAGGGACAACAGTTGTGTATTCCTAGAGGGTAAGTAAGGGAGAACCTAATATGAGAATTGCATAGTGGCAGATTAACAGGTCATTTTGGCATCAACAATACCAAGGCATTGGTTGAAGAAAAATATTATTGGCTAGGAATGACGATAGATGTCAGAAAGTGGATTCGACAGTGTAGAGTTTTCCAATTGGAAAAAGGGAGAAGTCAAAACACGGGGTTGTATACACCATTACTTGTACCGGATACCCCATGGGAGCACCTGAGCATGGATTTTGTGCTAGGATTTCTGAAGACGCAGCAGGGAAGCGACTCAATCTTTGTTATAGTCGACATATTTTCAAAGATGGCACACTTTATTCCATGTCTAAAGACAAGTGATGCCACAAGCATTGCTGTACTTTTTTTCAAGGAAGTAGTCAGATTGCATGGGTTTCCGAAGAGTATCACATCGAACAGAGCTACCATGTTTATAGGACATTTTTGGAGAACCCTATGGAAGGCACTAGACACAAGGCTTCTGTTTAGCTCGACATATCATCCGCAGATAGAAAGATAGACCGAGGTGGTGAATAGAAGTTTGAAAAACCTTCTAAGTTGTTTGACAACCGATAGACCCAAGCAGTGGCAGAATGTGTTGGTGCAAGCAGAGTTTGCATACAACAATTTTGTGAATCGGTGGATAGGTTTGAGCCCATTCCAGTTTGTTTAGGGAAGAATCCCACCTAGTGTGGTGGATTTGGTCGAGTTACCGATAGAAATCAAGAAAAGCACGAATGCAAAATCATTCTCAAAGCATATGAAAGAAGCGCATGAAGATGTACGAAAGCGCATAGAAAAGAGTAACCCGGCATACAAGTTGAGAGCCGATAGGAAGAAGAGATTGTAGTCGTTTAATGAAGGAGACTTGGTCTATGCACATTTGCTTAAAGAAATATTTCTGACAAGGACATATAATAAGATGAAGCTGAAGAAGATTGGATCATGTAAGATTCTAACGAATATTTCGGACAATGCTTATGTGTTGGAGATTCCAAATGACTTGAGCATTTCACCAACTTTCAATGTCTCAAATTTGCACAAGTTTGAAGAAGTTTCAAGTAATGGAAGCACGGAAGTTTCAAACCTCGACTAGACAGAGCATATTCCAGATTGACAGAAGGAAGAAATCACAGAAGTAAGAGAGGAACACGAATTCGGTAGTATGCGCAGTTCGTGGAGGAAGGAATACTTAGCGCGATGGAAAGATAATGAGTTGCAGGAGGTGACATGGATTTCCGAAGAAGAGTTCAGAAGACTGACACAGGAGTCAAGTTCTTTTTCACTTGGGGAGTTTGATGCAGGAGCATCAGGGCCTAGGAAGATCAGTCAAAGTTAGTCGACATGAGGAAGGCCGACTAGAGGGAGTGCCGATGACCACTAGTGCAAAAGAACAGATTGGCTTATCAAAGTGAATGAGTTGAGAAGGAGCAGTCAGGATGTGACCGATGGAGGTAGTGAAGGCCGAGATTCGACATGTCAATGGTCGACATATTACGAAGTTGTAGTGGAGACGTCGGTGGTCGACATGAGTCGAACCGCAACACCAATGGGTTTGGGCATGAGCCAAATGAGGAGGAACAAGCCAATATGGGAAATCCTTGAGTTGTGAAGGAATCCGACGGGTGATTCGACGCTGCTAGACAGTATGGTCGACATGGCGGATTACTGTAGCCTGTCAGAAGGACATGTAGAAGTCAAGAAGAGTACTTGGCAATAGTTCGGGGTTGCCAAGAAAGTTATTGGTAGTTATTGCAGCTGGGTGAGGACATGAAAGATGTCGTCACAGGAAGACATTGTGCAACACAGAGTAGAGTTTGTGGAGAAAATAGGTAGATTGGACGGAAGAGTCACACGTCTTCGGAACGCAAAGAGATCGAGCCATAGCTTAGAGTTTCGTAGTGAACCAGGAGAGGGTGACGGTCGACACACTGAGATAGCACACAATTATTTTTGTATTGTATTTGGCTAAGGCCGACAGTTAATCAGTTATTTCAATTTCTTGCAGTTTGCAAAGTAACCATTTTGGTAGAAGTAATGTAAGCTAGCTTTTGGCATCCTGTTTACATCTTTTCTATGTGACCGCATGTGTTGTGTGTAATTTTTAAGCAAAAACCTTAGTGCAAAAGGAGCCTTGCGTTACACTATCCCTTCCCCAAGGGTTCTATGACAGTAATGTAATAAAGACGGGGTGAAGGGAGGAGTTTTTCCCTACGCCAACCAACATATTATATATATATATATATACCCATACAAACAATAAGTATGGAACGAACATTTTCCGCATGTATAAATCACACATGTGGTTTTATAATAAGGGCAAAAGCTTACATATCAATGTTATAAGTAACCCTCACATAATTTGCATAATTTAATAAGCAAACGCTAACCAGTCTCGAACCTGCACAAGCATAAGTCTATGCTCTGAAAGAGGGAACAAGGATCAGGTTTAACAAACTGTTCTTTCTCCAATGCCCTGTGCAGTAAAAAGAGAAATATATCTAATTAATCCAGTGTATATATATATATATATATATGAACGGGATCCTCTCCGATCCTCTCCCTTGCCACTGCGCATTAAGACATTCAACATAAAATATACCCCTTGCCTCTACGCATTAAGACATTCAACATAAAATATACTTATGTAGTATATGAACAATATATACCTAGATTTATTTCCATAGTGTCTGCGCTGCAAACCAAAGAAGCATTGAACCTGCATAAGCATATAATTAATATGCACTGTAAGGTAATTTCCCCGAAAATATGGGCAGTCACAAATAAACGTGCATATAACCTCCATCCTATAAATATGTAGTATATGAAGCAAGAGTAAATAGGGATCTTTCCCAGCCCTGCGCAATCATTACCAATGATACTCAGCAGGGAAATATATATAATTACTATGACATGGAAAGCATTTGGGGATCCTTCCCCAATATTTGTGAAATCAACAAACAATTACACAGTCAGCTTACAATAATATATAATTAATATGAAATGGAAGGCATTTGGGGATCCTTCCCCAAGCTATGCGCAATCCACAGTCAGCATGCAATTAAACATAATAAATGAAATGAATCCCTGCGCAATGGCCAACAACATGCAGCCTAGTATGAATACATAAATAAAGGATTGGGATCCTTCAAACTTTTGCGCATGCCTTAAAAAATGCAACACAGCAAAATATATAAAGAATTTTATGCCTCTACGCATGGATGAAATATAGAAATCCTACAGAATTTTAGAGAACTTCTGTGCATACCCCAAAAAAGCCACACATGGAATTTATAAACCTACAGAAGTTTATGCCACTGTGCTATGCAAATCCAGAAGCATTTAACAACGTATATATATATAATATTTGAATTGTAAACAGGGATCTTCTGCCTGCATGGTCAGTATTGACACATTTAACAATATATAGCAATCTTAAGTGAAAACAAGGATCTTCTACCTGCGCCATCAGTATTGACAAATTTAACAATATATATATCAATCTTTGAAGTACAGGGATCAGCCCCAATCGTTGCGCATGGAATCCATAACTTCCAGCATAAAAAACGTAATATATATCAAACAAATGGAGCACAGGGATCAGCCCCAATCCCTGCGCATGGCATCCATAACTTTCACCATAAAAAACGTAATATACATCAAACAAATGGAGCACAGGGATCAGCCCCAATCCCTGCGCATGGCATCCATAACTTTCAGCATAAAAAACGTAGTCAATATAAAACAAATGGAGCACAGGAAATCATAATGTAACAAGCTGAAAAATAAACCAGAAAATGGCAGAGATGTCCAAAACTCAGCGCATTAAAAGATGTAAACAATCTCACATTCAGAAATCGTAAAATGGTATCCCCTCAGATGTGAATACAATCGCGCAGGCAACCAGGAAGTAAAAAAAACGTCCCCCAACAGAGAACTCTTCCCCAGTTTAACCCTCTCCACCTAATAGACAAATATAAAAAGGAGACTATTATAGACTCTTTAATCCGTTGCAATTGATATCAAAAGGAGACTGTTATAAAATGTCATTGTATGGGCCTCGTACATCGAGGGCAATCATCATGAGATTGAAGCCAGGGGGCAATGCAATGTGTGTGAAAATAATGGAGGCATGGCGAAAGAAATAGAACCCGCTCCCTGTTTCTAAAGTCTTCGAGGCAAAATATGCAGCTCTCCACCTCTTCTGTAGTACTGTACTCAATGTTTCTCTCAGAATTCGCAAGGGTCATCTCCCATCGTGCCCGACGCGGCGGTCGTGCCAACCTTATATGATCTACATACTGTCGTAATACAATGAAAGCAAAACACGCCAGGAATGCTACGGCCGGTACCGTGAATGCTTTTGTGATGTCAACGCAAATCCCATACTTTCTCCTGGGTTGCATGAATGCTTGTATGATGTCACCTAGAATCACAAGGATGACAGCGAACGCATCGTCCTCCATCGCTATAGGTATCGCTGACGGCCACTGCAAATATCGTTCAACAAGTTCACGGCTAAATGCCTCTAATCTTTCTGATATTGAAGATTTGATTTCATCGATAGGATGTAACACCCATCATCGTTTTTTATTTATATTTATAATAGAAAATTTTATTTTGAATATTTTGAATTATTTTTTATTTTTATAAGTTATGAGCCGACATGATTTTTTATTAATTTATTTTATGATCTATTATAAACAAAAAGTGTTATATATATTTTTTTAATGTTAAAATTTACAAGAATGTAGTCCACCTTGTACCACTTACTCTATAAAGGGAATCCACTCCTCAAATAATTTAAAAGGGATAGGCTCCTAATTTACATTTACCTCTAATCAAATATATGACCAACTTAGAGTCACAAAAAATATATAAAGATATAGAGTTACATTTCATAGCAAATGTTAAAAGTATCACCACAAGAGTTCTGCAACATTTTTTGAACCTTTTCCAACGTTAAGTTTATATTATATGGAATGTGTGCTTGATGTGTAGAGTAATACAACCAACACCTAAAATATCACCCCCCAACTAAGATCCACCATCAAAGTAAGCCTAGGGATTACTCATAACAATACTTTTTTCCATTGGTTATTTTTGCATTTTTATTATGACCCATAAAATGCATTCATTTATTACATTTACGATTTGAATTGATACAACAAATGTGAGCTATACCCTATTCTCAAAGAGGGAAACATTATGTACCAACTTGATCCCCTTGTTATGATAAGAGGGAAAGCATGTAAAGCATTGGTCTTTGAATTGCCACAACATATTCTCAGACCATCCTTAATTGTGCCACTCTTACATAGACTATTTAGAACTATTAATACGACAGTCTTATCTCAAGCATTCCAAGCAAAAGGACATGACATTACCAAATGGAAATTGTATTCATCCTCACAAGGGCATAAATTACACCTAACTAGACCTACAGAAAGCATACTTGTCCGAATGTCCCATGTTAGAACCTTTTTCTTTAGGAGTATCCCCATAAATATGTCTGTAACACCCCCTTCCAACATTCCCGTGCAAGGAGGGAAACGTTAACAACACACAGACTTATTTCAAACTTAGCCCCAATAAATTTTTGCCCATAAATTCCTAACAATTTAAAACTTCTATATGCAGATTCGTCTCTATATAAAACACAGTGAAATGTACATGCTAACAAGCACTCAAACGGACAGTAATTGCAATCATATCAATCACAGCAGAGAATGATTCAACCTAAAGAGACCCAATCTCATTCGTATGCCATGCATGGATTCCATATTAATTCATTTCATTAAACATGGACAATTTAACATATTGCAGAACACAAAATGGAATAATTTATAATACAGAACACTTATCTTGAGAAGTTGATGTCCAACAACTGGCTATGTGAAGGCAACGTTCCTCCCAACCATAGATCTCTATCTAGCCTATATTCCTTCAGCTGAGAGATCACCCCCGAGCTGGGCCGTGTATCCACTAAGGAGTAATTAATTGGGTTCACTCACATCCATGGTTTCGGTCAAGCATCCAGGAAGATAGAGGAGGGTAATGCTAAGCCAGTGAGCTCAACCACTGAGCTACAGGCATCTCAAGTGAGCTCAACAGTCAGGCACCCACATTACCTACCACATCCAACACAAGGAAGATCCCCTTCTCTGCTACACAGTACCTTAGGCAACTCTTCCCTCCAGTGCTCTTCAGGATGGGCATAGAAAGGTCCAGATATTAATCCTTGAGATCCTAGCCTTCACTGGGTTTATCAAGCACACCCAACCTCTGCATAGTCAATCCCAACTTGATTTCTCACCATCCTGCTCACCAAGTAGCTCAAATCCGTCACTCATTTTCTGGGCTGCAAAAACTGGGTTATCCTATTGATTTCGGGGTAGCTAGTGCTCCAGAATTCGCCCCAAGGTTCATGCTAATGGATTCCCCATTGGATTTCTTTGTCCCACGCCAAATCTGGGCGCTTTTGGTCTTTCAAAATATGGGTTCTCTCAAGGTCGCGATTTTCTGATTCTCTCACTATTGGCACTCGTTTTTTTTTTTGGATGTAGAATGATGCTAGGTAGTTTCACAATGGAATGGGGTGAGAATGAAGCAACCTCCCATGAGGTTGAGTGACTTCTTGCCCAAGCAAACAGAGCCCATGACCACCCATACGAATTTCAGGGCTGCCCATGCTCCATTGAAGATGGGCTGAAATCTCAACCACTTTCTTACAATAGGCATTAATGTCACCTAGGGAAGTCAATGGGTTCTCATAATGACAAATGGAAGCCTAGGGTTTAGTCCCATAGCCCCCTCACCACTCCCTAGTGGATACACGTGGCCCCTTCTCATTCGTTGCCTCCATAGCCAGTTCTTGGTATTTTATTTCAATATTAAATATTTACATCAATTTACAATATCTCATGGCTTAATAGCATGTGGGTAACAAAATATCAAGCGTGTCTAATTTAAATAAAATCCGAGCATAAACTAGCGGGGCCTTGGCCTTGAGCTCCACGCTAGGGAAACATACATCGTGTGTTTGCAATATTTACATTAGAGCCAATATTTCCTAAGGGTTCAAAATTGGGGTATTACAATGTCTGTCTTAAATGGGAACTTGAAACACCATATTATCCTTCACCACCATTTTCGTTGCTCCAAATCCTCTTCATCACTAAGTACAACACACCAAATATTGGAGGTGTATTTCCTGTAAAGGAGGTTTAACTAGAGGAGTGAGTCTTATTCATCCTTGATCATAATATGCAAAGTTGAAAATAGGGTGGTAAAGCAATACCCATTTTTAGAATATTCCTCTTTAAATCATAAAAAGGCACTTAACAACTAGGCCTACTACAAAATGGAGTAATTTTGATGGTATGCCTCCTAATCTAGTAAATTTCCCTTGATCATAAATGTAGAATCGTTATTGGTCAAGGAAAGAAAAGACAAGACATACATACAAATACATCTAGAGGAATTTTGATGGTATGCCTCCTAATCCAGTAAATTCCCCTTGATCATAAATGTAGAATGATTGTTGGTCAAGGAAAGAAAAGACAAGACATACATAGAGATACATTTGATACCTAGAACATTTCACGAGTAGATCAGAACTCTTCTCTATATTAACTTAATGAAAACAAGAAACCTTTTACATTAAATTATTTTCACATTATGCACCAAGTCTAGATACATTCTCAAAATGACTTATGGTACCTTCTAGAGGCTTATTCATATGTCTACCATAGTCTTCTACAACACTTACAAAATTTACAACAACACTAACACCTAAAACATTTGACTAATATGCTTCAACATTTACAAGCATACAATTGGAAATGCCTCTATGGGATTACAAACCAATAGATTTAGGAACATATTTTAATACAATTTCCTATTTGTCTTAGTTTTAGCTAGTCTTACAAAGTGACTCACAAAAAAATTTAATAATCTTTTTGAGCCTTCGAAAAGACTTTTCATTCACTAATTCTTCTAATATATTTCATCTTCATGATTTTCTTCAATCTCAATGCCTTCATAGATTCTTTAGAACATATGGAAGCATAAGTATATGCATCTTTTTCATGTATGCAACTCAATTGCTTTGGAAATATTTAAAGTTCTCATTCATATCCATGCTTGCAATATTGTTAATGTCATTTCTTACAAACTTACAAACAAGTAAATAGTCAAATAAATCATTAGTAATCTGATCTCCCATTAGAGGATATCTAGCCTCTTCAACTGCACATACTAGAGCGTGGATTGCAGGTTTGGAGGCAGAGCATGAAGACTAGGGAGTGAAAAATCAGTGTGTAGGTGGAGTGTGGATGCAGGTCCTGGAGCAGGGCGTGAAGGGTGAGTGTGTAGGTGGAGTGTGGTTGCAAGTTCTGGAGAAGGGCGTGCAGGATGGGCGCATGTTATGGAGAAGGGGTTGAAGGAAGAGCAGGAAGTTGGGCATGCACGTGGAGCATGTACGAGGGCATGCAGATGGAGCATGGAGGTTGGAGCATGGAGGTGAAGCATGAATCTGGGCATGCAGGCTGAGCTGAAGCCGGACATGGAGGAGGGCATGAAGGAAGGCGTGAAGGAGAGTGTGAAGGAGGAGCGTGAGCTAGGTCGGGAATTTGGTTCATGAATGGTGAGCACAAAACGCAGTATCTTCCAAAGGGAGCAAGAAGAGAGGAGCCTCTAGGAGTTAGGTCGTTCAGAAAGGAAGCTGCAAAACTGACAACCTTAGAAGCAAAGAGGAACGGCAGAGGATGTACCTTTCTTCAATAAGCATGCTTGTATTAGATGAGAGGTTCACCTTTTATAATAAGGGACCTCTTATTTACATTGTAGATGTTCTAATAAGTTTTAAACAAACTAAGTCTAATATTATTACATGATCCCCTATTTTTACTATGGGTTTCAAAGAAGACTAGCTTCTTTGTGGCCCAATTCCTCCCTGTTTAGATCTCGAAGTGTCCTTAATTCCATGAGAAGATGAGGAAACAAACTTTGCACCATCTCATATGTCATCCACTTTTCTTGAGCTAGAGTTTGTCGTTCGCGTGCCATAATGTAGAATTTGTAAGCCCGATGGTGAGTAAAATGTGTCTTGATGTCGAGCTGAGAAGGAAGGTCGAACGATAGGAATTTTCGCCGATATTTTCTAGAATTGTGTAGGGGGCATATCTAATGTGATGTAGTTTATGATGGTGTCCTTTGAAGCGATTCTTATCCAAATGTAACCAGACTCGGTCTCTAGGATGAAAGGAAATGAATGTCTATTTAAGATATCTTTCCTCTTGTATCTTGGACTGTAAATTAATGAAAATCAGTGGATGGTGGTCAGTATGTAGAATAGTCTCCTTTCCCAATAGACAATGGCAACATTGCCTCAGAGCTTGCACTAGGCTGTAGAATTCCTTGTCATAGGTACTATACTTTCTCATAGAATTTGAAAGAGATTATAAGTGATAAGCAACAAAATGTCCTCCATGTTTAAGCATTGCACCAATAGCATATTGTGCAAGTATAATTTTAAGGTCCTATACTTATTTAAAAGTGTATAAACCTTGGTGAATCATACTAAGTCTTAAAATGTCAACTATAAAATATTTGGCAATATTTTTCTAAAATTATTTCAATTTCTAAGGATTTTATATAGTTTATATAATAATTTCGCGATTTTAAGAGTGAAAAAATATTTACCCCATCAAAATTGGGCGAAATGGGGCTTCAAAAAATGCAAATTGGCGAACTAGTTTTTGGAACAAAACAAGGAAAAATAGCCCATGGGCTAAATTTCACCCCTAAAATTATTCTTGATATTTTGAGGAATCAAACTCAATATAAAATGGTGGATAGAGGCCTGGGAAACTCAGTACTGGTGAAGAACATAAAGCTTCTTTTAGATGAAAAAAGTGGTTGGTGGCTTATTTATTCCAAGAAAAGGTGGAATTTCTATTGTATAGTTATTGCAACAAAGGAGCAATCTGAGAGAAATGTAGAACAAACTTACGATAAAAATTTATGCCATCGAGGAAGCATTTTAATTTGTTGGCCAATGAAGGTGCTGGCCACTATTTCAATGCTTTGATGTGGGAAGGATCAAGTTGAATACCTTCTGAGTCGATAAGAAATCCCTAGTGAGGAACTGAGCACTGTCAAAATATGACTTCTTTTCTTTAACCTCCAAGTTGTGTTCTTGACAAACAAGCTAAAGGTGGATTCCCATGACTCACTGAAGATCAGAATGTCATCTAAATATATCATCACAATGCGACCCAAGTGTTTCCTGAAAATATCATTTATGAGCCTCATGAAGGTGGTGGGTGCATTAGTCAGGCCAAAACGCATGACCTTGTTAAATTTTCAGAATTTACTTCAATCTGATCTAGTATATTAACTGAGAGAACAACATGTATAGCAAATCTACAGCATATCAATCATGGACACAATAATGCAAGCACACAAGAGACACAGAGTTTACTTGGGGAAAACCATAAAGGTGAAAAACCCAAATAACTTCCTGAAAGATAGATAGAGCAATGATACAAGTAGAATACAAGAGATAGTCTTCTCCTAGCAGTAGAGCCTCCTTCTCACAAGTGTGCCACTTTCCGAATAAGAGAAGTGTGTGAATGAATGATCAAATAGAGATCTACCGATATCTATTTATACTTGTCCTATCTTGCCCAATAAACTAATGGGGCCTGCATGTGTAGCTTAACCCATGGTTAACTTAATTCGGGCCGACCCCACACTTGGTTGTCTAATAACACTTTGACCCAGATGAATTATACAGGGCCGACCCCAACAAGGTGGTCTAATAACCCATCAAGTATAAGTTACGACACTTACAATATAAATGATGACACTTCCATATAGAGGAATAATAACATCTCTATAGGAATACATACACTTCCGTATAGAGGAATAATAACATCCCTATAGGAGTACAAAATACATATATGAAATACATGGGTGAAATACATTCTGAAGTTACATATACATCAACACTCCCTATTAACGAGGAAGGTATTTATCGACACAGGTATTCTAGTACAAGTCTTCTTCTCTGGATCATCATCAAGGAATCATCATTCTCAAATCATCGTCATTGTCACTGCTACTGTTAACTCAATCAATCTTTGAATCTACTTGTCATATAAATTTCTACAGAGCCAGTCCTTTTTCATACTGGATGTAGGACCACCACCTGCAGGTCTTCATCCTCACTGGCCATACTATGGAAATCTCAGGACTTATTACGTGCATCACAAAACCTCGAAAGAGCATCCCAGGATGTTACGGGTACACAACTCCGACTTGTAGGATCTCCCAGGGCCATATTATATGTGACCTCACCACAAAATGTCGCAAGAGAATCCCAGGATGTTACAAGCACATAGCTCTACCTATAGGATCTCCCAGGGATAGATTACATGTAGTCACCACAAAACCTCGCAAGAGCATCCCAGGCTGTTATGAGCACAAAGCTCTACCTATAGGATCTCCCAGGGACATATTACATGTGGTCATGGAAAAACCTTGCAAGAGCATCCCAGGACATATTATGGGAACATAGCCCATCCTATCGGATCTCCTAGGGACAGATTATGTGCCATAGGAAAAAACCTCGAAAGATCATCTCCCAGATATCCCAGGGATAGATTATATGCCATAGGCAAAACCTCAAAAGACTATCTGCAGATCTCTGAGGGCCAAATTATATGTCCTCCCAGAGCAAAACCTCGAAAGAGCATTTGTCAGATATCACAGGGCTAGATTACATGCCATAGGAAAAATCTCGAAAGACTATCTGCAAATCTCCCAGGGGAAAATTATATGCTCATCTGCACAACTTGTTCCACGGCCATAAAGTATCATCCTGATACTCACCATACATCATCATGATATATACATGATCATCCTGATCATCATCAATGCAACATCCTCCTGTAAGTCATCTGGAGCAACATCCTGAAGCTCGTCATCCACAATCATCCTAATCATATCATGCATCTACCTGATGCATACCAAGTATATACCTGATGCATATCATCATACATGATCCACCTAATCATACAATGTATCCAACTGATACAAATACAAATACATGATCCACCTAATCATACATGATACATATCAACATACATGATCTACCTGATCATACAATGTATCCACCTAATACATATACAGATACATGGTCCAAGCATTCAACATGATGCATTTAAAAAATACATACAAATGATCCAACCAATCATATCCACCATCGAACATGAAGCATACATACATATACATATGAATTATCCAACTGATCATATCGAGCATCCAACATGATGCATATATACATATACATATAAATGATCCAACTGATCATATACAGCATCCTCCTGATGCATATACAGAGCAGTAACTGGAGCATCGTCCTGATGCTCATCATCCAACGCTTACATCCATGGACATGTGAAGGATCCTTCTTCCAACATTCTTGGAATGGATTCTACAAATGTGTCCATCACTTCTTCCTCGATGTGTCATCAATCCGAAGAATATCAAGCCTCTCTCTGAAGTATTCGAACTTCACTCTGGCTAGTGGCTTCATCAGCACATCTGCAATCTGCTCGTCCATCGCAAAATACAGGAGCTTCACTGCTCGTCTCTGCACCATATACCTGATATAGTGATATTTGATCTCTATGTGTTTTGACCTGTCGTGAAACACTGGGTTCTCAGACAGCTTCACACAACTCTGGTTATCACAGAAGATACCAGTAGCATCCAACGGGAGATCAAATAACTCAGACAGTAGATTCTGAAGCCATACTACCTCACAACTAGCCGAATAGGCTGCAATCATACTCTGCCTCGGCTATGCTCAGTGCTATGCAGGACTGCTTCCTGCTAAACCAAGAGATCACACCTGATCCCATACTAAAGCATCACCTAGATGTGCTCTTCCTATCTGCAGCACTGCCTACCCAATCTGAATCAACATAACCCTGCAGGTTAAACTTTTGATTCGCTTCATACTTGAGCCCATAATCAACTGTACCCTTCAGGTAGCTCAGAATATGCTTTACAGCAACTAGGTGAACATCTCTCCGATCCATCAGGAACTGGCTCAATGTGTTCGCCGCAAAGAAAATATATGGTCTCATGTTTCTCAGTTACATCAAGGACCCAAACATCTGACGATACACTGTGACATCAACGGGATCAGATGAAGCATCACACAGAAGCTTCAGGTTCGATGCCATAGATGTGGCCATGTCCTTGAATTCCATCATCCCGAACCTCTTCAGGATCTCTACTGCATACTTCCCTTGTCCAAGGAAGATTCCATCTGCACTCGGCCACACCTCCATGCCAAAAACAAATAGTGCATCATCCCCAAGTTCTTCAACTCGAACTTGGCAGCAAGCTTCCGCTGCATGTCGGCAATCAATCTATCCTCACCTGTTACAAACAGGTCATCCGCATAGTAGTATCGTAGGATTTCCTTCCTCAACCTTGTAGTAAAGGTTGGAATCCGCTTTATTCTTGGTAAATCCCAAACTGGATAGAAAGTTGTCTATCCTACCATACCAAGTTCTACATTTATATGAATCCCTGTCATGTGTCTCAGAACCAAGTGGCTGCAACACATACACTTCTTATTCAACTACACCATTCAAGAAAGTGTATCTTCCTCTTTATCAATGCAGCCAGAGCAAGTATTGATTTAATGGAAGTGTATATGGCTACAAAAGAAAAAGTCTCTATGCTACCACTTGCAGCATGCTTGATCTAGTAGATCCTCTTGGAAGTCACTACAGACTCCCCTTTAGGTCTTGGGACTGCATCCCAAACATCTTCATGATCGATTGGTACTCCTCGATCATGGCATTCTTCCCAGATCCTAGGAACTTCAATATCTTCAATATTTTTAATAGATAACTTTGTTGCTGAACAAATGTTGTAGTACTTATTTTGTAGGTGATGGTATAGGATCTTTCCTACACAACAAGCTAAATTGCATGATTAGAAAACATTTCATAGTTTTCAGAACAAATTTTTACACATAAAGAAATATGTCGTACAATCATGCAATTATCTTAGCCAATGCTTCAATACAACATTTATCCATATTCCGTAACTTTCTAGATGCCTTCCAACCTCCACGAGAATATTGTTAAGAATGTGCACAACTCCTAACATGTCAGCAAAGAGGTTTCATTCTAGATAAGTAGCAATGGAATGTTGTACAATGCCATAGGCCACTTACCCATGTATATTAGTAGTATACTGTTCATCAATGCAACTATTCTAATATGCATAATACACAACCTAATTCTAGGAACATAAGCATATACACCATTGAATAACATTATGTAAGAAATGACAATTCAAATACTTATCTTTGTTTGGTTGCTGGGTGGACTCCCTCTGAATCTTTGCAACTCCATTTTGATATGGATTGTGAGAAGTGGTCAACTCCCTCTGAATATCTGCATCCTTGCAGAAACTACTGAAGTGTGCTCCTTTGCTTTCTTCCAGGAAAAACTGGAGTGTGCTCCCTCTTGATCTTTGCTTCCTGGATTACCTATCTTTGAACTTATATCCATCCTTAATCACTATGCATGCTCATTAGTATCATCATTGTGTTATCCTTGAGGTCTCATACATAATCACACATTTATTAGTATAATCTTAATACTATCAAAACACAATAAACTTAAACATGTATATTCATGATCATTCACATATAATAAACATTAGTATTCAAGGTTTCAGGGAAGTCTTCTTTTACTCATGCATATTCTTATTTGATCATAGGTCTCTTCTGATTAGTTAAATCATCAATGCATAAACCCGTGATTACTCAAACCTATACCTTCATGATTCTTCTGGTTAGTCATATCATCAATTATGGTAAGAAACATAATATGCATACAACCATGACTATTCAAACCTATGACTTCATGAATAATCATTATCAACAACACAATAGTATAAGATCCTAACACAAGGTAGGATTCTAGCTTGATATAGGAAAAACATACCTGGATTAGCATGCTAGCTAGTTATGTCTAACATACCCGCATAATGTCTTCTGGTTCTCTTTAGTGACTTGTTCTAATAACCTGCATGTCTCATAAGTTAACCATTGTAGAGCCAAGTTATACATACCTCGTAAGTAGATCTTCTATGTGATCCATGACAATGGATGAATATTTGTCTTGATGTCACCATGATCATATGTTCTTGAAGTAGAACATGATTTGTCTTTCTTGGTGTACCTTTTATGTTAGTGAACAACATAAACCTCATACAACATCACAATGCATTAGTACAATCATAAATGTCAAAACCTTAATCAATGAATATCTTCTATTAAGGTAATATGAAAAGTCTAGTAATTAATCAAGATTGTACTGTAATGATATGAAGACAAGCATATCATAAAATTAACCATGAACAAAATTCGAAACATACATGTAAGCCATACCTGTTAAGATTTCTTGTAATCTTCTTATGGAAGGCCTTAGCCTCATCTCCCTCTGAGACAGGAACTTCTTCACTTATGCAGGTGACCAATCCATCTTCTTCTAGGATTAACCCAATCCACTTGATTTGCAAGAATTGGACCTGGAGCTAGATTAGGGTTTGTTAGAGAAACCCACAAAATTGAAACTTTGAATTTCAAACTTTCGAAAGGATAGAAATATGTGTTTTGATGATCTGATTAAGCTGGTATATTCAGAATTTGAAAACTGCAAAGTTTCACTCCTCAATTTTGCCTTTGAAACTTTCGGATTCACTAGACGTGAACCCTAACTAGGGTTTGATGAAGTCCACTCTTCTTCCCAATCAAAATGTTTGATCCAAAGCTCTAAGCTTCTATTTTTTTGAGGAGCTTCCAGCCGTGGTCACAAATTTCAAAAATTCTCATTTTTGCAGAAGCCCTAATTTTCCACTTTTCCAATCAAAGTCCTGAACTAGGGTCTGATCAAGCCCGGTCTTCTTGCCCAACCAAAAATTCTGAAATTGGTCTCTAAATTTCTATTTTGATGAGTGGCATTTAGCCGTAGTCTCTGATTACAAAAATTCCAACTTTCTCCGAAACCCTAAATTGTGGAAGCCATGAATGAAGGTGCTCAGAAATAATTATGTTATGACACAAATATGTACCTGATTGTTTCTAGTGTAACTAAAATTTTTTCGATCCAAAGGGTCTAAAAATGTTTCCTGAGATATCCCGACCTGTCTTCTTTCCATATCAATAGGTCTGACCTCAATTGGATTCTTTGAGAGAGAGTTATGCCAAGTGTCGCAATGTTACCTGTTTATGGGATAAAATAGGAGATCGAAATTGTATGGAGTGTCACATGTCACTAGTTCAACTTCGGACTCTGAAAACGTTTCTTGAGATAGTGCAATCTGTGTACTAGCTATCACATTTTACGAAATTTCATTTGGAGCTTTCTAGCCCAAGTTATGACCTTTTTTCCAAGGTCACCTGTTTATGACTGAGATCTGGAAGAGGCAGAAACCCTATATTGTACAGATCATAAATCACAAATTAAAATGAATTCGAAGTTTTTCTTTGGACACAAGGTACATGGAAATCCTATCTTCAACCTATAAAGGTTTTAGATCCGAAAACTTCTCGAAAATGGATTTATATCAAAAATGCTACAATGACTGGTTTTTGCTATATCAAGCCCTAGCATCGTAAGTGCAACAAGTGTCAAACATGCCATATCATGCCTTCTTTCAGGCTAGCTCTGATACCCTGTTAAATTTTCAGAATTTACTTCAATCTGATCTAAGATCTTAACTGAAAGAACAACGGTACAACAAATCTACAGCATATCAATCATGGACACAATAATGCAAGCACACAAGAGACACAGAGTTTACTTGGGGAAAACCATAAAGGTGAAAACCCCAATAACTTCCTCAGAGATAGATAGAGCAATGATACAAGTAGAATACAAGAGATAGTCTTCTCCTATCATTAGAGCCTCCTCCTTACAAGTGCGCCACTTTTCGAATAAGAGAAGTGTGTGAATGAATGATCAAATATAGATCTCCCGATCTCTATTTATACTTGTCCTGTCCTGCCCAATAAACTGATGGGGCATACATGTCTAGCTCAATCCATGGTTAACTTAATCTGGGCCAACCCCACACTTGGTGGTCTAATAACCCATCAAGTATAAGTTACGACACTTATAATATAAATGACGACACTTTTGTATAGAGGAATAATAACATCTCTATAGGAATACAAACACTTCCGTATAGAGGAATAATACCATCTCTATAGGAGTACAAAATACATATATGAAATACATGGGTGAAATACATTCTGAAGTTACATATACATCAATAGACCTTCCATTCAAAAAGACCGAATCTGGTCTTGAATTTTTTCTTCAACAAAGCTATTGGGTTCATTCGAACCTGATGGTATCCTGCTGCAAAATCCAACTTAGTGAACCATTTAGCACCTTGTAGGGTGTGAAGTAACTCCTCAATCCATGGTAGGGGGTAGCAGTTCTTCAGCATGGCCTTATTAAGGGCGCAATAATCAGTGACCAGGCACATTTTTGGGGTGTCTTTCTTAGGGATTACGAAGGCTGGGGAAGCACAAGTAGATGCTGAGGGTTGAATGGGTCCTGAGTGGCTTAGTTTAGTCAACTGCTTTTTAATTTCCTCTCTTTCTCGTGGAGCAAGGAGGTATGTAGGTGCATTAGGTAAAGCAGCGCCTGAGATGAGATTAATGTTCTATGTGACGATAGGGGGGAAGTCTAGTATGGGGTTGGAATACATTGGGAAATTCTTGGAGGAGAGAAAACATAGCTTGTGGGATGCGATGAGTGGTGTTGTTTGGTTGAATGGGGTAGACCAAACAAAGAGATACACACTGGTTGAGATGGACATGAGGGATTTTTTCTTTTGTTGGTTTCGGTTTGGGTGGGTGTCCTATAAGGATATAGGTGTGGCCATCCTCGGTAATTTTATACTGGTGATATTTTGCCGTATAAATCGAATTTTGTTGGTCTTGGTAAGGGAGGACGAGAAGTAAGTCAACACAATCTAATGCTGATACATCACAGAGTACAGAGTCTTTAAATTGGTCAATGGAAAATGTTACCAAGCAATGATTAGAATCCAATAGATGGGGACCATCCTTTTGGACCCATCCTAGATGATATGGTTTCAGGTGAGGAGTGGTGGGTAAATGGAGGCGTTGCACTAGCTCTTGTGAAACCAAATTTTTCTTGTTTCCGTTGTTCATGATGAGCAAGGCCAAGGAATTTTTGATTTGGAAGTTATGAGTAAAGAGGGGTAGGGTAGATGATTTGGAATCTTCAAATGTCATTAAGATCAATGAGGGATATTCTTTGGTAGGATTCTAAAGAGAAACCTCATCAATGCCAGCTATAGGTTGGGATAAAGTAGCTCTCGTGCAGAGAGTTTTGTTGGTCTTGAGAGATTGTAAAATGCGACAATCTGAAGTGTTGTGGGAATTAGTATTGTGGAAGGAACACCACTTTGTATTATCACTTTGGTTTGTAGGACTAGTGGCGGGAAAGAGAGATGAAGTATTGGGTGTGGGAGTTTGTGAAGCAGAGGGATTATGGTTGGGACGTGATTGAGGAGTACGACCCCGAGGAGATATCTTCATTTCGACTTCTAATGTTCTTTGAAAAGATTTATCTAATGTATATTTTTCAAATAACTCAACTTCTCTACGGAACTAAACCAATAAACTAGAATTAAATTGAAGGATTAGCACCATTTCTGGGTTTGGAATCTGGAGCAACATTCGAATCTTGGAGAAGTATTCAATTTAGGCTTGTAACCCTTGTGTAGGTAGTTGGAGGAGCTGGTTCCATCATATCCATAAAGAATGAATATACCCAGGTGGATAAAACAATCTCTCAATTCTTCACACATGCGAGCCCACATACTGATCAGTTAGGAAGAACAAGGGCCTCTATTGAGGATCCAATGTCTATTACCTAGGTGGTCTTTTCCTGCTCCGTTTTCGACCAAGTTTGAGCAAGTCATTCCAACTGTAAAGCTGCAATCTATAGCTTTCTCTCTTCCCTAAGGCCTGTGAATGTCCTAAAATATGTGGAAATGCTGTGGATCCATGAATCCACAACTTCTACATTGGTTTGGCTAGCGAAGTTAGGGAGATTGAACTGACTATCTAATCGGAATGGATCTGGGTTGGTGTACTGTTGCATCCTCATTAACTCATTGAGAGCAGATGCGAGGTCCTGGACTGGATTAGAGGCATTTGAATCAAACTCAATGGACAATAACACATATTTCAATAAATTTGGAACAATTCTATTACAAGGACTTCAACAACATTGACTTTTTTGTAAATCTTTAAAATATTCTATTAAATCTAGAAAAATTAACTTTAAAAACTATTCCATTAAATTTGGAAAAATTAATTGAGATAACTATTTTTGAGATAAATATTTTTTATTAGTATGGATACATTCAAAAGAAAATATTACAATATCTCAATTAGAACTAGATGGGTCAACCATAAATCTATCTATCAATGATGAATGTATCTATATTACATCTCATAAAGCAATGCAAATATTTGTGCTATCAAATAATATTCTATAGGAAGATAAGATAACACGAATGGGAGTAAAAACATGAGGAATTCATTATGAATATGGTTTTAATATTGTCAAACCAATGAGTGACCATGAACATGCCAAACACATCCTGCTAGGTACAACAGTATCAATACACAATATGATTGTGAAAGCAACTCTTATAAGAAATAAATCTTAGCTAAAGTAATATAACAGTATGTTTGGTATCCAATCACGATATTATAGTTGTGGATAATATACCAAACTAAATGTTTTAATTCAGTACCCAAGGACTGCAATTTACCCCTTTCCCACAACCTCAGGTGGGTTAGGGAGTTGTTGATTAAAGGGAACTGTCATGAGGATCTCGTTAGTGGAAGGAAGGTGCCTCTTTCGAATTGTCTAAGTTGACACTAGTCCACTAGAAGATAATGCTAATATCTTTTTGTTAAATTATTTACCTATTAGTGCCTTTAGGAAGCACGAGGGAGGAGGTGATCATTTAGTTTTTGTATTCGGTGGGGGAGGTGGTTTGAGAAAGGAAGATCTAAGCCTAACTCATAAATATACAATGTATATTAAGGATATGAATTGTTAATCTGGGTATTTAAAGAAAGTTGGGTAACATTATTTTGTCTCCACTCAAATCCAATTACATCAATTAAGAGTTATTAATTTGGGATTCAAGTCAATCCAGTATGATGGGCAATGTCTCATTTTGAAATAAGAAAGTGGCCTATAAGAACCAACTAACCTAGAAAAGTAGGTAGTCTAGGTACGATCTTCAAAGAGCAGTACATCAGGAAGCTTGGCTATCGATCTCTCCCTGTCAGCATTTTTAATTTTGTAAAACCAATAAATCGATATAATAGTGCCAATCAAGTATAGAAATAGCCACGTTTGAGCATTTCTTTCACCAATACTAGAAAATGATAATAATTTTAAATGCAATCTATTATTAAGAGATAGATGTTGAAACAAATTTTGCATGGATTAGTCGAACTCTGTTTGTCCCCATTCTCTTTGATTATTAATGATTTAATGTAACTACAAATAAACTATCAATTAAGATATTTCTTTTCAAGATTATGTGTGTATTCAAAGTCAAACTTTCATTATTCCATGTATGATAAATAATCCAAGGAACTATTTCCTCAATTAGAATTTTGTTATTACTTCTAGAAAAACTTTACTCAATAATTTTGATTATTACTTTAGTAATAGTATTCAATATTTCAAAAAAAAAATATTTTCTGAATTAGAACTACATGGGTAGGCCGTAAATCATTATCATCTATGAATATCCCTATTTTGTTAAATGTTAAGAATGGTGAGACAATTAGATATATTATATAGAAATACTGCAATTAAATTGCATATACCATATTAAATTCATGCTATACTGCAAGAGGTTCTCTATCTAATAAATTTGAGGCAACCAAAGAGTTTGAAGCCATTCATTAGTGTGGATAATCCACTTTATAGTCATTATCAAGCAATTCTAAGATCTTTTTGGAAGAAATGCATCATATTAGTTTACATGTAGTTTAATTTAAAAATTTATATATCACATGTATACACTCATATTATCATAAAAATAAGTAAAATTCAATAAAATAACTCTGCGCCTTGTTGGCTTATATTTGATGAATCCATCTTGTCACATATCCAATGACTTTGAATAGTGCATTTAACACTCATTATCAATTAATGTCTTTTTTAGAATGCAACTTTATTTACAACATAGTTTTTTCTTAAATTTACATATCACATTTATACATTCATAATAATGCATCTTATAGGCAATTTAAAGTCATTAATTGAGTTTGTTCCTTGTCAGTTTATAGTATAATATTATTGCAATTACAAATATTCATTGATTTAAGTATGCAAATTTATGAAAAAGTTAATGTTCAGCAAATCAAATATTGTATACTTCCAAAAGTTATACTCATTCACCTATGACCCAATTCCCATTAATTTAGCATGGATAATCCACTTAGCATTTATTATCAAGTAAATTATGCAAAGTAAATAATCAGGTAAATGATCCAAATTTCACTTTTGACATGTTTGATCTGAATGACATGAGATTCCTTGATTCACTAGAATATGCAGAATCGTGGTAAAATTTTCCCTTGAAAAATGAAATAAAAAATCAATAAATAAATACATACTTGGATGGCTCAAATGAGATTATTTTAATTACACATAATTAATTGAACAATGCAATTTGAAGAAAAAAAATAGTGCATTGCAACAAAGTCACAAAGTAAATGCAAAAACAATTATAAAAAATATAAAAAATGTATATTTATAAAACTATCAATTCCCATATATTTCAAAAAAATATAAAATCATACAAATTGATTAATTAATAGCTATGTCCATGTTGTATAAATTGAAATGAACTTGTGAATAAATTTCTCAAAAAATATTTTCATCTGCTACATTGAAGTGGATGTTTTATTAAGCATTCCAATGTATTTGCATTTCTCTATAAATAGTTCATGATGTCATACATAGCATGACCAACAATCTAAGAAATACAATATAGTTTTGTTTTAAAATTACATATCACATTTATACATTCATATTAATGCATATTATAGGAAATTTGAAGGTATTAATTGACTGTGGGCCTTGTTGCCTTATAATATGATATGATTGCAATTTTACCAATATTCATTGCTTTAAATGTGCAAATGTATTAAATGTTATGGATTGGAAAATCGAATATCTTATAGTTCAAAATGTTCAACTCATTCACCAATGAATAAATTCCCATTAATTTAGCATGAATAGTACAATTAGCTTTTATTATCATGTAAATTATTCAAATCTCACTTGTGTCATGTTTGTACCAAATGACATGATATTTGTTGATTCACTAGAATATCTAGAGCGGAAGTAAAATTTCCCCTTAAAAAAAAGATAAATAAAACTCATTTGATTAATTGATAGCTATGTCCATGTTTTATAAATTGAAATTTACTTGTGAATAAATTTCTCAAAAACTATCTCCATCTGCTACATTGAAGTGGATGTTTTATTGAGCATTCCAATGTATTTGCATTTCTCTATAAATAATTCATGATGTCATACATAAAATGACCAACAATCTAAGAAATACAACATAGTTTTGTTTTAAAATTACATATCACATTTATACATTCATATTAATACATAAAATAAGCAATTTGAAGTTATTAATTGACTATGTGCCTCGTAACCTTATAATACGATATTATTGCATTTTTAAAAACATTAATTGATTTAAGTGTGCAAATGTATTAAATGTTATACTGGGAAATCAAATATCTTATAGTTCAAAATGTTCATCTCATTCACCTCTGACTAAATTCCCATTAATTTAGCATGAATAGTACTGTTAGATTTTATTATCATGTAAATTATTCAAATCTCACTTGTGTCATGTTTGTACCAAATGGCATGAGATTTGTTGATTCACTAGAATGTCAAGAGCGGAAGTAAAATTTCCCCTTAAAAAAAGTAAATAAAAACCAATTGATTAATTGACAGCTATGTCCATGTTGTATAAATTGAAATGTACTTATGAATAAAGTTCTCAAAAAATATCTTCATCTGCTACATTGAAGTGGATGTTTTATTGAGCATTCCAATGTATTTGCATTTCTCTATAAATAATTCTTTATGTCATACATAAAATGAAAAACAATCTAAGAAATACAATATAGTTTTGTTTTAGAACTGCATATCACACTTATACATTCATATTAATGCATATTATAGGCAATTGGAAGTTATTAATTGGATGCGTGTCGTGTTGCCTTATAATATGATAGTATTGCAATTTTACAAATATAAATTGATTTAAGTTTGCAAATGTATTAAATGTTATGGATTGGGAAATAAAAGATCTTATAGTTCAGAATGTTCAACTCATTCACCTATGACTAAATTCCCATTAAATTAGCACAAATAGTACAATTAGCTGTTATTATCATGCAAATTATTCAAATCTCACTTGGGTCATGTTTGTACCAAATGACATGAGATTTGATGATTCACTAGAATATCAAGAGAGGAAGTAAAATTTCCCCTTAAAAAAAGTAAATAAAAATCAATAAATAACTATGTGCCTCGATGGCTCATATAAGATTATTTTAATTGCAAATAATCCATTGAACAACACAATTTGGAAAACAAAAGTATACACTAGAAAAAAAATTATTTTGTTGCAACAAAGTCAATGCAAAAGAAATTATAAACAATAATACAACTGTATATTAATGTACTACATTTCAAAAAAATATAAAGGTGTACAAATTGATTCGCCAATAGCTATGTCCATGTTGTATTGAAAAATTTAAATGTACTTCTGAACAAATATTTCAAAAAACAAATCTCCATCTGCTACAATGAAGTTGTTGCTCTATTGAACATTTGAATGTATTCACGTTTCTCTTTGATACGATGAAGTGTCTTAAGACAAGGGAATAAAACTTGTATAAGCCAAGTATCTTGCTCCTGTCCTATATACGCCTTTTTCAAGATATGGTTGGACCGATATCTGATGAACTGAGAACTAGGATTTGATGTATCTATTAGCAATACATTTGATTCTCCATATTTATCTCCATACTGTGACCACCCATCGCTCAACCTTTTCTCATAAAATTGTATCGTACTCCCTCATAATTTTGTCTGCAAACGACGACGAGACCTATCCCATGTTAATTGAAATTCCCCGATATCAATGTTTGATTTTTCAAGTACTTGTCAGATGTACTTGTCAGTGACATTCAATGTCCATATTGCAACATCATAATTTTTTGAGCTGTATTTCAATAATTTTGAATGAGAAGGCCTAAAAAAATAACACATGTCACCAAATTCCCAATTTGGTTTTCTTTGAATTTGACAAGTTGGTTCATATCTACTATATGATGAGAACAATACTCCTTCCATTTCAAAGATCAACAACATCTTGCGGATGATACCAATTCTCATTGTAACGTCCCCACCCTTGGACCTAATGCAAGGAAGAGAACCTCATGCCATTCTATGGGGATTTTCATAAACTCAGCCATATTCATTAGATTCATAGCCATAAAAGAGATGTGTGCATATGGAAATGAAACAAACATGCACAGCTGAAATGAACTCATCCACACACATATTGCATGACTGTTATTCAATTTAACACAACCAATAAATTAATACACTTGCAAAAGTAATTACATAAGAAAATACTCATCTTGGTGTAATGTTGTCCCAACAACTAGCTATGTCACTACAACGTTCCTCCCAACCTTAGCTCTCTGCCCAACCTTTATTATTTCAGCACTCAGAGACCACCCCCGAGCTAGGCATCATATCTACAAGGAACTTGGGACTCTCAAACCCTGCACAACCAAAGCAATGGATACCCATCTCAACCCCAACATTCTTTTACACACAACATCTCAAAATTGGCATGGATACATAATTCAATCATGGATTCACAAAATAGGGTCTATGGGTTTTCCCCAAAATGTGGGCACACCAAAAACAGATTGTGGGAAGAGGGAGTCAACCCTAGGGAAGAAAACCAATTTCTCCCATAGATGTATGAGCATTTAGTGGGCCAAAACGACCTCAATCAAACCCCAAATCATTTCCCCTCTCTTCCCCATTGTTAGCTACAAATAAAATGCCCTTCCCAACTAGGAAAACGAAGGTAAACACAGGAAATTCATGGAGGAAATTTCCCAGGAAGGTCCCAACTCGTGAGAGAGAAAACTGATAGGTGAATAATGGCTTGGGGGAAATTTTGTGGCTCTTTTCTTGCCCAAGAAGCCAAACATGAAAATCTAGGAAGGTTGGCTTTCCCATACTCAAATTTGGACAGCTAGACCTCTCCATTCCCCAAGGCATTAACTTCCTCAACCAACTCTTAAGAGAAATGAATAGTGGGGTACACAAGTCAACATGGGTAGTTGAGGGTTCATGGGTTCTCTCATTGACCCTTGGCTTGAGTTGACTGGCTCAAGGGTTTGAATATTTTCCTCCCAATTCCTTGTAACATCATGCCCCCATCTCTTGTTGTAATGCATAGCTAGTTGTGGGCATTTATATTAAAATGCATATTTACAATTCCCATGGTTCACTAGCACATGGGTAGAATAATATCAAATACTTTCCTCTTCTAGATCGAGCGGTCACTAACAGGGCCTTGGCCTTGAGCTCCACACTAGGAATTATACATAATATGCATACATTATTTACATTATGGCCCAAAATATTACAAGGGTCAAAACGGGGGACATTACATTCTGCACTGAAACCACATATATAACATTAACATAACTCCACCTCATTACTTTTAAGAACATCAAAACATTATATTAAAAGCATTCTGAAAAATCATTTAATTCCCATTTATTATCACTTATTTTTTAATTTGTATACAAAGGAATTTTACGAGGTAAATGAAAATTAAAAAATATAATTATAGTGGCCCCATTCCAATGAACAAACCAATTGTATGTTAATAAGTACATCAACCTAATAAATTTATTCTATATTTATGGAATAAGTCTTCCATGAACACATCAGATCACTAACTTTTTTAAAATACATGAACTTTTCATTTTACCATTAAATGTTGGGTGTTTGAGAAATCAATGATATGTTTGAAAGTCTTTGCATTGGGAAGGGGACATTGCGAACCTTGGAAGACTATTTGTATTTTATGTCCTAACATGATGCTCATGTGAAATCCATAGATTTTTACAACTTTTAAGAAGGATGTGGTTCATCTAGTAACATAATTGATAGGGGAAACAAAGGAGAGTGAGAAGTAACACAACAAAGTAGGAGTGCGAATATGAAGTCGATGACTGCTCAAGAAAATAATTTTTTTTTTACTTTGAAGGCTTATTAAAATGCAAACTCCATCAAAGACATCAAAAATCCAAAGAATGTCTTGCTCCAGTAAAACTAGATTGCCAATTAAGAATTCTAAACAATAGAGAATCAAAATCATTATGTAACTTGCAATCGAAAAACCTTTGTGAGGAAACACATGGAAATATTATGCAAATTTGAAATTGACAAGGCTAAGAAACCTATAATAATAACTCATAATTAGATGCAAATTTTACATTCATTAGAAATTCTGACTTGTAGAAATGGTTTTATTCTAGCCACCTTAGACTATAATGTGATTTGACTGGAACAAAAAAATATAGCCGGATCCATATGATCTACAAGAATAAATATGAGACTTAACATAAAAAAATGATGGAATGTGCTCCATATCTTATTAAAGAGCGTAGTAGTTTAAAAGTAGCAATCACAAGAAATTTATCAAAGAATATTCTATATATGATAAAAATTATCCGGATAATCCAACTACCACACAACAATATGTACTGAACAAATGTTAATGCAAACCAAGTCAACAGGGGTTCATCACGTTGTCGACATGCAACCCATCATGATCTCCTAGAGCACCGGCCCAGATAGGTTTTACCCTATCTAGCAACACCTACAGAGCAGATGAGGTCTCACCCGAGATGTTTAAGGGAGAGTTGACAGAACCATGTTTCCACCGAATAAAGGAGGATTTTGTGCATAATCTAATCAACTTATTGTGACATTAAGAAAATAGATCTAAGCATTCAACTTAAGTATTGAGAAGGAACGTATCATCATTCAACAAATCTCATCATTGACAGAACCAGAAATGCGCAACAGATATAATAGTAAAACATTAATCGCAGCAAGGAAACATTGCATCCTTCACAAATTAATATCGCATAATGCATTCATCACATGGAAAGAAGAAAACACAATGATTCTGCACAAAATGTTGTCATATCATATTCATCTTTGCAAAACCTAGATATAACAAGATAATCCTTCTATCGCATACCTAGATTAACAGATAATAACAGGAAGATTCATCAGCTCACGTGTCTCCAAATCGGTCTATCATCAACTATATCTTTGTGTCTTGATGATCTCTCAACACTTACAATGCTAAGTCTACTTATAGGGTTATGCCTTTACATTTGTGGTCCACTTAAGCAACCGTCTAACTACTTCTCAACAAACTTTACAAAAAGACTAACCCAAAATCCCAGATAGCATACTTGAAGGATTTGTGACTGAGTTTGTTGTAGACACGTTTAAATCCTACTACCAAGCAGAAGCATATTTCTTTGAAGGACTCAGAGGTAAGTTCTTGAAAAACCTTAGCCGAGAAAGGTGTTTTAAGTATGCAATAATAACCCTAGATCTGTCATGGTAGAAAATACATACATTGATTCTGACAAAGAAAACCATACTTTGAGAAGTGGAAAGAGATACAAGCTTACTAACGAGAAGAAACCCACACCATATAGAAACCATGCCGAAATTCCATGTGATCTCAATAATACAAACACTCAGTTATCAACCAAAATCCATCGTATTATACCTCAGAATTAGTCAGTCAAGAACCGACCCACTATGAGTATTGCAAAGCCCATCCCACAGATCAAAAATAATAGTAACACCGCAGGAGCAAGTGCTCACAGCACTACGACTCAGACTATTCCGCAGAATACTGTCCCTAGTACAATCCAGCCTCTATCTAATTTTGCCACAGGGAATCAGTTCCAGAATAGTACACAATCCGGAAGAAGAATGACAGATAACGATATAAAACTTCCAATATTCAACGGGATGGGTTAAGAAGACCCTGATCAACAATAGTTTCTATGCGAAGCCATGTGGAGTGTTAACCATGTGACAGATGATTCTATCAAGAGAGAATAGCTCATAACTACTTTTAGAGATAGAGTGCTGCATTGGTTCAAGAAGTATTCTCAAACACATCCAAGAACCTTAGCAGATATTAAAACTACGATTGAAGCAGAATTTAAGAAACCCTAATCAGAATCACAATGCATAACAGAGTTGAAATAAATCAAGTAGAAAACTACTGAATCGGTCTGGGAATTCGACCAAAAATTCAAAACATTTTTGGACCAAGTGAGATTTGTTACAGCTTCGCAACATCATCAAGAATGGTTCATTGCTGTGTTGTTGCCCCACATCAGACAACCACTAATGCAACAGAAGGTTGTATCGCAAGCTGAGGCCTTGGAGATCGCAACAAAGTTGGAAACTTCACCAATTGAAGAAAGTAGTTCTAGAAGGATACAAATTCATAACCAATTGGCTACCTTGACATTAGAATTTGAAGGTATGAATAATGGAAAAGACCAGAGACATGAACAACGACATGAAGTTTGGTGCATAGGATGCAAAGGAGAAGGCCACACCATAGAACATTGCCCCTTATTTCAAGAATATATTAATAATGGCGCACCAAACTGTAATGACCCTTTTTCAAAATTTTATTAAAATGCCAATTTTTCCACTTTTTCCCCAATTTCGACCTTTGACTAGTTTTACTGTTTTGACCTCTAAATCAACCCAAATGCTCCCAAATATTCCGTAGAAGTGTATGAATGATATTTAGACTTGAATATTAGGTTCAGGGTTGTTCTATGGCCCTCCAAATACTGCTGCAAACTTGATTTGTATTCTGAACAATATATGTAATTTTGACTAGTAATTTGTGCATCAAATCCCCCCGGGGTAACACTGCAAATGGCCTTCCAAATGCCTCCAAACTGCCATGTATTTATGAAAAGAGGAATATAATGTGTTAATTATGTGATTAATATCTAATATGCACCATTAATTGATTTTTACTACTGTTCTAACTCTCTCACATTCAACAGCAAAAAGCCCCAATTCGACCCTTGGGGAAATGGCACTATTTCACCTCTCAATACAAACAAACTGAGTAAAAATGCTTCAAATGCTCAAGTAAAGTACATGAAACTTGTATAATATATCCATGGAAGTATATGAATCACAAATGTATCATAGAATCATCCATCCATTCGAAATAATCAACATTATAGTGTCATACATCAAAGCATTGGGGAAATGGACATTGTTTGCTCATTAATCAATAATTTTGCATACAATCAATGGGTATTTCGACCTGAGAGTATTTGAATATGAATAATAGAGGATATTAATCTATTACAATCAGAAAAATATTGTATGAATCTCTCTCAATGAGTGCAAGATCTCACCCAAAGCGCAATCCCTCAAGGAGCCCGAATATGCCTTCAAAATGCGAAATCGTGGAGAGAAAGTGCTGCACTAAACCAAACCATGAAAATTCCTGTAGCTTCTTGTAGCTAGGGTTTTACCCCTAGCTTGTGCCAATGAGCACCTACTAAGGAGAATGGACTCCTTAGTAGCAGTTCAGTATATTAAACTAATAATGCAATAAACAAAACATTAAATTATTTCTAATACAAGCATAAAGCATAAACACCAAAATGAAAGAATGTCTTTGTATTGATGTTACCTTGAGTGTCAAGGTTGGTGAAGCCCTTTGCAGTGTCCAAGAGGATGCTCCAAGCTCCAAGAATGCTCCTTCTCCTTCTCCAATGTTGGGGATGGGCCAAAGGTGGCTCTCAAGGTGAAACTAGTTCAAAGGTGGACTAGGGTTTCGAGAGAGATTTTGGCAGAGTAAGGGTGCTTGTGATTGTGGATATGGAATAAGGGATCTCCATCACCTATTTATAGTTTTTTGGTGGTGGAGTGCTGACCCATGGTTTTAGGAAACACATGGTTTTAGGCAGCTGTATAGGGTTTTTTCCTCCTTTTCCTCATTATTTTATACTTTTATTCCCTTTTTAGGGAATTTTTGCTATTTTTGGAGGAAAAAGGGGGTTTTTTTAGCCTTTTTTAGGCTATTTTGATGGTTTTTTGGCCTTTTGGAGGCATTTTAGGCCTTTTGGAGGCTTTTTAATGGGTTTTTTTGGGATTTTTAATGGAAATATGGTAGGAAAATGGACAAATGAGTCATGTAATGTGGTAAATGAGCTAGTGAGCACTTTTTGGGTGTTAACAGATTGCCCCCTGATGTGCGAGGGCAGGAGCTCATCGTATGGCCGATGGACATCATAAGTCATGAATGGTTTTCCTGGGATGTGGAGAGAAGAGAAGAAACAAACTGGAGCCCGGAACAACGATCCCGAACAACTGCAAGAACTAAAAGTACATAACCTCAATAAAGGATGAGGAATCATCTGATCATATGGACGAGGCGGGCATTCCCATGCTCGTATCAGGATATAACATAATAACAATGGGGTCCAAAAATGGGGACCTGAAATATACATGACCTCAAACACTGACTGAGGAATAATCTCAATATATGGACGAGGCGGGCATACCCATGCTCGTATCAAGATATATAAACATAACTGTGAGGCCCGAAAAGGGGGACCTGTAAGATACATGACCACTGTGTACATCATAAGAGTCCAGAGGGGACACAAATCTGGGACATACTGCTGAGCGGATCATGTGTGAACTGCAGAACTGGTGCACCGGAACAATCAACAGTGCTACTGAGTTTGGTACCAAAGGAACTGATGAGCTGCTGGATCATAGTGACGGGGGCATACTCTCCATGGTACACTGAACTGGAACTGATCTGGGACTGAAACTGGGTACTCAAGGAAGCATGAAACTGGATGGCTTCCGAATACAAACGCCAACGCAGCCCGGACATCCACGGGAACATACAACTGGGCGTTCCGAAGTGACTCATCAATGTGCTAGAGTCGGGGGAAATCCGGGGTCTTCGACAAAAAACTGATGGAATATAATCCTACGCGATCCTCAACGATGCGATCAAGGTGCTGAAGTCGAGCATGTGAGGAACAACCACTCGGAGAGGCAATGATGTCTCCTCTCAGAATGATCCGTAGGCACTTACCACAGATGGTGATAAGTCCAAGGCGTAGGGCCCTCTGGGCCTATCCTCTGGAATAGAGGAGCTGTCGTCGACAGAGGGAGACCTGCCCCTAGCAAGGCAATGATGTTTCCTTGACAGGAGCGCGAGGTACAAGACCGAAATGTGATAGTGCTGATGGCAGGACTGATAAACTGTGGGGGGACAACTGGGCAAGTAGAGCGGGTGGACTCAAACTTCCTTTGTTCAGAGTATGATAATGGGAATGATCTGGCAGCATATGAAACTGACTGAGGGGAAAGGGATCATAGCTGGAATGGATCTGGGAGGATAACTGGCTGAGGGGGACTCAAGCTGGTGTAACATGGCAGGAGACTGCAGAATACTCTGAACAAAGGCGACCTGATTGGGGGTGCTGCCGAGATGATCGATCATAGTGCCAGGAGGCACGGGAGGAGACTTCTTCATGGGTTAAGGAACTAGAAGAAGTGGGTGGATAAAATGATACTGTCGTGTGGATTTTACGAGCCCAGGACAGTTCATGCTCGTGGTTGCTTTCAATTTTAAGGAGTCTGAAAGCGATAAGAAGACTCTGAGGTAGTGGAATGGTACTGTCGTGTGGATTTTACGAGCCCAGGACAGTACATGCTCGTGGTTGCTTTCAATTTTAGAGAGTCTGAAAGCAAGTAAGAAGACTCCAGGGGGTTGCTTTTTCGTAGATTTAGTCTCCAAGGCCCAAAGAAGCATAAAAGGATGCAATGAAGAACTCTTCTAGCCGGTGTGACTAGAGTATTCCTTTTTCGTAATTAGTCTACCAGGTCCGGAAAAGGGTTAAACTTATACCAGATAGACGCCCTTTCAGGTACTTTAACGAGCATGAAAGGAAGCAAGATTGCTCGGCGATCTTTTCATTCTTTTAGGAGTCATAAAAGAGCTTAACGGAAACTCCCTAAGTGCCTTTTTCGTAAAGGACTTGTCCGGCCCGAAAAAGGGATAAAATTATACCGAACAAAAGGAATGGCCAGGCAAGGAGGAAGTGTTCAATCAAGGTTTAGTAATGATGACCAAGAACGAGGGTAGGTGGGAACACTGATGGACCTCCTTGCGGGGTGGATGAAATGGTGGCAAAATAACGAGACATTTGCAGTATGACAGGAGTGAATGGGTCATGTACAAAATGTGGAACAATCCGATAGCGACCGATGTGGTACGCGAACCGAGGCAGCAAGGTGTTGGGACACAATGTTGAAATTGTACCAAGTGAGAGCGAGAAATGATCTCAAGCGTCATCACGAGCTCGGAAAAATGAATCCGGCGATATAAAGGATGTCAAAAACGGGTGACGGCCGATGGGGCACGCAAACCGAGGTGACGGGGGCATTTTGAAAAATGCCCAGAAAATCTGGAGGTGAGAGCGAGAAATGATCTCAAGCATCATCACCAGCTCGGAAAACTGAATCCGATGATATAAAACATGTGAAAAACGGGTAACGGCCGATGTGGCACGCAAACCGAGGTGACGGGGCATTTTGGAAAAATGCCCGAAAAATCTGGGGGGTGAGAGCGAGAAATGATCTCAAGCATCATCACCAGCTCGGAAAAATGAATCCGGCAGTGCAAATGGTGCGAAAAACGGAGGTCATAAGGACTCCGGAATGGTCAAAGGAAAGAACTATGCGTATCAAATCAAATCTACAAGTGATATGTGACCTCAAAAATGGTTGAGATCACAAATGTGAAAAAGTGAGCAGGGTTAATGACCTGCCCCCACGCTATGTGCATGGGGTTTGTGATTGTGGATCACATATGTGTTGGTTTGAACAATGGGTTCATCGATGTGCTGAGATAGATGTGATGGGGAAGGTTCAAAATGATTGATCATGCCCCCTATCCCAGGGTCAAGGGAATCTATTATGCCCCTTGACTCAGAGGTGTCAAGGTGGTGCTCTATGATGGCAAGGTCTAGACCGGACATCTCTGTATAGGACCAGGCAAAGACATCACGGAATTCTTGGAAGAGTTGTCGGTACTCCTCAATCTCTTGTTTACTGCAGAATGCTCCTAAAGTAAATGAGTTCAGGGGCACGACCTGGAACAGCAATATCAACTTGGATGACAGGTGAGATGTTGGCCATGTTGCCCTCCTCGAAGGCATCAGGAGCAGGGATAGGGTCCTTGAACCAGTCAACCTTGGTGGGGAGGAAGTCTTTGGATTCGACCGCGTATTGGGTAGCGGTGCTAGAGGAAGACGCTTCTGGGATGAAATAGGAACGGTGGTGCATATCATCCCAAGGATAATCCGGGGCAGTTAGGGCCTCAAGAATCTCCTCATCAGTATGGAAAGTCTGGGTCGTCAAATCGGTTGACGAGGGGGTAGTGGAAGTATTGGTTGAAGAGATCATGTAGATGGTGTTAACCTCTCCGGAAGGTGAAGAGTCTGGGGGGTAGATCTCTTCAATGGTAGGTGGTGCCGTCTCAAGGTCCAGATTGTTCATCTCATAAAGAGCTGCTCTGTAATCCGGGAGATCAGGACAATGATGTGAATAATGCCCGTAAATACCGCAGATGGCGCATGAGTGGTTGGTACGTAGGGACTTATCTTTAGGCTTAGGAGTGGGGTTTAGTTCGACAGTTGGGATGTTGGGGTCATCATCGAGCATTTGCATGTGCTTCTGCAATGCGGGTAACTGTGGGCATTGGTGGGTCGCATGGCCCAACTCGTCACACAGCGAGCATTTGGGAGGAGCACGAAACACTGGAGGGTTCTTGACTGTCTTGGGAGGTGGGACAGCAGTGTAAGGTTGTGGACCTCTGCCCCCAGTGGGTTGAGGAGGAAGAGGAGTTGTCGTGGAGGACGAAGGGGTAGAGACACCGGGAGGTGGCTGAGTGGTAGTAGCCATGGGTTGCACCGGCTGGAGGATGACATCAGGTGTCGGCGGGCGAACGGGAGGCGAAAGGTACCATACAGGTAATCCCAAGGTTAACCCAGGGAGGCTAAGGGTAGCCATGACCGGGGCGCTTACTACTCCTGCTGGAGGAACTAGGAAGGGGATCGTATGGATCGGTGTAACACCAATATGACTAGGTACCAAGGGTGGTTTAGGCAACAAAGATGGTTGATTGTTAGGTGGGAGGATGTCATGGGACAAGGTACATAAGTCAGACATTTCGGGCGTAGATGATGGCGGAGGAATGGATTGAAAGGTGGAGGTCATCGGCGCGTCTGAGTAGACTCCAGGCCCCGTAGAGGAAACGAACGAGGTGGAGGCAGGAGAAACAGGTTGTTCAACCATGGGGAGAACATTTTCCGGTGCCGCGGGAGCACTGGGATCATAGTAGGTGAGCTGGTCAATCTTAACCACGCGTCCTTCATGGGGGAACATCATGGTGCGAAAGACAGAAGAGGCAACCGCCCGCATGGCATACATGTAGCTGCGGCCAAGTAGAAGGTTGTAATCCAATTGGGCATTGATTACCTCTATGTCAATAAGAACTGTTTTACCACCTAACTGGACAGGAACGTTGGGCAGGAGGCCTTGGGGCTGGGCCGAACGACCGTCATAGGCACGTAACGCAGTGGTGGACTGCTGGAGAGGAGGGGATCCTAGTTTCTGCCATACAAATGTAGACATAACGCATGTGGAAGCACCCTCATCAATGATGCACCGATGGATAACAAGATTCCTAACGGAGACTGTAACTTGGAAGGCTAAGCTGGAAGGTAGGCGTGGTTCAGACTGGTCTAAATCAAATGCCATCAAATGTGAATCAGTTGGGTCAATCCCCCCGATGGCGGAAAGTAAAGTCTTGCGCTGGGAAGGGCAGTTCTTCAAGACTTCTAACGCAGACATGGCTGCGGGAGATTGGGCTAGGTCGTCTACAATGTTGTAGTTTGACGCAGCACGCGCATTAGGGTTATTATTGATTCGGCGTAGTGGGAAACGAGGTGCTTTCGCAGCGCCGTCTGTGGGAGGCGGAGGGATACGTAACGCCTGATCGGTGGGGTGGGCGTTAGTAGTTTTATCCGTGGGAGTGGCTTCAGAGGTGGAGCCATATTGGTTCCGACGGGTCTGTAGGTTGACGTTAGCTGATGACATCATCAGTAAGTGGTGGGTACCTGAGTCAAACATGGGTTGATCAGGGGCAGCGTAGGTGATCTGTTGTTGTTGGGGTTGCACGTTAGCTTGAGGGGCCAACGGCTGAGTGTTCACCACGCCTTGGGTCGGTAAGGGGTTTTGCAGCACCAAAGGGGGTTGCTGAGGTTGGGGGGGGTTGGGCGGTGCTTGGGGAGCCGCATGCCCTTGGCGATGGGCCTCGTCAACCCAAAGCTGCCGAGCTCGCTCCAAGTGTGGGCAAGCATGGGTGTAATGTCCATAGACCCCGCAAATAGAACAAGGGTGATTTGTTCGGAGATTGGGGTTTTTGGCCTGCTTGGGCGGGCGATCAGGGTTTTGATTAGCGGGGGCCGCATTATTGTTGTCAGGGGGATTAGCCGGTTGACCAGCTTGGTCTGCAGGTTGGTTGTTTCCCCGATTACGGCCCTTGCCGCGGTTCTGTTGGCCCTGGTTACGTTGGTTATTCTGGTTTTGCTGCGGGTTGTGTTGGGCGTAAACTTGCCCTTGGGCAGCAGGTGGATTTTGAGGTTGTGCAGGTGCAGGAGCAGGCTGCGGAGGATGATATGTAGGTTGAGGCTGAGCAGGTGCAGCAACTTGAGGGGGTTGCTGATAGGACTGCGGAGCAGGTTGTGGATGTGCCGCAGGGGCTGCCTGGGGCGGATAATAAGCTGGTGGGGCTGGTGAAGGCGCAGGAGCTGGGGCAGCCTGCTGATGGTAGTAAGGCTGAGGGGCGACTGGAGGAGCATAAGCAGGAGTCGCATACCCGAAGCACTGTGGTGGACATGAGGGCCCATGGGAATGGTGATGTGTCATGGGAGCATACGAGTTGGTTGCTCCAGACTGTGAAGTAGCCCGCGATAGGTCGGGGCCAGGGGTAGGACGTGCTATAGAAAATGGTTGGGGATGCGAAGAAACGCGGCCAATGATACCATCTGCAGCGTGGGATGCCCCCGGCGCATCATGATGGGAGGACTCGCCGCGAGGGGCGTCAGGTATAATGGTATAAAGGTAACCCGACTGGGCGTAAATGAGGTCGAACTGCTGTGCCTTAAGGATGGCCTCTTCTTCAGACTGGGGTCTTTCTGAAGCTACATCCTTAGCGATGACAGGAAGCAGGGACTTGAGGAACCAATCGAGGAAGATACGGTCATCTAGTTTAATCTTGCATAAGCTACGGCGTCTACGCCACTCATGGATGTGGTCCGTGATATGGGTAGCCGTGTTTTGTCTACAAGATAGAAGGATCTCAACGCCCGCGTCATAGCGGACTGGCAACTGGAAGAACTGCAGGAAGGTCGAGGCCAGGGAAGAAAAGGTGGCGTGGGTCCCATGAGGCTGCTCAATATACCACTTGGCTGCAGAGCCAGTAAAGGTGCGTTGTAAGAGACGGAGGCGAACAGAGTCATCCACAATGGAGTTAGAGGAACACCATAGGTGGAAAGACATGATGTGGTTCTGTGGGTCCTCACCGGCCTTACCCTCGAATTTAGGGATGTCAGAGGGTAGTTTGGTAGGCATATGAGGCCACATAGGGTCGTGTCGAATAGGATCGTTGGTCAATCTGGCCAGGTCAGGTAGGTTGAGGCTAGCCATGAATGGCAAACTGGAAGAAGGCTGCGACACAGTAGTGCTATGGACCAAGTTGGGGCCAGTGCCCCCAAGTGGAGGGACAAGATTTAGGGTGGTGCCCCCAAGTGGGGGAACTGAGGTAGTGGAGGATGGTCCAGCACCACCATGGGTAGTGTGAGCCACTGATGTAGTGGGGATAGGTATTCCTGCTGTGGGAATAGGTACCGTGAGGGGAACGGTAGATGGTTGCCCCATGGAGGGCATACCAAAAACAGGTGTAGTAACTGGTGTAGTAGTGGTGGATATGCCACCAATGGTCCCTATGACAAATGGAGTGGAAGTCGTACCAGCCATGGGGCTAGTAGGGGCAGTATAAATAGGGTTCTCAGACTCTTCGTCAGAATCAGAGGTAAAGTAAGGTGCGTCACTATCTGGTGACGGAGACCTACGTCGCTGACGGGTGGAGTCAAGTGACAAGGCTCTAGATCTGTGATGAGTGGTATCAACGGACAATGATCGGAATCTATGACGAGTGGTGTCGAGAGAACCGTGCTGTGGGGGCTCGCCCCTGAGGCGCCGAGAATGTCTCGGGGACTCAATGGTGACAGATGGTGTCTAAATCTCTGTGGGTTGAGGTGAGTATGAAAACAGCTCAAAAATCCTAATGCAACCGAGTGTGCAGAAGGAGAGCTAAAAAGCAAGGCACTCAGGCCAACAACCAACTCAAAACACCCACTGCAACAGCTGTGCTACAATAGGTGGAGTAACAACAAAGATGGTCAGAATACCAACAAGCAGCAGGCTTCCTAGAAAAGAAAAATGGTGGACTCACTAGACCAAGGGAGGTAAAGGAGCATGCAAACACCTAGCTAAAAGTATTCTGACTTAACTAAACATATCCTCTGCAAGGTGATGAAATCCAAGTCAGACAATATGAGTAGGAAAGCCAAGTGGCTATGATATCCCCCTACCGGGAGGGATACCGGGTAGTCAATCCTAGAAGAAAGGCAACTAAGATACCCCGTTCATGACACGTCCAGAAAGGTGAATCTGCCGTTTAGTTCGTTGACCGCAATACCCCTATACAGGGATATCCCGCGAACCGCGAAAGGTAGCCCTTCGGTTACTGAATGGAGTGCGGTATTCCACTCAGGCCTCCGGAACCAGTCTCCCGACTTCAACCCTCCTAAGGGAGAGGCCCTCTGATAAACTGGTCGTGACCGTGCCAAAAAGTACTAGGGGATTTTGGTTCCCTAGTTGGACAACAACTATGTCTCAAGTGAAATGACCAAGGGGTGTTATTGGAAGCCTATCCCCCTGATCCTACCTAACTACAATGATTCTTTAGTGTTCCCCAAGTGGGGTTAGAATGTTGGTTTAGTTAGGTACTTTTTAAGGCTCACTTGATTTAATGTGACAGAGTGTGTGCTCATGAGGTGTTGAACCCAAAAACAGAAGTGCCACAAGGGAGGGCAACTTCCAATCTATCAATAATGCTGAAATTGATTCTTTTAATTGGCAAAATTTTCTGAAAATAAAAATACTGAAATTTTAAAAAGATTCTGTAAAAGGGACAGAAATTATGTTGCAGAAAGGCTGTAAGGAAGTAGGCTGCAGGTGGGACAGAGGGCTGTTCAAATGCAGAAAATATTGCAGCAAGAGGGGCTGGGCTCAAAAACAGAAAAAGAGCAGAAATCAGACCGCGGGTCTGTGGCGGGTCAGAACAGGCCGACCGCGGGTTTGAGGGCAACAGCGGCGTTCAGGTCGCGGCTATCAGGCCAATAGTTGCAGTCGGGACGCAGGAAACAGAAGACAAGGCACAGTCGGGTCGCGGCTATCGGGCCAACAGTGGCAGTCGGGACGCAGGAACAATGGAAAAACAGACAGTCGGGTCGCGGCTAAAAGGCTAACAAGCGCAGTCGGGACGCCCGAAAGAGGCAAAAACCCGCAGTCGGGACGCGTGAACAAGGCCGAAAGGCGCAGTCAGATCGCGGCAAACAGGCTTATTAGCCACGGTCGGATCGCAGGTAACAGACTTGAATCCGCCGACTGAGCGTCGGAAGCAGTCTGAGAGCCACGGTCGAATCGCGGGTAAAGGCCTGAAAGGCGCGGTCGGGACGCGACTGTAGAGGAAAAATACGCGGTATGCAGCGGCCGAAAGGGACAGCCGAAAGAAAAAATTTAAAAACGGAAACCAGAAATTCGAAAACTAGGGGAGTCGCCAAAACTGTAGCTAGGGTTTTACCCCTAGCTTGTGCCAATGAGCACCTACTAAGGAGAATGGACTCCTTAGTAGCAGTTCAGTATATTAAACTAATAATGCAATAAACAAAACATTAAATTATTTCTAAGACAAGCATGAAGCATAAACACCAAAATGAAAGAATGACTTTGTATTGATGTTACCTTGAGTGTCAAGGTTGGTGAAGCCCTTTGCAGTGTCCAAGAGGATGCTCCAAGCTTCTGAATGCTCCTTCTCCTTCTCCAATGTTGGGGGATGGGCCAAAGGTGGCTCTCAAGGTGAAAATAGTTCAAATGATGAACTAGGGTTTCGAGAGAGATTTTGGCAGAGTAAGGGTGCTTGTGATTGTGGATATGGAATAAGGGATCTCCATCACCTATTTATAGTTTTTTGGTGGTGGAGTGCTGACCCATGGTTTTAGGAAACACATGGTTTTAGGCAGCTGTATAGGGTTTTTTTCCTCCTTTTCCTCATTATTTTATACTTTTATTCCCTTTTTAGGGAATTTTTGCTATTTTTGGAGGAAAAAGGGGGGTTTTTTTAGCCTTTTTTTAGGCTATTTTGATGGTTTTTTGGCCTTTTGGAGGCATTTTAGGCCTTTTGGAGGCTTTTTAATGGGTTTTTTGGGATTTTTAATGGAAATATGGTAGGAAAATGGACAAATGAGTCATGTAATGTGGTAAATGAGCTAGTGAGCACTTTTTGGGTGTTAACACTTCTACCTACAAATAAAACTCTATTAAAGCATAATGAAAGACCTAAGTGGCCTCTCCAAACACCAACTTGGATGGGAATCTATCACCCTCGAAATTGGCTAACGCAAGAAACTAGTCATCCACTAGTTCTCTCTTCACAAATGCAATTTTTCTCAAATCATCAAAAGCCATTCTCATACTTGATTTCTACATTTTATAACCAACATTAGCCTTCAAGGGGTCGAAATCCTCTCAGTAGATTCAATAATTTTCCATTTCGAAAATATTCCTCATTTGCCACTTGTCTCCTAGTTCCAACCTTCCATCTTCTCCCAAATTCGAATGTGAGTCTCTTTAGATTCCCCCAACTCCATGAGCGCCTTCTTTGAGCCTATTTTTGGGGCTGACATGTCATAATGGTCAGGTGTAATAATTTAGGTCTGAATTTTGTCATAAATGTCATAGATGCTTCATTATTGTTGTCATAAGACTAGGGAATCTAGCCCAAGTGTCCACTAGTCTCCAATTTGACTCTTCCTCTCCCATGGAGGTTACTATTCCATCCCATTTCGACCTAAGATGCTCAATTCCATGTGTTATGACTTACCAACTCACCCAAGAGTGTTCACCTTCCCATGAATTCGAATTGGCAAGAGAGAGCTGCCATGTGTCATTGAAAAATCAAGCTAGTGTGGGTCCCATCACCTCCATATGTCTCCAAAACAACTTTCCACCTAGAATTTCTCTTGAATTTATTTATTCACCATATTTATTAAATTATTGAACCCTTCTAATGTCTAAATATCATTTATTAGCTTCCTTATTACCATCCCACATATGCCCATCCAACCTAGGAAACTAGTAGGATTGATGGGATTGTCTTACTATGCACTTATTTGAATGGAGATATTACAGTCCTCCCCAACCAAGATTGCTTGTCCTCAAGAAATTTCAAATTTGGATGTTGAAAAATATTGTCCTCTTCCCATGTGGAATCTTCATTTGGTAAGTCCTCCCATTGCACTAAATATTCTTTGATGATTCTACTCCTCAACCTTCTTTCCCGTGTCTTCAAAATCTTTTCTGGAACAAGTGTGAGCTGGCCTTCATCATCCAAAGGAGGAAGTATTTATGAAGTGATGATTTTCTAACCAAGAGCTTTCTTAAGATAAGAAACATGAAATACATTGTCGATTTTACTCCCTTCCGGAAGTTTTAGTTCATATGCTACTTCTCCAACCTTCCACACTACCTTGTATGGCCCATAATACCTTGGTTTTAATTTTTCTGCTCCATTCTTTTTGAGAGCTGTTTGTTTATAAGGATGCAACCTTAAATATATTAAATCATTGACTTTAAAGTTTCTTTCTTCTCTATGTCTATCATCATTTTTTTTTTGTTGATTTTGAGAAACCTGCAAATTGTCTTTCAAGAGCTTTATAATTTCTTGGCTCTCTTCCACCCAATCTTTAGCCTTTGGGGCTCTACTATCACCAAATATAATGTCAGAAAATGTAAGTGCATCGTAACCATATAATGCTTTGAAAGGAGACATTCCTATTGACATATGATAAGTGGTGTTGTAGCAAAACTCACCCAAGTGTAGTCATCTTTCCCATGCTTTTTGCTGCCATCCCACATAGTTTCTTAGGTATCCTTACAACCATTAGTTTACCCTCTTTGTTTTTCCATCAGTTTTTCGATGATAGCTGGTACTTGGAGTCAATTGAGTGCCTACCAATCTAAAAATTTATTTCCAAACAACACCCATGAATCTACTATCTCTATCACTGACAATGCTCTTGGGGAGCCCATGCAATCTGAAGATTTATTTAAAAAAAATATCAGCCACTTGTGCAACACTAAAAGATGATGTAACAGAAAATAAATGAGCAAATTTTGTCAACCTATCAACTACCACATAGATGCAATCCTTACCCAAGGATTTAGGCAATCCGGTGATGAAATCCATGGAAATACTATCCCATTTTTGCTCCGGAATGGGAAATGGTTGTAATAGGCTGGCTGGACATGTAATTTCTAATTTGTTTTGTTGACATGCTTTACATTCATCAACATACTTTTGAACATATTCCTTCAGCCCCTTCCAAAAACAATCTTTTCCTCAACAGTCTATAAGTTTTGAAGATCCTCGGATGGCCCGCTAGTGAGGAATCATGTGCTTCTTGCAAAATTCGGTACTTGAGCTTGGAGTTATGAACTAAATAAATTCTTCCCTTATAATATATCATCCCATTCAAAATCATATAATTATCATCCCCTTTGATTCCATCCAACACATCACAAGCAAATTTGTCTTTGGCATATTCAACTAGTAGCATGTTTTTCCAATCCTTGGCAATATCCATGAGAGAAAAAGAAGGCCTTCTTAACAAAGCATCTGGTACTATATTATTCTTTCCTTTGACATATTCAATATCAAAATCATAAGCTTGAATATTTCTTACCCACTCTTGTTTCCTTTCATTTAGATTTTTTGGGTGAGAAAGTGTCTTAGACTATTGTGGTCAGTTTTCACCACAAACTTGCTGCCCACCAAGTATTGTCTGAATTTGGCTAATGCATGCATAATGGCCAGCATTTATTTATCATAGATGGAGTAAATTTTTTCACGGGGCTGCAAATTTCTGCTCTCAAAGGCTATGGGGTGTTGGCCTTGCTTTAGGATAGCCCCTATTCCTCCACCTGAAGCATCACATTCCACAACAAAAGGTTTAGTAAAATCAGGAAGTGCAAGTATTGGACAACTACTCATTACCTCTTTCATTTTTTGTAAGGCCTTTTCAGCCTCTTCATCCCACTTGAAAGCATCCTTCTTAGTCAAATCAGTGAGTGGAGAAGTCAACTTGGAGAACCCTTTCACAAATTTTCTGTAGTAGGTGCATATGCCAATAAAGCCTCTCAATTCGGTAATATTTTTTGGTGATGGCCATTCCAAGATAGCCCTAATTTTTTCCATGTGTACCTTCACTCCATCTTTCCCAATAATGTGCCCAAGATACAGTAGTTCTTTCATCCCAAATTCACATTTTGATAACTTAGCAAATAAGGACTCTTCTTGCAAGATTTTCAACACAATCTCTAACTACTGCAAATGCTCTTCCCATGTTTTACTATAAATGAGAATATCATCAAAGAAAACTAAAACAAACCTTCTTAGTTGCTTGCAAAATATCCTATTCATACATGCTTGAAAGGTGGCTGGAGCGTTAGTTAACCCAAAAGGAATGACAAGAAATTCAAAGTGGCCAAAATGACATCGAAAAGCGGTCTTTTGCACATCTTCATATTTCATTCGAATTTGGTGATACCCTGATCTAAGGTCAATTTTTGAGAAGTATTTGGCCCCATGTAGCTCATCCATGAGCTCATGATAGTCTTTTTGTTCAAGGCTCTAAAATCTATGCACATTCTCAATATTCCATCTTTTCTCTTCACTAGCACTACTGAAGAAGCATAAGGGCTAGAGCTTGGTCTAATGAGTCTCAACTCTAGGATTTATTTGATAGCTTTTTCAATCTCATCTCTATAATTTTTAGGATTTATATAAGGTGGTATCTGAATGGGTGAAGTACCCTCGTCCAAAATAATACTGTGCTCAACCCCCCTATCTGGTGGCCTACCATGTGGAAGGTCTGTAAAAACCTTTTCATATTTTTGCAAAAGTCTCTCTATCTCCTTTGGGTGTTTGACAATATTTATAGTTGGTTTGAGAGATGTATTATTACATTTAGTAGCCCATACTATATCCCCATTCCTCAATATAGATCTCATACTATTGCAAGTCACTACTTGATTTGGATAAGTGTGTTTCCCTCTCACAACTCTTTGTACTCCTTTTGAATCTTGGAATTTCATTTCGGGAATTTGATAATTTACTGTATGCTCTCCTATTGAATATAGACATAGCACTCCCAAAACCACATTAGTATCAGTAACATCAACGACATAAAAACTATCAACAAACGTATAGTTACCTACGGTGACTTGCAGCTTTGGAACCCATGTTTTGCATTGCATTGTGTTGTGACCGGGAATGACAAGTTTGAAGCCATCATATGGTTCAATAGGTATCTTTCTTTTCTATACCATCTCTGCATCAATGAAGTTATGAGTGGCTCCTCCATCTACCAAAACTGAAGTTTTTTGTCCTTGTACCACACCTTTGCATCGGATAGTATGATAGCGGGGTACTGCTGAAAGCACTACCATTCTTGCTTTGTCCAGTGAAGGCTGATTTTCTTCTTGTATTTCCTCTTCTACTGTTGTCTCATATGCCTCTTCTTGACATGAAATATGTCCATATTCATCCATGCCCCCATCATACCCCTCATTATCATAAAATACTTCTATGTATTGAGCCTTTCCTTTGGTACATTTGTGCCTCGGTGTCCATGGTTGGAAGCATGTGAATCACAATTTCTTTTTTCTAAGTTCATCCCTATTTAGTCCCTCTTTTTTATTCCTCTCAAATGACTCTCTTTTCCAACGTTTCTTATCATATCCATCCCTTTGCCAAGGTTTCTTTTCAAATTTATAGCTAGGCTTAGGAGGAAATCTCGTTCTAGGAAGCCTACATTTTGGAGATCCCTAGTCAAGCTCATTGCATATTTTAATGTAGTTTGCTTGTGAGCTTTGACCAAACCTCTTAAGGGATCAACCAAACCTTCAGTGAACAGCAATACTAATCTTCCCATAGATACATCAACCACCCTGACTGATAATTTTTGAAAGTCCAACATATATTCAGTAGGGGACCCAGTTTGCTTCAATTGAGCTAGTTCTTTGAAAGGCAATTCTGGATCTTTTTGTTCAAATCTTTCTAGTACCCTGTCAACAAATTCTCCATATGTTTTAACCTGATTATGACTCAAGGTTTTCAGCCCATGAAACCACCATTCATTGGCATCTCCTTCCCAATGCAAAATGGCCATTTTAAATGCATCCTCTTCCAACATAGGATTCTACTGAAAATATACATCCAATTTTTGCACCCAAGTGTTCGCAAAATTTTGAGAAGAACCATCAAAATTAGGAAGTGACATTTTTCCAATAGCACTATTTAATTATTTGTTTTAGAATGGACTCCTATTGTCTCCCTTCCTTTTAATATTTTGCATAGCATCAATGCAGTCACTGAGTGGTACACCTCTTTTACACTCTTCATTCAAATCATTCCAATCATTTACTAGTTTCTTGTAATCCAATTCAAGATTGGGCTCTTCTTTGGGTGTGAGAAATTTAGGTGCAATATGCCTTTGTGTGCTTTGAAATTCATCAGGTCTATTATGAGGTCCTGTACTTGAGAAAATATGCTCATTCCCTTTCATCTTTTCCCCTGAGTGTGAACCACTATTATCTCCTATCATCCATTTGCTTTGAAGCTGGCTAATCAACAATTCGAATCCTTGCAACAATTTGTCACCTATCCTATCCATGTTTGTTGAAATTTTAGAGAAACATGGATCTAAGCTTGCAATAAGTTCCTCCTTATGTTTAATTTGTCATCCTCCTCTCTACCCATGGTTTCACCAAAAGAGTCCTCTTCTTCTACTACCTCTTCTTCAACAAAAACCTCTTCAACTACTGGTTCAAAGGGTGGTGGATTATTTTTTTGAATTCTTGTTAATACCATCAGGTGCCAAGAACAAGATCTGATACCACTTGTAATGACCTTTTTTCAAAATTTTATTAAAATGCCAATTTTTTCACTTTTTCCCAATTTGGACCTTTGACTAGTTTTACTGTTTTGACCTCGAAATCAACCCAAATGCTCCCAACTCTTCTATAGGATTGCATGAATGATATTTAGACTTGAATATTAGGTTCAGGGATGTTTTATGTCCCTCCAAATGCTTCTACAAACTTGATTTGTATTCTGATCAATATATGTAATTTTGACTAGTAATTTGTGCATAAAATCCCCCGGGGTAACACTGCAAATGGCCTTCCAAATGACTCCAAACTCCCATGAATTTATGCATAGAGGTATATAATTTGTTAATTATGTGATTAATGTCTCATATTCACCATTAATTGATTTTTAATATTGTTCTAACTCTCTCACATTCAACAGCAAAAAACCCCAATTCGACCCTTGGGGAAATGGCACTATTTCACCTCTCAATATAAACAAACTGAGTAAAAATGATTCAAATGCTCAAGTACAGTACATGAAACTCGTATAATATATCCATGGTAGTATATGAATCACAAATATATCAAAGAATCATCCATCCATTTGAAATAATCAACATTATAGTGTCATACATCAAAGCATTGGGGAAATGGACATTGTTTGCTCATTAATCAATAATTTTGCATACAATCAATGGTTATTTCAACCTGAGAGTCTTTGAATATGAGGAAAATAGGATATGAATCTATTACAATCAGAGAAATTTATATCAATCTCTCCCAATGATTGCAAGATCTCACCCAAAGCACAATCCCTCAAGGAGCGTGAATATGCCTTCAAAACTAGAAATGGTGGAGAGAAAGTGCTGACTAAACAAAACCATGAAACTTCCTGTAGCTTCTACCTAAAAATAAAACTCTATTAAATCACCATGAAAGACCTGAGTGGCCTCTCCAAACAGCAACTTGGATGGGAATCTTTCACCCTCAAAATTGGCTAAGGCAAGAAACTAGTCATCCACTAGTTCTCTCTTCACAAATGCAATTTTTCTCAAATCATCAAAAGCCATTCTCATACTTGATTTCTACATTTTATAACCAACATTATCCTTCAAGGGGTATAAATCCTCTCAATAGATTCAATAATTTTCCATTTCGAAAATATTCATCATTTGCCACTTGTCTCCTAGTTCCAACCTTCCATCTTCTCCCAAATTCGAATTTGAGTCTCTCTAGATTCCCCCAACTCCATGAGCGCATTCCTTGAGCCTATTTTTGGGGCTGACATGTTATAATGGTCAGGTGTAAGAAGTTAGGTCTGAATTTTGTCATAAATGTACTAGATGCTTCATTATTGTTGTTATAAAACTAGGGAAACTAGCCCAAGTGTCCACTAGTATCCAATTTGACTCTTCCTCTCCAATGGAGGTTACTATTCCATCCCATTTTGACCTAAGTTGCTCAATGCCATGTTTTATGACTTACCAACTCACCCAAGAGTGTTCACCTTCCCATGAATTTGGATTGGCAAGAGAGAGGTGCCATGTGTCATTGAAAAATCAAGCTAGTGTGGGTCCCACGACCTACATATGTCTCCAAAACCACTTGTCACCTAGAATTTCTCTTGAATTTATTTATTCCCCATATTTATTAAATTCTTGAACCCTTCTAATTTCTAAATATCATTTATTAGCTTCCTTATTACCATCCCACATGTGCCCATCCAACCTAGGAAACTAGTAGGATTGATCGGATTGTCTTACTATGCACTTATTTGAATGGGGTCATTACACAAACCCAATAAATATGAATAAAAAATAGGTGCCATGTTGTGAAATTCATAGAAGCAGAGGACATTGAACTGAAGACTGCTACCTGATAAAAAATATGTAAAGACACCAAAAAAATTATACTGCAATTTCTGTAAGTCAGACGGACATGATGAGTCCAACTGTCGCGCTTATGAACTAATGAATGAAAGAAAGTGAGATATGGAAGCAATGCAAGGTGCTGGAATGTACCACGTCCAAGAGGAAAATCAGTCGAAGCAAGAGAACACCCACTATGATCAAGGAGGATATAGAAATTGCGGTGGTGGATATCGCAGAAGAGAAGGAAATACTAGTCAAAATCAAGGAAGAGGATGAGGCCAGGTAATATGCTATAACTGTGGCCAGCCAGGTCATGTATCAAGAGACTGTACTAATCCATGCACCACATGCAACTACTGTAAATCATTTGATCACGTGATAGAATATTGCCTAGTGCTTGAGGTAGAAATGCAGAAGAGGAGAGGAACAAAAACACCAAACCATAACATCCAGTTGGTCGCATCAGAGAACAGACCTACAGGTCCAAGTGTCAATGCAGTAACGCGAAGTGGCATTGATATAAGAAAAGACAACATCACAGAAGCCTCGACTTCTGGAACAGCTAATCCTAAAAGCAAGCCGGAAGAAACAATAGGAATAAGAAAAGCTCTTGGGAAAGCACCTCCATTAAACTTACAGAAAAACAAAGAAGTATTTAAAGAAGCGCAAGACATGTTTTCTCCAATGATACCACTGTGAAGTCAAGAGCCACAAATAGAAGACATAGCACTGGCTTATGATCAGACACACACTGTAGTGGATGCATCTAATTATATTACACAGTTTCTGCACAGTTGCATCAAGTTATTAATACACAAGGATACTCTTATGGAATTTGAAAAGATGATAAATCAGTATGAATCATCCAGTAAGAAAGGATCAACACAGGGCACAGTACATAACATTAGGAGTCCCAAAATAACCGACAAAAAAATGCAGTTAACTGCACAGATAGAAGACTATGAGATGGACGAGATCATTATCGATCTCGGATATGAAGTGAACATCCTAACAATGCAGACATGGCAGGCGATGCGAAAAACCAAAGTTATAATGGTCACCAATTCAGTTAAGAATGGCTAACCAGGGCATAGTTATACCACTGCGAAGGTTAACCAACACCATTGTCGATATTGATGGAGTGCGAAGTTATGTAGACTTCTAAGTAATTGAAATTTTAGATGACAGCAATCCGTATCCAGCATTGCTGGGTATTGACTGGGCCATGACGAAATCTACCATCATCAATCTAAAGATAATGAAAATGATATTGGAATGCCATGACATAAGGGTTGTCGCACCATTCGATCCTTCATAGGGTGAATGATATGTTGAACCTATTCAAGAAGAGTACCGCGCTCAAGACCTTGATCATATCTATCAAATGACAACAAATGCTGGCGATTATATGGACCCTACTATGGATGGAATGCTCATCTCGCGCTGTGATAGTTCTTGCATATCAAACTCTAAAGTAGGATTAGAAATGTGGCAACAAAGAATGCATGAGGTATCTACTAGGAGATGTGCGACAATTACAAAATCACTCTGCTGGATTGGAAAGTGGGTAAGTCAAATCACCACTTACAATGGTACAACTAACGTCTATTCATTTATCAAAGAATATACTGCAGCAGTTGCATATGAACATCACGTCTCAACATTATATATGGCACTTCATGAGACACCTTCCAGATGGTGGGATACACATCAGAAAACATTAACAACTTGGGATCATTGCAGAAAAAAACTACAGATCAGGTTTGCTGATAAGGTCACGTTACCATTTAAGAAATATAGTGGTTAGATGGATCCAGCAGATCATATCACAGCTCGTGTCGAAGCTTGGAAGGAAAGACCGCAAACAGAATAGGTACATCTCTTTGTGCATACATTGGAGGAGCCTATTCGAAAGAAATGGTACCTCAATGAGGAGTTGCACCGAGAAACTATAGATTGCTCTATACTCACTATGAGCTTCCAGAAGGATTTTAGCTTTACATATTACCATACTACTATCAATGATGCACCGCAGCTTATTAAAGAAAGCATATTCTGACAAGACTGCCTAAAGGAAAACATAATAGCCGAAAATTTTTTTGAAGCAGACAATGTACTTGCAAATCTACAACCAGATTGGTCAGAATAGATAGAGCACGCTTTAGATTTCTATAACATAGCTGAAGAGGTTGAATATAGTGATGAGGAGAATCCGCACAACATAAAGATTCAAGAATCAGAAGGATTACACGAGGTAGAGGGACCTCCACTGGAATTTCTAGACATGAGTGGACCGGTTAAAACAAAAAAAGGGAACATCAGCACCCCTGAAGAGCTGATGTTCATAGCAATAGGAGACTACTGGGATGATAACACAGTTGGAGAGATCATAGCTATATTACAGGAATATCAAGAAGTATTCCCAACTAAGCTCACTGAGATGAAAGGCATTTTGGGAGACTTAGAAGTGATGAAAATTCCTCTTAAGCCTGGCGCAAAACCTATAAAGCAAAGACCATATAGATTAAATCCGCACTACAAGGAATGAGTTAAGGAAGAACTCGACAAGATGCGCGATGCAAGAATCATTGACCCAGTTGAAGAATCCGAATGGATAAGCCCTATAGTCATCAAAGACAAGAAAACAAAGGGTGATATCAGAATCTGCGTTGATCTCAGAAAGTTGAATGATGCCTCTATACATGATCTATTTCCTACACCCTTTACTAATGAAGTACTTGATAACATTGGAGGAAATGAAGCATAGTCTTTTACTGGTGGATTCTCGGGATACCATCAGATAAGAATTGATTCAATAGATAGGCACAAGACCACTTTTTCCACATAATGGGGTTCGTTCTAGTATACTGTAATGCCTTTTGGCCTGAAGAATGCACCAGCCATATTTTCTAGGGTAGTGATAGCAGCATTTGAAGAATTCATCCATAAGTTTTTAGAACTTTACTTTGATGATTGGACCATTTTTGTGTTAATGAAGAACCATGTCGCGAACTTAAGGATGATGCTAGAAAATGTAGACAGCATCAGATTTCATTAAATTTAAAGAAATGTATTTTCTGTGTTCCGTATGGGATTCTGCTGGGACATATTGTGTGTAAGCAAGGATTGATGGTTAATCCAGCAAAGATATCAGTTATTGTAAACTTGCCTATACCAAATTTAGTTAAACAACTTCGCACTACACTGAGCCATACCGGATACTAAAGAAAATTCATTAAGGGTTATGCATAGATAACCACAACAATGGAGAAGCTTTTAAAAAGGGATGCACCGTTCATTTGGAATGAGGACTGTGAGAAAGGGTTTGACAAATTGAAAGAGAAAATGGTTACTGTGCCAATCTTAGTCTTCCCATATTGGGAGAAGAAATTTCACATACATGTGGATTCTTCCTACATCGCACTGGGCATTGTCATTGCACAACCGAGAGAAGGAGGCATTGATCATCCCATTGCATTTTCGAGCAGAAAGCTATCATTGGCAGAAAAGAATTACACAACTACTGAGAGAGAAGGACTCGCAATGGTATATGCATTATAGAAATTCAAGCACTATTTTCTTGCTGCACACTTTTCAATGTTTATCGACCATTCTGCATTAAAATACCTAGTCAATAAGCCAGTGTTAGGGGGTGGATATGCATATGGCTATTACTATTCCAAAAGAATGATTTTGAAATAGTCGTTAAACTAGGAAAATTAAATTTAGGACTTGATCATCTATCAAGGATTGAGTCAGTAGAGGAACCTATGAATCTAGAAGACAGTCTACATGACGCGTAGTTGTTCGCTATACAGGTAGCCGATGAATATTATCAAGACATGATCAAGTTCTTAACTACTGGGTTCGCACCTACAAAATTCACTACACAACAGAAGAAAGAGGTAGTAGTGCGAGCCGCAGACTTCACCATTATCGCAGGACAGCTCTACAAGTTAGGACCTGATGAAGTACTCTGAAGATGTGTATTAGAACATGAGAACCCATTTATATTACCTAATGCACATTCAAGAGTCGCAGGTGGTCATTATGCAGGAAGGGCTACTATGCAGAAGATATTGCACGCATGACTATGGTGGCCTACGATCCATAAGGAATCCAAATAACATTGCCAAAACTGTGATGTGTATCAAAGGACATGGAAGCCATCATGGAGAGATGAGATGTCATTGAATCCTCAGCTAACCTTGCAGGCATTCAAAAAATGGGCAATTGATTTTGTAGGACCTATTAATCCACCAGGGAAGAGAACCGGTGCGAGGTACATTATTACTATGACTGACTACCTCACAAGATGGGCAGAATCTAAACCTATGAAAAATTGTAGCTCATCCACAGCGGCCAAATTTATCTTTGAAAATATCATCACAAGGTTTGAATGCCCAAAAATTCTAATGAGTGATCAAGGTACTCACTTTCTGAACAAAATTATTGAAGCCTTGACTAAAGAATTCTGCATCCATCATCAGTGCAGTACACCTTATCACCCACAAGCAAATGGAACTATTGAAGCATTCAACAATGTACTTGAGAATGCACTAACTAAGATATGCAATGTAAGCCACGATGAATGGGACCTGTGCATCCCATCAGTATTATGGGCATACAGAAGGACATGCAAGAAATTAACTGGGCATACACCCTTCAGATTGTCTTATGGGCAAGAAGCAATAATGCCAATGGAATATATTCTTCCCAGCTTGAGAATAGCTACATTTACAGGAATGGCAGATCACGCAGCACAAGAAGAAAGACTGATACACTTGTTTGGGTTGGAAGAAGACCGCTTCATTGCAGGATTCCACCAGCAAGTGCAGAAAGAAAGAGAAAAAGCATGGCACGATCACCAGGTCAAGAATAAGTCTTTTCAGGTATGTGATCTAGTCCTCCTATACAATAGTAAGTTCATGAAATTTCCAGGCAAGTTCAAAATGCATTGGCTTGGACCATATACTTTCATACATGTTACTCATGGTGGCGTAGTCCAATTAGCTACCTTAGCTGGTGATAAATTACATAATTTGATAAATGGAAGCATACTAAAGCTTTACCTCTATAGTCCTACTTCGTAGAGTCCTGTATGATTATAAGAAGGGAAAATTCAAAGTGCCAAAAATGGTTCAAATTAGGCACTAGAAATTACCGAGTTTGTACATATAAATTACCATGAAAGGTCTCTAAACCGCACAACACTGCTAAAGCTGCACAAAAAAAAAAAAAAAAATTAGCGAAGTTGCGAAGTTTAAAAGGAAACACTCTAGAGAAAAGAAATCAGATACTGCAAAGTAACTGTGCAGGACCTATTTTTCACCTGCTTCGCAGCTTGACGCAACACTCCAGAGAAATAGTCGTTACAGTGTCGATCGGAAAAATAGCCATTAATTTGAGCTTTTTTGGAAACCATTAGAGCATTTAAACAAAAATAACCATTCTGAAAGGGTTAATGATGGACACGATCGATCTCTTGCATAGATTTAGCTAACGAATACAACATTTAATGCTTATCTAACCATTAGAAGGATCGAAGGAAAGATACCTGCGCCTATAAATACCACCATATTTTATCTCGTGGGCATTACCAAACATTCAAAATTTCTTGCCAACACTAGTCATAGAGTTGTTCTGCAAGCTAGAAGGTATCCTATTGAGAAAGGCCGAGGTGAATGGCTGAAAATTCCTCAGAAGAAATCAAATTAACGCTACCAAAGGCTATAAATATATTTCAATATGGAGGTATTGAAGGGTTAACGAGAACCCCTATAAAGAACATTGTCAAAGATAAGCCCGAACCATCCCGAAGGTCACTAAGGCACACTGTACCCATGGATCCCAAAGGAAAAGAACCACACCAGAAAGTGAAATTAACACAAATGAGATTGGTATTGCAAAAGGATCCGCAGATAACAAAGGAAGTTCCACTCACATTCACGCCTAAATATATCTCACCAAGGGCAGTAGATGCGCCAACACTGAAGCTACCAAGAAAGCAGTTAAGAAAATAATTGTCGAATACAATGAATTCACTGTGTCGACCATACCACAAGAGGAGGAACAAGTAGAATATGTAGAAGTTGCGGGTGGCTCGAGGGAGAGCCACAAGTAAGTGTTAGGGGTCTGCTGGGAATGGCCCAAGGAGGTCAAATTTTGAACGTATGAAGTTTTGTGAACTGCAAAGCCGAGCACAGCATGGATGGAGACGTTTTGTGGAAAACAGTTTTGGAAGTTGCGAGGAGAAGCACAACATAGTTTTGGTATGCTACGACAGTGCGCATAACCTAGTTGTGGAAGAACTATGAGGTCATTGCCGCGAGTAGTACAGCGCCGCGATGTGCCACGTCGATGGACATCCAGCTAAGAAAAGCATGGATGGAGGATGGAAGTTAATGTGGTTAGGTCACAAAAGACCTATTTTTGGCGAAGATCACTGAGAACAACCAAGTAGTGGGTAGGTACAGATTGAGATAGACAAAATGGTTACACCACTAGATAACTACCAGTTGAACCAATTATCTAAGGCTGTGATTGGAGAAACAACGTGGTGGAAGCAAGCTGTTGGCGCGCATGACAGAGGAGCAGATGACAACATGTATACACTGAGGTTGGTGTGCATATGACTGAAGATCTGCCACAAGATATTAGTAAGTCAGGTTTTGGGAAAACCATGACAATTATGTAAAACCTAAGGGTTTTGCCTTTGTAATTTAAAGACATGACCTAAGGGCATGATCTATATATAGGGAAATTTTGTTAAGGAAAGGGTTACTCTTCATTTTGTTATTTTTCTCATTGTTGATTGAATAGATCTCTATTAAGAGACATTTTTGTAAAGGCTCTGCAAGCTGAGTGCGTAGAGACCTAATCTTGAGAGAGAGAGAGAAGAGCATCTATAGCTGAGTGCGCAGGCGAAGAACTGTTGTACACCTTTCTGAGATAAATAAACAACATTTATTGTGAATGTAGCTTCCCATGTGGGGGGGAACCATGTTAAATCATTGTGTTATTTGTTTGTTGTGTGTGATTGTCATTAATTGGTGATTTAAATTACTTACAATACATGCATGAGACTATTAGTGCTTGTTATATGTTTACTTTGATCTGTCCTCACCGAGGAAAGGATGGAATAAGATGCTAAGTAGTTCATGTATGAAGAAGTATTAAACAGTAAGCACCTATAAGTCTTGAATGAATGGATCGATGAGGTAACCACATAGTTAATTATTAAGGATTGAATCGCAGTAACAAGGCTCACAACGCTGTGCGTCTCATTCAAATTGCATAAGTTATGGTGTTTACCAATATAAGTAATGATGAATGATTAAAGGATATCCAGAAAATCCAAGTAGAAAGAATTAGGCCTTTCTGACTGGTCTCGTCATCTAGTGGATTTGTCGTTCCATAAATAAATGCTTGGCTATCTCACCGCAATAGCCTAGTAGTGTTGCCCAGTCCCATTGACGAAAGATATCAGAGTCTGTATAGTCTCCTGTCCGCCGTGTGGAAGTATACTACCAAGCTTCTCAATTGTGAGTTAAGCACTCACATCACCAGGTTGTGGAAACATGATTCCACAACCACCCCATCTAACTTCACCTCAGGTGAGACTTCAGAATGCTTGCGGTCTATTGCCGAAAGGGACGGTGAATAGGGGTTTTGTTGGTATCTCATACCGTGAAGTACCTGGGTATACATAGGAAAACCTCTTGAATAGTACTGCGACCAACAAATTTTTCTGTTGCCACGGTAAGACCAATGATACAATAGTGGATTCAGAAAAGTAACATCTTACAGTTGGTATACAGAAAAGAAAGAGATCACAGCTTGGTGTGATAAGATCAAAAGGGACTTTGTAAAGAAAGAAAACAAGCACCCATGTCTATCTAATGTAGAGTGGTTAAATAGATACTTGTGGAGGGATATCCATGAAATGTTTTGGGCATCGTTTCCAATCGGGCTCCACGAGTGGATATCGCACCTCGCGGAAAGAAATAATTGCTCCCAAGGAGGAGTCTACAGAGTGGAGTACAGACCTTACTGAACAACTCAAAGTAATCGACAACCCACTGTCACGAGCAGTTGAATTTTGGGTTGATAGCATACTTGAACATTTTGTAACTGAGTTTGTTGTAGATAGGCTGAAATCGCACTGCCAAGTAGAAGCATATTTCTTTGAAGGACTCAGGGGTAAGTTCTTGAAAAACCTTAGCCGAGAAAGGTGTTTCAAGAATGCAATAATAACCCTAGATATGACATGGTAGAGAATACATACTTGATTCTGACGAGGAAAACCATACTTTGAGAACTGGAAAGAGATACAAGCTTACTAACGAGAATAAACCCACACCATCTAGAAACCATACCGAAATTCCATGTGATCTCAATAATACAAACACTCAGTTATCAACCACAATCCACCATATTATACCTGAGAATCAGTTAGTCTAGAACCCACCCACTACGAGTATTGTGTATCCCATCCCACAGATCAATAATACTAGTAACACCACAAAAGCAAGTCCTCACAACACTATGACTCAGACTATTCCGCAGAATACTGTCCCTAGTACAATCCAGCCTCTATCTAATTTTGCCACAGGTAATCAGTTCCAGAACAGTACACAATCCAGAAGAAGAATGATAGATAATGATATAAAACTGCCGATATTCAAAGGAATGGGTCAAGAAGACCCTGATCCACACTGGTTTCTATGCGAAGCCGTGTGGAGTGTTAAGCAAGTGACAGATGATGTTATCAAGAGAGAACATATCATAACTACATTTAGAGATAGAGTGTTGCATTGGTTCATGAAGTATTCTCAAAGACAGCCAAGAACCTCAGTAGAAATCAAAACTACGATTGCAGCAGAATTTAAGAAACCCCAATCAGAATCACAATGCATAACAGAGTTGAAAGAAATCAAGTAGAAACCTACTGAATCGGTCTGGGCATTCGACCAAAAATTCAAAGCATTGTTGGACCAAGTGGGATTTGTTATAGCTACGCAACAAAATCAAGAATGGTTCATTGTTGTGCTATTGCCCCACATCAGACAACCACTAATGCAATGAAGTTGGAAGCTTCACCAATTGGAGAAAGTAGTTTTGGAATGATACAAATTCAGAACCAATTGGCTACCTTGACATTAGAATTACAAGGTATGAAGAATGGAAAAGACCAGAGACATGAACAATGACATGAAGTTTGGTGCTTAGGATTTAAAGCAGAGGGCCACACCATAGAACATTGCCCATTATTTCAAGAATACCTTAACAGTGGCACACCAAACCCAGTAAATATGACTCAAAACCAGGTGCCATGGTGTGAAATTTGTAGAAGCAGAGGACACAGACCTAAAGACTTCTACATGATACAAAAATATGTAAAGACACCTAAAAAACTATACTGCAATTTCTGTAAGGCAGATAGACATGATGAGTCCAACTGTCGCGCTTATGAACTAATGAATGAAATAATGTGAGATATGGAAGCAATGTGAGGTGCTGGAATGTACCATGTCCAAGAGGAAAATCAGCTGAAGCAAGAGAACACCCACCATGATCAAGGGGGATATAGAGGTCGTGGTAGTGGATATCGCGGAAGAGAAAGAAATACTGGTCAAAATCAAGGAAGAGGACGAGGCCACGTAATATGCTATAATTGTGGCCAGCCAGGTCACGTATCAAGAGACTGTACTAATCCATGCACCACATGCAACTACTGTAAATCATTTGATCATGTGATAGAAGATTTCCCAGTGCTTGAGGTAGAAATGCAGAAGAGGAGAAGAACATAAACACCAAACCCTAACATCCAGTTGATAGCATCAAAGAATAGACCTACAGGTCCAAGTGTGAATGCAGTAACGCGAAGTGGCGTTCATACAAGAAAAGACAACATCATAGAAGCCTCGACTTCTGGAACAATTAATCCTAAAAACAAGCCTGAAGAAACAATAGGAATAAGATAGCTCCTGGGAAAGCACCTCCATTAAACTTACAGAAAAACAAAAAAGTATTTAAAGAAGCGCAGGACATGTTTTCTCCAAGGATCCTGCTACAAAGTCAAGAACCACAAATAGAGGACATGAAACTGGATTATGATCAGACACGCACTACACTGAATGCATCTAATTCTATTACACAGTTTATGCATAACTGCATCAAGTTATTAAAACACAAGGATACTCTTATGGAATTTGAAAAGATGATAAATCAATATGAATCATCCAGTAAGAAAGGATCATCATAGGGAACAGTACATAACATTAGGAGTCCAAAAAGAACCGGAAGGGAAATGCAGTTCACTGCACAGATAGGAGACTATGAGATGGGCGAGATCATTCTCGATATTGGATCTGAAGTTAACATCCTAATAAAGCAGACATGGCACGCGATTGGAAAACGAAAGTTACAATGGTCACCAATTCAGTTAAGAATGGCTAACCAAGGCATAGTTATACCACTGGGAAGGTTAACCAACACCATTGTCGATATTGATGGAGTGCGAAGTTATGCAGTCTTCGAAGTAATTGAAATTGTAGATGATAGCAATCCGTATCTAGCATTGCTGGGTATCGACTGGGCCATGACGAACTCTACAATCATCAATCTAAAGATAATGAAAATGATATTTGAATGCCATGACAGAAGGGTTGTCGCACCATTGGTTCCTTCGAAGGGTGAATGATATGCTGAACCTATTCAATAAGAGTACCGCGCTCAAGACCTTGATCGTATCTATCAAATGACAATAAATGCTGCGGATTATATTGACACTACTGCGGATGGAACGCTCAGCTCGCGGTGCAATAGTTCTTGCATATCAGACTCTGAAGTAGGATTAGAAAAGTGGCAACAAAGAATGCATGAGGTATTGGCCAAGAGATGCACAACAATTACAAAATCACTTTGATGGATTGGAAAGCACGTAAGTCCAATCCCCACTTACGATGGTACAACTAATGTCTATTCATTTATCACAGAATATACTGTAGTAGTTGCAGATGAACATCGCGTCTCGACATTAGATATGGCACTTCGCGAGACACCTGCCAGATGGTGGGCTACACATCAGAAAACATTAACAATTTGGGATCATTGCAGAAAAAAACTACAGATCAGGTTTGCTGATAAGGTCACGTTACAATTTAATAAATATAGTGGTCAGATGGATCCAGCAGATCATACCGCACCTTGTGTCAAAGCTTGGAAGGAAAGACCACAGACAGAATGGGTACATCTCTTTGTGCATACATTGGAAGAGCCTATTCGAAAGAAATGGTACCTAGACGAGGAGCTATGTCGAGAAACTGCAGATCACTCTATACTCACTGTGAGCTTCTAGAAGGATTTTAGCTTTACAGACGACCATCCTACTATCAATGATGCGCTGCAGCTTATTAAAGAAAGCATATTTCGACAAGATTTCCTGAAGGAAAACATAACAGTGAAATATTTTTTTGAAGCAGACAATGTACTTGCAAATCTACAACCTGATTGGTCAGAAAAGATAGAGCATGCTTTAGATTTCTATAACATAGCTGAAGAATTTGAAGATAGTGATGAGGAGAACCCGCGCAACATAAAGATTCAAGAATCAGAAAAATTACGCGAGGTAGAGGGACCTCCATTGGAAATTCCAGACATGAGTGGACCGGTTAAAACAAAAAAGTGAACATCGACACCGTTTAAGAGGCAAAGTTCGCAGCAATAGGAAACTACTGGGATGATAACATAGTTGCATACATCGTAGCTATATTACAGGAATATCAAGAAGTATTCCCAATGAAGTTCACCGAGATGAAAGGCATTTTGGGAGACATAGGAGTGATGAAAATTCCACTTAAGTATGGTGCAAAACCTGTAAAGCAAAGACCATATAGATTAAATCTGCGCTACAAGGAATGTGTTAAGACAAAAATCGACAAGATGCTCGATGCAAGAATCATCGAGCCAGTTGAAGAATCCGAATGGATAAGCCCGATGGTCATCCAAGACGAGAAAACAAAGGGTGAGATCAGGATCTGCATTGATCTCAGAAAGTTGAATGATGCCTCTATACATTATCCATTTCCTACACCTTTCACTAATGAAGTACTTGATAATGTTGGAGGAAATGAAGCATACTCTTTTACTGATGGATTTTCAGGATACCATCAGATAAGAATTGATTCAACAGACATGCACAAGACCACTTTTTCCACAGAATGGGATTCGTTCCAGTATACCGTAATGCCTTTTGGCCTGAAGAACACACCATCCATATTTTCTAGGGTGGTGATAGCAGCATTTAAAGAATTCATCCACAAGTTTTTAGAAGTTTCCTTTGATTATTGGACCATTTTTGGGTTAATGAAGAACCATGCCGTGAACCTAAGGATGATGCTAGAAAATGCAGACAGCATCAGATTTCATTAAATTTAAAGAAATGTATTTTCGGTGTTCCGTATGGGATTCTACTAGGACATATTGCATGTAAGCAAGGGTTGATGGTTGATCCAACAAAGATATCAGTTATTGTAAACTTTCCTATACCAAATTCAGTTAAACAATTGCGCACTACACTGGGCCATACTGGATACTACAGAAAATTCATTAAGGTTTATGCACAGATAACCGTAGCAATGGAGAAGCTTTTAAAACAGAATGCATCGTTCATTTGGAATGAGGACTGTGAGAAAGGATTTGACACATTGAAAGAGAAAATTGTTACTGTGCCGATCTTAGTCTTCCCAGACTGGGAGAAGAGATTTCACATACATGTGGATGATTCCTGCATCGCATTGGGCATTTTCCTTGCACAACCGGGAGAAGGAGGCATTGATCATCCCATTGCATTTTCGAGCAGAAAGCTATCACCAACATAAAAGAATTACACAACTACTGAGAGAGAAGGACTCGCAATTGTATATGCATTACAGAAATTCATGCACTATTTTCTTGGTGCACACTTTTCAATGTTTACAGACAATTCTGCATTAAAATACCTAGTCAATAAGGCAGTGTTAGGGGGGTGGATATGCAGATGGCTATTACTATTCCAAAAGTATGATTTTGAAATAGTCGTTAAACTAGGAAGATTAAATTTGGGACCTGATCATCTATCAAGGATTGAGTCAGGAAAGGAACGTATGAATCTAGAAGATAGTCTGTGTGACGCGCAGTTGGTTGCTATACAGGTAGCCGATGAATATTATCAAGAGATAACCAATTTCTTAACTACTGGGTTCGCACCTAGAAAATTCACTACACAACAGAACAAATAGCTGGTAGTGCGAGCCGCAGACTTCACAATTACTGCAGGATGGCTCCACAAGTTAGGATCTTATGAAGTACTCCGAAGATGTGTTTTAGAACATGAGAATCCATTTAGATCAGCTGATGCACATTCAGGAGTCGCAAGTGGTCATTATGCAGGAAGGGCTACTACGCAGAAGATATTGCGCACAGGACTATGGTGGCCTATGATCCATAAGTACCTCAAAGAACATTGCCAAAACTATGATGTCTATCAAAGGACAGGGAAGCCATCATCGAGAGATGAGATGTCATTGAATCCTCAGCCAACGTTCCAGGCATTCAAAAAATGGGCAATTGATTTTGTAGAACCTATTAATCCACCAGGGAAGAGAACCAGTGCAAGGTACATTATTACTACGACTGACTACCTCACAATATGGGCAGAAGCTAAACCTATGAAAAATTGAAGCTCAGCCACAGCGACCAAATTTATCTTTGAAAATATCATCACAAGGTTTGGATGCCCCAAAATTCTAATGAGTGATTAGGGTACTCACTTTCTCAACAAAACTATTGTAGCCTTGACTGAAGAATTCTACATCCATCATCAGCACAATACACCTTATCAACCACAAGCAAATGGAACTATTGAAGCATTCAACAAAGTACTTGAGAATGCGCTAACTAAGATATGCAATGAAAGCTGCAATGGATGGGACCTGCACATCCCATTAGTATTATGGGAATACAGAAGGACATGCAAGAAATTAATTGGACATACACCGTTTAGATTGGTTTATGGGAAAGAAGCAATAATGTCAATGGAATATATTCTTCCCAGCTTGAGAATGGCTGCATTTACAGGAATGGCAGATCACGCAGCACTAGAAGTAATACTGATACACTTGGTTGGGTTGGAAGAAGACCTCTTCATTGTGGAATTCCACCAGCAAGTGAAAAAGAATAAGAAAAAGCATGGCAAGATCGCCACATCAAGAACAAGTCTTTTCAGGTATGTGATCTAGTCCTCCTATACAATATTAAATTCATGAAATTTCGCTATACAGGTAGCCGATGAATATTATCAAGACGTAATCAATTTCTTAACTACTAGGTTCGCACCTACACAATTCACCACACATCAGAAGAAATAGCTTGTAGTGCGAGTTGCAGACTTCACCATTATTGCAGGACAACTCTACAAGTTAGGATCTGATGAAGTACTCTGAATATGTGTATTAGAACATGAGAATCCATTTATATTAGCTGATGCACATTTAGGAGTCGCAGGTGGTCATTATGCAGGAAGGGCTACTATGCAGAAAATATTGCGCACAGGACTATGGTGGCCTATGATCCATAAGGACCTCAAAGAACATTACCAAAACTACGATGTCTATCAAAAGACAGGGAAGCCATCATGGAGAGATGAGATGTCATTGAATCCTCAACCATCCTTGCAGGCATTCAAAAAATGGGCAATTGATTTTGTAGGACCTATTAATCCACCAGGGAAGAGAATCGGTGCAAGGTACATTATTCCTGCGACTGACTACCTAACAAGATGGGAAGAAGCTAAACCTGTGAAAAATTGCAGCTCAGCCACAACGGCCGAATTTATCTTTGAAAATATCATCACAAGTTCTAGATGCCCCAAAAGTCTAATGAGTGATCAGGGTACTCACTTTCTGAACAAAACTATTGAAGCTTTGACTAAAGAATTCTACATCCATCATCAGCATAGTACACCTTATCAGCCACAAGAAAATGGATTTATTGAAGCATTCAACAAAGTACTTGAGAATGCGCTAACTAAGATATACAATGTTAGCTGCAATGAATGGGACCTGCACATCCCATCAGTATTATGGGCATACAGAAGGACATGCAAGAAATTGACTGGACATACACCCTTCAGATTGGCTTATGGGCAAGAAGCAATAATGCCATTGGAATATATTCTTCCCAGCTTGAGAATAGCTGCATTTACAGGAATGGAAGATCACGCAGCACTAGAAGAAAGACTGATGCAGTTGGTTGGGTTGGAAGAAGACCGCTTCATTGCAGGATTCCACTAGCAAGTGCAGAAGGAACGAGAAAAAGCATGGCACAATTGCCACATCAAGAATAAGTTTTTTTAGGTATGTTATCTAGTCCTCCTATACGATAGTAAATTCATGAAATTTTCAGGCAATTTCAAAATGCATTGGCTTGGACCATATACTCTCATACATGTTACTGATGGTGGCATAGTCCAATTAGCTACCTTAGATGGTGGTAAATTACCTAATCTGATAAATGGAAGCAGACTAAATCTTTACCGCGATAGTCCTACTTCACAGAATCCTGTATGATTAGAAGAAGGGAAAATTCAGAGTGCCGAAAACGGTTCAAATTAGGCACTAGAAATTACTGAGCCTATACATATAAATTACCAAGAAAGGTGTCTAAATGGCGCAACTTTGTTGAAGGTGCGCATAAAAATATATATATATATATATATATATATATATATATATATATATTTTACGAAGTTGCGAAGTTTAAAAGGAAACCCTCCAAAGAAAAGAAATCAGATACTGCAAAGTAACTCTGCAGGACCTATTTTTCACCTGCTGCATAGCTTGACGCAACCCTCCAGAGAAATAGCCGTTATAGTGTCGATCGGGAAAATAGCTGTTAATTTGAGCTTTTTCGGCAACCGCTAGAGCATTTAAAGCAAAAATAACCATTCTGAAAGGGTTAATCATGGACACGACCGATATCTTGCATAGATTTAGCTAATGACTACAACATTTAATGCTTATCTAACCATTAGATGGAGTGGAGGAAAGATACCTGTGCCTATAAATACCACCATATTTTATTTTGCGGTCATTACCAAACATTCAAAATTTCTTGCCAACACTAGTCATAGATTTGTTCTGCAAGCTAGAAGGTATCCTATTGAGAAAGGCCGAGGTGAATGTCTGAAAATTCCTCAGAAGAAATCAAATTAACGCTACCAAAATATATAAATATATTTCAATATGGAGGTATTGAAGGGTTAACGAGAACCCCTGTAAAGAACATTGCCAAAGATAAGCCCGAACCATCCCGAAGGTAACCAAGGCACACTGTACCCATGGAGCAAAAAGGAAAAGAACCGCAGCAGAAAGTCAAATTAACACAGATGAGATTAGTATTGCAGAAGTATCCACAGATAACAAAGGAAGTTTCGCTCACGTTCACGCCTAAATATATCTCACCAAGGGCAGTAGATGCGCCAACACTGAAGCTACCAAGGAAGTAGTTAATAAATTAATTGTTGAATACAATGAATTCACTGCGTCAACCGGACCACAAGAGGAGGAAAAAGTAGACTATGCTGAAGTTGCAGGTGGCTTGAGGGCGAGCCATAAGTAAGTGTTAGGGGCTTGTTGGGCCGGGCCCAAGGAGGTCAAATTTTGAACATATTACGTTTTGTGAACCGCGAAGCCGAGCGCGGCATGGATGAATACTTTTTGTGGAAGACAGTTTTGGAATCTACGAGGAGAAGTGCAACACAGTTTTGGTATGTTGCGACTATGCACACAACATAGTTGTGGAAGAACTACGAGGTCCATGCCCTGAGTAGTATAGTGCGGAGAAGTGCCACGTCGATGGACATCCAGCTAAGTAGAGCATGGATGGAGGATGGCAACTAATGTGGTTATATGACAGAAGACCTATTTCTGGCGAAGATCACCTATAGCAACCAAGCAGTGGGTAGGTACAGATCGAGATAGACAAATTGGTTACACCACCAGATAACTACCAGTTGAACCAATCGTCTAAGGCCATGATTGGAGCAACAGCATGGCGGAAGTAAGCTGTTGGCGCACATGACAGAGGAGCGGATGACAACGTGTCTACACCGAGGTTGGCATGCATATGTCTGAAGATCTGCCACAAGATATCAATAAGTTTGGTTTTGGGAAAGTCGTGATAGTTTTGTAAAACCTAAGGGTTTCGCCTTTGTAATGTAAAGACATGACCTAAGGGCATGATCAATATATAGGCCAATTTTGTATAGGAAAGGGTTACTCTTCATTTTATTATTTTTCTCAATGTTGATTGAATAGATCTCTATTAAGAGACATTTTTGTAAAGGCTCTGCAAGCTGAGTGCGCAGAGACCTAATCTTGAGAGAGAGAGAGAAGAGCGTCTGTAGCTGAGTGCGCAGGTGAAGAACTGTTGTACCCGTTTTTGAGATAAATAAACAACAATTCTTGTGAATGTAGCTTCCCATCTGGGGTTGCTGAACCACGTTAAATCATTGGGTTATGTGTTTGTTGTGTGTGATTGTCATTAATTGGTGATTTAAATTAATTATAGTACATGCATGAGATAATAGTGCTTCTTTTATGTTTATTGTGATCTGCATTTTTCGAGGAAAAGATGGAATAATATGCTAAGTAGTTCATGTATGAAGAAGTATTAAACAGTAAGCACATATAAGCATCGAATGAATGGATCGACATGGTAACCACATAGTTACTTATTAAGGATTGAATCACAGTAACAAGGCTCATAGGGCTACGTGTCTCATTAAAATTGCATAAGTTATGGTGTTTACCAATCTAAGTAATGATGAATGATTAAAGGATATCCAATAAATCCAAGTAGAAAGAATTAGGCCTTGCAGACTCGCCTCCTCGTCTAGTGGATGTGCTGTTCCATAAAGAAGTGCTGGGCAATCTCGCCGGAATAGCCTAATAGTGTTGCACAGTCCCATTGACGAAAGATATAAGAGTCTGTATAGTCTCCTTCCCACCTTGTGGAAGCATACTACCAAGCTGCCCAATTAGAGTTCAGCACTTGCATCAACAGGTTGTGGAAAACTGATTCTGCAACCACACCATCTAACTTCGCCTCGAGTGAGACTTCAGACTGCTTGTGGTCTGTTTCCGAAAGGGATGATGAATAGGGGTTTTGTTGGTATCTCGTACTGGGAAGTACCTAGGTCTACATAGGAAAACCTCTTGAATAGTACTGCGACCAACAAATTATTCCGTTGCCATGCTAAGACCAGTGATGCAATAGTGCATTCGAAAGGGACTTCACAAAGAAAGAAAACAGGCACCCATGTCTATCTGACGTAGAGTGGTTAAACAGATACTTGTGGAGGGATATCCATGAAATATTTTGGGCATCGTTTCCAACCTAGTTCCACGACTGGATATAGCGCCTCACAGAAAGAAATAATTGCTCCCAAGGAGGAGTACCTACAGAGTGGAGTATAGACCTTATTGAACACCTCAAAGCAATTGACAGCCCACTCTCACGAGCAGTTGACTTTTGGGTTGATAGCATACTTGAAGGATTTGTGACTGAGTTTGTTGTAGACACGCTGAAATCCTACTGCCAACAAGAAGCATATTTCTTTGAAGGACTCAGAGGTAAGTTCTTGAAAAACCTTAGCAAAGAAAGGTGTTTTAAGAATGCAATAATAACCCTAGATTTGTCATGGTAGAGAATACATACTTGATTCTGATGAAGAAAACCATACTTTGAGAAGTGGAAAGAGATACAAGCTTACTAACAAGAAGAAACCCACACCATCTAGAAACCATACCGAAATTGCATGTGATCTAAATAATACTGACACTCAGTTATCAACCGCAATCCACCGTATTATACCTCAGAATCAGTCCATGCAAAACCCACCCATTATGAGTATTGCGCAGCCCATCCCACAAATCAATACTACTAGTAACAACACAGGAGCAATTGCTCATAGCACTACAACTCAAACTATTCCATAGAATACTATCCCTAGTACAATCCAGCCTCTATCTAATTTTGACACAGGGAATCAGTTCTAGAACAGTACACAATCTGGAAGAAGAATGACAGATAACGATATAAAACTGTCGATATTCAAAGGAACGGGTCAAGAAGACCCTGATCAACACTGGTTTCTATGAAAATCCGTGTGGAGTGTTAAGCAAGTGATAGATGATGCTATCAAGAGAGCACACCTCATAACTACTTTTAGAGACAGAGTGCTAGCAGCATTGGTTCATGAAGTATTCTCAAACACAACCAAGAACCTTAGGAGATATCAAAACTACGATTGCAGCAGAATTTAAGAAACCCAAATCATAATCACAATGCATAACAGAGTTGAAAGAAACCAAGTAGAAACCTACTAAATCGATCTAGGAATTCAACCAAAAATTTAAAACATTGTTGGACCAAGTGAGATTTGTTATAGCCCCACAACAACATCAAGAATGGTTCATTGCTGTGATGTTTCCCCACATCAGACAACCACTAATGCAACAAAAGGTTGTATTTCAAGCTGAAGCCTGTGAGATCACAATGAAGTTGGAAGCTTCGTGAATTGGAGAAAGTAGTTCTAGAATGATACAAATTCAGAACCAATTGGATACCTTGACAGAGGCCTTGGAGATCACAATAAAGTTGGAAGCTTCACCAATTGGAGAAAGTAGTTTTGGAATGATACAAATTCAGAACCAATTGGCTACCTTGACATTAGAATTACAAGGTATGAAGAATGGAAAAGACCAGAGACATGAACAACCCAATAAATATGAATCAAAACCTGACGCCATGGTGTGAAATTTGTAGAAGCAGAGGACACAGACCTAAAGAGTGCTACCTGATACAAAAATATGTAAAGACACCTAAAAACTTATACTACAATTTCTGTGAGTAAGTTGGACATGATGAGTCCAACTGTCGCGCTTATGAACTGATGAATGAAAGAAAGTGAGATATGGAAGCAATGCGAGGTGTTAGAATGTACCGCATCCAAGAGGAAAATCAGCCGAAGCAAGAGAACACCAACTATGATCAAGGAGGATATAGAGGCTGCGGTGGTGAATATCGCGGAAGAGAAAGAAATACTGGTCAAAATCAAGGAAGAGGACGAGGCCAGGTAATATGCTATAAATGTGGCCAGCCAAGTCACGTATCAAGAGACTATACTAATCCATGCACCACATGCAACTACTGTAAATCATTTGATCATGTGATAGAAGATTTCCTGGTGCTTGAGGTATAAATGCAGAAGAGCAGAAGAGGAGAAACACCAAACCCTAACATCTAGTTGATCGCATCAGAGAACAGACCTACAGGTCCAAGTGTCAATGCAGTAATGCGAAGTGGCGTTGATATAGGAAAATAAAACATTGTAGAAGCCTTGACTTCTGGAATAAATAATCCTAAAAACAAGCCTGAAGAAACAATAGGAATAAGAAAAGCTCCTGGGAAAGCACCTCCATTAAACTTACAGAAAAACAAAGAAGTATTTAAAGAAGCGCAGGACATGTTTTCTCCAAGGATCCCGCTGCAAAGTCAAGAACCACAAACAGAAGACATGCCACTGGCTTATTATCAGACACACACTGCACTGGATGCATCTAATTCTATTACATAGTTTCTGCACAGCTGCATCAAGTTATTAAAACACAAGGATACTCTTATGGAATTTGAAAAGCTGATAAATCGGTATGAATCATCCAGTAAGAAAGGATCATCACAGGGCGCAGTACATAACATTAGGAGTCCCAAAAGAACCGACAAAAAAATGCGGTTCACTGCACAGATAGGAGACTATGAGATGTATGAGATCATTCTTGATCTCAGATCTAAAACGAACCTCCTAACAAAGGAGACATGGTAGGCAATGGGAAAACCAAAGTTACAATGGTCACCAATTCAGTTAAGAATGGCTAACTAGGGCATAGTTATACCACTGGGAAGGTTAACCAACACCATTGTCCATATTGATGGTGTGCGAAGTTATGCAGACTTCGAAGTAATTGAAATTGTAGATGATAGCAATCTGTATCGAGCATTACTGGGTATTGACTGGGCCATGACCAACTCTATCATCATCAATCTAAACATAATGAAAATGATATTCAACTGCCATGACATAAGGGTTGTCGCACCATTGGATCATTCGCAGGGCGAACGATATGCTGAACCGATTCAAGAAGAGTACCGTGCTCAAGACCTTGATCGTATCTATCAAATGACAACAAATCCTACGGATTATATTGACCCTACTGTGGATGGAATGCTCAACTAGCGCTGCTATAGTTCTTGCATATCAGACTCTGAAGCAAGATTAGAAAAGTGGCAACAAAGAATGCATGAGGTATCTACCAGGAGATGCATGATAATTACAATATCACTCGGTCGGATTGGAAAGAAGGTAAGTCCAATCCCCACTTATGATGGTATAACTAATGTCTATTCATTTATCAAAGAATATACTGCAGCAGTTGCAGATGAACATCGCGTCTCAACATTAGATATGGCACTTCGCGAGACACCTACTAGATGGTGGGATGCACATTAGAAAACATTAACAACTTGGGATCATTGCAGAAAAAAACTATAGATCAGGTTTGCTGACAAGGTCACGTTACCATTTAAGAAATATAGTGGTCAGATGGATCCAGCAGATCATATTGCAGCTTGTGTCGAAGCTTGGAAGGAAAGACCATAGACATAATAGGTATATCTCTTTGTGCATACATTGGAGGATCCTATTCAAAAGAAATGGTACCTGGACGAGGAGCTGCGCCGAGAAACTATGGATTGGTCCATACTCACTACGAGCTTCCAAAAGGATTTTAGCTTTACAGATGACCATCGTACTATCAATGATGCCCTGTATCCTATTAAAGAAAGAATATTTCGACAAGATTTCCTGAAGCAAAACATAACAGCCGAAGAGTTTTTTGAAGCAGATAATGTACTTGCAAATCTACAACCAGATTGGTTAGAACAGATAGAGCACGCTTTAGATTGCTATAACATAGATGAAGAATTCGAAAATAGTGATAAGGAGAACCCGCACAACATAAAGATTCAAGAATCAGAAGGATTACATGAGGTAGAGGGACCTCCACTAGAAATTCTAGACATGAGTGGACCGATTAAAACAAAAAAAGTGAACATCGGCACCCCTAAAGAGCCGGAGTTCACAGCAATAGGAGACTACTGGGATGATAACACAATTGCAGAGATCATAGCTATATTACAGGAATATCAAGAAGTATTACCAATGAAGTTCACTGAGATGAAAGTCATTTTGGGAGACTTAGGAGTGATGAAAATTCCTCTTACGCCAAGCGCAAAACCTATAAAGCAAAGACCATATAGATTAAATCTGAGCTACAACGAATGAGTTAAGGCAGAACTCGACAAGATGCTCGATGCAGGAATCATTGAGCCAGTTGAAGAGTCTGAATCGATAAGCCCGATGGTCATCCAAGATAAGAAAACAAAGGGTGAGATCAGGATCTACATTGATCTCAGAAAGTTGAATGATGCCTCTATACATGATCCATTTTCTACACCTTTTCCTAATGAAGTACTTGATAACATTGGAGGAAATGAAGCATACTCTTTTACTGATGGATTTTCAGGATACCATCAGATAAGAACTGATTCAACAGCCAGCCACAAGACCACTTTTGCCACAGAATGGGGTTCATTCCAGTATACCGTAATTCCTTTTGGCCTGAAGAATGCACCGGCCATTTTTTCTAGGGTGGTGATAGCAGCATTTAAAGAATTCATCCACAAGTTTTTAGAAGTTTACTTTGATGATTGGACCATTTTTGGGTTAATGAAGAACCATGCCGCGAACCTAAGGATGACGCTAGAAAAATGCAGATAGCATCAGATTTCATTAAACTTAAAGAAATGTATTTTATGTGTTCCTTATGGGATTCTGCTGGGACATATTGTGTGTAAGAAAGGGTTGATGGTTGATCTAGCAAAGATATCAGTTATTGTAAACTTGCCTATACCAAATTCAGTTAAACAACCGTGCACTACACTTAGCCATACCGGATACTACAGAAAATTCATTAAGGGTTATGCACAGATAACCATAGCAATGGTGAAGCTTTTAAAAAAGGATGCACCTTTCATTTGGAATGAAGACTCTGAGAAAAAATTTGACTCATTGAAAGAGAAAATGGTTACTGTTCCGATCTTAGTCTTCCCAGACTGGGAGAAGATATTTCACGTACATGTGGATGCTTCCTTCATTGCATTGGGCGTTTCCCTTGCACAATCGGGAGAAGGAGGCATTGATAATCCCATTGCATTTTTTAGCAGAAAGCTATCATCGGCAGAAAATAATTACACAACTACTGAGAGAGAAGGACTCGCAAAGGTATATGCATTACAAAAATTGAGGCACTATTTTCTTGGTCCACACTTTTCAATGTTTATAGACCATTTTGCATTAAAATACCTAGTCAATAAGCCAGTGTTAGGGGGCTTGATATGCAGATGGCTATTACTATTCCAAAAGTATGATTTTGAAATAGTCGCTAAACTAGGCAGATTAAATTTAGGACTTGATCATCTATCAACAATTAAGTCAGGAGAGGAACCTATGAATCTAGAAGACAGTCTGCGTGATGCATAGTTGTTCGTTATACAGGTAGCCGATGAATATTATCAAGACATAATCAATTTCTTAACTACTGGGTTCGCACCTAGAAAATTCACTACACAGCAGAAGAAATAGCTGGTAGTGCGAGCCACAGATTTCACCATTATCGCAGGACAGCTCTACAAGTTAGGACTTGATGAAGTACTCCGAAGATCTGTATTAGAACATAAGAATCCAATTATATTAGTTGATGCACATTCAGGAGTCGTAGCTGGTCATTATTCAGGAAGGGATACTACGCCGAAGATATTGCGCATAGGACTATAGTGGCCTATGATCCATGAAAACTCCAAAGAACATTGCCAAAACTGCGATGTCTATCAAAGGACAGGGAAGCCATCATGGAGATATGAGATGTCATTGAATCCTCATCCAACCTTGCAGGAATTCAAAAAATGGGCCATTGATTTTGTAGGATCTATTAATCCACCAGGGAAGAGAACCGGTGAGAGGTACATTATAATTGCGACTGACTACCTCACAAGATGGGCAGAAGCTAAACCTATGAAAAATTATAGCTCAGCCACAGTGGCCGAATTTATCTTTGAAAATATCATCACAAGGTTTTGATGCCCAAAAATTCTAATGAGTGATCAGGGTACTCACTTTCTGAACAAAACTATTGAAGCCTTGATAGAAGAATTCTACATCCATCATCAGCACAGTACACCTTAGCAGCCACAAGCAAATGGAACTATTGAAGTATTCAACAAAGTATTTGAGAATGCGCTAACTAAGATATGAAATGTAAGCTGTGATGAATGGGACCTGCACATCCCATTAGTATTATGGGCATACAGAAGGACATGCAAGAAATTGACTGGACATACACCCTTCAGATTGGCTTATGGGGAAGAAGCAATAATGCCAATGGAATATATTCTTCCCAGCTTGAGAATAACTGCATTTACAGGAATGGAAGATCACATAGCAATAGAAGAAAAATGGATACACTTGGTTGGGTTGGAAGAAGACCGCTTCATTACAGGATTCCACCAGCAAGTGTAGAAAGAACGATAAAAAGTATAGCATGATCGCCACATAAAGAATATGTCTTTTTAGGTATGTGATCTAGTCCTCCTATACGATAGTGAATTCATGAAATTTCAAGTCAAGTTCAAAATGCATTGGCCTAGACCATATACTTTCATACATGTTACTCATGGTGGCGTAGTTCAATTAGCTACCTTAGCTGGTGATAAGTTAGCTAATTTGATAAATGGAAGCAGACTGAAGCTTTACCGCGATAGTCCTACTTTGCAGAATCCTGTATGATTAGAAGAAGGGAAAATTTGGAGTGCCGAAAACGGTTCAAATTAGGCATATAAATTATTGAGTCTGTACATATAAATTACCAAGAAAGGTCTCTAAACCGCGCAAGATTGCTGAAGCTGTGCATAAAAAAAAAAAAAAAAAATATATATATATATATATATATATATATATATATATATATATTGCGAAGTTGCGAAGTTTAAAAGGCAACCCTCTAGAGAAAAGAAATCAAATATTGCGAAGTAACTGCGCAGGACCTATTTTTCACCTGTTGCGCAGCTTGACGCAACCTCCAAATAAATAGTCGTTATAGTGTCGATCGGAAAAATAGCTGTTAATTTGAGCTTTTTCGGCAACCGCTAGAGCATTTAAACCAAAAATAACCATTCTGAAGGGGTTAATGATGGACACGACCAATATCTTGCATAGATTTAGCTAATGACTACAAGATTGAATGCTTATCTAACCATTAGAAGGAGTAGAGGAAAGATACCTACGCCTGTAAATACAACCATATTTTATCTCGTTGTCATTACCAAACATTCAAAATTTCTTGCCAACACTAGTCATTGAGTTGTTCTGCAAGCTAGAAGGTATCCTATCAAGAAAGGCCGAGGTGAATGTTCGAAAATTCCTCAGAATAAATTGACTTAACGCTACCAAAAGATATAAATATATTTCAATACGGAGGTATTGAAGGGTTAACGAGAACCCCTGTAAAGAACATTGTCAAAGATAAGCCTGAACCATCCCGAAGGTCACCAAGACACATTGTACCCATGGATCCTAAGGGAAAAGAACCGCAGCAGAATGTCAAATTAACACATATGAGATTGGTATTGTAGAAGGATCCACAGATAACAAAGGAAGTTCCGCTCACACTAACACCTAAATATATCTCACCAAGGGCAGTAGATGTGCCAACACTGAAGCTACCAAGGAAGTAGTTAAGAAATTAATTGTCAAATACAATGAATTCTCTACATCAACCGGACCGCAAGAGGAGGAACAAGTAGAAAATGGAGAAGTTGTGGGAGGCTCGAGGGAGAGCCACAAGTAAGTGTTAGGGGCTTGTTGGGCCTGGCTAAAGGAGGTCAAATTTTGAACGTATTATGTTTTCTGAACTGCGAAGCCGAGCGCAGCATGGATGGAGACATTTTGTGCAAAACAATTTTGGAAGTTCCAAGGAGAAGCGCAACACAGTTTTGGTATGCTGCGACGGTGCGCACAATGCAGTTATGGAAGAACTTCGAGGTCGATGCCACGAGTAGTACAGTGCGGAAAAGTGCCACGTCGACGGACATCAAGCTAAGCAGGTCATGGATGGAGGATGGTAGTTAATGTGGTTAGGTCATAGAAGACCTATTTTTGGTGAAGATCATCGATAACAGCCAAGCAGTGGCTAGGTACAAATCGAGATAGATAAATTGGTTACACCACTAGATAACTACTAGTTGAACCAATTGTCTAAGGCCTTGATTGGAGCAACAACGTCGTGGAAGCAAGCTGTTGGCGCGGATGACAGAGGAGCAGATGAAAACGTGTCTACACCGAGGTTGGCATGCATATGACTGAAGATCTTCCACGAGATATCAGTAAGTCCGGTTTTGGGAAAATCGTGATAGTTTTGTAAAACCTAAGGGTTTCGCCTTTGTAATGTACAGACATGACCTAAGGGCATGATCAATATATAGGCCAATTTTGTATAAGAAAGGGTTACTCTTCATTTTGTTATTTTCTCATTGTTGATTGACTAGATCTTTGTTAAGAGACATTTTTGTAAAGGCTCTGCAAGCTGAGTGCACAGAGACCTAATCTTGAGAGAGAGAGAGAAGAGCATCTGTAGCTGATTACGCAGGCGAAGAACTGTTGTACCCCTTTCTGAGATAAATAAACAACAGTTCTTGTGAACGTAGCTTCCCATCCGGGGGGGCTTAACCACGTTCAATCATTGGGTTATGTGTTTGTTGTGTGTGATTGCCATTAACTGGTGATTTAAATTACTTACAGTACATGCAGGAGATAATAGTGCTTGTTATATGTTTACTGTGATCTGTATTCGCCGAGGAAAGGATGGAATAAGATGCTAAGTAGTTCATGTATGAAGAAGTATTAAACAGTAAGCACCTATAAGTCTCAAATGAATGGATCGACGCGGTAACCACATATTTACTTATTAAGGATTGAATTGCAGTAACAAGGATCACAACGCTATGTGTCTCATTCAAATTGCATAAGTTATGGTGTTTACCAATCTAGGTAATGATGAATGATTAAAGGATATCCAATAAATCCAAGTAGAAAGAATTAGGCCTTGCAGATTGGCCTCCTCATCTAGTGGATGTGTTGTTCCATAAAGAAAAGCTGGGCTATCTCGCTGCAATAGCCTAATAGTGTTGCGCAGTCCCATTGACAAAAGATATCAGGTTCTGTATAGTCTTTTGTCTGCCTTGTGGAAGCATACTACCAAGCTGCCCAATTGTGAGTTAAGCACTCGCATCACCAGGTTGCAGAGACCTGATTCTGCAACCACCCCATCTAACTTCACCTCGAGTGAGACTTTAGACTGTTTGTGGTCTGTTGCCGAAAGGACCGATGAATAGGGGTTTTGTTGGTATCTCGTACCGCGAAGTACCTGGTTCTACATAGGAAAACCTCTTGAACAATACTGCGACCAACAAATTGTTCCATTGTCGCGCTAAGACTAGTGATGCGATAGTGGATTCAAAAAAGTAATGTCCGACAGTTGGTATCCAGAAAAGAAAGAGATCACAGCTTGGTGCGATAAGATCGAAAGGGACTTCACAAAGGAAGAAAATAGGCATCAATGTCTATCTGACGTAGAGTGGTTAAATAGATACTTGTGGAGGGATATTCATGAAATGTTTTGGGAATCATTTCCAACCTAGTTCCACAAGTGGATATTGTTCCTTGCAGAAAGAAATAATTGCTCCCAAGGACGAGTACCCACAGAATGGAGTACAGACCTTACTGAACACCTCAAAGCAATCGAAAGCCCACTATCGCGAGTAGTTGACTTTTGGGTTGATAGCATACTTGAAGGATTTGTGACTGAGTTTGTTGTAGACAAGCTGAAATCGTACTGCAAAGCAGAAGCATATTTATTTGAAGGATTCAAAGGTAAGTTCTTGAAAAACCTTAGCTGAGAAAGGTTTTTAAGAATGCAACAATAACCCTAGATCTGTCATGGTAAAGAATACATACTTGATTCTGACGAAGAAAACCATACTTTGAGAAGTGGAAAGAGATACAAGCTTACTAATGAGAAGAAACCCACACCATCTAGAAACCATACCGAAATTCCATGTGATCTAAATAATACAAACACTCAGTTATCAACCACAATCCACCGTATTATACCTCAGAATCAGTTAGTCCAGAACCCACCCACTACGAGTATTACGCAGCCCATCCCACAGATCAATAATACTAGTAACGCCACAGGAGCAAGTGCTCATAGCACTATGACTCAGACTATTCCGCAAAATACTATCCCTAGTACAATCCAACCTCTATCTAATTTTGATACAGGGAATCAGTTCCAGAACAGTACACAATCCGAAAGAAGAATGACATATCACGATATAAAACTGTCGATATTCAAAGGAATGTGTCAAGAAGACCCTGATCGACACTAGTTTTTATGCGAAGCCGTGTGGAGTGTTAAGCAAGTGCTAGATGATGCTATCAAGATAGCACAGCTCATAACTACTTTTAGAGACAGAGTGCTACATTGGTTCATGAAGTATTCTCAAACATAGCCAAGAACCTTAGCAGATATCAAATTTACGTTTGGAGCATAATTTAATAAACCCAAATCATAATCACAATCCATAACAGAGTTGAAAGAAATCAAGTAGAAACCTACTAAATTGGTCTGGGAATTCGACAAAAAGTTCAAAACATTGTTGGACCAAGTGAGCTTTGTTATAGCTCCGCAATGGCATCAAGAATGGTTCATTGCTGTGTTGTTTCCCCACATCAGACAACCACTAATGCAACATAAGGTTTTATCTCAAGTTGAGGCCTTGGAGATTGCAATGAAGTTGGAAGCTTCACCAACTGGAGAAAGTAGTTCTGGAATGATACAAATTTAGAACCAATTGGCTACCTTGACATTAGAATTACAAGGTATGAAGAATGGAAATGACCAGAGACATGAACAACGAAGTGAATTTTGGTGCATAGGATGCAAAGCAGAGGGTCACACCATAGAGCATTGCCCCTTGTTTCAAGAATACCTTAACAGTGGCGCACAAAACCCAATAAATATGAATCAAAACCAGGTGCCATGGTGTGAAATTTGTAGAAGTAGAGGACATAGACCTGAAGACTGTTACCTGATACAAAAATATGTAAAGACACCTAAAATATTATACTACAATTTCTGTAAGTTAGGTGGACATGATGAGTCCAACTGTCGCGCTTATGAACTGATGAATGAAAGAAAGTGATATATGGAAGCAATGCGAGGTGTTAGAATGTGCCGCCTCCAAGAGGAAAATCAGCTGAAGCAAGAGAACACCCACTATGATCAAGGAGGATATAGAGGCTGCGGTGGTGGATATCGTGGAAGAGAAAGAAATATTGGTCAAAATCAAGGAAGAGGATGAGGCCAGGTTATATGCTATAACTGTGGCCAGCCAGGTCACGTATCAAGGGACTATAATAATCCATGTACCACATGCAACTACTGTAAATCATTTGATCACGTGATAGAAGATTTCCCTGTGCTTGAGGTAGAAATGAAGAAGAGGAGAAGAACAGAAACACCAAACCCTAACATACAGTTGATCGCATCATAGAATAGACCTACAGGTTCTAGTGTCAATGCAGTAATGCAAAGTGGCATTCATACAAGAAAAGACAACATCGCAGAAGCATCGACTTCTGGAACAACTAATCGTAAAAACAACCCTGAAGAAACAATAGAAATAATAAAAGCTCCTGGGAAAGCACCTCCATTAAACTTACAGAAAATCAAAGAAGTATTTAAAGAAGCACAGGACATGTTTTCTCCAAGGATCCCGCTGCGAATTCAAGAACCAAAAATAGAAGACATGCCACTGGCTTATGATGAGACACACATTCCACTGGATGCATCTAATTGTATTACATTGTTTCTGCACATTTGCATCAAGTTATTAAAACACAAGGATACTCTTATGGAATTTGAAAAGATGATAAATCAGTATGAATCATCAAGTAAGAAAGGATCAGCACAGGGCGCAGTACATAACATTAGGAGTCCCAAAAGAACCGACAGGGAAATGTGGTTAACTGCACAGATAGGAGACCATGAGATTGACGAGATCATTCTCGATCTCAGATCTGAAGTGAAGGTACTAACAAAGCAGACATGGAAGGCGATGGGAATACGAAAGTTACAAAGGTTACTGATTTAGTTTAGAATGGCTAACCAGGGCATAGTTATACCACTGGGAAGGTAACCAACACCATTGTCGATATTGATGGTGTGCGAAGTTATGCAGGCTTCGAAGTAATTGAAACTGTAGATGATAGCTATCTGTATCCATCATTGTTGGGTATCGACTGGGCCATGACGAACTCTACCATCATCAATCTAAAGATAATGAAAATGATATTCGAATGCCATGACATAAGGGTTGTCGCACCATTGGATCGTTTGCAGGGCGAATGATATGCTGAACCGATTCAAGAAGAGTACCATGCTCAAGACCTTGATCGTATCTATCAAATGACAACAAATGCTGCAGATTATATTGACCCTACTACGGATGGAACACTTAGCTGGTGCTACGATAGTTCTTGCATATCAGACTCTGAAGCAGGATTAGAAAAGTGGCAACAAAGAATGCATGAGGTATCTGCCAAGAGATGTGCGACAATTGAAAAATCACTCCACTAGATTGGAAATCAGGTAAGTCCAATCCCCACTTATGATGGTACAACTAACGTTTATTCATTTATCAAAGAATATACTGTAGCAGTTGCAGATGAAAATCGCGTCTCAACATTTGATATGGCACCTTGCGAGACACCTGCGAGATGCTGGGCTACACATCAGAAAAAATTAACAACTTGGGATCATTGCAGAAAAAAATTACTAATCAGGTTTGTTGATAAGGTGATGTTACCATTTAAGAAATATAGTGGTCAGATGGATCCAGCAGATCATATCGCAGCTTGTGTCGAAGCTTGGAAGGAAAGACCGTAGACAAAATGGGTACATCTCTTTCTGCATACATTGGAGGAGACTATTCGAAAGAAATGGTACCTGGATGAGGAGCTGCGGCGAGAAACTGCAAATTGGTCTATACTCACTGCGAGCTTCCATAAGGATTTTAGCTTTATAGATGACCATCGTACTATCAATGATGCACTGCAACTTATTAAAGAAAGCATATTCCGACAATATTTCCTGAAGGAAAACATAACAGTCGAAGATTTGTTTGAAGCAAACAATGTACCTGCAAATCTACAACTAGACTGGTTAGAACAGATACAGCAGGCTTTAGATTGCTATAACATAGCTAAATAATTTGAAGATAGTGATGAGGAGAACCCGTGCAACATAAATAATCAAGAATCAGAAGGATTACGTGAGGTAGAGGGACCTCCACAGGAAATTCTAGACATGAGTGGATTGGTTAAAACAAAAAAAATGACCATCGGCACCCCTGAAGAGCCGAATCTATCTTTGAAAATATCATCACAAGGTTTTAATGCCCCAAAATTCTAATGAGTGATTAGGGTACTCACTTTCTGAACAAAACTATTGATTCCTTAACTAAAGCATTCTACATCCATCATCAACGCAGTACACCTTATCACCCACAAGAAAATGGAACTATTGAATCATTCAACAAAGTACTTGAGAATGCGCTAACTAAGATATGCAATGTAAGCCCCGATGAATGGGATCTGTGCATCCCATCATTATTATGGGCATACAGAATGACATGCAAGAAATTAAGTTGACATACACCCTTCAGATTGGTTTATGGGCATGAAGCAATAATGCCAATGGAATATTTTCTTCCCAGCTTGAGAATAGATGCATTTACAGGAATGGAAGATCACGTAGCACTAGAAGAAAGACTAATACACATTGGTCGGCTTGTAAGAAGACAACTTCATTGCGGGATTCCACTAGCAAGTGCAGAAAGAATGAGAAAAAGCATGGCATGATTGCCACATCAAGAATAATTCTTTTTAGGTATGTGATCTAGTCCTCCTATATGATAGTAAATTCATGAAATTTCCAGGCAAGTTCAAAATGCATTGGCTTCGACCATATACTATCATACATGCTACTCATGGTGGCGTAATCAAACTAGATACCTTAGCTAGTGATAAATTACCTAATCTAATAAATGGAAGCAGACTAAAGCTTTACCGCGATAGTCCTACTTCACAGAATCTTGTATGATTAGAAGAAGGGAAAATTTGGACTATCGAAAAATGGTTCAAATTAGGCACTAGAAATTACTGAGTCTGTACAAATAAATTACCAAGAAAGGTCTCTAAACCGTGCAACACTGCTAAAGCTACGCATAAAAAAAAAAAAAAATATTTTGCGAAGTTGCGAAGTCTAAAAGGCAACCCTCCAGAGAAAAGAAATCAAATACTGTGAAGTAACTGTGCAGGACCTATTTTTCACCTGCTGCGCAGCTTGACGCAACACGCCAAAGAAATAGTCATTACAGTGTCGATCGAAAAAATAGCCATTAATTTGAGCTTTTTCGGCAACCGCTAGAGTATTTAAAGAAAAAATAACCATTTTGAAAGGGTTAATGATGAACACGACTGATATCTTGCATAGATTTAGCTAAGGACTACAACATTAATGCTTATCTAACCGTTAGAAGGAGAGAAGGAAAGATACTTGCTCCTATAAAGACCACCATATTTTATCTCGCGGGCATTACCAAACATTCAAAATTTCTTGCCAACACTAGTCATTGAGTTGTTCTGCAAGCTAGAAGGTATCCTATTGAGAAAGGTCGAGGTGAATGTCTGAAAATTCCTCAAAAAAACTCGTATTTACACTACCAAAAGCTATAAATATATTTCAATACGGAGGTGTTGAAGGGTCAACAAGAACACCTGTAAAGAACATTGTCAAAGATAAGCCCGAACCATCCCGAAGGTCACCAAGGCAAATTGTACCCATGGAGCCCAAAGGAAAAGAACTACAACAGAAAGTCAAATTAACACAGAGGAGATTGGTATTGCAGAAGGATTCGTAAATAACAAAGGAAGCTCCGCTCACATTCACACCTAAATATATCTCACCAAGGGAAGTAGATGCGCCAACACTAAAGCTACCAAGGAAGCAGTTAAGAAATTAATTGTCGAATACAGTGAATTCGCGGCGTCGACCAGACCAAAAGAGGAGGAACAAGTAGAGCATGTAGAAGTTGCGGGTGGCTCGAGGGCGAGCCACAAGTAAGTGTTAGGGGCCTGTTGGGCCTGGCCCAAGGAGGTCAAATTTTGAACGTATTAAGTTTTGTGAACTACGAAGCCGAGCGAAGCATGGATGGAGAATTTTTGTGGAAAATACTTTTGGAAGCTGCGAGGAGAAGTGCAACACATTTTTGGTATGATCCGATGTTGCACGCAGCGCAGTTGTCGAAGAACTGCGACGTCGGTGCTGCGAGTAGTACAACGCCACAATGTGCCACGTCGACGGACATCCAGCTAAGCAGAGCATGGATGAAGGATGGAAGCCAATGTGGTTAGGTCACAAAAGACCTACTTTTGGAAAATATCATCGATAACAACCAAGCAGTGGGTAGGTACAGATCGAGATAGACAAATTGGTTACACCAACAGATAACTACTAGTTGAACCAATTGTCTAAGGCCGTGATTTGAGCAATAGTGTGGCAGAAGCAAGTTGTTGGCACGCATAACAGAGGAGCGGATGACAACATGTCTACACCGAGGTTGGTGCGCATATGACTGAAGATCCTCCACCAGATATTAGTAAGTCCAGTTTTGGGAAAACCGTGACAGTGTTGTAAAACCTAAGGCTTTCGCCTTCATAATGTAAAGACATGACCTAAGGGAATGATCTATATATAGGGAAATTTTTTATAGGAAAGGGTTACTCTTCATTTTGTTATTTTTCTCATTGTTGATTGAATAGATATCTGTTAAGAGACATTTTTGTAAAGGCTTTGCAAGCTGAGTGTGCAGATACCTAATCTTGAGAGAGAGAGAAGAGCGTTTGCAGCTGAGTGCGCAAGCGAAGAATAGTTGTACCCCTTTCCGAGATAAATAAACAACACTTATTGTGGATGTAGCTTCCCATCCTAGGGGGTGAACCACGTTAAATCATTGTGTTATGTGTTTGCTGTGTGTGATTGTCATTAATTGGTGATTTAAATTACTTACAGTACATGCATGGGATTATTAGTGTTTGTTATATGTTTACTGTGATCTTTATTCGCCAAGGAAAGGATGGAATAAGATGCTAAGTAGTTCATGTATGAAGAAGTATTAAACAATAAGAACCTATAAGTCTCGAATGAAGGGATTGACAAGGTAACCACATAGTTACTTATTAACGGTTGAATCGTAGTAACAAGGCTCACAGCGCTGCGCGTCTCATTCAAATTGCATAAATTATGGTATTTACCAATCTAAGTAATGATGAATGATTAAAGGATATCCAATAAATACAAGTAGAAAGAATTAGGCCTCGTAAACTGGCCTCCTCGTCTAGTGGATGTGCCATTGCATAAGAAAGTATTGCGCTATCTCACCGCAGTAGCTTAATAGTGTTGCGCAGTTTCATTGATGAAAGATATCAAAGTCCATATAGTCTCTTGTCCACCGTGTGGAAGCATACTACCAATCTATGTAACTGTCAGTTATGCACTCGCATCACCAGGTTGTGGAAACCTGATTCCGCAACCACCCCATCTAACTTCACCTCGGGTGACAGTTCAGACTGCTTGCGGTCTATTGCCTAAAGGGAGGGTGAATAGGAGTTTTTTTGGTATCTCATATCGTGAATTACTTGGGTCTACATAGGAAAACCTCTTTAACACTACTACGACCAACAGTTGATGAGTCTGACCAAGCCCGCTTTGTCCAACCCACGCACCTAGTCTTGCGGAATCGGCTTGCTACCAATTTGTGTCCCCGACACATAGGGATCATACGTAATTTCCTTGTATGCCACCATTTCTTGGACGTCATATTTCGTGTGCATCAATGCTGGCACAATATTTGCAGGGCATGTCATTCTTGGTAGTAGCATTGGCATCTGCACCAGGTGTTTCTGATATTTAGTGGGCTTCTGGGTCGGCATACGAGGCCGACATGGGGTTAGGTACCCATGGATTGCCATACTAGATATCCCTTCCCAAGCGGTCGAATCTCCAATTTCGCGGTTTGACTACCCCACCTCCTGTGTGAACTCTTCCACAATAGCTACGGATTATCTTAGCTACCATTTTCTCTGTGGGGAGTCAGATTGCTTCCCCCCCCTCCGCTTCTGGATTATGAATGATGAACCAACCAGCATTCTAACAACTTCTTCTTCGATGCTCACTGGCTGAGCTAGTGACTCTAATCCTCTTGAAACTTCTACCACTGGTTTACTCGGCATGTTGCACAAGGGCCCCTCTCGGCTCAATAGTTCCACACCCTCCGATGCTGAGCAACGTGCGCTACTTGCTGCTAACAACCACACTCCACCTAACTCAACAATTCGACTCAACAATGCAACACTGAACAATACTTATCACTCTGCACAATGGTTCCTTCCGACTAGGGTCATCCTCTTCTTATAGTGCCAAATTGTGTCCTTAAACATCATTACCAAATCAAACCACTCATCATGACCAAATCATGCCTTAATTACCCGAATCCGCTGTAGATCCCGTCAATCCAACGACGTTATCCACCACTAATGTCGATCATTTCATCATGCACTGCTAATTAATTGCCTTTAATATCTTGCATTTATTGCCGATTTGACGGGGTCGTGACCCTCTGGTTATCGAGACCCAGCTCCTAAACTGTGATACAATCATGCCTACTTGCACATTCTGCCCTTGCTAGTTCTCCATCTTTCCACCCAGCCTCTTGCATTATTTTTTTAAATTTTTTTCCTGATGCGTCTCAGGCATTGTGCTACGCCAATCCTGTCCTGTAGGGCTTCAACCTGCTACCATTTACCAACTTTGGGAGCATCGCTCCATCTAACTGTTGAAGCTGTACTGTGGCTCCTGAAGTTATCCTACTGATGCAATATGGACCAAGCAAATGCATCTACAATTTGACTGGATGTTTCATAAACTTACTGTCATACAACAGCACCAAATCGCCCTGTTGAAACTATTTATTTTTTATATGGCGATCATGCCAAGCTTTTTGCCGATCATTTTTCACGTGCTAGTGGAAACCAACAATAAAGTGGTCTTCATCAAGCTGTACCAGCTACTCTAGTCCGTCTACCAATGCTTCTGCGTCATTCATGCCTATCGCTGCCACTATGCGAAGACTCGGAACAATGTACTCCATAGTCATAATTTCTTCTTAACCATACACCAATTTGAAGGGTGTCTTTCCGGTCAACTTTTTACAAGTGGTGCGATATGCTCACATGACTGATGGAATCTTCGAATCCCAGTCATCACAGTTCGCATTACAAACCTTGGTCAATGCATTCTCCAACACCTTGTTGAAAGCTTCCACTGTGCCATTTTCCTACGGATGATACTATGTAATCTTCTTATGTTGTATCTGAAGTTCTGTTGTCAATGCGCTAACGATGCGATTAATGAAGTGACTCCTCGGATCACTCATCAATATCTTCAGGTATCCAAACTGAGTGACAATATTGTTGAACAAGAAATGTGCTACTGTCACAGCGGTGCAATCGACAACTGGTGCAACCTCCTCCCATCGCGTCAAATAATCTGCCACTATGATTATGTACCGGGCAGCAGTGCACTTCCCAGGTGGGTTGATAGGGCCCACAAAATCCACCACCCATGTATCAAATGGATTCAGTGTCACTTGATGTATTAGCAGCATCTCATTCCTCTTGGAAGGTTTCCCAGTCCGCTGACAAACATTGTAGGTCCGCACATAATCCATCACATCATTGTGAAGTGTGGGCCACCAAATCCCTACATGAAGTACCTTCCTAGTAGTCGCCTGACTGCTATAGTTCCCACCAACCACACCTGCATGTGCTTCCAACAATATCTTCCCTTGCTCGTGAGGCAGGACATAGTGCCTCAAGATCTCATCTGATCCCAGCTTGTACAACTATCCTGCAATCAACTAAAAATATGCAACCTTAACCACCAGCTGCTTCTTCTGACAGGTGGTGAACCCCTCTAGTGTAGTTCTTGTCACCAGAAACTGAATGATTTCTTGATAGTAGTCATCAACTACTTCAACCCTGAATAATTGCACATTTGGAGACCCATCTTCAATGTTAGTTGGTTCCTCCCCTATCTCAATCCATGACAAGTCATATGGACCTGCATTCAAGCGATCAGGATTCATAATCACCTTGAAGCATAAAAGCTTCTTATTATGCTCATAAATTCTTTAAAAGGTCTATAGGCAATCTGAATCCCACTTTTAAGAAATAATAATAGATATTGATATATGATAAGATAATAATATGATTACAATGTAATGAGAGGCCCCGTTTAAATACATTTCCAAAGGGCACCTCTAATGGTTGTTCACAAGGGTTATGTCCCTTCAGCAATTATTGATAATTACTATTATTACTATTATTACTATTATTATTTAATATCTGTATATTTTAGGTTTGCTACATTGTCTTCCCCTTTAGGGAAGCTTTGTCCTCAAAGCTTGTTGAAGACCAGGGTTATGTCTAATTTTTTGTTTGAACTGTCCTGTCTAGATCCTTTCTTTTAGTATTTGTGACACTTCAGGAAATGAGGCGATACGAGTTACAAATTCCACATAAGAATAGTCGCATTGTTTTTGATGTGGTCCATCCAAGATCTATTTTTATCGAAGCTCTTTGATCATTTTCTGGGATGGGTCTTTTCATTTGTTGCTTAGTATGTTGATTTGATGTTCTTGCTTGTTTGGCATAATAATTCCTTGGTGTATGTTCATGTTGACCTTGTCATTGGTTAAAATGATGTTTATAATTGGGGTGTCGATAAGGAGTTCTTATTGTTTTTTTTTGTTGGATTGACTCCTTTTTTAACTCTCACGAGGATTGAATTTGTATTTAATTCTTCTTCTTCAACTTGAGTTTTTTTTTTTCTGGAGAGTTCGGTTGCTTCCTTATAGAATTGCACTTCTTTTTTCTCCATAGATTGTTTTTACTTTTAATTTCCTCGAACCTTTCGTCTTGTGACTTTTCTTCCTCTTTTAACTTCTTTACTTGTTTCTCTAGTTTTTTATTAAACTTTCCGAGGTGTTGGTTTTCTTCTTGCTTTTCTAATATTCTTCCTTCAAGATCTTCATTTGAATGCTCCAACTTCCAACTATGTTTCAGCTTCTTGATTTTCATAAGTAATGTCTTGTTATGAATTCTTAGTTAAACTAGTTCTTCAGTATTGCTTGTTAATGTGTTATTGACTTTCATAATTTCCAACTTGTGCAGTTTTTTTTTTGTCCTTGTCTTTCTGCTGAAGTTCCTCAATCTGTTGCTAAAGGCAGCAATTCTCTACTTCTTGGCATCTTACATTTGTCTGAATTTGTGTGATTTCATCATCTTTTTCCTTGATGATTTTGTTTGATCATTTTATTTATTCTTTATTCTCGACTGCAGTTTTTATGATTTTTTGGTTTTGTAGATTCTGATTGGTATATTTTTTACTCATTAATTCCTTAATTTGAGTAGATAATCTCTCAATATGGATTTTTAGATAATGATTTTCCTTCTCTAATAATCCCTTAGACATATCCAGCTTCCCCATGTCAAAGGATTTGTCCAATGCTACTTGTATTCGGGACTACAATTCTGATTTAGAATTCGCCATAATTCCGGAATTCATCTTTGCTTCATGTTCTTCTTTGACTTGGCCTTCTTTGATGATACTGATCTCGACTTTGACAATAATTAGTCTTCATTTACTAGACTTCATGCTAAGGGAGTCTTCCTTGATTTTGTATTCTTCCCTTTCGTATTTTTGAAAGAGTCCTCCTTGAATTTGTTTTTTTAATAACAATGTTCAATATGATTCTTCTTGTAAAAATTATTTGTATTGGTGCTCTTCTAATTTAATTTCCCCTTAATTTTTGTAAAATGGTGTAGAATGGGTGGTTGGGAGGAATGATTGTTACCTTCTCCACCCAAGTTTGAATATCCCTTTTGGTTTGTTGTTACGGAATAAAACCATACCCACTTCTCACAAAACCACGTGCACTTTCATAAAAAAACCATGTGCAGTTTTGCTTCTTTCTTTTTTTACTTTATTTTTCTTTTTTTTTTCTTTTACTTTTACTTTTTCTTTTACTTTTACTTTTACTTTTTTCTTTTCTTTTCTTTTCTTTTCTTTTCACTTTCTTTTTACTTTTTCTTTTCTTTTTTGGACAAGATCCTATTTTTTAGGTAACCCCTAATGTTATGGTTAAAAACCAAGGGAAAGCCAAAGGCTAGAATCAAGCACGAGGCTCTGATACCACTGAAGCGTAAAAGCTTCTTATTAGGCTCATAAATTCTTTAAAAGGCCCTTAGGCAATATGAATCCCACATTTTACTAAATAATAATATATATTGATCAATGATAAGATAATAAGATGATTACAATGTAATGACAGGCCCCATATAAATACAATTCCAAAGGGCACCTCTAATGGTTGTTCACAAGGGTTATGCCCCTTCGGTAATTATTGATAATTACTATTATTATTTAATATATATATATTATGTTTGTTACACGCCTCAAAATCGAACTCATGAAAAGAAGTAGCCAGCGATAGATCTTCCCCCCAAACACAACCTTATTGACCAAATATTTCAAAGCAGAATGGTCTATGAACATCTTGAAGTGACCTCGCAATAACTAGTGCCGAAACTTCTGCAGCACATATACCATCGCAAATCCTTCCCTCTCCGTAGTGGTGTAATTATTCTCTGCAGACGAAAACTTCCGACTCACAAAAGCAATTGGGTGATCCAGATCCCCTTCCCCTAGTTGCGCGAGCACCACTCCCAGCACAATCGAAGATGCATCTACATGAACATGGAATTCCTTGATCTAGTCCGGAAATATCAGTATCGGTGCAAAATCTATCATGGTCTTCAGTGTCTCAAAACTGACTTGACATTCGGAGATTCATTGAAATACCACATCCTTCTTCAACAAATTTTCCATAGGGGTCGTGATCACTACATATCCATGAATGAACTTGCGGTAACACCTTGTGTGCTATTGACTCAAACCTAGTCGATAGCGGTTCTCATCACTGTCGACACCAACCCACCGCGATCTCCTTGAGCACCCACCCAAACAGGTTTTATCCTATCCAGCAACACCTGCGGAGCAGATGAGGTCTCACCCGAGGTGATCAAGGGAGAGTTGACCGAACCATGTTTCCACTGAATGAAGGAGGATGATTGCGACAATACTTACTTAACTTATCACAACATTCAAAACAGATCTATGCATTCTAGATTAACATTATTTGTATTCATAGCATCATACAATAGAAACATTCATCGTGACAAGCATAACATTAAAGTATTAACTATAGCAAGAAATCATCGCAACATGCATTAACATAAAACATACACAGGGAATTTCACCAAACGGTTCCGTCATGTCATATTACTTCAGAAAAACCTTGATACAACATCTCCACAAAACCAAATCTTAGCGATATCTCTTATCTCACATACAGACTGAAAGACGCGCTTAAACAACATCCAAAAATCATGCCCAGATCAGAGCAAAAGGTATCGAACACATATGACTCTTTGACTATAAATAGGCTTCCTCCTTTACAATGCTTGTCCACTTACTAACAACTTCCTAACCGACTCTTGGACAAATGACTCAAAATCTAACTGACATGGTCCAAATGACCCAAAAACCTGCCTACTATAGTACAATTAACTCAAAATTACATCTCATATGGTCCAATGACCCAAAAACCCACATTCTGCGGTACAATCGATTCAAAAATATATAAAATAGTCTATCCTTTTGCCTCCGCAACCTCTTATGACATGTCGCGGCATCGATGATGCTGCGATTCTTCCTTCCCACACCGCTTGCCAACAAGCCCCCAACACAATCTTGTGGCTCGCCCTCGAACCACATCAACTGGACGTGGTGTATTCTATGGTCTTCACTTTGAAATCCTTGTACTGCTGCATGACTGTGGTCACCATTTCCTTGGATTCTGTAGCTGCCACCTAACTGTCGAGCACATCTTCTGCAATTGGATGCATAGTGAGCTTCGCCGTCACCTATTGATGACCCTTCTGTAGTGCCTGAAGTGCTTCACCATCCTTGGTCATGAACTGTCCCCCAACATCCTGAAACTACTCCAACTGCACAACATGCTTCCTCTATCGCTCATCAGCCATGGTAACTCGTTGCTGCAATTCCTTTAAGTCTTGAGACTTGGCTACCTGTTCCATGGGTAAGGTATGCCACGAGAGCTAGAAACAGTTGAGATTAGCAGTGAGGTTGTGTCTCTTTTCACTGGTATTTCCATTGAAGAAGAAGTTGAGTCTACCAGAGACGTCGATGTTGAAGCTGAGATTGCAAACATGCCTGTCGGAGAGTCAGTAATTGGTAAGAAGCGGCGAGGAGGTCAATTGTTTGAATCTCCACAAAGCGAGCATCAACATCGGTCCTCCATTCTTGTGGTAGGCGAAGCTCAAGGTGAAGCAGGGCCATCCAGCCATTGGTTTGATGATTCCGCCGCATGGGAAGGACTCTTGACCATTGATATCCTAGGGTATGTTCCCCCAAGTTGACCTGGGATACCTGTGGCCTCTTCCCGAAAGGTGCAGAGGAATCAGAAGTACCCATTACGGCTAACTGCACTACCGGAAGGAACAGAGTGCTCTGTTGACATTGGACCTGCACTGATGCGTCTGAGATACGACGACCATGATATGGTGGCGTACAAGGAGATTACGTCGCATCCATATGAGCTAGGATCACAATTGAGTGGTATGTCGGTTCCGCGTGATTGGGTGCGCGGTTTGAAACAAGCAGGCCTGCTATGCCTTATCAATATGCCCCATTTTAAATGACTGTCGGAGGTCAATGCATGAATGAAGTAGCTGCTGGTCTGCTTTCATGGCGGTACGTTGTGGCTGGACAAAGAAATTCCCATCATAGTGCACTTGATCGCAGATATTACCGAGTTTCCCAAGGATGGGGTCGACCCATCGCAATATCCTGGAGGAAAGGAAAATGACAAAACAATAGTCGCATAGTTGGTCAAATGCTATCATTTGGAAAAGGATGGCCAGGGTTACCGCACCAGCAGCATCAATGACTAAGCAGTTCTCACTGGCACCAAGATACTTTCGTGCAAAGTGATATAGGGCGGTAGGTCCAATCACTGTAATTCGGGCATTGTTGCGTGTGCTTAACAGTGTGCAGTTGGGGTGGAGATGAACTGGTCGTTGTTCATGCTCAATCAGTTGGCAGAAGATGTCACGGTGGTCCAAGGTGTTAAGGGTGCATTCACATATAGATGGTTGTTGTTATTGATCGCATTTGTGGCTTGGAAAGAGCCCAACGTGTACCAGGGTATGGAGGTTGACAACGTGAATGAGCGTCATGGAGCGTGGTATCAAAATATGTGGTTTGTCCATGAACAAGAAGGAAATAAGGAATGTACATTGTTGTTCTGGTTATACTGGGAGATGCTCTGTGCAGCTACGACAAGGGTGCCCCGTTTGTCCGAAGAAACCGCAACATAGTTTAAGCCAGTCATGGTGTTTGCAATTCAACCGCATTCCATTTATGTCCAAGCCCGCCGCGACCTAGATAAGCAATGGTTGCTGACATCATAAAGGTAACGACTGTGGAGTTGGACACTATCATGAATGACTGGCCGACGGCATGGCATGAACCTATGGGGTTGGCCAAAATTGAGGCTGGGGAACCAGTGCAAGGACCAGAGGATTGTACATCGGCATAGCACCCGCACAATCATCATGATTCCGATCAAGAGTCCATTAAAACACCAACAGATGATGACAGTGACTATGCCTTTGAGGAGAACAGAACAAAAGGGCACCAGGATCTAGCAACAATCAGTGGGATACCCCTGTTGGCAAAAGAAAGCTTGGTTTGACTCATAAAAGCAATCGGTGATGCGTCCACTGTAGCATCTCAGAATATCACAAGTGCGACAGACAAAGGCTTCCATGCACTCACTGCTCGTATGGATTATTTCAGTGACATGGTTTTGCGGAGGGCACCAGAAGAGGTAGTGGCACCACAAGTTAGCACAATCGGCATAGAGTTGTGGGTCTGAAATGTGAAGATTCCCCCGATTGCAATTGTGGCTGAAGATGAGGCTGTGAATGCCTTGATGCAACAGTTATAGAAGGTTTCCATTAATGTTAACACATTACCAATGGAAGATTTAACCACTATGTAGGCAGCTACTAGCCGAGAGACGACAGACTAACTATGGGAGATTAGTGACATGTGTGTATGATTGCAGGAGAGCAAGGTCGATGTGAAGCATGCCATTGAAGAATTGAACAGCAGGTCTGCTTCAACATGGCAAGCTGTGGATGAGCTCGAGGAAGATATTAGGAATGAACGCGCTAAGAAGGCTCGTGAGATTGAAGAATTGAAGAAAGAGCAAGACTGCCTCATCGCCTAGAGGGCCAGTATGTGGGATGACAGTGTACGGGTCAGTTGGTCCATCACGAAAGCTTATCAGCATGTGTCAGAACCCACTGAAGAGGTGGATGTTCTCTAACGGGTGCAGTGACTGGGGGATGCCATTGTCTAGTTGAGGCAGGAGAATCAAGAATTGAGGGCACAAGTGAACCCTGGTACGACTCAAGTTGAAGTCGACGACAGAAAAAGCGCGATTGAGGAGGTCGCAACTTAGATGGACGAGCTGGAAAAGGCCACGACGAAGCTCAGAGTCGATACCGTATAGTTCTAGATCCAAATTGTGTAGGACGAGCAGGTTGACCAGTTGATAAAGTATCAATAGGAAAAAGAAGGATAGTTGGCGACACTCAAGGAAGCCATGCACACAATGCCACCCATGGAACAGGTTGCCAAGTCTCAGGACTTAAAGGAATTGCAGCAATGAGTTACCATGGCTGATGAGCGATAGAAGAAGCGTCCTGTGCAGTTGGAGCAGTTTCAGGATGTTGGGGGACAGTTCATGACCAAGGATGGTGAACCACTTCAGGCACTACAGAAGGGTCATCAAAAGGTGACAGCGAAGCTCACTATGCATTCATCTGCAGAAGATGTGCTTGACAGTTAGGTGGAAGCTACAGAAGCCAAGGAAATGGTGACCACAGTCACGCAATAGTACAAGGATTTCAAAGTGAAGACCACAGAATACACCATGTCCAGTTGATGTGGCTCGAGGGCGAGCCACAAGATTGTGTTGGGGGATTGTTGGCAAGCGGTGTGGGAAGGAAGAATCGCAGCATCATCGATGCTGTGACATGTCAGAAGAGGTCGCGGAAGGCAGAAGGATAGACTATTTTATGTATTTTTGAATTGATTGTACCGCAGAATGTGGGTTTTTGGGTCATTGGACCATATGAGATGTAATTTTGAGTTAACTGTACTGCAGTAGGCGGGTTTTTTGGGTCATTTGGACCATGTCAGTTAGATTTTGAGTCATTTGTACAAGAGTCGGTTAGGAAGTTGTTAGTAAGTGGACAAGCATTGTTAAGGAGGAAGCCTATTTATAGTCAAAGAGTCATATGTGTTGAATACCTTTTGATCTTATCTGGGCATGATTTTTGGATGTTGTTTAAGCGCATCTTTGAGTCTATATGTGAGATAAGAGATATTGCTAATATTTGGTTTTGTGGAGATGTTGTATCAGGTTTTTTCTGAAGTAAGATGACATGACAGAACCGTTTGGTGAAATTCCCTATGTATGTTTTATGTTAATGCATGTTGCGATGATTTCTTGCGATATTTAATACTTTAATGTTATACTTGTCACGATGAATGTTTCTGTTGTATGATGCTATGAATACGAATAATGTTAATCTGGAATGCATAGATCTGTTTTTAATGCTGTGATAAGTTAAAAAAGTAGTGTCGCAATCATCCTCCTTCATTCAGTGGAAACATGGTTTGGTCCACTCTCCCTTTATTGCCTTGGGTGAGACCTCATCTGCTCTGCAGGTGTTGCTGGATAGGGTAAAACCTGTTTGGGTGGGATATCAGGGAGATTGCGGTGGGTTGGTGTCGATAGTGATGAGAACCGCTATCGACTAGTTTTGAGTCAACAGCACACAAGGTGTTACCGCAAGTTCATCCGTGGGTATGTAGCGATCACGGCCCCTATGGAAAAGTTGTTGAAGAAGGATGCGGTATTTCAATGAATCTATGAATGTCAAGTCAGTTTTGAGACACTGAAGGCCAAGATGGATTTTGCACCGATACTGATATTTCCAGACTGGATCAAGGAATTCCATGTTCATGTAGATGCATCTTCGATTGTGCTGGGAGTGGTGCTCACGCAACTAGGGGAAGGGGATCTGGATCACCCAATTTCTTTTGTTAGTCGGAAGTTGTCGTCTGCAGAGAATAATTACACCACTACGGAGAGGGAAGGATTGGCGATGGTATATGTGCTGCAGAAGTTTCGGCACTAGTTATTGCGAGGTCACTTCAAGATGTTCACGGACCATTCTGCTTTGAAATATTTGGTCAATAAGGCTATGTTTGGGTGGAAGATCTATCGATGGCTACTTCTTTTTCATGAGTTGGATTTTGAGGTGTGTAACAAACATAATATATATATATATATATAAAATAATAATAGTAATTATCAACAATTACCGAAGGGACATAACCCTTGTGAACAACCATTAGAGGTGCCCTTCGGAATTGTATTTATATGAGGCCTGTCATTACATTGTAATCATCTTATTATCTTATTATCTATCGATATATTTTATTATTTAGTAAAATGTGGGATTCAGATTGCCTAAGGGCCTTTTAAATAATTTATGAGCCTAATAAGAAGCTTTAACGCTTCAGTGGTATCAGAGCCTCGTCCTTGATTCTAGACTTTGGCTTTCCCTTGGTTTTTAACCATAACATTAGGGGTTCCCTAAAAATAGGATCTTGTCCAAAAAAGAAAAGAAAAATTAAAAAGAGAATGAAAAGAAAAGAAAAGAAAAAAGTAAAAGTACAAGAAAAATAAAGTAAAAAAAGAAAGAAGTAAAACCGCACATGGTTTTTTTATGAAAGTGCATGTGGTTTTGTGAGAAGTGGGTTTGGTTTTATTCCCTAACAACAAACCAAAAGTGATATTCAAACTTGGGTGAGGAAGGTAACAATCATTCCTCCCAACCACCCATTCTACACCATTTTACAAAAATTAAGGGGAAATTAAATTAGAAGAGCACCAATACAAATAATTTTTACAAGAAGAATCATATTGAACATTGTTATTAAAAAAACAAATTCAAGGAGTATTCTTTCAAAAATATGAGAGGGAAGAAGACAAAATCAAGGAAGACTCCCTTAGCATGAATTCTAGTAAACGAAGACTAATTATTGTCAAAGTCGAGATCAGTATCATCAAAGAAGGCCAAGTCAAAGAAGAACATGAAGCAAAGATGAATTCAGGAATTATGGCGAATTCTAAATCAGAATTGTAGTCCCGAATACAAGTAGCATTGGACAAATCCTTTGCCATGGGGAAGCTGGATATGTCTAATGGATTAATAGAGAGGGAGAATCATTATCTAAAAATCCATATTGAGAGATTATCTACTCAAATTAAGGAAATAATGAGTAAAAAATATACCAATCAGAATCTACAAAACCAAAAAATCATGAAAACTACAGTCAAGAATAAAGAAGAAATAAAATGATCAAACAAAATCATCGAGGACAAGGATGACAAAATCACACAAATTCAGACAAATGTAAGATGCCAAGAAGTAGAGAATTGCTGCCTTCAGCAACAGATTGAGGAACTTCAGCAGAAAGACAAGGACAAAAAAAAAACCGCACAAGCTGGAAATTATGAAAGTCAATAACACATTAACAAGCAATACTGAAGAACTATGTTAACTAAGAATTCATAACAAGACATTACTTATGAAAATCAAGAAGCTGAAACATCGTTGGAAGTTGGAGCATTCAAATGAAGATCTTGAAGGAAGAATATTAGAAAAGCAAGAAGAAAACCAACACCTCGGAAAGTTTAATAAAAAAATAGAGGAACAAGTAAAGAAGTTAAAAGAGGAAAAAAAGTCGCAAGACGAAAGGTTCGAGGAAATTAAAAGTAAAAACAATCTACTGGAGAAAAAATAAGTGCAATTCTAGAAGGAAGCATCCGAACTCTCCAGAAAAAAAAACTCAAGTTGAAGAAGAAGAATTAAATACAAATTCAATCCTCGTGAGAGTTAAAAAAGGAGTCAATCCAACAAAAAAAACAATAAGAACTCCTTATCGACACCCCAATTATAAACATCATTTTGACCAATGACAGGATCAACATGAACATACACCGAGGAATTACTATGCCAGACAAGCAAGAACATCAAATCAACATACTAAGCAACAAATGAAAAGACCCATCCCAGAAAATGATCAAAGAGCTCCGATAAAAATAGATCTTGGATGGACCACATCAAAAACAATGCGACCGTTCTTCTGTGGAATTCGTAACTCGTATCGCCTCATTTCCTGAACTGTCACAAATACTAAAAGAAAGGATCTAGACATGATAGTTCAAACAAAAAATTAGACTTAACCCTGGTTTTCAACAAAATTTGAGGACAAAGCTTCCCTGAAGGGGAAGACAATGTAGCAAACCTAAAATATATAGATATTAAGTAATGATAGTAATAATAGTAATTATCAATAATTACTGAAGGGACATAACCCTTGTGAACAACCATTAGAGGTGCCCTTTGGAATTGTATTTAAACAGGGCCTCTCATTACATTGTAATCATATTATTATCTTATCATATATCAATATCTATTATTATTTCTTAAATGTGGGATTCAGATTGCCTATAGACCTTTTAAAGAATTTACGAGCGTAATAAGAAGCTTTTATGCTTCAAGGTGATTGTGAAGCCTGATCGCTTGAATGCAGGCCCATATCACTTGTCATGGATTGAGATAGGGGATGAACCAACTAACATTGAATATGGGTTTCCAAATGCGCAATTATTCAGGGGTTAATTAGTTGATGACTAATATCAAGAAATCATTCAGTTTCTAGCGACAAGAACTGCACTAGAGGGGTTCACCACCTGTCAGAAGAAGCAGCTGGTGGTTAAGGTTGCATATTTTTAGTTGATTGCATGATAGTTGTACAAACTGGGATCAGATGAGATCTTGAGGGACTATGTCCTGCCTCACGAGCAAGGGAAGATATTGTTGGAAGTACATGCAGGTGTGGCTGGTGGGAACTATGGCAGTCGGTCAACTGCTAGGAAGGTACTTCACGTAGGGATTTGGTGGCCCACACTTCACAATGATGTGATGGATTATGTGCGGACCTACAATGTTTGTCAGTGGACTGGGAAACCTTCCAAGAGGAATGAGATGCTGCTAATACATCAAGTGACACTGCATCCATTTGATAAATGGGTGGTGGATTTTGTGGGCCCTATCAACCCACCTCGGAAGCGCACTGCTTCCCGGTACATAATCATAGTGGCAGATTATTTGAAGCGATGGGAGGAGGTTGCACCAGTTGTCGATTGCACTGCTGTGAGAGCAGCACATTTCTTGTTCAACAATATTGTCACTCGGTTTGGCTACCTGAAGATATTGATGAGTGATCCGAGGTGTCACTTCATTAATCGCAACATTAGCACATTGAAAACATAACTTCAGATACAACATAAGAAGAGTACATAGTATCATCCATAGGAAAATTGCATAGTGGAAGCTTTCAACAAGGTGTTGGAGAATGCGTTGACCAAGGTTTGTCGAACTGCGATGACTAGGATTTGAAGATTCCAGCAGTCATGTGGGCACATAGCACCACTTGTAAAAGGTTGACTGGAAAGACACCCTTCAAATTGGTGTATGGTCAAGAAGCAATTATGACTATGGAGTACATTGTTCCGAGTCTTCGCATAGTGGCAGTGACAGGCATGAATGACGCAGAAGCATTGGCAGACAGACTAGAGTAGCTGGTACAGCTTGATGAAGACCACTTTATTGTTGGTTTCGACTAGCACATGAAAAATGATCAGCAAAAAGCTTGGCATGATCACCATATAAAAAATAAATAGTTTCAACAGGGCGATTTGGTGCTGTTGTATGACAGTAACTTTATGAAACATCCAGTGAAATTGTAGATGCATTTGCTTGGTCCATATCGCATCAGTAGGATAACTTCAGGAGCCACAGTACAGCTTCAACAGTTAGATGGAGCGATGCTCCCAAAGTTGGTAAATGGTAGAAAGTTGAAGCCCTACATGACAGGACTGGCATAGCGCAATGCCGGAGCCGCATCGAGAAAAAAAATTAAAAAAAAAATGCAAGAGGCTGGGTCGCAGGATGGAGCACTAGCAAGGGCAGAATGTGCAAGTAGGCATGATTGTATCACAGTTTAGGAGCTAGGCCTCAATACCCAGAGGGTCACGACCCCGTCAAATCGGCAATAAATGTAGGATATTAAAGGCAGTTAATTAGTAGTGCATGATGAAATGATCGACAATAGTGGTGGATCCGGTCGTTCGATTGATGGGATCGACAACCGATTCGGGTAATTAAGGCATGATTTGGTCATCATGAGTGGTTTGATTCGGTAATGATGATTAAGGATACAATTTGGCACTATACGAAGAGGATGACCCTAGTCGGAAGGAACCATTGTGCAGAGTGATAAGTATAGTTCACTGTTGCATTGTTGAGTCGAATTGTCGAGTTAGGTATCCCATAGTCATTCTGTCGTCTCTTGGCTAGTATCTGCCTACATAGTGGTCAACTCTTCCATTGGTAATGCATTAACATTAATGGAAACCTTCTATAACTGCTGCATCAAGGCATTCACAGCCTCATCTTCAGCCACAATCGCAATCGGGGGAATCTTCACATTCTGGACCCGTGACTCTATGCCGATTGTGCTAACTTGTGGTGCCACTACCTCTTCCGGTGCCCTCTGCAAAAACATGTCACTCAAAGAATCCATACGAGCAGTGAGTGCATGGAAGCCTTTGTCTATCGCCCTTGTCATATTCTGAGCTACTATGGTGGACGCATCACCGATTGCTCTTATGAGTCAGCCCAAGCTTGCTTTTGTCAACAGGGGTAGCCCGCTGATTGTCGCTGGATCCTGGTGCCCTTTTGTTCTGTTCTCCTCAAAGGCGTAGTCACTATCATCATCTGTCGGTGTTTTAATGGACTCTTGATCAGAATCGTGATGACTGTGCGGGCGTTGTCCCGATATACAATCCTCTGGTCCTTGCACTGGTTCCCCAGCCTCTATTTTGGCCAACCCCATAGGTTCACGCCATGCCGTCGGCCAGTCATTCATGATAGTGTCCAACTCCACTGTCGTTACCTTATATGATGTCAGCAACCATTGCTTATCTAGGTCGCGGCGGGCTTGGACATAAATGGAATGCGGTTGAATTGCAAACACCATGACTGGCTTAAACTATGTTGTGGTTTCTTCAGACAAACGGAGCACCCTTGTCGTAGCTGCACAGAGCATATGCCAGTATAACCAGAACAACAATGTACATTCCTTATTTCGTTCTTGTTCATGGACAAACCACAGATTTTGATACCACGCTCCATGACGCTCATTCACGTTGTCAACCTCCATACCCTGGTACATGTTGGGCTCCTTCCAAGCCACAAATGCGATCAATAACAATAGCCATCTATATGTGAATGCACCCTTAACAACTTGGACCGCCGCGACATCTTCTGCCAACTGATTGAGCATGAACAACGACCAGTTCATCTGCACCCCAGCTGCACACTGTTAAGCACACGCCACAATGCCTGAATTACACTGATTGGACCTACCTCCCTATATCACTTTGCTCAAAAGTATCTTGGTTCCAGTGACAACTACTTAGTCATTGATGTTGCTGGTGTGGTAACCCCAGCCATCCTTCTCCAAATCATATCATTTGACCAACTACGCGACTATCTTTTTGTCATTTTCCTTTCCTCCAAAATATTGCGATGGGTCGACCCCATCCTTGGGAAACTTGCTAATATCTGCGATCAAGTGCAATATGATGGGAATTTTTTCATCCAGCCACAACGTACCGCCATGAAAGTAGGCCAGCAGCTGCTTCATGCATGCATTGACCTCCGACAGTCATCCAAAATGGGGCATATTGATAAGGCCTAGCAGGCCTGCTTGTTTCAAACCGTGCACCCAATCACGCGGAACCGACGTACCACTCAATTGTGATCCTAGCTCATATGGATGCGACGTAATCTCCTTGTACGCCACCATATCATGGTCGTCGTATCTCAGACGCATCAATGCAGGTCCAATGTCAACAGAGCACTCTGTTCCTTCCGGTAGTGTAGTTAGCCGTAATGGGTACTTATGATTCCTTTGCACCTTTCGGGAAGAGGCCACAGGTATCCTAAGTCAACTTTGGTGAACATACCCTGGGATATCAATGGTCAAGAGTACTTCCCGGGCGGTGGAATCATCAAACCGATGGCTGGATGGCCCTACTTCACCTTGAGCTTCGCCCGCCACAACAATGGAGGACAGAAGTTGACGCTCGCTTTGTGGAGATTCAAACAATTGACCTCCCCCGACACTTCTTAGCAATTACCGACTCTCTGACGGGCATGTTTGCAATCTCAGCCTCAACATCGACATCTTTGGTAGACTCAACTTCTTCTTCAATGGAAATCCCGGTGAAAGGAGACGCAACCTCACTGCTAATCTCAACTGTTTCTAGCTCTCGTGGCATAGCTTACCCAGATTCACAACTGATGGCTTTACTGACGCAATTGATAGACCCACTCAACACTCAGCACTTGGCAAGTTTGAGTAAACCTTGCCCAACTCAGAACTATATGCACCAAGCAACAACAATACTCTCCAGGTCTGCACAGGGACTTAGCAGCTGAATTGTCGGTGCCTTCCGACCAACTTCTACTCATTTTTATAGCGTCCAACTGAATCCTCTATAATCATCACTAAATCATGGATTAACTCCACCGAAATCCCGTATTAATGATGCAAATCTGCTGTCGATCTTGTCAGTCGATCGACCGGATCTGCCATTAATGCCCATCATTTTAACACGCGTTGTTAATTAACTATTTTAAATTTTGGCATTTATTGCTGATTGGACCTGGTCTCAACCCTACCACTGGTTGCAGACTACTTCTAACTTGTGGCACAAGCCTCCCTGCTTCCACATTCTGTTCTTATTGGCGTGTCATCCTGCCACCAATCAACCTACACATGCATTTTTTTTTCTCGATGCGACTCAGGCATCGCGTTGTTCCAAGCCCGACCGATAGGGCTTCAACCAGCTACCGTTAATCAACTTGGGGAGCATAGCTCCATCCAACTACTGCAACTATACCACTTCTCCTGAAGTTATGCTAATAATGCGATACGGACCAAGCCAATGCATCTGCAATTTTCCTGGATGTTTTATAAACTTGCTGTCATACAACAGCACCAAGTTGCCCTGTTGAAACTATTTGTTTTTTATGTGGAAATCATGGCAATCCTTTTAGCCATCTTTATCTACACCCTAGTGGAAACCTACGATAAAGCGATCTTCCTCTAGTTGGACTAACTGCGCTAGTCATTCTTCCAATGCTACCGCAACATCCATTCCTATCATTACTACTACGCGCGGACTTGGAACGATGTACTCCATTGGCATAATTGCTTCCTGTCCATACACCAACTTAAATGGTGTCTGTCCCATCAACGTTTTACATGTGGTGTGATACGCTCACAACACTGATGGTATTTTGAGATCCCAGTCATCACGGTTCGCATTGCACACCTTTGTCAGCGCATGCTCTAAGATCTTATTGAAAGCTTCCACCGTGCCATTTTCCTATAGATGATATGGCGTACTCTTCTTATGTTCTATATGCAGCTCCTCTGTCAATGCACTGATGCTGTGATTGATAAAGTGGCTTCCTTGATTACTTAACAATATCTTGGGGCAGCCGAAACGAGTGATAATCTTATCAAACAAGAACTATGCGGCCTTGGCCACAGAAAAATCAACAACTGGTGCCACTTTCGCCCACCTGGTCGAATAATCTATCACAGTGATGATGTATCTGGCACCAATGTGCTTACATAGTGGATTGATTGATCCCACAAAATATACTGCCCATTTTTCAAACAGCTGCAGTCTTAACTGAGGCATCAATGACATTTCATCCCTCCTGGATGGCTTCCTAGTTATTTGACAGACATCGCAGGAGCACGCATAGTCTGTCACATCATTATGTAGTGTGGACCACCAGAGCCCCGCACGAAGCACCTTTCTGATAGTTTCCTGACCTCCATAGTGTCCTCCAACCACTCCTCCATGTGCTTCTACCAGTATCTGTGCTTTCTCATGTGGCAAGACACACTGTCGTAATATCTTGTCGGCACCCATCTTGTATAAATCTACTATGAGGAGCTGGAAGTCGGCAGCTTTAACCACCAATTGCTTTTTCTGACTAGTGGTGAGCTCTTCTGGTGCGGAACATGTTGCCAGAAAATGAATGATTTCTTCGAAATAGCCATTGGCTACTTCAACCCTAAATAGTTGTGCATCCGACAACCTGTCTTCAATGTTAGTTGGCTACTCTCCTGTTTCAATCCATGAGAGATGATCAGGGATGGAATTCAACCGCCTTGGCTTCAAAATTACTTTAAAATTGAACTCCTAAAAGAGAAGTAACCAGCGGCATATCTTCCCCCAAAACACAGGCTTTTTGACCAAGTACTTCAAGGCAGAGTGGTCTGTGAACATCTTAAAATGTCCACCCAATAAGTAGTGTTGGAACTTCTGTAGCGCATAGACCATTGCCAATCCTTCCCGATCTATAGTGGTGTAGTTCCTTTCTGCGGATGACAGCTTTCGACTAGTGAAGGAAATAGGGTGATCAAGATCGCCCTCTCCTGGTTGCGCTAGAACCACACCAAGTGCAATTGATTATGCATCAACATGGACATGGAATTCCTTACTCTAGTCTAGGAATACTAGTATCGGTACCGAAGCCATCTTAGCCTTGAGGTCCTCAAAACTATCCTGAAATTCAGGGCTCCATTGAAATACAACATCTTTCTTTCATAGATTCTCCATAGCGGTGGTGATCACTGGATATCCCCTGATAAACTTGCAATAATACCTAGTATGCCCCAATGTCACCCTCAATTGCTTAACGATGGTCGGTAGTGTCAAGCTCAAAATGAGCGCAATCTTTGTTGGATCGACTAAGAACCCCTGCTTGCACACAATGTGACCTAGCAATAGCCCAAATGGCGTGCAAAAAATGCACTTCTTCAAATTCAGCGATATCTGGTGCTAGCGACAGCGCTTCAACATCAACCATTGTTGGCAGGAGGTTTGATGGGGAAAGGTCATGGCACCACTGATGCTGCGACACATCAGATGAGGGTGCGAAAGGAATATTTTGTGTTAAAGAATACTGCAGTTGGCGGGTTTTGGGTCACTTGGACCATATATTATGTAATAGTGAGTCAGTTGTACCACAGTATGCGGGTATTTGGGGTTATTTGGTCAATTGTCCATAGTGGCGATTAGGATGTTAGTTGTTAGTGGATAAATATTGTAATGGCAGAAGCCTATAAATAAATGAGAGTTGTAAGTGTTAGGGGGAAGATAGATAGCGAGAGATCAAGATGGAAGATAGGAGAATAGAAGGCGAGAGATAAGAAGATGTATGCTTTTCCTCTGGTATTTTGACCGCAACAATAATATAATGATGTTTTGGTGAAATCTCTGCGCAATGGTGTGATATATAAATGTTGTTTGATGTAATGTCTGCTTACTGTTGCTGGAATGATAAATGATGCGATTAAATGATCTATTTCATGTGGAATACGAATGCTACGATTAGTTAAAATGTTATAATTCCATGTTTTGAGTTCTGTTTAAGTACTGCAATAAGGTTAGTCGACACAGCCACAACTCTCCTCCTCCCTCGACGGAAACATGGTTCCATCTGCTCTTCTTTGACGCCTCGGGTGAGACCTCATCCGCTCTACGGGTGTTGCTGGTTGGGTTCAAAACTTCCTGGGCCGGTGCCCAGGGAGACTGCGGTATGTGTCAACAGTGAGGTGAACCCCTCCGCTCACTGACTCTCAACCAGCAAAGAATACTACTTTGACACCACCAAGTTCGTCAATTACATAAAAGTTAATTGGTAGTAGCACAGCGACATGAGGAAGGAAGCCCAAAATGGAAAGCGATGATGCTAAGTTACTGTTGTTCCGTGGAAGTGCGACAGACAACCCAGAACAGTACTAGTTTTTGTGTGAAGCGGTCTGGACCATGAAACAGATCACCGATGCTGATGCTAACAAAGGACAGTTAGCCATGACTCTGGGAGGTTGTGTATTAGATTATTTCATGAAGTTTTTTCTAGTCCCTATGGGGACCCCAAAGAAGTCCCTGAATGAGATTCGGGATGGGCTGATTGCTGAATTTAGACGGCCTAAGTCAGAGGCTCAATATATTATTGAATTGAAGGAAATTAAGTAGTATCCCAACAAGACAGTATGGGATTTCGACTAGCGATTCAAGACACTGATGGCAAAGTTTAGTTTCGATATGAGTGTCGTGCAACATAAAGAATGGTTCATTACGACACTGCTTTCCCACATTCGGCTATCACTAATGCAGTAGAACATATTGACGCCTAGCGAAGCTCTAGAGATTGCAATGCGATTAGAGGCATCACCGCTTGGAGATAATGCAGCTGGGATGTCGCAGATACAGATGGAGCTCACCAACCTGACTATAAAATTGCAAGATTTGAAGACGAACAAGGAATAGTGGGATCAAGCATGGTGTATGCGATGCTGAGGAGAAGGGCATACAAAGGATAATTGCCCGGATTTCCATAATTATTTGGTGTCAGGTTCACCAAACCCATTGAATGGTGGCAGTATGCCGTGGTGTCGCGTTTGTCACGTGTTTGGGCATAATCACGATAATTTCTTATATATGCTGAAAATGGTCACAACTCTGCAAAATCTTTACTGCACATTCTGCAAGTCGGTGGGTCACGATGACAAGGATTACGATGCATATGGGTTGCTACAGGAGAGGATGTGTGATGCATTATACGTCAAGGATGATCAGCGCACCATGCAATAACCACAACTTCAACCATAGGTAGCCTAGCCGCTACCGTAACCGCAGATACAGTTTGCACCACAGCAACAACACCTGCAGTAGTTCATGCCGCAATACAACCCGATGCAGACGACTTCCCCACAGCCACAATCTGTACAGAAACTGCAGTATGTACCAAAAGGGTAAGGGATTCCACCAGCACCGATGCAGCAACAGTTTAACCAACCTCAGTACCAGCAACAAGGCGGCTACTGGGGAGGATACAGGGGCAGATGCAGTGGTGGATTTGGCCATGGAGGAGGAGGCCAAGAGGTCATGGACCTATACAATGTTACCACTGTGTGGTATGGGGGAATTATCAGCGCGATTGTCCACTGCTACAGAATCAATGTACGTTTTGTTTTGGTAATGATCATATGGTTGAAATTGTCCACAGTTAATTGCACGATGGCAGGTAGGGAACGCTCCACAACTACAGAATTGGGCCCTGCCACAGCAACCAGTATAGAACCCGGTACAACAACCAGTACAGAACTAGCCCCCATGACCACTGTCGAACGCCAATCAAAATATCAATCAACCGGGGAATCTGCAGCAGAACCAGACGCAAGGTGCAAATATTGCGACCATTTCTGCAGAACCATGAGCACAAGATGCTTCAGTGGTTTTTGTCACTCGTGGAGGAAAGACGACTGGGGAAGATGGTTTGCGACCACTGATTCGGTTGGCTGGTCAGAGGACAGTACCCTTCGACATTGATATGGAGTGAGAGACATTCCAAGAGGCACGTCGCACTTTGGAGAAAGACCGCGGTAAGGATGTTGTTTGTGATATGCCGCCTGTCTTTGATACTACATCAGATGTTGATTGACCACCACCACCGGGAACATTGCAAAAGTTCCTTGAAAGTTGTCTATAATTGGCACGAGACCCGAATACCCTAGTTGAGATTGAGGGATGGTTGCAGCAATTTCCAAAATGATGGCAGTAGTCAGCAGTAAAATCCCTACAGTGACGGAAGAATGGCAAGGAGATGCGAATGAATATTCAGATTGGTGACTATGATTTTGACTCTGTGATTCTTGACCTTGGTTCGGATGTTAACATCTTAACCAAGCAGGCATGGCAGAAGATGGGGAGTCCCATATTGAGTTGGGATCCTGTATAGCTCCGGTTGGCTAACCATGCCAAAGTAACACCCATTGGACACCTTCCGCGGCTTACGATTGATATTGAGGGCATGAAGACTTATGCAGAATTTGATGTTATTGAAGTGGTTGAGGGAGGATGCTCTTATCTGGCACTCTTGGGGATTGGATGGGCTAACGATAATGGATTTGTAATCAACTTCAAGATGTGCATGATGACCTTTGAGAATCACGATTTCAGAGTCATAACCCAGTTGGATCCGACTAAAGGATGCCGATTTGTTGAACTTGTAAGAGATGATGATACTGTTGGATGGGACCATGCATTCAACATTTCAGAAGATTATATTCATCCCACTATCCACGGTGAGTTGGAGTGGCACAGCGAGAGCTATGCGTCTTCCGACTCTGATGATGCATTGGAACATTGGCAGAATCGAATGCATGAAGTACCAGTCCGAAATTGTTGCTTAGTTACACAATCGTTATGTCGTGTTGCATCAGAAATGATCACATTTCCTATCTATGAGGGGTTGCCTGGCCTGAACACCTTTTCAGCAGAGTTTGAAGACTGCATCCCAAAACCACACCGATTGTTGGCCTTGGAGGAAGCACTGAAGGCTACTCCAACATGATGGTGGGTGACACATAAGAAGTTCATTAAAGGTTGGTCACAGTGTCGAAGGATGATGATGGTTCAGTTCGACGATACTAAGGTTTACCACACCAGCAAGTATGATGGCTAGAGTGATCCTAGTGATCATGTGATGGAATGCCAATGCTTATGGGTAGCGCGACCCAGAGATGAGTGGATCCATGATTTTTTCCATACTTTGGATGAGATACTGTGCTCATGGTACACTACAGCCAAGTTGTGCCGAGACATTACAACATGGGGGGAGTTGCCGATCTATTTCACTCATACGTTCACTTTTGTGGATGCCAACCCTGATGTCCATAATGCCCTACAGCTCATCCGCGACATGATATTTCAGGTTGTTCCGACGGCCTACCTTGTCGACCCGCACACACACTATCAGATGCAGTCTCTCATGCAGTGCTTCAACGTCAGTGGTGGCTCGGACGATGATGATGATCCCCGAAAGGTTAATATTCTCGAATCTGAAGGAAGTCACGATGTAGTCCTACCTGTTGCACCAAGTAATCCATTCAGTGAATCACTGCAGCTTCGCAAGATTAATATCAGCACCGAGGCCACTCCTAAGTTTTCCAATTATGGGGATTATTGGGACGATGAGATGATGAGTAAGGTTACTGAGCTACTTCATGAGTTTCAAGATGTGTTTCCCACGAAGTTTTCCGAAATGAAGGGAATCCTAGGTAATTTAGGCAAGATGAAGATTCCACTGAAACCAGATGCTAAGCCAGTCAGACAACGACCTTATCGGCTGAATCCGTGACATAAAGAAAAGGTCAAGGTGGAACTTGATTGAATGTTGGATGTCAGTATTATCGAAACTGTGGAAGAGTCTGAATGGATCAGTCTTATGGTGGTGCAGGACAAGAAAACAGGCGAAGTGTGCATTTGCGTCGACTTGCAGAAATTGAATGATGCCTGCTTGCATGACCCTTTTCTGACCCCATTTACTGATGAAGTACTTGAGGGAGTGGGCGGCCAGGAGATGTACTCTTTCATTGATGGATTCTCTGGCTACCATCAGATTCACATTTCTAAGGAAGATCGCCAAAAAATCACTTTTGTTACTGAATGGGGTTGCTTTAGTACACGGTAATTATGTTTGGTTTGAAGAATGCACCTGCGATATTCTCTCGGGTCGTTGTTGTCGCATTCAAAGATTTTATTCAGAACTTTTTGCAGGTATATATGGATGATTGGATCGTTTATGGATTGATTCGTGATCATCTAGCCAATCTGCGGTTAATGCGTGAGCGATGTTGACAGCACCATATATTGTTGAACTTGAAGACATGTATTTTCTGCGCACCGTTTGGGATATTGCTGGGACATATCATGTGTAAGCAAGGATTGTTGGTCGATCCAGCCAAAATTGGGCTCATTTTGGGGTTTCAACCGCCAACCACCATTAAGCAGTTGTGCGCCACCTTGGGTCATATGAGGTATTATCGCAAGTTCATTAGGGGGTATGTTGTGATTACTGCCCCTATGGAAAAGTTGTTGAAGAAGGATGCAACATTCCAGTGGAGCATGGAATGTCAGGATAGTTTTGAATTGCTCAAAATGAAGATGGTGTTGGCCCTGATCTTGGTCTTTCCAGATTGGAGTAAGGAATTCCATGTCGATGTTGATGCTTCATCGATTGCATTAGGGGTTGTGTTGGCTCAACCAGGAGAAGGCGACCTTGATCATCCCATTGCTTTTGCCAGTCAGAAGCTGTCCTCTACAGAACGTAGTTACACTACCATAGAACGCGAAGTTCTGGCCATGGTTTACGCGCTGCAGAAATTCAGGCAATATTTGTTGGGTGGCCACTTTAAAATGTTCACTGATAATTTTGCATTAAAATACTTGGTCAATAAGCCTGTGTTGGGGGGGAATATCTGCCGATGGATACTTTTGTTCCAAGAGTTTGATTTTGAAGTCATTGTGAAACCAAGACGGTTGAATGTTGGACTAGATCATTTGTTATGGATTGATATAGGGGAGGAACCGACTAATGTCGAAGACGGATTGCTGGATGCCCAACTATTTCATGTTGCCGCCACTAATCAATATTTTGATGACATCCTTCAGTTTCTGGTGACTGGCACTATGCCCCCTGACTTTATCACTACTCAGAAGAAGCAATTGGTTGTCAAGGTTGCTGACTTGCAGCTAATCGTGGGAGAGTTGTATAAATTGGGCGCTGATGAGATATTACAAAAATGTGTCTTGCCACATGAGCAAGCGCAGATATTGGCTGAGGCACATGGTGGAGTAGCGGGAGGACATTATAGTGGTCGGGAAACTGCCTAGAAAGTATTGCATGCAGGACTTTGGTGGACCATATTACATAATGATGCGACAGACTATGCGCGGTCTTGTGATGTTTGTCAGTGAACTGGTAAGCTGTCCAGACGTGATGAGATGCCACTGCTACCTCAAGTGACACTGCAACCGTTTGAAAAATGGGCTGTGGATTTCGTAGGACCGATCCATCCACTAGGGAAATGCACATGTTTGTGGTATATTTTCATGGCGACGGAGTACTTGACCCGATGGGATGAAGCAGTACCTGTAGTTGATTGCTCCGCCGCAACGGCTGCTAGATTTTTGTTTGATTACATCATCACTCATTTTGGCTACCCCAAGATATTTCTAAGTGATCAAGGAAACCACTTTTTTAATCGCACTATCAGCGCATTGACGGAGGAATTGTAGATACAGCATAAGAAGAGTACACCCTATCACCCACAAGTGAATGGAACGGTGGAGGCATTTAACAAGGTGTTGGAGCATGCATCGACAAAGGTGTGCAATGCGAACCACGACGACTGGGATTTGAAAGTCCCAGCCGTGTTGTGGGCCTATCGCACCATGTGTAAAAGGTTGACTAATCAGACACCTTTCAAGCTGGTATATGGGAAGGAAGCAATCATGCCAATGGAGTACATTGTTCCAAGTATATGAATTGCAGCTGTTACAAGCATGGATGATGTTGTAGCATTAGATGAATGTCTAGCACAGTTGGTGGAGCTGGAAGAGGATCGATTTATCGTGGGCTTTCACCATGGGGTAGAGAAGGATCACTAGAAGGCATGGCATGGTCACCACATCAAAATTAAGCAGTTTCAGCAAGGTGACTTAGTGTTATTATACGACAGCAAGTTTATGAAACATCCAAGGAAGTTGCAGATGCATTGGCTGGGTCGATATCACATCAATAATATTACTTCAAGAGGAGCGGTTCAGTTGTAGCGGTTGGATGGGGCGATGCTCCCCATGCTGGTAAATGGTCACAGGTTGAAGCCCTATCACTCAGGCTTGGAGTAGTGCGATGTTTGAGTCGTATCGACGAAAAAACAAAAGACAAAAAAAAGTGCGTGTGTTGTAGGTTGCTTGTTGGCAGATGGCAAGCGAACAGAAGATGGTACATGGAAGCAGGGAGGCTTGTACTGCAAGGTTGGAACAGACAGAGACACATGGCAGCGTTGCGACCCGGTCAATTCGGTAATAAATGCCAAAATTTGGACATTTAATTAACAGGCATTGTTTGAATGATTGCCGGCGGATTTGCCTCATTAATACAAGGATTTGGTTGAGTTAATGAATGATTAAGTCATGATTACGATGGATTTGGGTAGATTCTATAAGTATGGCTTAGTGTCGGGCAGAAGACACCGAGGAATTAGCAAGACAGACTGTTGTAGAGCGTTGTAGTAATTCAAGCAAGTTTCTGTTAGGTATATAACGAGGAGTGGTTAGGTATGCTGGGAGAACTGGAGACAGTGGACATTAGCAGTGAAGTGGAGTCTCCATTCATTTAGGTTGCTATAGAACAAGAAGGTGTGTCATCGGACACTATTGGTCTTGGAGTTGAGGTCACCAACATGCCGGTGGTAGCATCAAGTTTTGCTAAGAAGCGCTAAGGGATTCAGCCTTCTGAATCCCCGCAATGTAAGAGATTGCTTCGGTCTGCGGTGGCTGGCGAAGCTCTAGAGCAGGTGGGGCAGTCCAGTCACACCGTTCATCCATCTTCCCAATGGCTGGGATAGTCCGCTAGTAATATTCTTGGTTACATCCCTCTTGTTAAGCCGGATTCCACCCTGCGTAAGATAACCCTGAAACCGAAATTCAATGTGAAGATTCCTACACTCCCGGCAAGATTGGAGTGCTTGGTGGATATTGGACCAGCACTCATGCACTTGCGCTACGAGGACCGTGACATGGTGGCCCACCCAAAAATTTCCTTAGCACCAAATGTTCCTAAGACACGCATTTTACCTGTTCCAGAGATACACGACTAAGCCCGAGGACTACGGCAGGCCAGCCTATTGGGGCTAATCAACATGCCGCATTTTGGACACCTAGTGGAAGTTGGTTCTTGTGTAAAACAACTTTTGTCATGCTTCCACGGAGGTTCATTGTGGTTGTAAAAAGAGGTCCCGGTGACTATTGACCTGATTTCTCACATCACCAGCTTGCCCAAGAATGGTGTTGATCCAGCGCAGTTTCTTCAGGGAAAGGCAAATGAGAGGAAGCGGGAACGTCAGTTGTCATAGAAGTATGACTTGGAATCGGATGGGCATGGGTATCGCATAAATAGCTGTAATAATCAGGCGGTACTCATAGGAATTAAGATCCTATCTTGTAAAGTAATTAGAGGAGGACGCCCTAACCAATGTAATTCGGGCATAGTCGCTTGCACCAAGCAATGTGTGAAAGGAGTCCAGATGAATTGGTCCTTATATATCTTGAATCAACTAATGGAGGATGTCGCAGATGTCCAAGTGGGTCGAGGTGATTTTTCATATAGTTGGTTGTTACTGCTGATTGCTCTAGTTGCATGGAAGGATCCCGACACTTACGAGGGTATGGACTGCCCAACTGCAGCGGAACGATGAGGGGCATGCTATCATAATCTATTGTATGTCCGAGAGCCCGAGCGAACCCGCGAGTGCTAATTGTAGTTTTGGTTGTATTCGGAAATGCCTTGTGACGCAACAACGCAGGTCCCGCGAATATCCGCAGATACTATGGCCTGATTCGCACCTATCATGGCATTTGCAATACGACCAAGTATCATACATATACAAGCTCTCTGGGATGTTGATCAACAATGGTTGTACACCAGGTATAAAGTGACAGCGGCAAATTTGGAGGCTATTGTGAATGAGTGGCCGGAGGCTTGGCGACAACCCATGAGTTCAGTAAAAATTGATGCTGGGGGTCCACCGATGGGTCCTGTGGATCAAATATTAGCGCAGGATCAGCAGAGTCATCATAGTTCCGATCATGAGTCAATCAGAACACCAACTACGGATCATAGCAACCACGCTCCTGAGGAAAACTGGTCAAAATGGCACCACGAGCATGCGACGATCAGTGGGATGTCTTTACCAGCGGAGGTGTAGCTGGGCTGGTTAATCAAAGCCATTAACCATGCCTCCACTATGGCTGCCGACAAGATGTCCATCAAAGTTGAGGAGGGATTCTCTATGCTTGCTGCTCATATGGATTCTTTGTGTAATGCAGTGTTACATCAGGAACTTGGAAATGTACCCATGCAGGAGACAGTCACAATCCGCACCACGCCTCGGGTAAAGAATATCAACATTCCCCCAACTGCAGTTGCGACCGACAACGAGGCTTTGCAAAATGTGTTGCAGACGGTTACCTAGATTACTGTCAATGGTAATGAACTGCTGGCAATGTCGTTGGCAGAAATACAGAAGGTCGCCTCCCACAAAATAGCGGATAGAATACATGAAATCAGCAAGAGCTTTCAGCATTTGCAGAAAAGGGAGGCAGCTGCAACCACCACAATTGATAAGCTTACAAGCAAGGCTGCTACAACATGGATAGCAGTGGATGAACTTGAAGCCAATTTTAAGAAGGAGCGGGCCGAGAAGGGTCACGCCATTGAAGTACTTAAGAAGGAACAAGACTTCCTTATTGTGGAAAAGGCTCGAATGTGCGACGACAGCGTTCGGGTTGACCGGGTGATCATAGAGGCTTATCAACATGTCCCGGAGGCCACTGAAGAGGTAGACGTGCTCCAGTAAGTGCAGCAGCTGGGGGATGCTATTCTTCAGTTGCGACAGGAGAATGACCTGTTGAATGCTTAGTTGACACTGGGTACCCCTCAGGCCGAGGTGGATGAACGAAGAAGGGAACTTGAGTAAGTTGCCACCCAAATGGAGGAGCTGGAGACACAGGAAACCAGGCTCACTACCGAAACAGTATAGTTTTGGGGCCGCATCGTTCACAATGAGCAAGTTGAACAACTCACTAAAATACGGCGTGAAGCGAAGGGCCAGGTGGCCACATTAAAGTCTGTGATGGGAACCTTGCCACCAATGGAGCAAGTTTCTAAGTCGCGCAATCTGAAGGACTTGCAACAAGGGGTTACCAAGGCAGATGAATGCCAGAAGATACGGGTATCCCAGTTGGAATATTTCCAGGACACTGGCGGGAAACTGATGCTACAGGCCAGTGAAACACTCCAGGTAGTACAAAAGTATCGACAACAGGTCATGGACAAGCTTGTTGATCACCCATCAGCCGATGATGTGATCAACAGCTAGGTAGTAGCTACGGATTCTCATGAGATGGTGTGGAATGTCGAACAGCCATATGCAGACTTGAAGGTGAGGACCGCGACATGCGCTATATCTAGCAGTTGACGTGGCTCGATGGCAAGCCACAAGATTGTGTTGGGGTCCTTTTGGTAGGCGGTTTGATGGGGAAAGGTTGCGGCACTGCCGATGCTGCGACACATCGGATGAGGGTGCAAAAGGAGTATTTTTTGTTAAAGAATACCGCAGTTGGCGGGTTTTGGGTCACTTGGACCATATATTATGTAATAGTGAGTCAGTTCTACCACGGTATGTAGGTCTTTGGGTTTATTGGGTCAATTGTCCATAGCGTCGGTTAGGAAGTTAGTTGTAAGTGGACAAATATTGTAATGGAAGAAGCCTATAAATAGATGAGAGTTGTAAGTGTTAGGGGGAAGATAGATAGCGAGAGATCAATATAGAAGACAGGAGAATAGCAGGCGAGAGATAAGAAGATGTATGTTTTTCCTCTGGTATTTTGACCACAACAGTAATATAATGATGTTTTTGTGCAATCTCTGTGCAATGGTGTTATATATAAATGTTGTTTGATGTAATGTATTCTTATTGTTGCTAGAATGATAAATGATGCGATTAAATTATCTATTTCATGTGGAATATGAATGGTGTGATTAGTTAAAATGTTATAATTCCATGTTTTGAGTTCTGTTTAAGTATTGCAATAGGGTTAGTCTGCACAGCCACAACTCTCCTCCTCCCTTGGTGGAAACATGGTTTCATCTGCTCTTCCTGGATGCCTCGAGTGAGACCTCATCCACTCTGTGGGTGTTGCTCGGTGGGCTCAAACTTGCTTGGGTCGGTGCGCAGGGATACTGCAGTATGTGTCAACAGTGAGGCGAACCCTTGTCGACTAAGGTCGCATTGGTCAACAACCACAAATTGTCCAGATGATCGTAGATCAAACTATAGACTGTCCAATCATCCATGTATACCTGTAAGAAATTCTAGATGAAATCCTTGAATGCAGCAACAACAACCCACAAAAATATCGAAGGCACATTCTTCAACCCAAACAACATTACAGTGTACTTAAAAGATCCCCATTTTTTGATAGGCTGTTTGGTAAGGAAGAATCGCAGCATCGTCGATTCTGCGACATGTCAGACGCAGTCGCAGAAGGAAGAAGGCTCTATGATTTTATGTATTTTTTTTAGTCATTTGTACTGCAATAGGCAGGTGTTTGGGTCATTAGACCATATGAAATGTAATTTCGAGTTAAGTATACGCAGAATATGGATTTTTGGGTCACTTGGACCGTGTCAGTTAGATTTTGGGTCATTTGTCCATGATTCAGTTAGGAAGTTGTTAGTAAGTGGACAAAGATTGTAAAGGCGAAGCCTATATATAGATAGAAAGTTGTAGGTTGAAAGAGAGAGAGAAGAGAGAGAAGGGAGATAGATCAAGAAAAGAAATATCAAGTAGAGAGATTTTGGTATGTTTCGATGCGGGTGTTCTGAGAATAAGGGATATTGCCGAAGCCTGCGATCTGCAGGGGCATTGTAATAGGTTTTTGCAGTAATAATATGATGTGATGAAATTGTTCCTGTGCAATCCTGATGTGTCTTCTGTCTTTTGATGGTAATGCAATATTTCTTTGATGCAATAGTCACTTTACTGTTATAATCTGCTGTAAGGATGAATGTTTCCATTAAATAATGCTATGAGTACAATAATGTTGAAGTGAATGCATATATTTATCGATTGAATGTTGCAATAAGATTAACTCGTTGATGCTGCAACATCCTCCTTCATTTGGTGGAAACATGGTTCCGTCCATTCTCCCTTGATCATGTCGGGTGAGACCTCATCTTCTCTGCAGGTGTTGCTGGGAAGGGTAAAATATTTCTGGGTTGGTGCTCACGGAGATCGCGATGGGTTGTTGTCGACAATGATGGGAACCCCTATTGATTGGGTTTGAGTAAACAAATGCTTCCATTGTCGGGACCATGTGCGAAGTGAAAGGAGGATATGTTGTGGCACCCAACAAAACCAGAGTTCCAAGAATGTTTTGATCAAAAGTTGCATGAATTCACTGAAGAAGAAAGCTGAAATACTTGACTGATAGTAGGTCAGTGGGTAGATAGATATATCCACGACGGTACACATGAATGGTTCTTCTGTGAGTTCCCAGTCCTATGTTTCGAATGGTTGGATAAGTTGACCTTTCAGAAGAGGAACTTCCAAGGTGGCAAACCGATGACTTGGACCCTCGCGTTGATTCAAGAGCTACAGGAAGTTGATAATAAAGCGTCGTGGGCTGTCGAAGTGTGTTTCAATAGCATCCTAGAGCGCTATATCACAGAGTTCATGGTTGATAGTCAAAAATCCTATAGCAAAGTCGAAAAATAATTTTTTCGCAAACCCTGGGGCAGGTTTCTGCTATTGCTTCAACTATCGATTAAGATGTTTATGTGTGAAAAGGGTATATTGAAGATGCATATTGACCAGTATACATCGTGGTGGGAGGAATCCATGGGTACCGTGGCAGTTGGGGGGCGGTACATTGAATGATAAGAGGTAGATGGGTGCAGGTCATGATGAGACTGTGAGTGAATCCGTGGACAAAAGTGATCTTATGAGGGGATGAGCGAGGTTCCGACAGGAAAAGAGTCAGAGGACGGGAGAAGGTCTTGTTGCGGTCGAACCACAAGGACATGAAGGAATACCACACAGGACGAAGCGACCTCACAACCCTGAAAAAAACAACTAGTCTATGCCCGGGATAAAGGCAGGACCAAACCCTAGTACCAACGTACCCACACCTCCACTCACTATCTCTCAGATAGCAAAAAATACCACTTTGACACCACCAAGTTCATCAATACTGCAAAAGTTAATCGGTAGTAGTATAGTGAAAGGAAGAAGGAATCCCATAATGGTGGACGATGATGCTAAGCTACCGTTGTTCCACAGGAGTGGGATGGACAACCTAGAACAATATTGGTTTTTGTGTGAAGCAGTCTGGACTGTAAAAGAGATCACTGATGATGCCGCTAAGATAGGACAGTTAGCAACAACCCTGCGAGGTCGTGCATTAGATTGGTTTATGAAGTTTGTTCTAGTTCCTACAAGAGCCCCAGAGAAGTCACTAGATGATATTCGGGATGGGATGATTGCAGAATTCAGAAAGCCCAATTCCGAGGCTCAATATATTACAGAATTGAAATAAATTAAGCAATATCCCAATGAGACGGTGTGGGATTTCGACCAGTGATTCAAGACGCTGATCGAAAGGGTAAGTTTTGATATGAGCATCGTCCAACATAAAGAGTAGTTCATTGCGGCACTGCTACCACATATTCAGCTACCATTGATGCAACAAAACATCTTGAGGCCCATTGAAGCTCTGGCAATTGCAATGTGATTGGAGGCATCACCGATTGGAGAAAATGCAGTCGGGATTTCGCAGATACAAACACAACTTGCTAACTTGACTATACATCTACAAGATTTGAAGAAGGGGAAGGAGTAGCATGAAGAATTATGGTGTACGCGATGTCAAGGAGAAGGGAATATGGAGGACAATTGCCAGGATTTCCACAATTATTTGGTTTTAGGAGCACCAAGTCCATTGAATGGTGGTAGCATACCGTGGGGTTGCGTCTTCCATGTATACAGGTAGAGCCATGACAATTTCCCATATATGAAAAAAATGGTCACAAACCCGAGGAATCTTTATTTTATGTTTTGCAAATTAGTTAGTCACGATGATAAGGATTGTCGTGCATATGGGTTGCTACAAGAGAGAATGTATGATGCGTTCTATTTAAAGGACGACCAACATGCCGTACAATAGACGCAAACATAGCCACAGGTATCCCAACCGCTAACTCAACCACAGATTCTATTTGTATCACAACAATAGAAACTGTCGTAGTTCATGCTGCAATATGCTCCGATGTCGATGGCTCCACAACATCCACAATATGTACAACAACCAAAGTATGTATAGCAAGGGCAAGGAATGCAACCAGAACGAAGGCAACAACAGTTCAACCAACCATAATACCAACAGCAGGGAGGATTTTGGGGAGGATACTGAGGAGGACGTGGGGGAGGATTTGGTCATGGAGGACGACGAGGTGGTTGCGGACCTATTCAATGCTATCACTGTGTGGTATAGGGACACTACCAGCGAGACTGTCCACTGCTGCAGAACCAATGTATGTTCTGTTTTGTTAATGACCACACAGTTGAGAATTTTCCACAATTGATTGCGCGATGGCAAGCAAGAAATACTCCTTCGTTGCAGAACCAACCCCAGGCACAACAGCCTATCCAGAAGCAAGTGCAGCAACCAGTGCAGAACCAGAATATGCGGCCTAATCAGAATCAGAACGTGAACCCACCCGGGAATCCACCGCTGAACCAGACCCAAGGTTTGAATATCGCGACAATTTCTGCAGAGCCAAGACTGCAAGATCCCTCCATTGCTGTGGTCACTCGCGGAGGAAAGACAACTCACTGATCCAGTTAGCTAGACAAAAGAAGGTATCATTTGACATTAATGCAGAGTGGGAAGCATTTCTTCAAGCTCATCATGCACTAGAAAACGAGCACGGTAAAGATGTTGTGTATGACATGCCCTCTATTTTTTATACTACTTCGGAGGCTGGCCTGTCGCGGCGGTCAAACACACTTCAAGAATTTTTGGAAAATTGTTTATCCCTAGAAAGAGATCCCGATGATGTTGCTGCGATTGAAGCTTTGTTGCGATCACTGGCCTAAGATCGACAAGAGCTCGCAGTTAATTCCCTGCAATGACGGAAGACAGGTTAGGAGATGCAAATGAATATTCAAATTGGCACCTACGATGTTGATTCAGTTATTCTGGATATTGGTTTGGATGTCAACATCTTGACCAAATAGGCTTGGCAGAAGAGGGGGGGTACCCCATTGAGCTGGTCTCCTGTACAAATCCGGTTAGCTAATCACGCTAAGGTGACACCGATTGGGAAAATTCCACAAATGGTGGTGGACATTGAGGTAATGAAAACATATGCCGACTTTGATTTAATAGAAGTAGTCGAGGGAGGAAGCTCTTATCCAGCACTACTGGGGATCGGATGGGTTAATGATAGTGGATCTGTAATCAACTACAAGCAATGGATGATGAATTTTGAAAATCGTGATCTCAGAGTTATCGCCCCGTTGGATCCGGCTGAAGGATGCCGCTACATAGAGCCAGTGAAGGATGGCGATCCCAGCGGATGGGACCATGCATTCAATATATCTGAAGATTATATCCATCCGACTGCCCATGGTGAGATGGGATGGTGCAGTGATAGCTTTGTGTCTTTCGACTCTGATAATGCGCTAGAATCTTGGCAGAACTGCTGCACAAAGTGTTGCTTTGTAAGTGTGGGTTGATCACACAGTCATTATGCTATGTCACAACAGAAACGGTTACCCTCCCAATATATGAAGGACTTCCTGTCTTATCTAACTTTCTAACAGAATTCAAGGAATGAGTTTCCAAACCACAGCGATTGCTGGCATTGAACAAAGCACTGAAGGCTACTCCAGCACGTTGGTGGGAAACACACAAAGCATCAATTGATGGATGGCTCAAATGAGGAATATTGATGATGGTACGCTTTGGTGATACCGAGGCTTACCACATTGGGAAGTACGATGGTCAGAACGATCCTAGTGGCCACTTGATGGAGTGTCAGTGGTTATGGGTATCGCAAACAAGAGATGAATGGGTCCATGCTTTTATCCATACGTTGGATGAGATGCCTCGCTCATGGTATACTACAACTGAGTTGTGAGGAGAAATTTCTACTTGGCTAGAGCTCACAGTTTGTTTTACCCATACATTCAATTTTGCAGACGACAATCCAAAGGTCAATAATGCATTACAGCTCATCTGTGATGTAATTCTATAGTTTGTCTCGGTGGCGTATCCTGCGGATCCGCATACGCACTGCCAAATGTAGTCTCTCATGGAATGCTTCAATATCAGTGGTTGTTCAGAAGATGGTGATGATCTGCGGAATGTGAATATCTCGGAATCAGAAGGAATTCGTGCTATGGTACCACTTGATGTGCCAAGCGATCTGATCAGTCAGACGTTGAAGATCCGCAATATTAACATTGGGGAAGAGGACAATCTAAAGTTTGCAAATGTCAGCGATTACTGGGATGATGAGTGTTGAAAGTATCAATTAACTGAGAGGGGAGGGGGTGAATCAGTTAATTAATAAGCTTAAACAATTTTTAAAAATCTTTTCCTTGATATTGTATAACAGTCAGGGTGTTGTCAGAACATTTACATTCATTCCTTTAATAGTAGAAAGTTCATTGCAGTAGATTTAATGTATAGGCACAGTATAATCATTCAATCACACAAATATACACATAGAAAATATTTTTCATGAGGAAACCCATAAAGGGAAAAAACCTCTTCTTCTTAGGATGTCAGGAAAGCTTCAACTTCTGTACATCATTTTTATCTTTGAGCTTCTACTCAAATGAGGCTACAACCTTCGAATTACAAGCACCCACTTGTAAAAGAGCACCAACTCTTCTTCTTCAGCACCCACTGAAATATGAGGACAACAATCCTCCCTAGCACCTCCCTTCCACCCTGTCAAGAATTTTTCAGTCGATTATGTCACACTGGTTCAGATAAATCAATATATACTCTTTTCATTTTTTTTTTGTTTTGTGCTGCTACAGCTTGGGTTTCTGAGCATTCTATTTTTCATTAAATCGAGCCACATTTTTCTTCTGAATTGTTAAGAATTTTCCAATCAATTATATCACACTGATTCAAATATATCAATACATAGCCTTTTCATTTTTGTTCTGTGCTGTTATAGCTTGAGTTTATGGGCATTTTGTTTTGCATTAAATCGAGCCATACATTTATGTTCTGAAATGTTTTCTTCAAATCACAGCTTCATCAGCAACCACTCCTCTTCATCCTCTCAAATCTCACATTAATTTTGTTCTTATCAATTGTTTTTTATAGATGCTGAAGTTATATGCCTCGGTTTCTTTAACTTCTAGATATACCAATTCTAAAACTGAAACTATCTCTTTAACCTCCAGAATTTACATGCTGTAACTGACATTTTAACTATCTCTTTGAATTCCAGAGTTTACACGCTGTAACTAACTAATTAAAAAAATAAATGTTTGTGAGTCGTATCTTGTTTGAGTCACGACTGTTTGAGCCATAGCTATTTCAACCAATTACTAATTTGTAAAACCGATCGCAACAGTAAATATGAGAATTACATGTTCAGAGAACCACTTGTATAGCTCAAACCGTAGCTTTGTTTGGTGATTTCCTTAATATTTAAGTAAATGAGGCTGTTTCACACAAAACCCATGTCCCATATTTTTGAGATTCGTCTCCAGCTACCCGCAGATCAAGACGTGAAGCACTATGTTCTTATCTGGGTCATGGCCATCTGAGTCTCAGCCGTTTGAGTCATAGCTGTCTAAGTCGCAACCGTCTAAGTCATAGATTGTCTAAGTCACAGTTGTCTGAGTTATAGCTTGTCTAAGTCGTAGCTGTCTGAGTTGTAGCTGTTTAAGTCATAGCTTGTCTAACAACATTCTTTTCTTGTATTTAAAAAATCAGTCCCTGCTTTCCAACCATCAATGACAACTGAATCAAAGTGCCAACAATGAGCTGATAAGCAAGGTCACTCATTTGCTCCATGATTTTCAGGATGTATTCGCCATAAAGTTTTCTGACATGAAGGGGATTCTAGGCGACTTAGGGGAGATGAAGATTCCATTAGAACCAAATGCTAAGCCAATCCAGTAGTGACCCTATCGATTGAATCCGCGACATAAGGAGAAGGTAAAGGTAGAATTGGATCACATGTTGGACGCCGGTATCATTGAACCCATCAAGGAGTCAGAATGGATTAGTCCTATGGTGGTATAAGATAAGAAGACTAGTAAGGTGCGCATTTGTGTCGACCTCAAGAAGCTAAATGATGCATGTTTGCACGATCCGTTCCCAACCCCATTTACTGACGAAGTGCTCAAAGGTGTGGGTGGCCAGGAGATTTACTCTTGCACATATGGGTTCTCTAGCTACCATCAGATATGCATTGCAAAAGAATATCACCATAAGACAACTTTTGTTATTGAATGGGGCTACTTTCAGTACGCCATGATGTCGTTCGGCTTGAAGAATGCACCTACGATATTTTTGCACGTTGTCGTTGCTGCATTCAAAGATTTCATTCAGAAGTTTTTGCAGGTATACATGGACGATTGGAAGGTATATGGTTTGGTCCGCAATCATCTGGAGAATCTGCGATTGATGTTGGAGCGATGTCGGCAGCACTAGATCATCTCTCCCGGATCATCTCTCCTAGATTGAAATAAGGGAGGACCCAACTAACATTGAAGATGGGTTGCATGATGCACAATTATTTAAAGTTGGAATCGCTGATGGATATTTTGAAGAAATCATAAGTTTCTAGTGACAGGTACCACACCAGAAGAATTCACCACTAGTAAGAAGAAGCAGTTTGTAGTCAAGGCTATGGACTTTCAGCTAATCGTAGGAGCACTATGCAAGATGGGTGCTAATGAGATATTGTGATTGTGTGTTTTTCCACATGAGCAAGAGCAGATCCTCTTCGAAGCACATGCAGGAGTGGTTGGAGGGCACTATGGTGGCCATCCGATGGCAAAGAAGGTAATTCGAGCGGGCTCTAGTGGCCTACGCTGCACAGTGATGCGACAGATTATGCACAGTCCTGCGACGTTTGTCAGAGAACTGGGAAGCCATCCAGACGGGATGAGATGCCATTGATGCCTCAGTTGACATTACATCCATTCGACAAATGGGAAGTAGACTTTATAGGACCTATCCATCCCCCAGGTAAACACACTGGTGCTAGGTATATCATCACGACGACAGATTACTTGACACGATGGGAAGAAGCTGCACCAGTCATTGATTGTTCCACGTCCACAACAGCACGGTTTTTCTTTGACCATATTGTCACTCGATTTGGCTTCCCCAAGATATTATTGAGCCATCAAAGAAGCCACTTTTGCAATCGCACCATCAGTGCATTAACGGAGGAATTGCAGATACAGCATAAGAAGAGTACACCCTATCATCTGTAGGCGAATGGCACGGTGGAGGATTTCAATAAGATATTGGAGCATGCATTGACAAAGGTGTGTAATGTGAACCATGATGAATGGGATCTAAAAATCTCAACAGTATTGTGAGCTTATCGCACCACATGTAAATAGCTGACAGGGCATTAACCATTGAAGCAATTGTATGGGAAAGAGGCGGCTATGCCTATGGAGTATATCATTCTGAGTCTGTGCATAGCGGCAACAACTAGCATGGTTGATATAGCAGCATCAGAGGAACATCTTTCACATTTAATACAGCTGGAGGAAGATCGCTTCATCGTTGGTTTCCACCAGGGTGTGGAGAAAGATCGCTAGAAGGCTTGGCATGATCAGCACATCAAGAATAAACAATTTCAACAGGGTGATTTGGTGTTGTTGTATGACAACATGTTTATGAAACATCCAGGAAAATTGCAGATGCATTGGCTTGGTCTGTATAACATTAGTAGTATTACTTCAGGAGGAGCGGTATAGTTGAAATAGTTGGATGGGGCGATGCTCCCCAAGGTGATTAATGGTAGTAGGTTGAAGCCCTATCAGTCACGCTTGGAACAACGCGATTCCTGAGTCGCATCGGGAAAAAAAAAGAAAAAAAAGTGTAGGTTGATTGGTGGCAGGATGGTGCACCAACAAGGATGGAATGCGGAACCAAGGAGGCTTCTGCCGCAAGTTTGGAACAGTCTATGACAAGTGGCAGTGTTTGCAATTGTGTCACATCTGAAATCATTATGCAGATGGGACTTTTTCATTTTGGGAAGATATGATTATTAGTCGAATCAGGTCATGTAAGAAGAACGTACATTTGGAATAAGGAATACACTGAGGCAGCATGGCCAACGACACGTAAGCATGGCCGAACAACAGCTTCACACATTTTTGCACAAAGGGCGACAGGCGGGGGTATGATCGCTCCACCCACCTTCGATGTCCGAGTAGTGGAATCGTATGATTACCCTGGAGCGTGAGCAGGTAGTGCACAAGATTTCTGAGGCTGATGAATGGTTGAATGCGATGTATAAATAGAGGACCCAAGGATAGTAGGAGCACATAAGTCTTTTCAGTTAAGAGTGGTTATTTCACGAAACGCTCGGGCATCTAGCTAACTTAGGAATTCCGAGGTTGTGGAACTGATCCATTTTATTTCCTGTGGGAGCTCACCAGGTGCGCTAAGGGCCCGAACCACAAGTCTACATGAGCGATTAGAACAACCTGTGGCTCGGACACTCAGTGGTTATAAGCATGAGGTCTTGTTCGAGATGTCTAGGTAGTTGGTGATGGTTTGAAGTATCGTGGTCCAATGCGACCACACAAAAGGGGGGGTCTTCGACCTCGGGTCCCTGTAACGTATGCTTACTAGTGTGAAATAGATGTTCCAAAACCACTGGCCTGTTTTACACCTTGGCGTTGCTTGCAAAATTCCTATCTGTCTACAATCGGTCTCTCGAGACTGGAGGATGAGTTTGCAAGGTCTGTGATAGTAAGTTGGTAAGAGTCCACTTTATGGCAAGAAGTACATGACAGCGAGCAGATGATCAGTGTAGCAGAAGGAGTAGGACAACACCACACGATCCAGACAGCAAGAACATTTGCAGAACTATAGTTTATCCCTAGTAGAACGAAGACCATAGAATACATCATATCCAGTGTCACGTACCCACCCTTGGACCCAATGTAAGGAAGGGAACATGCTACCAACCTATGGGGCTTTTCATAAAACTCATCCCATTCATTAGATGCATATAGTTAAAAACAAAAGTGTGCATATATAAATCAAACAAATATGCACAGTGGAAATAAATTCATCCACACACATATTTTCATATGCACTCAATATATCAATAACAGTCATCAATTAATTAAAACATTGCAGAAGTAAATACATAGACATAAAAACACTTATCTTGATTTTGCAACTACCCCAAGAAACTAGCTATGTCGCTACAACATTCCACCTAACCATAAGCTCTTTGACAGCTTATACCGAGTCCGTCGGAAGGCCACCCCCGAGCTGGGCATGATTCTCACAAGGAAAGGGAACATTCCAGCTTGTTCACTGCCAATTACTCATTTCATCTCAACCAAGCCAGTCCACAGCTGGGTTTATCAGGGTACATTTGAACCCTGGATGCTTGCACTCAAGCTCAAGACAAAGCAATAGATACCCATAAACCATACCCCAACATACTCTTTTCTCACATAGCAAGCACAACATTGGGCATAGATACACATTCTAAACAATGGGATTCACAAATAAGATGGCCATGGGTTTTCCAAAAAATGTTCCCAACCCAAAACAGGTTGTGGGATGGGGAAAACAACCCCAGGGAGAAAAAACGATTTCTTCCCCAAATATCTCATCCTTCAATAGCCCAAAACGGTCTCTATTGATCCCCCATTCGATTTCCCCTTCTTCCCCACTGGTATGCAACACAAAAATGCCCTTCTCCCAGCTGAGGATCAAGGAAAACCATAGAAAACATGGCTGGAAAATGCCCAGGTAGCTCCCAACTCGTGAGGGAGAGGAACTGATGGTTGCCTAATGGCTTGGGGAGCAATTCATGGCTCTTTTTCTTGCCTAAGAAGACAACACGATTTTCCATGAAGGGTGGCTTGCCCATACCTGAATTTGGATAGCCATACCTCTCCATTCCCAAGGCATTAACTACCTCAACCAACTCTTGGGAGAAATCAATGGTTGGATACAAAAGTCAACATGGGTAGTTGAGGGTTTGATGGGTTATCTCATTGGCACTTGGCTTGAACTAATTGGCTCAAGGGTTTGAATGTTTTCCCTCCCAATTCCTTGTGAAATCATGCCCCCATATCTTTGTTGCATTGTATAGCTAGTTGTGGGTATTTTGATTAAAATGCATTTTACATGATGTTGAAGTTTCAATGTGCCTCGCTAGCACGCAAACCAAATGCATCAATAAATCGATGGTGGGGCCTTGGCCTTGAGCTCCTCACCATGATTTCATAACAATATTACATCATTTAAAATGTTAAAGTGATAGGGTCTAGATGGGAACGTGACATTCCCCTCCCCTTGGAATAACACCGTCCTCGGTGTTCGAACACTTAGGAATAAATACCCACTTTACATATGCCTCAAAATTCACAATTGGGGGCAGGTCTCTGCTGCGTTTCATCTCTTTACTTTGAACTTTCAAGATCAAGTCCTTTGGCTTCTTCAAGCTTCTCCTGCTAGCTTTGGTCTTCCATCTCTACGGGTGGGCATTGCTCCAGAGCAATCCCTTCCCTTTATTCACCTTCCAGTTCATCTACAAGTCTGGAATTTCATGGATGCCATCTTTCTTGCTGTCCTAGTAACTAATTGAGAAATATTTCCAGCCAAAACAAATAGCTTTCAATGTCTCTCTTGTGAGACTCATCATGGCAATTCCTGTTAGGACAAGCATAACACAATATTAAAATTAGTCAATTATTTTCCTAATTGACTTGGAACGTCCATGCTTTACTCATGAGACTTCCACACATTTCATGCTTTCCCACATACACATGAACTCATTCATGTTCATCCTTTCAAAAGAAAATAACTATTTCAGCATTCACAATTCATTTCAAGCAATGAAATGCAATTTGTTTTCATTTATGACATGCACTCAACAATCCTTTGTTTCTAAGATGCATCAGTCAAAAGGAAAGAGAAGAGTAATCGTTTTCCCCCTCTTAGTCTTGTTCCGATTCAGAGCCACACCATCACTGGTGGTTTTATGTTCCTTAGCCTCTTTCACTTCAATGTGAATGCTTGGCGTGCCATTTCTTGTCTATGACACTTAGTGTCTGAGGTCTGTCTAATGCTTTTCAACTAGGGAACCCTTCCCTATTGTTGCTTACAGAACCTTTGGCTGCTAGGACCAACATAGTTCCACTAGCACCATATTTCATTATTGTTCATACTGAGCTCTTTAGGACAGTCACATGTCCACATGAATCTCTAGGATGCATTCCTAATCCTTGCTTCCAGCAATACCTACACTCAAACATTGAATCAATTCACATGTTTAGTTCATTTTCAAAGGGTTTATCTCTAAACAAGAGTTTAGGAAATCATAACCAAATCATATACACACGTATATTCATAAGCAAGAAGTTGCAAGATAACCAAATACTTATCTGTATTGGATGTCTTCGCTTTACTCCACATGATCCTTCTTCTCTTTCCAAGCATTGGATTTCCCGTGGATACAACAATGAATGTTGGGCCAGCACGCAGGCTACTCCACAACCGTTCGAATAGGCAATGTCAAGGCAGTACGGTGACTGGTTTTATCAATTGTTTAAGGGAATGTTTGGCCAGCACGCCGGCTGCTCCACAACATCAAGTGGTTAATGTTCTCACCAACTATTCTTTGAATTTACCAAGAATTTTTTAGTGCCCAACCAGTTACTCTCTGGATTTACCAAGAATTTATAGCTCTAACCAGTTACTCTCTGGCTTTACCAAGCATTTATAGCTCCAACCAGTTACTCTCTGGCTTTACCAAGCATTTGTAGCTCTTTCAGGGTCCTTGCTTCCTGTAATCGCCAAGGTTTCCAATAAAGAAATAACAATGCATTATCTTGGTTGTCATAATACTTGTACCTAAAGTATTCATTATTCCAAACAAGAAATAAATGAAAATGAATACTTATCTATATTATGCATTTTTCTCACTACTCCACAGGTTTCCTTCTCTGCTTTACAAGCCTTGGATCACCTGTGGGGTGGATGCTTGGCTAGCACACATGCTGCTCCACAACATCATCTGAAAAAGTAATTCCAAGCCAGTGCGCCAACTGGGTTTATCAGGCATCCCAAAAAAATCAGTATGCTAAGCCCGTACGCCGACTGGGTTTATCAAGCATTCCAAAAATTAGTATGCTAAGCCAGTACGCTGACTGGGTTTATCAAGCATTCCAAAAATTAGTATGCTAAGCCAGTACGCCGACTGGGTTTATCAAGCATTTCAAAAATTAGTATGCTAAGCCAGTATGCCGACTGGGTTTATCAAGCATTTCAAAAATCGGTATGCTAATCCAGTACATCGACTGGGTTTATCAAGCATTTCAAAAATCAGTATGTTAAGCCAGTACATCGATTGGGTTTATCAAGCATACAATAACCATTTCCAAGCCAGTTCTTCAACTTGGTTTGTCAGGAAATAACACCCTTCACCAATACCTCCACAACATGCAAATAACCAATGCCAAGCCAGTACACCGACTGGGTTTATCAGGCATCCAACAACAATTTCCAAGCCAGTACATCAACTGGGTTTATCAGGCAATATGAACAACATAATATGATTATGTGGCTCCTTTCCTTATGCAACCAGTGGTTCCCTCTAGGAACTCCATAGGTGACTCACTTGACTGCAGGCTAGCATGGCCCCACAATACCCACTCACACCACACAAGGATGATACCCCTTTTTTGCAACACATCTCCTCGGGCTTATCCATCTCTTCTAGTGTACTTTAGTGTGAGCATAGAAAGGTTACCATTGCCCATACAGTCCTCTTGAGCACCCTTTCTTCACTTTGCCTCTTACGTGCAACACCAAATTGCGTCTGTGTAAGCTGGTAGCACAAGAAGGATAAGCAGACTCATCAGTATTGCTGGTCTAAAATTGTAACCATATTTCATAACATTCACTATCAAGTATTGAAACACCAAGAACGCATCCATTCCCTTAGGGTGTCGTCAATATTGAAACCCTAACATAACACATCACCCAAAAGGTATGCATCCCTTTTTGATGTGAGCCATGTAGGCCTTAGTCATACTCAAGCAGTCTGGAACAATAATGAAATAATAAAACATGCTCTGCATATTAAATCTAATAACCAGACATGTATATCCTTAGTTAGGGTTACCGAATACTCATTCGTTTCACATATGTATCTTTCTTTAATGGCGAAGAATGGGGGATCCCTTCTCTGAGTCAACAGTCCTTCGGTTTTCCACCCCAATCCTTTCATGTTCCTTAACCCACACATGCCTTCTTGGCATAATTTTACTGTCTCACTCACATGCTTTACCAACATGTAGTTCGGCTGAGACATTATCAACATTTACAATGGCGTTTCACCCGAAACCCATTTCCAAAGCATGGGATCCTTCGCATCTAGTTTGGATTCTGCAGGGCATCACACATGGTCTTCCTGCAATGTGTCATCGTGGCACACTTTATCAAATAGCCAAATAGTCAGCAACATTTAGCAATAAGCTTCAAATATGATTGTTTCATAACCAATTAATAGCATTAATAATTAAATTCCACATGAATTCACAATTCTGTCTCCTATAGAAATTGATTTCCTTAACAATGAGGCTATCCTCATATTGTTTCGATCTCATAAGTGGTATCACTTTGTCCATTATGGTTTCACGCTTGCTACCATACCTAAACATCCACCTACAACATGTCCTCCTCACACAATTTTATAAAAGCCAAACAATCATTAGCAATTATAAGCAAATTCTCAAATCTGTTTTCGTACAGAAATTAGATTTGCAACTATGAGACTATTCTCATAAACTTAAACCAGACAATTTCTAGATTCGTTTCATGCATAAATTTACAACCATGAGAACCTTCTCATAACCTTTGGCTTCTGCACATGGTAGATCTCGGTCTTTACTATGGACTTATCCTCATTGCCATACGCAAGACTTTTCTACCTAAAAACTGAAACTTCAATCAACCAAACACGTTGCGAGTATCTATGCACATAATCATTCATTGCCACAACAGTCACTAAAGTGATCTCAGAATTATAATACTCAATAATTCAAACACCTTCAGCTGTTTAAAATCTGAAATGCAATGAAATATATATACATTTCTATATATGCATCATTATCACAATAAAATTGCAAGACATAGTCACACTATCCATCCAATTTAAATAACTGTAAATACTCATTACTATGACATGTCTACCTTCTTCATGGAGTCCTTCTCTTGCATTCATAGCAGTTTATGGAGTGGTCTTAGGATTAGCAATAGTCCACCATTTCATCTATTGTCTAACTGCATGAAACATACATAACACAACCATGCATCCACACATTGCATTTCAACATGTGCACGTACACATGCATGCATGTTTACAACATTTACTGAATATTTCAATGCACATCTCTTCAATGCCATCTTGCATGATTTCATGAATACTATGCATTCAAACATACTATGGCCTAACCATGATTACTATATACAACATGCACTACCATGATAGGTCTATAAGTCGTCAGTTGCTTTGGTTGTTAACTCAAAACCAATATTCACAAATGGCATGATATGAATTCATATGAATGCATTGAGGTTTCTAGAAACTATAGGGTGTAAGGCTCCATGCCTTCACTTATCCGCACCTCACCATACTTGGTGGGTTGGCATTCACATTCAGGCACTCAATGCAAACCAAATTACCTTATTTTAAGCTTAGTTGAAGAGACTCACCAAATCCTCTTTCAACATTCATGCAATTAAGCAAAGTTAACCCTTACCTGCATGGTTGTTATTAATATCGCTTGATGTTACCTGATCAGTCGGCCTCTTACCAAGGCTACTCAGTCCTTTTGCCAACATCATGATCATGGATGTGTTGCACCATCCTCTCTTCATGAGGTTGTATGCAACAATCATCATCCTCATCTTTAGCCATGCTTCGGTTGTCTCTGGTCCTTTCCAAACATGACATAGGGTCCCTTCTCCACGTCATAGTTGATCCTTTTCTTGGTTTCCCTACCAAGCATGCAAGGAATGATTAGCTGTTATTTCTCACCAAGTAGCAATTTAATACAAATGTAAAACATTCTTAGTTGCTACTTTTCAAGCACGAAATTCCTATGCTATAACATAAATAGTTAAGGTGAAAAGTTTCCCTCTTATCAACGTTGTCTTGTTGCTCCCATTACTCTTCTACAATTCATATTATAGCCAATTACTCTCCACAACCTTCTATGCAATTCTTGTTTCTCATCCCAATATTGCATTTCACACTTTCAACGACTGTCTTCCGGGGGACGACAGGGGTCAAGGGGGCTTGCCCCCTTGTGGAAGATATTCGGAAATTCCTTCCGCAGTTTCAGAAGAGATTTGGAAATTCCTTCCACAGTTTCAGAAGAGATTCGGAAATTCCTTCCACAGTTTCAGAAGAGATTCATAAATTCCTTCAGTAGTTTCAGAAGAGATTCAGAAATTCCTTCCGTGGATTCAGAAATTCCTTCCGCAGATTCAGAAATTCCTTCTGCAGTTTCGCTTTGACACCGAACACTTAGAAAAATTTTCTGTTGTTTCGGGTCAACTTGGCGAGTTCTCCCGCCGTTGTGGCGAAGAATTCCGAGTTCTTCTCGAAACAGACTTAAACAAAAATGTCCAAGAACACTTAAAACAATTTCAGATTCTTCTTTTCTTCTTTCTATGATGACTGCTTCCTAGCAGGAGGTAACCTTGCCTCTGCAGCCTATCCAACTTAGCTAGTTTAGGCCCGATGCTGATACCTGTGGTGATCAGGAAGGGACTTTCCCATGTGGCTATAATTGGATTTGGTCCATAGAGGTCCAATGCTGCAACCAACAGGTCTAATACCAAATGTCACATACGCACACTTGAACCCAATGCAAGGAAGGGAACATGCTACCAACCTATGGGGCTTTTCATAAAACTCAACCCATTCATTAGATGCATACAGTTAAAAAAAAAGTGTGTAGATATAAATCAAACAAATATGCACAACGGAAATAAATTCATCCACACACATATTTTCATATGCACTCAATATATCAATAACAGTCATCAATTAATTAAAACATTGCAGAAGTAAATACATCGACATAAAAACACTTATCTTGATTTTTCAACTACCCCAAGCAACTAGCTATGTTGCTACAACATTCCACCCAACCATAGGCTCTTTGACAACTTATATTGAGTCTGTCTGAAGGCCACCCCTGAGTTGGGCATGATTCTCACAATGAAAGGGAACATTCTAGCTCGTTCACTGCCAATTACTCATTTCATCTAAGTTAAGCCAGTCCACAGCTGGGTTTATCAGACTAAATTTGAACCCTGGATGCTTGCACTCAATCTCAAGCCAAAGCAATAGATACCCATAACCCATACCCCAACATACTCTTTACTCACATAGCAAGCACAACATTGGGCATAGATACACATTCTAAACAATGGGATTCACGAATAAGATGGCCATGGGTTTTCCAAAAAATGTTCCCAACCCAAAACGGATTGTGGGATGGGGCAAACAACCCCAGGGAGGAAAAACAATTTCTTCCCCAAATATCTCAGCCTTCAATAGCCCAAAACGGTCTCTATTGATCCCCCGTTCGATTTCCCCTTCTTCCCCCTAGGTATGCAACACAAAAACTCCCTTCTCCTAGCTGAGGATCAAGGAAAACCATAGAAAACATGGCTAGAAAACACCTAGGTAGATCCCAACTCGTGAGGGAGAGGAACTGATGGTTTCCTAATGGCTTGGCGAGCAATTCATGGCTCTTTTTCTTGCCCAAGAAGACAACACGATTTTCCATTAAGGGTGGCTTGCCCATACCCGAATTTGGACAGCCATACCTCTCCATTCCCAAGGCATTAAGTACCTCAACCAAATCTTGGGAGAAATCAATGGTTGGGTACAAAATTCAACATGGGTAGTTGAGGGTTTGATGGGTTCTCTCATTGACACTTGGCTTGAATTGATTCGCTCAAGGGTTTGAATGTTTTCCCTCCCAATTCCTTGTGAAATCATGCCCCCATCCCTTTGTTGCATTGCATAGCTAGTTGTGGGTATTTTTATTAAAATGCATTTTACATGATGTTGCAGTTCCAATATGCCTGGCTAGCACGCAAACCATATGCATCAATAAATCGATGGAGGGGCCTTGGCCTTGAGCTCCTCACCATGATTTCATAACAATATTACATCATTTAAAATGTTAAAGTGATAGGCTCTAGATGGGGATGTGACATCCAGTTCATGTGGCTCAAGGGCGGTCCACAAGATTGTGTTGGGGGCCTGTTGACAAGCGGTTTGGTAAGGAAGAATTGCAGCATCGCCGATGCTGCGACATGTCAGACAAGGTCGCGGAAGGAGGAAGGCTCTATTATTTTATGTATTTTTTTGAGTTGTTTGTACCGCAATAGGCGATTTTTTGGGTCATTGGACCATATGAAATGTGATTTCGAGTTAAGCGTATACCGTAGAATTTGGATTTTTGGGTCATTTGGACCGTGTCAATTAGATTTTGGGTCATTTTTCCAGGAGTCAATTAGGAATTTGTTAGTAAGTGGAGAAACATTGTAAAGGAGGAAGCCTATATATAGACAGAAAGTTGTAGGTCGAAAGAGAGAGAGAAGAGAGAGAAGGGAGATAGATCAAGAAAAGAAAGATCAAGCAGAGAGCTTTTGGTATGTTTCGGTGTCGGTGTTCTAAGAACAAGGGATATTGCCGAAGCCTACGATCTGCAGAGTCATTGTAATAGGTTTTTGCAGTAATAATATGATGTGATGAAACTATTCCGTTACAATCCTGATGTGTCTTCTATCTTTTGATGGTAATGCAATATTTCTTTGATGCAATAACCGCTTTACTGTTATAATCTGTTGTAATGATGAATGTTTCCATTAAATAATGCTATGAGTACAATAATGTCAAATTGAATGCATAGATTTATCGATTGAATGTTGTAATAAGATTAACTAGCTGATGCCACAACATCCTCCTTCATTCGAAGAAAACATGGTTCCGTCCACTCTCGCTTGATTGCCTCGGGTGAGACCTCATCTTCTCTACAGGTGTTGTTGGGAAAGGTAAAACATGTCTGGGTCGGTGCTCAGGGAGATCGTGGTGGGTTGGTGTGGACAGTGATGGGAACCCCTGTCGATTGGGTTTGGGTCAACACCGTCGGTCACAAAAGTGGTCTTCTGGCCATCTTCCTTGGAAATACGGATCTAATGATAGCCTGAGAACCCATCCATGAAAGAATACCTATCCTAGCAACCTACCCCCTCAAGCACTTCATCCATAAACGAGATCGGAAAGGTTTCATGCAAGAAAGCGTCATTCAACTTCCGCAGATCAACATAGATGCGCACCTTACCGATGTTCTTGTCCTGCACTACCATAGGACTGATCCATTCTAACTCTTCGACCGGTTCAATGATACCAGCATCCAACATACGATCAAGTTCTGCCTTGACCTTCTCCTTATGTCACGGATTGAGCTGATAAGGTCACTGCCTGATCGGTTTCACATCTGGTTTTAAGGGCATCTTCATGTCTCCTAGATCACCCAAAATACCTTTCATTTCGGAGAACTTTGTAGGAAAAAGGTCTTGGAACTCATGTAACAACTCAGTTACCTTTCCCATCATCTCATCATCCCAATAGTCCCCAACATTCATGAACTTGGAAGTGTCCTCCGTCCCAATATTGATCTTGCGAAGCTTCAAGGGCTGACTGAACAGATCACTTGGTGCAATAGGTGGTACCACATCGTGACTTCATTCAGACTCCGAAATGTTGAAATTCCACGGATCATCACCATCTTCGGGCCCACCAGTGATATTGTAACATTCCATAATGGATTGCATCTAGCAGTGCATATGCGGATCGGCCAGGTATGCCACAGGAACAACCTTAAGAATTACATCGCAAATGATCTGTAGAGCGTTATGGACATCCGGGTTGGGATCAACAAAAATGAATGTATGATTAAAACAGATGGTCAACTCCAGCCAAGTAGTGATTTATCCCCATAATTCGGCTTTCATATACCATGACCACAACATTTCATCCAAAGTATGGATAAATGCGTGGACCCACTCATCTCTTGGTCACGATGCCCATAATGTCTGACACTCCATCAAATGGCCTCGAGGATCATTCCGACCATCATACTTCCCTGCATGGTAGACCTCGTTGTCGTTGAAGTGTACCATCATCAATCTTCTTCATTTCGACCATACATTAATTGATGCCTTGTGTGTCACCCACCAGCATGCTAGAGCGGCCTTCAGTGCTTCGTCCAATACCAACAATCATTGTGGTTCCGAAACTCTGTCCACGAAATCCATCAGAAAGGCAGACAATCTAGGCAGTCCTTCATATATTGGTAGTGTGACACTTTAAGTCATGACCCGACATAGCGACTGCGTGATCAATCAACACTTATGGAGAAACACCTCGTGCAAGCAGTTCAGCCAGTGTTCTAGCGCGTCATCAGAGTTAGAAGATGCAGATCTATCACGTCACCATCCAAGCTCCCCATTGTCAGTTGGATGAATGTAATATTCTGAAATACCAAATGCATGGTCCCATCCACTGGGAGCTTCATCTTTCACTGGCTCAAGGTATCTGCATCCTTCAGCCGGATCCAATGGGGCGATAACTCTGATACAATGCGGGATAAGAACTTCCTCCTTCAACATCCTCAATGACATCGAATTTAGCATAGGCCTTCATGCCCTCAATGTCCACCACCAAACGAGGGACTCTCACAATTAGCGTCACTTTAGCGTGATTAGCTAGCCGGAGCTGTATAGGAGACCATCTCAATGGGGGGCTTCCCATTTTCTTCCATGCCTTCTTGGTTAAGATGTTGACATCCGAACCAAGATCCATAATAACTGAGTCGACATCGTAATCTCCAATTTGTATATTTATCCACATCTCCTTGCCAGTCTTCCTCCATTGTAAGGAATTCACCACGGATTCCTGGCGTCCCCTTGGGAATTGCTGCAACAAATTCTCAATCTTGGCAAGCGTAGTAGGATCCCTTGCCAACAACAAACAACTTTCGAAGAATTTATTTAAAGTTCCAGACTATGCCGATGGACAATCCTCTGATGTGTCATCAAAGACAGGGGGCATGTCACAGAAAATAGCCTTGCCTTTTTCCAACACTCGTCATGTTTGGTGGAACGTATCATGCTCTGAATTAATGTCAAATGACATCTTCTTCTGCCTAGCAAATTCGATGAGTGGAGGTGACGTGTCTTCTCTTTTTTTTCACCTCCCTGAGTGATCACCGCAATGGCTGCATCATGTGGCCTGGGCTCTGCTGAGATTGTTGAAACATTCATACCCTAATTCTGGTTCAGCGGTGGATTCCCCAGATGGTTCACGTTTTGATTAGCTTTCTGAATCGAGCATTGGTTCTAGTTCTGGACTAGTTGCTGCACCGGATTTTGTACCTCCTGTTGCGCCTGGTTCTGATTCTGCAACTGTGGAACGTTCCCAGCCTGCCATCATGCAATCAACTGTGGGCAGTTCTCTACTGTATGGTCTGCAATGAAGCAAAATGTACACTGTGTCTGCAGCAGTGGGAAATCGTCCTGATAGTGTCCCCATACTGCATAGTGATAACACTGCACAGGTCCGCGACCTCTTCATCCGCCTCCTTGTCCAAATCCTCCACCACGTCCATGTCAGAATCCTCCACGGAATCCACCCTGCTGTTGGTATTGTTGTTGATTGTACTGTTGCTGCATCGGAGCTAGTTGCATGCCTTGCCCTTGCTGCGCATAATGGGGTTGCTGAACATACTATGGCTATTGTGGAGCCATTTTCATCGAAGCATACTATGGCACAGACTGCTACTATTGTTGCTGTGGTACAAACTGGACCTGCGGTTGAGGTAGCGGTTGGGCTACCTGTGGCTGCAGTTGCAGCTGTACAACATGCTGGTCATCCTTTACATAGAACACGTTGTATGTCCTCTCATGAAGCAACCCATATTCCCACAATCTTTGTCATCATGTCCCACTAATTTGCAAAAATGTGCAATACAGGTTCATCGATTTAGTTACCATCTTCAGAATATATGGACATTCTTCATGGTAGTGCCCAAATACCTGACAAATGCAACACCATGGCATGCCACCACCATTCAATGGGTTTGGTGCTCCTGAAAAAAAATAGTTAGTATAGTCGGGGCAATTGTCCTTCGTATGCCCTTCCCCTCGACATCGTGTGCACCATACATCTTCGTGCTGCTCCTTTCCCTTCTTCAAATATTGCAGCTGTATGGTCAAACTAGCCAGCTGTGTCTATATCTATGACATCCCAGCTCCATTTTCTCCAATCGGCGATGCCTCTAATCTCATTGCAATCTCTGGGGCTTCACGGGGCATCGTGATGTTTTGTTGCATCAATGGTAGCCGAATGTGTGGTAGCAGTGCCATGATAAACCACTCTTTATGTTGGACAATGCTCATGTCAAAACTAACCCTTCCAATCAACATCTTGAACTGCTGATCAAAATCCCACACTGTCTCGTTGGGATACTGCTTAATTTCTTTCAATTCTATGATATATTGCGCTTCGAACTTGGGATTTATGATTTATGCAATCAACCCATCCCTGATCTCATCTAGTGTTTTTGCTAGAGTTCCTTTAGAAACTAGAACAAATTTCATAAACCAATCTAAGGCACGAACTCATGGAGTTTTCGCCACCTGTTCTTTCTTGGCATCATCATCAGTGATCTGTTTTATAGTCCAGACCGCTTCACACAAAAACCAATACTGTTCCGGGATATCTGTCCCACTCGCGTGGAATAGTGGTAGCTTAGCATCATCACCCGCCATCTTGGGCTTCCTTCCTACAGGTGCTGAACTACTAGCAATAACATTTTGTTCACACGGTGGGGTTGAAGTGGTGTTTCTCACTGGTTGACATATAGTGAGCAGAGGTGTGGGTAGGTTACTACTAGGGTTAGGTCCTACCTCTATCCTAGGCGTAGCCTGTGCGTCCTTGTCGGGATTGTGAGGTCACTTCTTCCCATATGGTCTTCCTTCACGAACTCGCGGTTCAATCGCAGCAAGACCTTCTCCTATCCTCTGCCTCTTTTCCTTTCGAAACCTCGCTCCTCCTCTTGTAAGACCACTTTATTCCTTGGCTTCACTCACAGTCTCTTCGTGACATGCATCCATATACGTTTAATCATTACATGCACTACCCCCACTAGTGTTACGATACCCACGGCCTACGCCCACTAGGTTTCTTACTGATCTATATGCATCTTCAATGTACCCTTTTTTGCATATAAGCATCTTAATGGACAGTTGGAGCGACAGCAGAAACCTTCCCCGAAGGTTGTAGAAAAAATATCTTTCAGCTTCACTATAGGAATTTTGTGTATCAACGGGGAATTTAGTAATATACCCTTCGAAGATGCTATCAAGCCACACTTCGACAGCCCGCGATGCTTTGTTGTCAACCTCCTGCAGTTCTTGGATCAACTCTGGGGTCCAGGTCGTTGGCTCACCACCCTAAAGTTCTTCTTCTGAAATGTCAACTTTGACAACCAATCGAACAACAGGACCAGTAATTCATAGAAGAACCATTCATACAGACCATCGTGAATATATCTATCTACCCACTGATCTACTGTCAGTCGAGTGTTACAGCTTTCTTCGTGAGTGAATTCATGTAGCTTTCGATCAAACCATTCCTGGACGTCTAGTTTTGTCGGGTGCCACAACATATCCTCCTTTGACTTCGCACACAGTCCCAAGAACGGAACCATTTGTTGACTCAAACGAAGTCGATAGGGGTTCCCATCATTGTCGACACAAACCCACCATGATCTCCCTGTGCACCGGATTAGACAAGTTTTACCTTGTCGAGCAACACCTATGGAGCAGATGACATCTCACCCAAGGAGATCAAGGGAGAGTGGACAGAACAATGTTTCCACCGAATGAAGGAGGATAATTGCGGCACTACTTACTTAACTTATCGCAACATTCAAAACAGATCTCTGCATTCAATATTAACATCATTTGTAATCATAGCATCATTCAACAGAAACATTCATCATGACAAGTATAACATTAAAGTATTAACTGCGGCAAGAAATCATCACAACCTGCATTAACATAAAAGGTACACATGGAATTTCACCAAACGGTTTCGTCATGTCGTATTAGTTCAGAAAAACCCTAATACAACATCTCTGCAAAACCATATCTCAGTAATATCTCTTATCTCACATACAAACTCAAAGATGCACATAAACAACATCCAAAAATTGTGTCCAGATCAGATCAAAAGGTATCCAACACATATGACTCTTTGATTATAAATAGGCTTTCACCTTTACAATGATTGTCCACTTATTAATGACTTCCTAACCAACTCTTGGACAAATTACCCAAAATCTAACTGACATGGTCCAAATGATCCAGAAACCCCCCTACTCTTGTACAATTAACTCAAAATTACATCTCATATGGTCCAATGACCCAAAAATATGCATTCTACGGTACAATCGATTCAAAAATACATAAAATAGTCTATCCTCTTGCCTTCTGCGACCTCTTCTGATGTGTCACAGCATCGACGATGTTGTGATTCTTCCTTACCACACCACCTTCCAACATGTGCCCCAATGTCGCCCTCAACTGCTTGACATTGGTAGGTGGTGTTAAACTTAAAATGAGCGCAATCTTAGTTGGGTCAACCAACAATCCTTGCTTGCAGACAATGTGACCCAACAATATCCCAAAACGTGCACAAAAAATACATTTCTTCAAATTCAACGATATCTGATGCTACCGACAACGTTCCAACATAAGTCACAGGTTTTCTAGATGATCGTTGATCAATCCATAAACTGTCCAGTCGTCCATGTAAACTTGCAGAAACTTCTGAATAAACTCGCTAGAAGAGAAACAACGACCCAAGAGAATATCGTAGTTGCATTCTTCAGCCCAAACGACATCACCGTGTACTGAAAATAACCTCATTTAGTCACAAATGTTGTCTTATGGTGATCCTCTTTCGCAATCCTGATCTGATGATAACCAGAGAACCCATTCGTGAAATAATACATATCTTGGCCACCCACGCCCTCGAGTACCTCATCAGTGAACGGTGTCGGAAATGGATCATGCAGACATGTGTCATTCAGCTTCTGCAAGTCGACACAAATTCGCACTTAACCTGTCTTCTTGTCCTGCACCACCATAGGACTAATCCAGTATGAATCTTGAACTGGTTCAATGATACCAGCATCCAACTTGCAGTCAAGTTCAACTTTAACCCATTCCTTATGTCATGGATTCTGCTGATACTATCGCTGCCTTATCGGTTTTCCATCAGGTTTCAGAGGGATCTTCATCTCCCCTAAGTCCCGCAATATTCCATTCATCTCCAAAATCTTCGTAGGGAACAAGTATTGGAACTCATGCAACAGATCAATGACCTTTTCCATCATGTCTTCATCCAAGTAGTCACCCACATTTGCAAAATTTGGGTTCTCCTCCATCCCAATGTTGATCTTCCTAATCTTCAATGGCTGACTAATCGGATCAGTCGGTGCATCAGGAGTTACAACGTTGCAACTTCCTTCGGATTCCAGAATATTGACATTTCTCGAATCATCGCTATCATCTGGTCTACCACTGATATTATAACATTCCATCATTGATTGAAAATTACACTGCGTATGTGGATCTGCATGATATGCCACTGGAACAACCTTCAAAACGACATCGCGGATAAGCTGCAAAGCATTATGGACATCTGGGTTGGAGTCCGTGAAGCTGAAAGTACGAGTAAAACAAACTTTCAACTCTAACAAACTGGTAATCTCCCCTCGCAATTCAATGCAAGCATACCATGACCGCGGCATTTCATCCAACGTATGGATAAGAGCATGAACCCATTCATCCCTTGTTCGTGATGCCCACAACATCTGACATTCCATGAGATGACTGCCAGTGTCGTTCATCCCATCATACCTACCAATGTGGTATATTTCGGTGTCGCCGAAGCGAACCATCATCAACCTTGGACACTGAGAGCAACCAGTAATCAATTTCTTGTGGGTTTCCCACCATCATGTTGGAGTAGCCTTTAGTGCGTCCTCCAATTCCAGAAACCATTGTGGTTCTAATACCTTAGCTTCAAATGCAACTAGAAACTTAGATAGTCCCACCAATCCCTGATATATACCGGCAACTCAGTAGTCTCAGTTGCGACCCGACATAGCGACTGCGTAATCAACCCACACTTGCAAAGTGAAACCTCATGCAAACGATTCCTCCTTCCATCGTACAATCAACTGCGGATAGTTTTCAACCATGTGATCATTAACAAAACAAAATGTACATTGTGTCTGCAATCGTGGAAAATATCTCTCGTGCCCCAACACTCCACAATTATAACATTGGACAGGTCTATGGCCTTGTCCTCCTCTGTGACCAAATCCTCCATTGATTCCTCCCCAAAATCCTCCATGCAATCCCCCTTGTTGCTGATACAATGGATAAGGAAACTGCTACTGCATGGGATCTAGTTGCAGCTGAACACCTTGTCCTGGTTGAAACTACTGTGGCTGCTAAACATATTGTGGTTGTTGCGGAGCCATTGGCATCTGAGTATAATGTGGTATAAACTATTGTGGTTGCAGTTGTGCTACGAACTGCATTTGCGGTTGATGTAGTAGCTGGGCTACCTGTGGTTGCAGTTGTGATTGTTCTACAACACACTGGTCATCCTTCACATAGAATGCATCGTACGTTCTCTCCTGAAGCAAGCCATAGGCACAGCAATCCTTATCTTCATGTCCAAGGGACTTGTAGAAGGTACAATACAAATTCATCCTCTTTGTTACCATCTTCTCCATGTATGGACACTCCTCATGTCAATACCTATATACTTGATAGATGTGGCACCACGACATACCACCGCCACTCAATGGGTTCGGTGCTCCGGATACCAAATAGTTGCAGAAGTATTGGCAGCTATCCTTATTATGCCCTTCTGCACGACATTGCGTACACCAAGCGTCCTCATGATGTTCCCGACCCTTCTATTAACACATAAATTAACCCCCAAGGTTGTGAGAGAAGGAAATTCGGGGTAACCACTAACCAATCTTTAGACTTAAGCTACTGACCCAGCTTAGTCTGAGAGGGCTCTCTCTACATATATATGAAAGACTGGAATAATCAAAGGTGTCAACAATGAAAACATACACCGGCATTCATCATTAAAAAATATTCAATTACAACACATAGAAGATCATATTTCTGCTGGAAACAAAATGGTTTGAACATCGTTTGGATAAAACATATGAATTTCTATTTTTGCCAATGGAGTCATGTTAGACAAAACTCAGAAAATTTATTCACAAGGGATTCACAAATGCATCAACACGGGGGTGAGATAGTAAATAGCTTGTAGTCAAAGTGCATTTAATTGGTGAAACAGAGGAGAAAGAAACAACCCATTGACGTAAGGCATATAAATAATGGATCCTACATAGACTTTAGCAGAGAAAGTAATGGTGAAATACTTGGAAAATATAAGCAGAGCATACTTCTATGAATTCTACTTAACTATCACACTGCACCAAGTATTGAAGAATGTTACAGAATGGAATTAACAATGAGAGATACACAAATAACATAAAAGAAAAAAAACAGACTACAAGACCAGTTACACAACAATCCCTGGAAAACATCAGCTTGGCTCTGCAATTTTTATTCAAAATATATCTCGGAAAATGTCTTACAGAACAATACACAAAATTCCATAAAGGTTTTCAACAAGATTTTTCAACCCTTCCATCTTTAATTACAGTGAATTTATAGAGGCCCCTGGAGATCTAGTCTCGGCTCTCTTTTGAACAGAAAACAGTTGCAATTACCTGATAGCTAACCAAGGCATTTCTCTGTGACAACTTCAAAACAGACACATGCAGTATAGGCCTAACCGCTTTTTACATTCGCCGACCTATTTTACTATATGACTGACTACTTTAACAAAAAAACAAACAGAAAAGTGACAACTTCAACTTGTTGCATCCATCATTCACCGGTTCCTTAGTTGATATCTTTGAGCTCTTAACCTTCCACTACCACACTGTTCTTCCAAAAAATGGGCTTGCAGGCTGTCTAAGTCTCTTCAAAAATTGGAGACTAGTAGTACACTTGTGTAGCCAAAATTTGAATTGTCGGATAGTGAGATGTAAGGGTCGTAAGAATATCATCACCTTATTTCTGAGTTCTCACCCAATCATACTAGTCAAGGAAATCATCTGCATCGAAGAAAGCATTTGCTCGGGCTTCGTTTGGTGGGGAAAAAGGGAGCACCTCTTCAGTAGGGAGGATTAAGTCTTGGATTATGTTTTCATCTTGGGGGATTGTCCACACATCATCTTTATGGGATTCTTCCCCTTATTTCCGCTGCTGAAATTCCCAACAATCCTGTTTTTTCCGGGGCTCTTCCGGTTCGTCAAAAGAACTATCCTCCACGTGGTCAAAAAACATAGGAGGTGGAGGAACATGTTCTTCCACCATCTCGGACAATACATGTTCTAGTGAAAATATTATCTCGGCTCCTTGATCTCTTTCCATGTTTCTGATACTGTCTACAGAATAACCAAACAAATGAACTCACCACGCTTCAGAATTCGATGTAAGCTGTAGATCCAGAGAAATAGGCTTATAATGACCGATAACAACGGCGTCTCCATGCAAACTATGTTGTCGTGATTCTCTAACTTAGACCTTCCAAATGGTTTATCATGATGAATGAGGATAGGACTGATGCAAAGCATGTTCGACCGTGCATTTCAGATCACACAGAAATGACCCCTGACGGCACTCAGGTGGCTTATCCCATGTGACCATCTTTAATATCTGGTGGAGATGTCCTTTCTCGTGTGGAAACTAGTCACTTGATTAGGACCACATCTTTTCTACTTCCGTGGCTTTCCATTTTACCGCATATAGCTCCAAATCTGACTGATGGATGAAATGTCCTTGCCAACCACGACGATTTTGGGCTTGCTTAACCCGTCGACGATAAAAATCACCACCGTTGTCCTGGATCATTGATCCATCCTCATTAGATCTGCGTCGTTGCAAAGAGTGCAACGTTTAATCCACCCACAGTGATTTTGAATGCGACCTTTCTTTTTGCATGTTAGATTAGCGTTATCCCTCTATTGTCGTAGATCTATGTTCCCATTGATCTACACCGTCGATTTGCTCCGAAATTTGCCCATAGTTTAACACCTCCTGCGCCTTTGTAACATTCATATTTAATTTTTGCGACAAAGGCTTAAGGCCGTAGATCTATGAGGTGACTTAATCCGTGTCATTCCTACACACCTCAGTATGTTTCCGGCCTATTGGCCTATGTTTAGTCCCCCAATCATCCTGGAAGATTGGATCTCTAAATATTCTTTCTCCTTTTTCCAAATTCACTGCCTCTAGCTCTAATTGCCTACCTTGGGAGCATGACTTGGTAGTTTTGGCTTCCTTTGAGGAATCATTCCGATCCTGCAAACCCTTTCCTTCATAAAATATTTTCTTTAAAGCATAGCACATTTTTAGTGCTAACAACTGGCTCCAACTGGGGATTCTATCCTCCCTACGAGGTAGGAAAGAACTTCGTAGACCAAAGTGCCTTATCCATTGGGCGACATTCCAATCCTTGGACTGAAAAAATCTTCTATAAGATGAAAGTGGAATTGTACCTGCCTCATATCTAGGATGAACATACGAGAGGAAAAAAAATAGAACCTGGTTCTCTCTCTAGACCTTAGGGCCTTCACTTCGGGCTTCAAGTCTTTTAGGTTTTCCATTAGAATTTCAAAAATAACCATAAAAAAAAAATGAAAATATATACAGGTTATGGTACATGAGTTACCTTCTTTCTCTAAGACAAGTAGTGCTTCAAAAACCTTCCATTGACTGGACCTCCTGACCAGGCAGACCCATCTTGGTGTTCCAAGATAAAAGAATTTTCTCCTCAATTTGCTGCAATAATATATGGCCCAATCCACATATGGTCGAATTTTCCATGTTTATCTTCCCTCAGAGCATCCCACTTCAGAACCAGGTCATTTATCTAAAATTGATCTTCTTTTGATTTTCTGTCAAAGGCACTCTTTATCCTTTCTTGGTGCCCTTGTACTTTGTCGTAGGCTTTACTTCTTAATTCATTCAACTCGACTATTTGACTTACCCTTATTTGCATGTGGTTTGGTTCTTCTTTTATCCCTTGCAGTGACCTTATGAATGGTAAACCTAGAGATGCCAGAAAAACCACCTCAGCTCCATATACCAATTGGAAAAGGGACATCCCAATGGCCCTCTTTGTACTTATTCTGTCAGCCCGTAGGGCATATTTCAGTTTTGTGTGCCAAGCTCTCTTATTATCTTCCAACAACTTCTTGATGATTCTTACCAGGCTATTGTTGGATGACTCTGCTAGTCTGTTTTCCTGGGGATAGTATGCTGTGGAATGATTCAGGCTGATATGGTATTTGTGGCAAAAATTTCTCATCTTCTTAGAACAAAATGCTAGTGTGTCTGTCACTATTCTTTTAGGGAACCCAAATCTTGACAGGATAGTCTCTTCCAGAAAATTCATGATAACACCTTCGATTTGTTTCTTAGTTGGTATGGCTTCTATCCACTTAGTGAAATAGTTAGTGGCTGTCAATATCCATCTATGTTGTCTTGAGGAGTTAGGATTTATTTCTCCAATGAAGTCTAAACCCCATTGCTGGAAGGGTGCTTCTACTATAACAGGGTGGAGGGGTAATGAAACTACCTTTCTTTTTCCTTCAAAAATATGACATTGGTGACAAGCAACATTTACTTTATAAACATCTGAAAACATAGTAGGACAGTAGAAACCAACCCTCAGGATTTTGTTGACTGTCACCTTCTAGGAATGATGTCCACCACAGCCTCCCTTGTGAAACTCCTCCTTTGTGTGTTTAGCCTCCTCCTCAAGCAAGCAATTCAGTAGCACACCTCTAGGGTCCTTCCAGTATAGGAATTTATTCATAATACAGTACTTTGCAGCCTTTAGTTTCACAACTCTAGCCCTGCTTTTGCTTAACCCTGGAGGAGCTTGTAAGTTTTGCAATACATACATGATGTCAGCATACCAAGAGGATGCAGAGAATTCCCACCTCACTTGCACCCCTACATCTAGATGATTTGAATATCCTTGTAATAAATTTAGTTACAAAGAGTCACAATTGGCCTTGGTCATTAATTTTGCTAACCCTTGCCCCTTTACTAGTTTGGTGGGTTTTATCTCCAGGTCGTATTCTAACAATACAACAATCCATTTGGCTCTTCTTCCTTATAGGTCTGCTTGGGTGAGGATACCTTTCACAGGACTATTTGACACATGAGCAATGATGTGTGAATTGACGATTAAAAACCTGAAATCTTTCAGTGACTTGATTAAGGAATAGGCCTGCTTTTCCATGATATCATATTTTAGTTCTGCATCTCTTAGTACCCTACTTAAAGAAACAATTGGTTGTTCAGCGTTCTGGCCATTCTTCTATAACAGTACCCCCGCCACTGTATGCTTAGACGCATAAGAAAACATCAAAAACTCCTTAGAAAAATATGGACTGGCTAATACTGGGGCTTCGATGATGCCATTCTTGATTCCCTTAAATGAATCTCTTGCTTCCTTAGTCCATTTTACATGATTTTCCTTTCTTACATATTTGTAATTCTCAACATAATTTATGCGAAACTGGGAATCAACCTTCTCAGAAAACCCACTTATCCGATGAAAGACTACACCTCCTTTTTGCTTCTTGGCTCTCCAACTTTCTGGATGGCGCTAACCCTTTCAGGATCGATCTTGATACCTCCCTTGTAAATAATATGACCCAAGCGTTTCAATTCTTCTAATGCAAAATGCAATTTCTTAGGATTAAGGGAAATACCATATTTTATAAATTTCTTAAAAACTTGTTCCAAATGCTTCAGGTGCTCTTCATCAGATTTTGAATACACTATTATGTCATCCATGTACACAACCACAAACTTGTCCTTTTCTTCAGCGAATGCTATATCCATCGCCCGTTGGAAAGTAGCTCCTGCATTCATTAGCCCAAAAGGCATCTCCATGTACATGAATGTACCCCAAGGAGTAGTAAAAGCGGTCTTATCTTGGTCTTCAGGGCAGACCTTGATTTGATTGTATCCGGAGAAACCATCCATAGTAGAGATTCTTTATGCCCCGACTACCGTTTGCAAGATATGCTCCATTTTAGGAAGGGGGTAATTATCCTTTAGTGAAGCTCTGTTCAGGTTTATGAAATCTATACAGATTCTAATTTCACCATTCTTCTTCCTTATAGGAACCAAGTTTTCTATCCACTGAGAGAATCTCAAAGTGACAATGATTTTTGCATTAAATAATCTTCTAATCTCTTTTTATATCATAAGCACTAGTTTAGGGTTTATCCTTCTTAACTTTTGCTTGAAAGGTTTTTCTCTTGGTTTTATTGGAATGGAATGTTGTATTATAGAAGTAACATATTCCTTAAGTTCTTCATAACTCCATGCAAACACAACAGTATATTTTTTCGTGAACTCTACATATTGCTCCTTGTTTTTAGCATGCAGCTTCTTAGACAGGTTTACCATCTGAGGCTCTTCTTTAGTCCCCAAGTTCTGGTCTTCTATTGCATCTCTGGAAGGCTCAAACTTCGGGTTTTTTGCTACATTGTTCTAGTCAAACAACCTCTCTAGGGGTATCAGTGCCTTGGGGATGTAATTATTCTTTAATTGAACGATAGCCTTTCCCCCCAACATGTTTTTCCATTGTTTGCATTCTCTTTCTCTTTCTTCCCCCTCTTATTTCCCCTACTCCATCAATCCTTCTATGTTCTCATTTTCAATGTCAATCTGAACATTAGAAAACTCGTAAGACAATTCCAAAAATCGTTTAATCTTTAAATCATCTTCAAATACTTGCCAGTATTTAGCATTGTCTGGAATTGAGGGCCTGTTCACCACGTCTACTTCGTAATTTTCTTGAGAGAAAATCGGATTTTTGAAACCACTAGCAGTGGTGGCCAAAGAGTCTGCCACCTGATTTTCAAATCTTGAGATCACCCATATATTTTGTTCGGTGAAAAAGTTCCCAAACATATTCCAGACTTCATTCCTATAGGCCCTAATCCTCAGATGTTTTTCCTGATAACTATCTTTCACTTGATTGGCCACCAACCTTGAATCTCCAAAAACATGTATCCTTTTGGCTCCCAAATCATTTAGAGCTCTCAGTCCCAGGAGTAGAGCTTCATACTTTGCCACATTATTAGTACATTCGAAGGTTAGCTTGTATGATAAGACCCTAGAATCTTGGTCGAGAGGTATGATCCAGACCCCTGCACTAGTGCCATTTTTTCTTAGTGATCCATCGAAGTACATCTTCCATAGTCCTTCCTCATTTTTCTGCCTCTTTGAGGCCTCATGTCTTGCTGCAAATTATTTATCTTCATTGACCTCATGGTGAAATGGAGGTATAGGATCAGTGTGCGAACCATCATTAAAGAAAATAGAGGAACCAATCTGACTATCTACAGTGTATATAGGGTGATTTCCAGGTTTGTCATCACCGCTGAACACATAAGCCATCCTCTTTTCCCTATACAGTTTTCTATTGCTTCCAAAAAGAGGTATGGTGGCATAAGACAGGTCCATCTGCATAGTTCCCTTTAGCGTTTTTACAGAGGATCTTGACAACAACATCCCGAACTTAGCAGGAACCTCAGCCACTATTACATCCATCATAATGCTCTTAGCTGGGATTTGAGCTAAGCTTACTACTACATCTTTAATCAGACCGAGACATGATATGTTTCTGGAATCAAAAGAATATAAGTCCTTGTAGGTTCTAGTAACTTCTAATCCCAACTGATCTACCACTGATTTTGGCATTAAGTTGTGTGAGGCCCCTGAATATATCAGGGCATTGTGTAACAATTTACCATGAATATTCAAGCACAAATAAAAGGGGGGTACTTCTTCATCATCTTGTTCCTCCAGCTTGGAACAAAAATTATAGTGGGGACATCATCTACTAGTTCCAACATGTCCTACATACTCTATGTATGTCCTTTTACTAGGCTAGATATATCTTCCCTATATTCATTGTTTCTCAACAACTCGTTTAAGGGGAAAGAGATCTTCACCTTAGATAGTTCAGCCTTCAGACTTAAAGTTGAAGCTGGCTTCACTACTTCAGTGACTTCTTGTTTCCTACCTTCTTTAGAATGTTGCCCCTTATCTTCTGAGGTGTTGTGTGCAGTAAATTTTGGCTTCTTTTCCTTTCACTTCTCTGTATTATGTTGTGTCCGTGAGGGATGAATATAGGAAGACTTCCCTTCACTTATTGGTATCTCCCTTCTCCCTAACTTAATATTTCTTTGGATATCATCTACAACATTCATGTAACCCATTTGGTACTGCTCAGAATCAAATTCAATGATTTTACCAACATTTCCCATGTTGAGAAAGTGATGCTCCCTTTGGGTTAAATGTACTTCATGGTCTAGTGTGTCAAAAAGATGGATTTGGTCTCCAACAGGCTCTTCAGATCCTTCCTCATCCACAAAATTTTCAGGGAAGGGAGGCCTCATCTGGTGGTCTTCCTGATTTCTTGGACTTATTGGAGGGGGCAGCCTTCTAAAGTCAAGATTTCTTATCTAATTTTTCGGTTGTTCCCTAGCAGGAGGTTTATTTTCCATGGCTAACCTATCCATCAGCTTTTCCATGGTTTTCATCATAGTATCAAACTTGGCATCACTAGAAGAGGAGGAGGCAAGGGTTTGGGTTTCTTGCTTCTGTTTTTCCCTTCATTTTCCCCGAAGCTATCATGTTGGCTTCCACCTCTACTGCATCTTTCAGCATAGAAGGCAGGGTGGCAGATTTCCTCTCTTTTAATGTGCATGAGAAGTCTCCATCAAAGGCATCTGCGTAGTCGATCTTTGTAGCACCTACTGAGGGTTTTAGGTCATTTGGAATAGAATTATAGGCTTTCATAAACCTAGCAAAAAACTCATGAACTGATTCAAAACCTCTTTTCCTCAGAGGGTTATACTGGGACAAGACTAGTGCAGGGCTCCCTACCATTTCCCACCTCTCTAAGAACAGGGTCTTAAAGGCTGCAAAATTATTTATAGAACCATTCGAAAACTATCTAAAACATTTCTTAGGTTCTCCAAACAGACTCTGAGCAAACAACCTCATCTTAACATCATCATGGTCTACTTCCTCCAAATCAATAAATCTTTAAATATGTCTACATGCTGTTTGGCAGAAAACCTCCCTCTCCATCATAAGAGACAACTCTCTGGGTGTAGTTTCGATGGAGGTCATGCAAAATGGCTGGCAAGGCCAATGGTGCGAATCTAGCATCCATGGGTCTAGGTGGATTTTGAGCTTGGAGATGGATATTCTGGGAAGAATTACCTGCATGAATTGTGGTATGGGATTGATGGATCTGAGAACCAAATATAGCTCTTTTTGCTTTGATAAGATTCTGCAACTGAAGCTAGACAGGATCTAGCAAATAGGATTCAAGGGCCTTCAGAACTTCTTCCCCCAGCCTTAGATAATAATCGGATCTTGATCTTGGAAAGGGATTTCCAATATCTATCTCTATAGCCAAGTCTTGAAGAACATGGAGTTCTCCTTTAAAACCAACTTTTTTAATGCTAGAAGAAGTATCTTTATCCTTTCTGGTCTTACGTGTAAGTAATATTTCTGGATTTTCCACACCTAACAAAATTTCAGAAACAGGATTACCTCTCATATGGATCTTTCTTGAGGCCAGGATGCCCTTTGTTTGAGATTCCTTCAGAAATGAACTTGGCTTGCCGATATTCCCCAGTGGAGACTTTCTTGAATGTGGATCTTTACGAGTGGAGTAGCCAGGGAAAAATTGCATAACCCTCTAGAAATTTGGAAATCTCTGTTCTCCCGCAGGGATCTCTCTTCTCTTTGAATCTTTAGAATCATGTGTCATTCTCCTAGGGATAATAAAACAATCACACTCCCCGGCAATGGCACCAATTTGTTAACACCCAAATTAACCCCCAAGGTTGTGAGAGAAGGCAATTCGGGGTAACCACAAACCAATCTTTAGACTTGAGCTACTGACCCAACTTAGTCTGAGAGGGCTCTCTCTACAGATATATGAAAGACTGGATGAATCAAAGGTGTCAACAATGAAAACATACACCAGCATTCATCATTAAAAAATATTCAATTAGAACACACAAAAGATCAGATTTCTACTGGAAACAAAATGGTTTGAATGTCATTTGGCTGAAACATATGAATTTCTATTTTGGGCAATGGAGTCACGTTAGACAAAACTCAGAAAATTTATTCAGAAGGGATTCACAAATGCATTAACACATGGGCAAAATAGTAAACAACTCGTAGTTAAAGTTAATTTAATTGGTGAAATAGATGTGAAAGAAACAACCCATTGACGTAAGGCATATAATAATGGATCCTACATCAACTTTTGCAGAGAAAGTAATGGTGAAATATATGGAAAAGATAAGTAGAGCATACTTCTATGAATTCTAGTTAACTATCACACTGTACCAAGTATTGAAGAATGTTACAGAGTGGAATTGACAATGAGAGATACACAGTTAACATAGAAGAAGAAAATCATACTACAAGACCAGTTACACAAGAATCCCTGGAAAACATTAGCTCGGCTCTGCAATTTTTATTCAAAATATAGCTCGGAAAATGTCTTACAGAACAATGCACAAAATTCCCATAAAGGTTTTCAACAAGATTTTTCAACCCTTCCATCTTTAATTACAATGAATTTATAGAGGCCCTTGGATCTCTAGGCTCGGCTCTCTTCTGAACAGAAAACAATTGCAATTACTTGATAGCTAACCAATGCATTTCGTCGTTACAACTTCAAAACAGACACAGGCAGTATAGGCCTAACCGCTTTTTACATTCACCAACCTATTTTACTATATGACTAACTACTTTAACAAAAAAGAAAAAAACCAAAAAATTGATAGCTTCAGCTTCCTGCCTCCATCGTTCGTCGGTTACTTAGCTGATGTATTTGAGCTCTTAACCTGCCACTACCACACTGTTCTTCCAAAAAATGGGCTTGGAGGCCATCTAACTCTCTTCAAAAATTGGAGACCAGAAGTACACTTGTTTAGCCAAAAACTAAATTGCTTGATAGTGAGATGTAAGGGCTGTAAGAATATCGTCACTTGATTTCTGAGCTCTCACATGATCATACCAATCAAGGAAATCATCTGCATCGAATAACGCATTTGTTCGGGCTTCCTTTGGTGGGGAAAAAGGGAGCACCTCTTTAGTAGGGAGGATTAAGTCCTGGATTATGTTTTCATCCTGGGGGATTTTTCACACATCGTCTTCATGGGCTTCTTCCCCTCCTTTCTGCTGTTGAAATTCCCAACACTCTTGTTGTGTCCCGAGCTCTTCCGGTTCATTGACAAAACTGTCCTACACATTGTCGAAAAATGTAGTATGTAGAGGAACATGTTCTTCCACCATCTCGGACAGTACATGCTCTGGTGCAAATATTATCTCGGATCCTTGATCTCTTTCAATGTTTCCGATAATGTCTACAAAATAACCAAACAGATGAGCTCACCACCCTTTAGAATTCGACGTAAGATGTAGGTCCAGAGAATTAGGCTTATAATGACCGATAATGACGATGTCTCGATGCGAATTATGTTGTCATGATTCTCTAACTTAGACCTTCCAAATGATTTATCATGATGACTGAGGATAGGACTAATGCAAAGCATGTTCGACCATGCATTTCGGATCACACAGAAAGGACCCCTGACGGCGCTGAGGTGGCTTAGCCCATGTGGCCATCATTAATCTCTAGTGGAGATGTCCTTTCTCGTGTGGAAACTAGTGACTGGATTAGGACAACAGCTTTTCTACTTCTGTGGCTTTCCATTTTACCGCACATAGCTCCAAATCTGACTGTTGGATGAAACGTCCCTACCGACCGCGGTGATTTTGGGCTTGCTTAACCTACCGGCGATAAAAATCACCGTTGCTATCCTATATCGTTAATCCATCCTCGTTAGATCTGCGTTGTTGCAAAGAATGCAACGTTTAATCCACCCGCGGTGATTTTGAACGTGACCTTTCTTTGTGCATGTTAGATTGGCGCTATCCCTCTATCGCCATAGATCTATGTTCTCGTTGATCTACACCATCGATTTGCTTCAGACTTTTCCCATAGGTTAACACCTCCTCCACCTTTGTAACATTCATATTTAATTTTTGCACCAAAGGCTCAAGGACGTAGATCTCTGAGGCGACTTAATCCGTGTCATTCCTACACACCTATGTATGCTGCCGACCTATTGGCCTGCCTTTAGCCCCCCAATCACCTTAGAAGACGGGATCTCTGAATATTCTTTCTCGTTTTTCCAAATCCGTTGCCTCTAGCTTTGATCGCTTACCTTAGGGGCACGACTTGGGAGTTTTGGCTTCCTTTGCGAATCATTCCGATCCTACAAACCCTTTCCTTCATAAAATATTTTCTTTAAAGATCAGCACATTTTGAGTGCTAACACCTTCTTAAGGTCTTGCAATTGTATTGTCAATTTGGCCAGCTATGTCTGAATCTGCGACATGCCCACTGCGTTCTCACCAATCGGCGAAGATTCTAACCACATTGCAATCTCCAGAGCCTCACTCAACATTGTAATGTTTTGTTGCATTAGTGGTAGTTGAATGTGAGGCAGCAATGCCGCAATGAAACATTTTTTGTGCTAGACATCGCTCGTGTCAAAGTTGACCCTTTCCATCAGTGTTTTGAAGCATTGGTCAAAATCCCACACAGTTTCATTGGGTTACTGCTTAATCTCTTTTAGTTCTATAATATACTTTGCTTCAGACTCAAGTTTTCTGAACTCTGCAGTCAATACTTTTCTTACTTCTTCTAGTGTCTTCTCTGGGGTGCCTATGGGAACGTGAGCAAACTTCATAAACCAATCCAATGCGCGACCTTGAAGAGTTGTCACCAATTGTCCTTTATTCTCCTCGTCATCAGTAATTTTCTTGATAGTCCATACTGCTTCACATAAGAACTAGTATTGCTCGGGATTATCTATTCCATTTCTGTGGAACACCAGAAACTTTACATCTTCACTCGCCATCCTGGGATTCCTTCCTTCCTACAGTCACTGAGCTACTAGCAAACAAGTTATGTTGACATGATGAACACGGTGGTGTCAAAGTTATATTTCTTCCTTGTTGAGAGATAGTGAGCGGAGGTGTGGGCACGTTTCTATTGGGGTTTGGTCCTTCCTCTATCCTGGGTGTAGCTTGGTTGTCCTTATCGACACTATGAGTTCGCTTCATCCCATGTGGTCTTCCTTTGTGGCTTTGCATTTCGATCGCAACAGGATATTCTCCTATCCTCTGCCTCTTTTCCTGTCAAAACCTTGTTCCTCCCCTTGTAATACCACTCTCTTCCTCAGCTTCCTTCACAGTCTCGTCATAACTTGCACCCATCTACCCCATATCATTCCATTCACGCCCCCCTATAGTGGTGGTACCCACAGCCTCCTCCCACAAGGATTCTACTGATCAAGGTGCATCTTCAGTATGCCCTTTTCGCAAATGAGAATCTTAATGGACAACTGTAGCGACAATAGAAACATATCCCTTGGTCCGTTGAAGAATTCCCTTTCTGCTTCACTATAAGACTTTATCATATCAACTGCAAACTCGGTGATATAGCCTTCTAGTATACTGTCGACTCATACCTCAACAACCCACGATGCTTTGTTGTCGACTTCTTGTAGTTCCTGGATTAGTTCTCGGGTCCAAGCTATCATCTCACCACCTTGGAAGTTCCTCTTTTGATAGGTATATTTTGCTAACCATTCATACAGGATGATTAGGAATTCGTAGAAAAAATATTCATGTGTACGATCGTGTATGTATTTTTCCAACCACCAATCTGTCAACAACCCAGGGTTCTGATTTTCTTTTTCAGCAAACTCTCACAACTTTAGGTCAAACTAGTCCTAAATCTCCAGTCTCGTCGGATCCCACAACATATCCTCCTTTAACTTTGCGCTAGTTCCTGGCAACGAAACCATTTGTTGACGCAAATCAAGTCGACAGGGGTTCCTCATGCTATCGACATCCAACCCGACGCAATCTCCCTAGGAACCGGCCCAGACAGGTTTTACCCCATCCAACAACACCTGCAGAGAAGATGAGGTCTCACCCGAGATGTTCAAGGGAGAGCTAACGTAGCCATGTTTCCTCCGAACGAAGGAGGATTTTTTGCATTAGCTAATCAACTTATTGTGACCTTCAGAAAATAGATCTGAGCATTCAACTTAAGTATTAAGGAGGAATGCAGCATCATTCAACATATCTCATCATTGACAGAACCAGAAATGCGCAACAGATATAACAGTAAAACATTAATTGCAGTAAGGAAACATTACATCATTCACAGATTCATATCGCATAATGCATTCATCACATGGAAATAGGAAAACACAATGATTATGCTCAAAATGTTGTCATATTCATCTTTGCAAAACCAAGATATAACAAGCATATCATTCTGTCGTACACTAGTACATATGGTCAAATTTGCCATGATTTTTTGTCCATGTTGCCACGATTTATTGTCCCTGTTTCCACGATTCAGGTTTCATTTTTTTGTGGAAAACTTTTCGTGGATATAGGGACAAAGATTCCCCATCGTGGCAATAGAAACACTTCATAGTGGACACGTGTCACCTATACAACAGTTCTCAAATATACGGAGTTTAAAATCTGCCACGACTATTCGTCGCTATATCGACGAACGTCTTCTATATGTTTCCACGCAGATGCTAAACATACCACGAATGTTCGTGTCTATAGAGACGAACTTATCGAAGAGGTTTGTTGAGAATAGCGACGAACATTCATCACAGGTTTAGCATCTGCGTGGAAACATTTTCTATAGCTCCACCAACGTTCATCGCAATATTCATGAATCGCTTCACTAACTTTTCTGGTAGTTTCAGCATCTGTGTGGAAACTATTAATATTAGGGCATGGTGGAATCGAACCACCAGCCTCCTTCTTGTAAAGAAGGTGCTCTTCCATTGATCTAGAACCCTTCAAAGAATTAGACCTTGAAACTTTGTAAATTCTAAATTCTAAAGCTTTCATTAAATTATAAATCTTTTTAAAGTTTCGCGAATCTTTTACTAAACAAGTGGGATAAGTAGAATAGTTTCTTAGCACCTGCCTCTTATGTCTATAAAAAATGTAAAAAAATATGCATAGCCTCTTATGTATATAGACAATGTAAAAAAAGGGCACCTAGTCATGACATCTCAAATCCCAAATCATTCTAATAATGGGTGGTGTGATCCTCATCCATATGTGTAGAGGAAAACATGATTAGAGTGCATGGAATAGCCCCAAGTAGGGAGCCCTAGTTACCACATACGAACCTCCATGCATACAGATATAAATTTGTACCATAAATTCTCAAGAAAGGTGCCTCCAGCAAGGTCAAAATAACACAGATGAGATGCAAGCAGGGAAAAATTCTCTGCCTACAATCAACATGTTATCATACCTTATTGTACTCGTTCACCAAGCTGAATCTACCACCTTATAGATTCTTTCATCCTTGTGGGACCCATTTTATATTGACTCCATCAATGTCTAATATCGTTCTTGCATTGTAGATGAGTATGGAGAATTTAGAAAAAAATCATTTATTTATATTTGCTTTTGTTTCTGCAAGACAATTTGAGAATTGTAATCCAAGAGTCAAAGCTTGGGTGTGATTCCCAATGGGGTTATTTGAATTGGGCCAAATGTTTACCTATAAATGGGGTTAGCTGAATTGGGCCAAATTGGTTCAAGTGTGCCTTTTATGGGAACTAGAGGGAAGTTGTTGATGCAAGGATTTGATATGATCTAGTTGAGACATAAAGATTTCCTACAAAGAATGACCCAAAAAATAATAGCATTCAGAATTGAAATATCTAAACATATATAGAATACATCTAAGTGAATACATATACTACAACATCATTTACCAAATTCTGTAGCAGCTCAATTAAACATTAAAGGAGATCACTTATGGTTTTGAGTGAAAAGGGATCTTCTCTAATGTTTACCTTGAGTGCAGTTGCTTTGATAGTAAGGATATGAAGTTCACATGTTCATTTTATTGTGAAGTCTTTAAACCTTGCATCCTCTTCTATGAGAGATTGGATTTGTCTCATGCAATGATCCATCTCTCATAAGATGTTGAATTTATTCATGCACCCTCTCTAGATCTTCATTCAAGTCATTCCATTATTTTGTTCCTTCAAGAAGGGATTCCTGATAGAGTAAGAAGAGTGTTAATAAACATTCTTATATGAAGAGTCATCTACACAATGGAACATAAGCAATTTCTATTGGATTATATGCAATAAAACTAGTTTAAATTGGCTTCAAGCATTACATAGAAAGGTGAATGAATTTCACAATATCACAACTTACATGGAAAAATTATTAGACCTGTAATACAGTTGCCTTAGAACTATTTAGTTGTGTCTGGAAAGTAACAATATTCCATACAACAGTAAGAGTTTCTACAATGGCATGTTTTCCTTTATTTGCCTTCATATTCTCTTCTGTAGCAGCAACAACATTAGTCTGCAACTTGTTGTTGTACACTTGAATACATGTTATATTCTATTAGTCGTTTATTGATATCATTTAAAGACTTGATCTGGAAAGAGAAGGAAAAAGTGAGTTGACGTGACTATCAAAAGGGAAAGCTAAAACCATGACAAATCAAACTCTTATGATATGTAATATCACCATCACATAAAGAAAAAAAGAAACAAAACAATTTGCATGCTTGGTGATTTGAAGTTGAAAGTTCATTCTTAAGCTTGTCTATCTAATTAGAAATATTTGATTTCTCTTCTCTAACAATACACAATGTCTCTAAATCCTCTTCATGTACCACTATAAGTTCCTAGATAGAAGAATATCTCAGTTAGGCACTTAACATAACATGGTAAGAAATCAATGGGAAAAAAGAAATAGAAAATGTAGTGAACACTAATTGTGATTAAATGGAAGAGAGTAAAAAAACAACAAATTACGATACAATTTTCTTTCTATTGATTGTTCCAAGGTCTGCTCTGAGAGTAAAGAAACTTAGTTTTAGTTGTGTGAGATCATCCTCTAACTTTCCTTTCTTCAGACTCCTTGTAGAAATTGGACAATGCAATGAAAATATTGAGAACACAATACCAACTCACTACTTGCATAATATCTTCAAAAGAGTTTCTCGCAACAATATTAACAAAGTGATAACTACCAATAGCTAGTAGAGGACAACCCATTCTTATGATTACTAGGCAGAAATATTGCAGAAGAAAAAGATAGCAGTACTTGTTTCTATGGAAAGCACTTTGTTCCTCTCCTACCATACATTTCAGGCTTATGAAATTTAACAAGGTCAAAACAACATTTTTAGCAAATCTTCCAAACAAAGCAAACTGTAATATGTGTCGCATATCTCGTTTTCCTTTTATTTTAGAATTCAAGTGCACATCAAAACAACAATAGGTGTTTGTCCCACACCTAAGGCAAATGTGGGACAACATCCAATGATTAGTGTCCAATAGTATATCACCCATTGCACCATTCACATCTTAAAACCACATTATCTTCCAAATACTGCATGTGGACTCAGTAGCTAGAACATATAGTAAATCACAAGCTGAGTTAGTTGGAATGCATTCAAGCATCAAATGAATTAAATGGATCCAAATCCAAGTAGCAAAGGGATATATCCAAAGCACCATCCAAACATTTGATGAATGACCATGAAAATATATATCATTATGCCAGTTGTCTTTAGAAATAGATAGCATATCATTAAAAAAGGGTAAAGGAATAGATAGCTTCAAAAATATACTTATTATTCTAAAAGAAATTAGGTAATTGGTTTGTAGCATAACCTCCCTTTTTTCGTGATAATTCCATAGTAAAGGCAATAAGCCTTATTGGCTAAACAATTAGCCTAGCTGTTGTTAACTCTTAGAACATGGAATAAATTTACCTAATCAAATCGACGTATCTCTTTTTTTATCCTTTGGATAATGCTGGTAGGATTACCCTCTTAAGGAGATGAGGAACTAAACATGTATCTTATGATTATAACTAAATTTCCAGTGAACACAACCTTCCAAATTCATCTTAAAGAATTTATTTTTTAAAATAAAGATAGAGGAAAATGAGTCTCTTCAAGATCGCTTGTTGAAAATCACAAAGATGTTGACAATAATGAATTTTGGCCAAAATATTTGGAAGTTGCCATTGTAGATTGTAAAGATTGATTGGATGCCCTCACTTCTGGTCAGTACTGTGGTAAAAGATATCCATTCCCATGTTTCCTAGTGTAAATGTCATCTATGCTCCCTCATGCTACCCAGAGTGGTAAGTTTAGCCCATTTCCATCCTACTAATGTCACTGAACCTAAATCTCAAACCTGGTCCAATCCATTGCAAATAACTGCTAAGGTACATTCTAAATCCAAACAACCTAAACATGTTTTGCTCCATAAAAAACACCAAAAGATTCATAAGATGCATACCAATACTCTTCATGTTCTCCTCCATGCCAGATAGTTTACAAAAAACAACTTAGAAGAGATATACTAGAAAAGAATAATCAAATAAATCAAAAGAAAGAACTTTTGAAAGAAATAATGGCTTCTTTGGTAGATGCCATGGGAGATACAAATGCATAATGAATCTAACATTCCTAAAGTTGGAAACAAACAATGACTTTTATACACCTGAAAAATGAGAGTTACATACTAAGCCAATCTCATAAAGGAAACAAATCTAAGTTGTAGGAAACGTTCCCCCCCCCACTTCCCATGTCTGTTTCCATACAGAAATGAGGAAACGCGTATGGAGCACGAAAGAAATGTATTTCCAAAAAGGAAACCCGTTTCCAAAAAAGGAAACTTGTATCCAAAAAAAGGAAACCCATTTCAAAATCAATTTTCAACATTTCAGCACGTTTCTGTCCAAGTTAGCCCATCAACGCTCGGTCAAGGTTAATTTTTAAAAAATTTAATGAAGTTTTTAATATCCGGCTAGGGGTTTGGGCAATTTTTGAAAGCTTCTAGTGTCTTTCCAAGCCTTATAAAATAGCATTGGCCTCATATATGGCCTGATTTTGGATATATATATTTATTAGCCTCATTTATCAAGGTTGTTTTTGGTTATTTCCACTTGCATTATAAAATATGGGTAGTATGTGTTATTTTTGGATATTACTATTAAAATATGATGTGATGTTACATGTATCATTGTATGACTATGACTATGTCACTATGATTTCTAATTTTGTTGGAATCTTGGATTTAATTTGTAAATCATTTTAGATTTCACATTCAATTTTTTAAATGTCCTATCTATATCTATATATATATATATATATATTGTGTTCCCCCGTTTCATAAATTTTGGGGGGTCACCTTTCCAACGTGTACTCGTTTCGGAAACTCGTCCCCGTTTCCCTATCTCATGCAACTTAGCAACAAATGATACATTGTGCCTATATGCTCATGAGTGATAAAATTATTGATTAGATAGAAAATGTAAAGCAAGAAGACAACTTATAGAGTTAGGCACCTATCTAACTGGAGAAATTTCAAAAAGGGTGAAAAAGTTGAGTTGTTGCAGTGACAAGAATAGAAATTTCAAGCATTTATGGTTATTTCGATGATGCGGCCTCAAAATATCTAAACTTGTGTGGAGTAGGAGGTCTTCTTCACCTTTCAGATAATCAAACAATAAGGTATAAGTGTGGTGTGGGCATGGAACAAACAATTTTGCAGATATTAAAGCAACATCAATAATACATTTTGACTAAACTAGCCTTAGGAGTAAGTGATCTCAACATCTATGGAAAATATTTACTTGAAGTAGAATGAATAAGCATAATAAATTTGTTTGGAAGTCTTCAGCATGCGGAAGAACTCAAAACAATCTCCTCTGAAGTACACCTCCAGAGTCCAGCACATATACTGGGAGCACAACCACGAGGCAGACCTTTTATCAAAGCAAGCATGCAGCAGAGACCGGAGTTCTCCCCTTATGCGAGTTTTTAGATGGTAATGAGGAGATCCTCCCATCTCAGGATTTATGAGAGCATTGGAGAAACACCGTAATTGTTCTCTTGTGACTGTTCACTGACATATTTAGGAGTTGAATTATAAGAGGTTTGGAGAAACACCATAATTATTGTCGCTTGTGACTCTTCAATGATGTACTTAGGAGTTTTTTGGAGGTTTATGGTGATTGTGTTATGACGTATTTAAGAGATTTGAATGGTTTATTGATGGTCAGCTCTAAAAGTTGACCCTCTGCACCTTAACTAGTATAATGAACATTGCAAACATAACCCTTTTATTTTAATTTTAATCAATGGAAAGTCTTACATTTTAATATAACTGGTTACAATCTCAACTCAAGTAACCATATGAGCAATCAAGGTGTTTTCATTGCATGTAAAAGAAACAAAACCTGCTTTCTTTATTTATGTGTCAATCAGCCCCAAAGGGTATGCCTCAAAGTTCCCCTCGATCTCAACTCAAGTAACCATATGGGCAATCAACTTAAGGCTTAGTAAAGCACAGAATTCGAGGCATTGGGTCTGTCTTCTTCTGGTTGAGATAAGTTGTTACTGTTGTTGTAACTATTTTGCTGAATAAATATAAATACTGTGTCTCTCATAGGTTTTCCCTTCAAGTTTTTTCCTGGCGTTATTGGCAAAAATTCCTATCTGAATTTTCATGTGCGACTGGAATTTCTGTCCTATAAATTTGTATTTGTTTCCTTCATATTTTCCAGTACTATTATGTTCATGAGAAAAACATAGTTGCAGCAATTTAGTTGACTGGGTGAGCATTAAACATTGACTCTGAAAACTTAGAAAACTGGGTTGGGGAAGCATACAGTAAACTTTCAAAGAATATTAAAAAACAATGAACTAAATATTATATCAAAGAAGAAGAAATAGAGGGTGCAAGAGATCAACTTGATGTCTATAAGATAATATGATAAGGTAGAGGGTCAAAAGAAATAATTAGATGTTCCAAAGTTGAGTACTAAGAAGGATTCAATGCACTTTCTAATCATGTTGTATGGAAAGTGCCCAAGTCTAAGGGGACCTATTTGGGTATTCCATAAGCAAATTTGTCTCTATAGAACTTGAGGTCTAAGAGAAGAATAATATGATGTGGCTCTACCCAAACTGGGTTGTCAATGTAATCTATGAAAAGAACAAGTACAACAATCTCCTAAGAGAAAGAATTGACCAGCTTTGGAGTGAGATGTTGTGTGTGGCATCACTGATTTGATCTAGATAGTAAGTCTCGACAAAATCTAAGGCTTATGAATTGAAATCCCAATAAGTTGACGTAATCTTAATCTCCAATCCTTTGAAAAATAAATGAATAATTGACATGTCATTTTTAGATGGATCAAAGGCCATGACCTTAGTCTTATTAAGTTTCACCAACCACATGCAGTCGAGAAATCTGAAAGGGAACAAGTCGCCTTTGTAAACCCTCAAGGTAGAATACTAAAAGGATGGCATCATTTGCATACAGAAGAATAGCGATCAAGCCTTGGAAAGTCGAGACTCGGAACTAACAACTTCAAAATGGAAAACATAATCTATTTGTTTTAGTGAAAGGGAAACCCAAAAGAAAGTGCTTAAACACATATAATTGGTTCTATGACACCACTGTTGGCCCAAAAATGTAGTCATCTAGCCCCATGATGATCAAGTGCCAAATACACTCTATGTTGACATTTTTCATTTCCCTTTTGTTTGTGCAAAATGATATCGAACTAACAACTTCCAATTTGACAACAAGAATCTATTTTTTGTGCAAGGAAGACCTAGAAGAAACCATCCGATGCACTACTATGACTAGGCTTCCATTAGTGACAAGTACTACAAGAAGAAAGCAAATGTTTCAGCATACTAGAAACCATAAAAGGGTTTAATCATTGAAACAAATTTATCTTTATGCTCCCCAGCCATAAAATTGAATTCAATATTCACCCACATGCCCATATATGGATGCATAAACTTGCCACGTACTACATTAAGAATCAGTGAGATGGAATAGAAAGCCACATACCAGTTTAAATGGTTTCGAAAGAGACTCTACAGTAGTATAAGCCAGAAAGAGAAGTACACTTTTATAAAACCCAGCAAACTCTTGTCTTGACTTATGATACTCAGATGAAACCCAATGGTAGCTTGCATAAACAGAAGGATCTATATCAGTCATACTATCCAGTGTAAGTTTGCCATCATCTAGTATCTTTTTACATTCTTTCTGTTCACTTCGTTCAAGTTTCAATGCAGCTATTTTCATTCTAACATATAGTATTGGTTCCTCAATTCGCATATCCCTTGTGGCACGAAGCTTCTCAATTACTCCCTCTAAGTATCCAATAGAAGCTTCCATCTCTATGTACTGATGAGAAACTATAACAACAAAATATGCAAGCTTAAGAAGATTGATCTTTGTCTCAAAATCTGTTATAAAATTATGGTATAGTTCTATAAGCGCATCACTGGCCTGCACATCAGAAATATCTTTAGTCAAGAAACAGTAGATGCATCTATTCATGATAAATGAAACATGCTCCATAATACATATTACTAGAGAAGAAAATTCAAAATAGAAAATAAGGTGGCCTGATGAAGGCTAGACAATCAAGAAACCCATCTCCCGAAGAAAAGTCTAGCAAAAAATACAGCTCAAAATAACCATAATAGATTGCAAAATGCCTCTCAACACCCATATCTCTAATACAGGCTATAGTAAACATGCAAATAAATAAAAATTATGGACCATTATATGCATTCTAGTGATTACATATATCCTTAAAACCAAAAGCATATATGGAAATATTTAACATGGGAATCACAATAGAAGTTATCTTCTCTGACCCGTGATAAACAAAATTCTGCTTTCTGTTATTATTCAAGTTCAGATACAGGAGAAACATAGCAATCTTATCCCTTGGCCAATAAACATGATTGCTAATCATTCATCTGAGAAAAAATAAAACAATATGGACCCAAATGGTAGCTAAACATACAATTATATAGAGGCTCTTAGTTGATTAATAGGGCAATGTATATGAAGGGAATAATACAGTTATATAGGTTTGAAATATACTCTATATTGTGTTTGAAGCACTCCAAATGTTTATCCAATCAATGGTGATTCATTAGTTGTATTAATCATTCTAGACCATGTGGACCTTCAGCATAAGCAAGGCAAGACATAATCATCCATGACTAAGATTTGGCTACTCAAGGAGTAAAACAAGCTGGACCCGAATGGCAGTTATATCTAAAACCAAGCCATAAATTACATAGTGGCTCTTAGATTATTTAAGGCAATTCTATATGAAGGGTATAAGGGAGTTGTATACACTACAATCATTCATATCTCGTCAATTCATTGTTGAAGAATGTAGCTTGGACACGAACTTCAGCACAGGTTCAGTTTGAACATGCCAGAAGTAGTTCGTGTAAATTATATTTTGTAATTCACTTCAGTGTGAGCATTGCTTTGTGGATGGAAAGAAGTGGATGCAATTTACAACCAAAAATTATCCACAAAGGTCGCCAAAAAAACCGAAATCAAGAGTAGCAATCTAAACCAATGGTGAGTGGGAGGCCAAAATGCGTCCCAGCATGCCACATGAATAAATTTGTAGGGACATGTGCATTTAATGTCATATTACAGGGAATGAAAATGATCATTTAAAAAATATATCGGTCTACAACAAAAATGAAATCATGGTCTGACTGAGTGATGGAAATCCATCAATGAAATCCATGGAGAGAAACTCCTGTGACCAAGAGGGAATAGGAAGTGGTTGATACAAGCTGACTTTCTAATTAGAAGTATGGTATTTGTTGCAAAGTGGACAATTGGAAATTAATTCATCAACATGCTTCTGCAAAAAAGGCCAGTGAAAATAGGAATGAAGATGTTATACTGTCATATTGACACCAAAATGTCCCTTGTGAGAAGGATGAGACTCTTTTTAGAAGAAGCCCGTGAAGCAAACTATTTGTTGGAGTGTCATTGGTTGTGCTAATGAGAACCTACACATATCAAGGGACATTGTTGCAGAAGTAAAAGGAAGCTATGGTGAATTATAATGTCCCTAACTGGATCTTGGTTGAAATATGAGTTAACTGATATGTATTTTTTGTTTTTGGACTTCGTCAAACAATTTAATGAAGGTGTCCTGTTACCACTGTTAGGTTCCTTACTCGTTCTAGACCGGGTTTTAGTGAATTGTGTATGTACTTCTAGCTTAGGAATTTCATCAAACGCTTGTCAACCTCACTCAGAATCTACTGTGACAATCCCAGATTTGGTTTGACAATTGTTTTGGAAGAATTTGACTACTATACTCTAAATTTGCTTCATAAAGCACTCAATACTTGAAGACACACCATAAAATCATCATTTATTACAACAATCACCATGAAACCATTCACAAATGAAAATGGAAATATCTGGAATATTTTACCAGCTACTACAACAGTCTATTACAGTCCACTAATTGATATAACAACTCACAAATTTATACGGAAACCATGGTAACTCTGTTTGTATACAAGGAAGATTAAAGCATGTAGGTGACTATGATTTACCACTCTATAACAACAGTAATGTGTACTCAGACAAGAGGAAAAATGCATGAATAATATGACCTCTGACAATGTGGTAGAATACCCATGGTAGAAGCTCCCTTGTATGTGAGATTCCTCCCTCTTTGGCCCTCAATTTGACAGAGGAAAAATACAGCGAACATATAGTCACAAAGAACCACATCCAACAGCCAAACTCGACCCTTTTTGCAACTCAATATAGAGGAGGATGAATGTATATAGTTGATATCTTATGAGAATGCATTGCCCCGAGACACTATTGCACCCCTCTTCTACACACCCATAATAAGAAAACTAGAAATGACTTTTTCCTTGATGAATACTCGGCAACTAATGGAGTCGCCCCCCCTTTCTAAAGCAGATGAACAACTGCGAGTAGCAAAAACCAAAGTGTGCCCTTTAGGATGAATGCTCCCTTCCTCCCCAGGCTGGTAACCTCCACTAAACTTCTTCAATTAGCGAGAAGACTGATGTTTTTATCCACGGAATTGAAGCACAATGAGAAATTTGTGTGGGTTTTCGTTCCTAGAGAAATAATTCATGAATGAGGGTTTTTGTTCCATCTTGACAAATAATTCGTGAATGAATGAATGAGAAATTTGTTATGGTGCTTACGTTGGTATAGTTTATAAAGCTCGACATTCGTCCTTGTTGCAACAAAAAATGAAACCTAGACATTTCGTCGATATAGGGACGAATGTTCATGGAACTTTAAAAATCATGGATATTGCCATGGTTTTTCCGCCCTGAAAAAAATAAAATTGAAAAATCAATTGTTTAACCCACGAATGTTGAAAACGTGGAAACATTTCGTGGAACAATCAGCCCATATGTATTAGTGGCATACCCATATTAACAGATAATAACAGGCAGATTCATCAGCTCATGTGTCTCCAAATTGGTCTATCATCAACTATATCTTCGTGTCTTGATGATCTCTCAATGCTTACAATGCTAAGTCTACTTATAGGATTATGCCTTTACATTTGCGGTCCACTTAGGAAACCGTCTAACTACTTCTCAACAAACATTACAAAAAGAATAACCCAAAATCTCAGATAAGGCGGTCGAATGACCCAAAATACACATGACACAATCCAAATGACCCAAAATACACATGATGCAGTCCAAATGACCCAAAATACACATGATGTGGTCCAAATGACCCAAAATACACAAAGTACTATCGCTTTGCGCATTGCTTTCCTCCCTTCGCGGTATCTTCGGCCTTGCGTGGCATCCGCAATGCTGACTCATCCAAACCATCTGCCAACATTAAATATATCCTTCTGCAATGACAGTTGTTGGATTATAAGTGGCCTTATGAGATTTCATGCTCGTTGACTTCATTAATGCCTTTGTTCTTCTATTTCCCTATAATACAAATTCAAAATTGTTATAAAATGTTACAATTAAATAAATTTTAAAATATAACAAGAGGAAAATGAAACAAATTATGCACCTGGTATGCTATCTCCTTCTCCTTCTATTTCCATCTCCATACTTTTGTCAACATTGTACAAAATATATTGATTGTTGCATTGTTTCCCACAATCATCATTTTCTATTTTAAAATCTCCATCAATAGTCAAATTAGTAAAAAACTTTCCAATTAAGAAAGCTAAACAACATAAAATAAAAATAGAAACAACAAAGGAAGTTGATGGATCTTGGGTTTGATAATCGAATAAATAAGAAAATAACAAGAGAAACAACCAATAAATTTATGTACTTGGTATGCTATCTCCTTCTCGTTTTATTTCCATCTCCATACATTTTTCAACATTGTCCAAAATATATAGATTCTTGCGTTGTTTCCCACAATCATCATTTTCTATTTTACATTCTCCATCAATAGTCAAATTAGTAAAAAAACTTGTCAATTAAGAAAGCTAATCAACATAAAAAAAAAATAGAAACAACAAAGGAAATTGATGGATCTTGGGTTTGATAATTGAACAGATAAGAAAATAACAAGAGAAACAACCAATAAATTTATGTACCTAGTAGGATATATTCTTCTCCTTCTATTTCTATTTCCAAACTTTTCTCAACATTGTCCACACTATGTTGATTATTGCTTTGTTTCCCACAATCATCATTTTCTGTTTTACAACATCCATCAACAGTCAATGTAGTAAAAATATTTACAATTAAGAAATCTAAACAAAATAAAATCAAAATATAAACAACAAAAAAGTGTATTACCTGAATTTTCCATAAAGTTGGTGGATTTTGTGTTTGTCGGTTGAAACGATTTGTGAATATCCCACATCTTCATCCTTTGTGACTCTATTTGTACAATGCATGCAATTCTTCATTTATATGTAGAACAAGCCTTGATCAAATTTTTCCCCTCCTAAAGAGAAATAATCACTTTTGCATCACTACATTGTTGATGCTTTTCTAATAAATCCATCCAGAAATAAAAATATCTCTCACTTTCATCATTTATGTCTTCAAATTTGTGAGTGTATTTTGAAGCCTCAAATTTCTTTAAGTCTGAAGTATAGAAATGTATAGTCAAGCCATTATCATGACTATAATAACTATTTTGTTTTTTATATTCGTAAAGGACAAATTTGTGAGTTGAACCTGGAGTTCTTTATGGCAATTTCCAAAGCCTGCTACACATCATTAAATGACCAAAGTTATGCAAAGAGAACTATAGTAAAGTCACCCAATTCATTATTTTCGATCAAAAATAGAAAAAATTCTAGATAATAACCCTTGTGGAATGGTTCTTTTTTCAAATCCAACGTATCCAAAACAACAAGGTCAGTCCATAGAGTTGGTTGCAACTGATGAGGAAAAGAGTGCAAAAGTGTTGACAAAAGACCAAGTCCCCCCAAAAGGCAACCAAATTCAAAATTGTTGTCAACTTGTTGTATGCTTGTTGATCCATTTATTATTCCGTCGATGTAACATCTCCAAGATTTGCGAGTTAGTATTTTTGTAAAAATTAAAATTCTCTTCCCTTAAAGAGAATCACAATAAATTTTTTTAAGAAAAGCAGCCATCATGTAATTAATCATTGTGCATACACTTGACATTCTTATAAAGGTCAATCTACTTATATTATTAAGTATTACCATTGCAGCTTTCAACCATACATTTTAATCTCATGACATCAAGGAATTCTCATAAGCAATACATATCAACCACAATAACACACATACGCATAAGAAGAGAACAATTTCAGGTGGTTCACCCCTATTGGGCTACATCCACAAAGGAAGGTCATTTCTTTTATTTACTCAACGAGAAGGGGTTTTACATCTGCAACCAATTGTTGCGTTCTTTAACTTCCAACATTCCAAGCCTTTCTAGCTATCTGGAACAATTTTCACTTCAATTTTTCTTCCTGCATAATATCTCATGAACAAAGGTACAATCTTATTTCCCTTCAATAATTTCGTATGTAAAGGGCAATATAAAAATACAGCGATCACCATTATCACATATTCCTATCCAGCTAAATTTTACAAAAGATCGCAGCGATCACTATTATCACTTACTCTTCCTTTCCATCCATATTTCTTACCCATATTTTAAACATCTTTTAACTAAACATATAACACAATTCACATTTGCCATTCATATTTGTTACACATATATTTAAACATCTTTTAACTAGACGTAGCATATATGTTGACTAAAAATCTAATTAGACAAGTCCTTAACTTAAGTACAGCCAAACTCTTCTACGAGGAGTTAGGTAATTAATGCAGCTAACGCGGTTTTGAACTGAGAAGTAATCTCAGGGTTTCCTGCGCCATTAATTAAAGAGGGGGTCTTTCTATATTGGAAGACCCAGATATAAGATAGTTGCATGTCATCAAATATTTCGCCATCTAAGTAATACCAAGATCTATGACTCTGTGACCTAGCCGTTCCAGTACAGAGAACTCTAACCCAGCTATATATCACGGAAATACAGAGATCTAGTATTCACCCTTCAACATCACATTGTAAAGATCTATAACTCGATGCTCTAGTGAAATTCAATACAAAGATTCATACTGCGAGGAGTGTTAAGGTTTTCGTACCATGGACTGAAATCATCGAGGGAAATGATGCCCAGAGAGATCCACAAGTTTGACAGATCGCCTTTCTCAAACAACTAGAGTCTTTATGATTTCAATATCAAAGAGAACAACTTCACTATCCACACATGGTTTTACCATTGTGACTACGTTTCCAATGGATCAGTGATTAAACTGAGAGAGGAAACCCAACTACGATCTACGATTCAAAGTAGAGATGGATGGCATCTGGAGGGGGTGATTACGATTTCACAACTAAATATATATATATATTTAAACACAAAATCAAGCAATTTATATAGGCCACAAATTACAGAAACTAATCCCAGGTTAACCATATAAACAATGCTTGGCATCAGGCTTGCTCTATCGAACTAAGTTGTCCCTTCCCCTTTTACTAGTCCATCGACATTTATCTCTCTCAAGATTTTTCCCGGATCAGCTAAATCACAGAGATCAATGATCATATAATAAAGATCTAGAATGCTTCCACAGAAGCCGTACTGATCGATCTATTTGATTCGATACACCTTTGAACTCCAATCAGGAATATAAATGATACAGAGAGAAATAATACCGCGATATGGATTTGCTTGGTATTGAATACCACTATGGATGTAGGATTCTCTAATAAAACTCCATTAACAATTTAAAAGGAGATTGACCATCATAATGCAATTCCTAAATATTCGATCGAGTAGGTAATAAAGATTTCGGTTCTGCGATTTTCATTTGTTAGCAAACTTGAACAGATGAAATCGAAACTTGATTCTATTCGGCAACTATGGAACTTCATCTAAATCTAAATGCTGAGATCATTTAGATCCATAGGCTGTGAGTAACTTTCACACTGAACAATATGAATACATAGATTTTATACAGTAATGATTAAATAATACTCGATGCAGAGTTTAGACTTCGATTATGAGTAGCATGCAGAGATTTATATTCATCATGCTAGAAGGAAGAAATAATAGCTTTGTTGTTTATGCTAGACACAAGAACTCTGATAATATTGTGTGCAAAAGATCACTTACCAGCCCCAATGCAGAGATTCACTTACATCGATAGCAGTGGAGAAACTGGTAACGCATCCAACATATTTTCTCTTTAACGCAGAGATTGTTAGTTTCTGCAACCATCATTGTTACCTCCGTCCACCTAGAGCTGGATCTATCATGATCGATAGCAGTAGCAAAACTGGTAACGCATCCAACATATTTTCTCTTTTAACGCAGATATTGTTAGTTTCTGCAACCATCATTGTTACCTCCGTCCACCTAGAGCTGGATCTATAATGATCGATAGCAGTAGCAAAACTGGTAACGCAACCAACATAAAAAAAACCCCAAATACAAACTCCAACTGGCATTTATTCCTATAAGCAGAATTTTAGACGTTTCCTTAAGCAAACTTAACCCGATCACAAAACTGGAAAAGATATTCATATAAGTAGAAGCTTGGACGGCTTCAATCACCATCTCCAACGCAGCATGGCCATCCCATCATTCAGGAAATATATATATATATATATCAAAAAGAATGGAGGGATCGGTTCTTAAGGCATCCCTTTCCCTGACCTCTACGCAATGCAGATTCATCTTCCCTAATCCCGCACACAGTAATGGGGACAGTAAAACGATAAGTAAGTTTTCCCCCTACATTCAGAAGGTCTCAATCAAACCCCCCTAGTGTCCTCTACTACCCTCGTGGTTCCTCCCTTAACACACATCGATAAGCCCGATGCTTCCCCAGGTGGCATTTTGTTTTACCATTATAAATGCCGTGTCACTCCCCATGAGCTCCACTTCGTTAGATAGTTAATACTTCCCCCACTCCCCAAAGACTAAAGCGATTAAACAGCTAAAAGAAGTTGTCTTGTAGCGACACTTGGCTGTTGATTTAAAACAAGTGGCAAAGGTAAGTTCTCCAAATATTCTATGCAGGAAACAAATGGCAGTCATAAAACTTGGAGTGCTTCCCCATGGAGACAACACCCTACGAAAAATCGGAGTCCTTATAGTCGTGCGTTTAATCTCACAACCACTAAGTATCCTTTAAATCTTTTTTCTTTTTTTTTAACTAACAAACTTTTAGCTCAAACAAATAATACTCCACATTACCTTGGCATTTCAAGGTGCACCCTTTGTTCTTATGTTTATCGTAATATTCGATGCTAATATGTTTTTAACACCTTAACAATCAAATCGCTTTGATAATTTATTTCTATTCGATAATCCATTTCTATTGGATATTTTTGTAAAATATCTTCCTATCTTCACTTTATACTTTAGAAAATATTAACCTCCAAAAAAAATAATAAATTTCCTTTCAATCAAATGATCTAGAGTATAAAAAGAAGAGAAATATACTTATCTATGGAGATCTTGATCCTTTAACAAAAGGTGTGCTAGTTTGCAATATTCCTTGCCAAAAGTCTTTTGCATCATTTCCCATCTTTCGCTCCTCTCCTTAGTGATTCACTTGCTCATCGTTATTTAGTTGTTCCCTTATAAGTTACGACTTATAACAACCTAAGAACAGAAATAACGATACTTTCAAGATCCACTGGTGGGGCTTTGGCCTTGAGCTCCTCACCAGGGCCTCATACATAGTTCACAATATACATTTCCAATTCTAATAGGGATACAAGGAGGGATATTACATCCTCCTCCCCTTTAAAAATAACACCGTCCTCGGTGTTCATACTTTTAGTAGTTCGCTTGCTTCGTCATCTCTATTTTTACCCTTTCTGGCCTTTCAAGAATTTGTCGCAAGTCGTTATGGATCACACCTGAGTTTTCGACTACAACAACGGTTTCAAGGAAAATGAAACATAATAATAAAACTTTATCATCAACTTCATAATCAAACTCAGAAACATAAATCATGAGTTCTTTATTGCACATATCACTTGCAATATTTAGAATAGATCTAGCGCTCCATGATTGTATACTGTTTGACAAAATCAACAAACAGCATTCACTTGATCCAGGAAATTCTTGCCTAACACCTTAGTGCTCACAGAGCAATCCTTTCTCTCATGCCTTGCCTAATACCTTAGTGCTCACGCAACAGACATTTCTCTCATGTTTTGCCTAACACCTTAATGCTCACACAGCAAACATTTCTTTTATGTCTTGCCTAACACCTTACTGCTCACGCAGCAAACATTTCTTTCATGCATACTAAGCAGCGTCCTGCCTCCCACATATACATTTTTTTTTATAGCTTTCCTAGGTCTTACAACCGGCCGATTCTCCGAGAATCCTAGTGGCTGTTCAATCCCTGATTTTAGGGAGTATTTCAATGCCATTATGACACTCTTTACACAATTCCCCTCAATCCTTCTCGCTTGAGTCCCGGAATTTATTTCCCCACAAGCCTCCTCGCTTGAGTCTGGGAAAATCTCTTACGGACTTATCAATGATTTAGTCATATTACCCTTTTATAACCATACGATTTCTCTGACCCATTTGGGTCTAGTTCTTTATTCAACAATAATTATCAAAATTAAAAGAAATAAATAACAGTCTTGATGAGGATCCTAAATCCTTAGCCCCTCATTTTCACATGCATAATATTTATGCTCTTGTCTTTCCACAAGCTCCACAGAATTTTGACCATCTTCCAAGTTCACCTGTTAGTAACACTTTATATAACAAAATTCAATATTGTAAGTAATAAATTCATCCTTCATACTACAATATCCGTACTTGATCATATGTAATAAGCATTCTTCTCTTCTAAGCATAACTAGATTAATACATAATTCCTTGAACACAACATAACATTCTTCCTATAGTGATCCATGGATATTATGCTTACTTTACCTCGGATGTTAGCTTTCGCCTTTTTAAACACCATTCCTATTTTAGTTATATCATACCACCCATTATCTTCAAACATACTTTCATAAAGATAATCACATACATTCATGAGGGTGGCCACATATATCTTTATAGTATGATTCTCATATGCAAAGGTGCAAATATAATTGTATCAACACATATTAGTATTACACTCAATATCTCATGAAATTCATATACAATAGGAAAAAGAAAAGAAGTAGGTTGTCAAGGTATCTATGCATATAAGGTATGCTTCTATCTTATAAGTTTCCATCATATAGCCTTTATAACAACCATTCATTGTATCCCAACATCCATAGTAGATATCACTGGAATATAAAATTATACCATATGCATTATACAAAAACAAAATGGGCTATAACAAAAAAGAATTTCCTTGTCGTTTATCCAATAACAGATAGGTTAATCTTCCATTCGAACTTCATCTAAACCTCACTAATATATACGCCAAACTTAATTGCGACTCGTGCTTACCTTAGACCTAATGAAAATCCCAAATCAGCATGCCTCTTTTGTTATTTGACTGTACTAACATTTTACAAAACCTTCTCTACTCAATGGTCTTTACACTGCTTATTCTATATCAAATAAGCATATCCCTAATCACCTTAAATTAACAAAATTTATATGGGTTAACAAAAGTACCCTAATATAATATTCATTGTAACTATGTCCAAATCAAAATACGTGAACCTCACAAATGTCCATCTTTGGTCAAATGATGGTAACAAAGCTCAACAAGTATATTTAATAAGTTTTTGTTCTTCTAGTATCGCATGATCGATGTCTTATGATTGTCATTTACCTTTATTCGCTAGACAATCATTCATAAATCATGGACGATATCCTAAGTTTGACCTCTATGATAGTAATTCAAAACAAGGCTCATTTCTTTTTTTAAAGCATAATTTACATCATCCCAAAATTCCTTGAGATCATGTCGATATGTTATAATTATCTAAGCATAATTAGTTCATGTAGATTTCTATCTAATCCCTCCCCTAGGTATTTTAGTAGAAGGTAGAATTCAGTTTAGTCATGATACTCATTTATGCTACTTGATCTATTACATCAAGCCCTTTATACTTAGGATGATCTATATGACAACACTAGAATCATCCAAATGAGTTTTATATTACGCCTCCTCGTTAACGTATTAGGAGAATTACTTAAATTCTCTTTATGATTTTTATATCATGCGTAACACAATGGTGACTAAAGAAAGTAGTTAAGGAAGGCAACTTTCTCTTTGAAGTATGTTTGCATCTTAAACTGATCAAGTTTATGGGTTGAGACATAGACTTTTGTTTTTTGCAGGTAGGATAAGACGACCATCAACACCATCAGGACACATTTTAATCATTTACTCGAGGTTAGCATTAAATTTTTAGAAGACTAGCCTATATATATGGAAAATCGAAGAGCCATCATACTACAATCAAACAAAATGACGAATTTTTTAATAATGAAAGATCATTCAACATATACTCTAATCAATTAATCATCATCATCAAATCACATTTTTAATCATTCACCTATGATTAGCATTGAACAATTAGAAGATTAGTATGGAAAATTAGAAGTACTAGTGACCCTTAAACAAGGCTTTGAAAAATAAGTTCATGTCTATCATTCATGACCGAATACATGCAGTCACCCTACACAGGTACCATTAGAATGTTCAATCAAACCAATTAAAGTGAATTCCTTTAATTCATAACTATACCTTTAATATTCCAACATGAGAAGGACTTTTTCTATGCATTTTATTCCACCATACAAGACTAATACAATGTCATACAATCCAATAAACCTTCTATTCTTCAGCATGCAACCTATTTCAAAATACAAGACAAAAATGAAGTATAATTTCTATACTGACAGTTTAACCCGACGAGTAATGGAATCCCATATTTTGTAATCGGATAATGTACTCTCGTCCATTTGTTCCCGACATTCAAAACAACAATTTGTTTGTTAGTTTCAAAAACCTACATACCTCTTTACCTTATGTTGAGCCCACTATTGGACCGAGTGCTGAAACCTCAGCTCTGATACCATATGTAACATCTCCAAGATTTGCGAGTTAGTATTTTGGTAAAAATTAAAATTCTCTTCCCTTAAAGAGAATCACAATAAAACATTTTAAGAAAAGCAGGCATCATGTAATTAATCATTGTGCATACACTTGACATTCTTATAAAGGTCAATCTACTTATATTATTAAGTATTACCATTGAAGCTTTCAACCATACATTTTAATCTCATGACATCAAGGAATTCTCATAAGCAATACATATCAACCACAATAACACACATACGCATAAGAAGAGAACAATTTCAGGTGGTTCACCCCTATTGGGCTACGTCCACAAAGGAAGGTCATTTCTTTTATTTACTCAACGAGAAGGGGTTTTACATATGCAACCAATTGTTGCGTTCTTTAACTTCCAACATTCCAAGCCTTTCTAGCTATCTGGAACAATTTTCACTTCAATTTTTCTTCCTGCATAATATCTCATGAACAAAGGTACAATCTTATTTCCCTTCAATAATTTCGTATGTAAAGGGCAATATAAAAATACAGCGATCACCATTATCACATATTCCTATCCAGCTAAATTTTACAAAAGATTGCAGCGATCACTACTATCACTTACTCTTCCTTTCCATCCATATTTCTTACCCATATTTTAAACATCTTTTAACTAAACATATAACACAATTCACATTTGCCATTCATATTTGTTACACATATATTTAAACATCTTTTAACTAGACGTAGCATATATGTTGACTAAAAATCTAATTAGACAAGTCCTTAACTTAAGTACAGCCAAACTCTTCTACGAGGAGTTAGGTAATTAATGCAGCTAACGCGGTTTTGAACTGAGAAGTAATCTCAGGGTTTCCTGAGCCATTAATTAAAGAGGGGGTCTTTCTAAATTGGAAGACCCAGATATACGATAGTTGCATGTCATCAAATATTTCGCCATCTAAATAATACCAAGATCTATGACTCTGTGACCTAGCCGTTCCAGTACAGAGAACTCTAACCCAGCTATATATCACGGCAATACAAATATCTAGTATTCACCCTTTAACATCACGTTGTAAAGATCTATAACTCGATGCTCTAGCGAACTTCATTACAAAGATTCATACTGCGAGGAGTGTTAAGGTTTTCGTACCATGGACTGAAATCATCAAGGGAAATGATGCCCAGAGAGATCCACAAGTTTGACAGAGAGATCCACAAGTTTGACAGATCGCCTTTCCAAAACAACTAGAGTCTTTATGATTTCAATATCAAAGAGAACAACTACACTATCCACACATGGTTTTACCATTCTGACTACGTTTCCAATGGATCAGTGATTAAACTGACAGAGGAAACCCAACAATGATCCACGATTCAAAGTAGAGATGGATGGCATCTGGAGGGGGTGATTACGATTTCACAACTAAATATATATATATTTAAACACAAAATCAAGCAATTTATATAGGCCACAAATTACAGAAACTAATCCCAGGTTAACCATATAAACGATGCTTGGCATCAGGCTTGCTCTATTGAACTAAGTTGGCCCTTCCCCTTTTACTAGTCCATCGACATTTATCTCTCTCAAGATTTTTCCTGGATCAGCTAAATCACAGAGATCAATGATCATATAATAAAGATCTAGAATGCTTCCACAGAAGCCGTACTGATCGATCTATTTGATTCGATACACCTTTGAACTCCAATCAGGAATATAAATGATATAGAGAGAAATAATACCGCGATCTGGATTTGCTTGGTATTGAATACCACTGTGGATGTAGGATTCTCTAATAAAACTCCATTAACAATTTAAAAGGAGATTGACCATCATAATGCAATTCCTAAATATTCGATCGAGTAGGTAATAAAGATTTTGGTTCTGCGATTTTCATTTGTTAGCAAACTTGAACAGATGAAATCGAAACTTGATTCTATTCGGCAGCTATGGAACTTCATCTAAATCTAAATGCTGAGATCATTTAGATCAATAGGCTGTGAGTAACTTTCACAGTGAACAATATGAATACATAGATTTTATACAGTAATGATTAAATAATACTCGATGCAGAGTTTAGACTTCGATTATGAGTAGCATGCAGAGATTTATATTCATCATGCTAGAAGGCAGAAATAATAGCTTTGTTGTTTATGCTAGACACAAGAACTCTGATAATATTGTGTGCAAAAGATCACTTACCAGCCCCAATGCAGAGATTCACTTACATCGATAGCAGTGGCGAAACTGGTAACGCATCCAACATATTTTCTCTTTAACGCAGAGATTGTTAGTTTCTGCAACCATCATTGTTACCTCCGTCCACCTAGAGCTGGATCTATCATGATCGATAGCAGTAGCAAAACTGGTAACGCATCCAACATATTTTCTCTTTTAACGCAGATATTGTTAGTTTCTGCAACCATCATTGTTACCTCCGTCCACCTAGAGCTGGATCTATCATGATCGATAGCAGTAGCAAAACTGGTAACGCAACCAACATAAACAAAACCCCAAATACAAACTCCAACTGGCATTTATTCCTATAAGCAGAATTTTAGACGTTTCCTTAAGCAAACCCAACCCGATCACAAAACTGGAAAAGATATTCATATAAGTAGAAGCTTGGACGGCTTCAATCACCATCTCCAACGCAGCATGGCCATCCCATCATTCAGGAAATATATATATATATATATCAAAAAGAATGGAGGGATCGGTTCTTAAGGCATCCCTTTCCCTGACCTCTACGCAATGCAGATTCATCTTCCCTAATCCCGCACACAGTAATGGGGACAGTAAAACGATAAGTAAGTTTTCCCCCTACATTCAGAAGGTCTCAATCAAACCCCCCCGACGTCCTCTACTACCCTCGTGGTTCCTCCCTTAACACACATCGATAAGCCCGATGCTTCCCCAGGTGGCATTTCGTTTTACCATTATAAATGCCGTGTCACTCCCCATGAGCTCCACTTCGTTAGATAGTTAATACTTCCCCCACTCCCCAAAGACTAAAGCGATTAAACAGCTAAAAGAAGTTGTCTTGTAGCGACACTTGGCTGTTGATTTAAAACAAGTGGCAAAGGTAAGTTCTCCAAATATTCTATGCAGGAAACAAATGGCAGTCATAAAACTTGGAGTGCTTCCCCATGGAGACAACACCCTACGAAAAATCGGAGTCCTTATAGTCGTGCGTTTAATCTCACAACCACTAAGTATCCTTTAAATCTTTTTTCTTTTTTTTTAACTAACAAACTTTTAGCTCAAACAAATAATACTCCACATTACCTTGGCATTTCAAGGTGCACCCTTTGTTCTTATGTTTATCGTAATATTCGATGCTAATATGTTTTTAACACCTTAACAATCAAATCGCTTTGATAATTTATTTCTATTCGATAATCCATTTCTATTGGATATTTTTGTAAAATATCTTCCTATCTTCACTTTATACTTTAGAAAATATTAACCTCCAAAAAAAATAATAAATTTCCTTTCAATCAAATGATCTAGAGTATAAAAAGAAGAGAAATATACTTATCTATGGAGATCTTGATCCTTTAACAAAAGGTGTGCTAGTTTGCAATATTCCTTGCCAAAAGTCTTTTGCATCATTTCCCATCTTTCGCTCCTCTCCTTAGTGATTCACTTGCTCATCGTTATTTAGTTGTTCCCTTATAAGTTACGACTTATAACAACCTAAGAACAGAAATAACGATACTTTCAAGATCCACTGGTGGGGCTTTGGCCTTGAGCTCCTCACCAGGGCCTCATACATAGTTCACAATATACATTTCCAATTCTAATAGGGATACAAGGAGGGATATTACATCCTCCTCCCCTTTAAAAATAACACCGTCCTCGGTGTTCATACTTTTAGTAGTTCGCTTGCTTCGTCATCTCTATTTTTACCCTTTCTGGCCTTTCAAGAATTTGTCGCAAGTCGTTATGGATCACACCTGAGTTTTCGACTACAACAACGGTTTCAAGGAAAATGAAACATAATAATAAAACTTTATCATCAACTTCATAATCAAACTCAGAAACATAAATCATGAGTTCTTTATTGCACATATCACTTGCAATATTTAGAATAGATCTAGCGCTCCATGATTGTATACTGTTTGACAAAATCAACAAACATCATTCACTTGATCCAGGAAATTCTTGCCTAACACCTTAGTGCTCACAGAGCAATCCTTTCTCTCATGCCTTGCCTAATACCTTAGTGCTCACGCAACAGACATTTCTCTCATGTTTTGCCTAACACCTTAATGCTCACACAGCAAACATTTCTTTTATGTCTTGCCTAACACCTTACTGCTCACGCAGCAAACATTTCTTTCATGCATACTAAGCAGCGTCCTGCCTCCCACATATACATTTTTTTTTATAGCTTTCCTAGGTCTTACAACCGGCCGATTCTCCGAGAATCCTAGTGGCTGTTCAATCCCTGATTTTAGGGAGTATTTCAATGCCATTATGACACTCTTTACACAATTCCCCTCAATCCTTCTCGCTTGAGTCCCGGAATTTATTTCCCCACAAGCCTCCTCGCTTGAGTCTGGGAAAATCTCTTACGGACTTATCAATGATTTAGTCATATTACCCTTTTATAACCATACGATTTCTCTGACCCATTTGGGTCTAGTTCTTTATTCAACAATAATTATCAAAATTAAAAGAAATAAATAACAGTCTTGATGAGGATCCTAAATCCTTAGCCCCTCATTTTCACATGCATAATATTTATGCTCTTGTCTTTCCACAAGCTCCACAGAATTTTGACCATCTTCCAAGTTCACCTGTTAGTAACACTTTATATAACAAAATTCAATATTGTAAGTAATAAATTCATCCTTCATACTACAATATCCGTACTTGATCATATGTAATAAGCATTCTTCTCTTCTAAGCATAACTAGATTAATACATAATTCCTTGAACACAACATAACATTCTTCCTATAATGATCCATGGATATTATGCTTACTTTACCTCGGATGTTAGCTTTCGCCTTTTTAAACACCATTCCTATTTTAGTTATATCATACCACCCATTATCTTCAAACATACTTTCATAAAGATAATCACATACATTCATGAGGGTGGCCACATATATCTTTATAGTATGATTCTCATATGCAAAGGTGCAAATATAATTGTATCAACACATATTAGTATTACACTCAATATCTCATGAAATTCATATACAATAGGAAAAAGAAAAGAAGTAGGTTGTCAAGGTATCTATGCATATAAGGTATGCTTCTATCTTATAAGTTTCCATCATATAGCCTTTATAACAACCATTCATTGTATCCCAACATCCATAGTAGATATCACTGGAATATAAAATTATACCATATGCATTATACAAAAACAAAATGGGCTATAACAAAAAAGAATTTCCTTGTCGTTTATCCAATAACAAATAGGTTAATCTTCCATTCGAACTTCATCTAAACCTCACTAATATATAAGCCAAACTTAATTGCGACTCGTGCTTACCTTAGACCTAATGAAAATCCCAAATCAGCATGCCTCTTTTGTTATTTGACTGTACTAACATTTTACAAAACCTTCTCTACTCAATGGTCTTTACACTGCTTATTCTATATCAAATAAGCATATCCCTAATCACCTTAAATTAACAAAATTTATATGGGTTAACAAAAGTACCCTAATATAATATTCATTGTAACTATGTCCAAATCAAAATACGTGAACCTCACAAATGTCCATCTTTGGTCAAATGATGGTAACAAAGCTCAACAAGTATATTTAATAAGTTTTTGTTCTTCTAGTATCGCATGATCGATGTCTTATGATTGTCATTTACCTTTATTCGCTAGACAATCATTCATAAATCATGGACGATATCCTAAGTTTGACCTCTATGATAGTAATTCAAAACAAGGCTCATTTCTTTTTTTAAAGCATAATTTACATCATCCCAAAATTCCTTGAGATCATGTCGATATGTTATAATTATCTAAGCATAATTAGTTCATGTAGATTTCTATCTAATCCCTCCCCTAGGTATTTTAGTAGAAGGTAGAATTCAGTTTAGTCATGATACTCATTTATGCTACTTGATCTATTACATCAAGCCCTTTATACTTAGGATGATCTATATGACAACACTAGAATCATCCAAATGAGTTTTATATTACGCCTCCTCGTTAACGTATTAGGAGAATTACTTAAATTCTCTTTATGATTTTTATATCATGTGTAACACAATGGTGACTAAAGAAAGTAGTTAAGGAAGGCAACTTTCTCTTTGAAGTATGTTTGCATCTTAAACTGATCAAGTTTATGGGTTGAGACATAGACTTTTGTTTTTTGCAGGTAGGATAAGACGACCATCAACACCATCAGGACACATTTTAATCATTTACTCGAGGTTAGCATTAAATTTTTAGAAGACTAGCCTATATATATGGAAAATCGAAGAGCCATCATACTACAATCAAACAAAATGACGAATTTTTTAATAATGAAAGATCATTCAACATATACTCTAATCAATTAATCATCATCATCAAATCACATTTTTAATCATTCACCTATGATTAGCATTGAACAATTAGAAGATTAGTATGGAAAATTAGAAGTACTAGTGACCCTTAAACAAGGCTTTGAAAAATAAGTTCATGTCTATCATTCATGACCGAATACATGCAGTCACCCTACACAGGTACCATTAGAATGTTCAATCAAACCAATTAAAGTGAATTCCTTTAATTCATAACTATACCTTTAATATTCCAACATGAGAAGGACTTTTTCTATGCATTTTATTCCACCATACAAGACTAATACAATGTCATACAATCCAATAAACCTTCTATTCTTCAGCATGCAACCTATTTCAAAATACAAGACAAAAATGAAGTATAATTTCTATACTGACAGTTTAACCCGACGAGTAATGGAATCCCATATTTTGTAATCGGATAATGTACTCTCGTCCATTTGTTCCCGGCATTCAAAACAACAATTTGTTTGTTAGTTTCAAAAACCTACATACCTCTTTACCTTATGTTGAGCCCACTATTGGCCCGAGTGCTGAAACCTCAGCTCTGATACCATATGTAACATCTCCAAGATTTGCGAGTTAGTATTTTGGTAAAAATTAAAATTCTCTTCCCTTAAAGAGAATCACAATAAAACATTTTAAGAAAAGCAGCCATCATGTAATTAATCATTGTGCATACACTTGACATTCTTATAAAGGTCAATCTACTTATATTATTAAGTATTACCATTGAAGCTTTCAACCATACATTTTAATCTCATGACATCAAGGAATTCTCATAAGCAATACATATCAACCACAATAACACACATACGCATAAGAAGAGAACAATTTCAGGTGGTTCACCCCTATTGTGCTACGTCCACAAAGGAAGGTCATTTCTTTTATTTACTCAACGAGAAGGGGTTTTACATATGCAACCAATTGTTGCGTTCTTTAACTTCCAACATTCCAAGCCTTTCTAGCTATCTGGAACAATTTTCACTTCAATTTTTCTTCCTGCATAATATCTCATGAACAAAGGTACAATCTTATTTCCCTTCAATAATTTCGTATGTAAAGGGCAATATAAAAATACAGCGATCACCATTATCACATATTCTTATCCAGCTAAATTTTACAAAAGATCGCAGCGATCACTACTATCACTTACTCTTCCTTTCCATCCATATTTCTTACCCATATTTTAAACATCTTTTAACTAAACATATAACACAATTCACATTTGCCATTCATATTTGTTACACATATATTTAAACATCTTTTAACTAGACGTAGCATATATGTTGACTAAAAATCTAATTAGACAAGTCCTTAACTTAAGTACAGCCAAACTCTTCTACGAGGAGTTAGGTAATTAATGCAGCTAACGCGGTTTTGAACTGAGAAGTAATCTCAGGGTTTCCTGCGCCATTAATTAAAGAGGGGGTCTTTCTAAATTGGAAGACCCAGATATACGATAATTGCATGTCATCAAATATTTCTCCATCTAAATAATACCAAGATCTATGACTCTGTGACCTAGCCGTTCCAGTACAGAGAACTCTAACCCAGCTATATATCACGGCAATACAGAGATCTAGTATTCACCCTTTAACATCACGTTGTAAAGATCTATAACTCGATGCTCTAGCGAACTTCATTACAAAGATTCATACTGCGAGGAGTGTTAAGGTTTTCGTACCATGGACTGAAATCATCAAGGGAAATGATGCCCAGAGAGATCCACAAGTTTGACAGATCGCCTTTCCAAAACAACTAGAGTCTTTATGATTTCAATATCAAAGAGAACAACTACACTATCCACACATGGTTTTACCATTGTGACTACGTTTCCAATGGATCAGTGATTAAACTGACAGAGGAAACCCAACTATGATCTACGATTCAAAGTAGAGATGGATGGCATCTGGAGGGGGTGATTACGATTTCACAACTAAATATATATATATATTTAAACACAAAATCAAGCAATTTATATAGGCCACAAATTACAGAAACTAATCCCAGGTTAACCATATAAACGATGCTTGGCATCAGGCTTGCTCTATCGAACTAAGTTGTCCCTTCCCCTTTTACTAGTCCATCGACATTTATCTCTCTCAAGATTTTTCCCGGATCAGCTAAATCACAGAGATCAATGATCATATAATAAAGATCTAGAATGCTTCCACAGAAGCCGTACTGATCGATCTATTTGATTCGATACACCTTTGAACTCCAATCAGGAATATAAATGATATAGAGAGAAATAATACCGCGATCTGGATTTGCTTGGTATTGAATACCACTGTGGATGTAGGATTCTCTAATAAAACTCCATTAACAATTTAAAAGGAGATTGACCATCATAATGCAATTCCTAAATATTCGATCGAGTAGGTAATAAAGATTTCGGTTGTGCGATTTTCATTTGTTAGCAAACTTGAACAGATGAAATCGAAACTTGATTCTATTCGGCAGCTATGGAACTTCATCTAAATCTAAATGCTGAGATCATTTAGATCAATAGGCTGTGAGTAACTTTCACAGTGAACAATATGAATACATAGATTTTATACAGTAATGATAAAATAATACTCGATGCAGAGTTTAGACTTCGATTATGAGTAGCATGCAGAGATTTATATTCATCATGCTAGAAGGCAGAAATAATAGCTTTGTTGTTTATGCTAGACACGAGAACTCTGATAATATTGTGTGCAAAAGATCACTTACCAGCCCCAATGCAGAGATTCACTTACATCGATAGCAGTGGCGAAACTGGTAACGCATCCAACATATTTTCTCTTTAACGCAGAGATTGTTAGTTTCTGCAACCATCATTGTTACCTCCGTCCACCTAGAGCTGGATCTATCATGATCGATAGCAGTAGCAAAACTGGTAACGCATCCAACATATTTTCTCTTTTAACGTAGAGATTGTTAGTTTCTGCAACCATCATTGTTACCTCCGTCCACCTAGAGCTGGATCTATCATGATCGATAGCAGTAGCAAAACTGGTAACGCAACCAACATAAACAAAACCCCAAATACAAACTCCAACTGGCATTTATTCCTATAAGCAGAAGTTTAGACGTTTCCTTAAGCAAACCCAACCCGATTGCAAAACTGGAAAAGATATTCATATAAGTAGAAGCTTGGACGGATTCAATCACGATCTCCAACGCAGCATGGCCATCCCATCATTCAGGAAATATATATATATATATCAAAAAGAATGGAGGGATTGGTTCTTAAGCCATCCCTTTCCCTAACCTCTACGCAATGCAGATTCATCTTCCCTAATCCCGCACACAGTAATGGGGACAGTAAAACGATAAGTAAGTTTTCCCCCTACATTCAGAAGGTCTCAATCAAACCCCCCCGGTGTCCTCTACTACCCTCGTGGTTCCTCCCTTAACACACATCGATAAGCCCGATGCTTCCCCAGGTGGCATTCTGTTTTACCATTATAAATGCCGTGTCACTCCCCATGAGCTCCACTTCGTTAGATAGTTAATACTTCCCCCACTCCCCAAAGACTAAAGCGATTAAACAGCTAAAAGAAGTTGTCTTGTAGAGACACTTGGCTGTTGATTTAAAACAAGTGGCAAAGGTAAGTTCTGCAAATATTCTATGCAGGAAACAAATGGCAGTCATAAAACTTGGAGTGCTTCCCCATGGATACAACACCCTACGAAAAATCGTAGTCCTTATAGTCGTGCGTTTAATCTCACAACCACTAAGTATCCTTTAAATCTTTTTTCTTTTTTTTTAACTAACAAACTTTTAGCTCAAACAAATAATACTCCACATTACCTTGGCATTTCAAGGTGCACCCTTTGTTCTTATGTTTATCGTAATATTCGATGCTAATATGTTTTTAACACCTTAATAATCAAATCGCTTTGATAATTTATTTCTATTCGATAATCCATTTCTATTGGATATTTTTGTAAAATATCTTCCTATCTTCACTTTATACTTTAGAAAATCTTAACCTCCAAAAAAAATAATAAATTTCCTTTCAATCAAATGATCTAGAGTATAAAAAGAAGAGAAATATACTTATCTATGGAGATCTTGATCCTTTAACAAAAGGTGTGCTAGTTTGCAATATTCCTTGACAAAAGTCTTTTGCATCACTTCCCATCTTTCGCTCCTCTCCTTAGTGATTCACTTGCTCATCGTTATTTAGTTGTTCCCTTATAAGTTACGACTTATAACAACCTAAGAACAAAAATAACGATACTTTCAAGATCCACTGGTGGGGCTTTGGCCTTGAGCTCCTCACCAGGGCCTCATACATAGTTCACAATATACATTTCCCATTCTAATAGGGATACAAGGAGGGATATTACCGTCAAGGACACCACATGCAAGCTGAGAAAGGGACTCTATTTTTGTATTTCATGTTCCTTTAACATGAAAGGTAGATCCTACAACAGTTTTGCAAAAGTTGGCAAAAATGATATCATCGATTTCAAAATGCTCGATAATATTGAATGTTGTAAGAGTCTTATCATTCAATTTCGCACCGTGATTTTGACAATATTCAATCATTGTATCTAAGACATTTCTATTGTTTTTCAATTTAGAAAAATAGTATTTTAATTTTATTGCACTAGTTGGATAGTTCATTGGAATAGAAAACCAAATATTTCCATCCAATAGCTTATCTTCCACAGTAGTAATCTCTTCAATGGTTAGCCCTTGAAGGGGGCGAAAAGAAGCAGCTGTCAAAATCTGTAAGCTATTTGTCTTGTACTTTTCAAAATCTAGTTGACTTGGAGAACACTTCAACGTGCCAACTTGGTAACAATTAAAAACAATGTCCCATTTATCCCAAATATCTTGATCAAGATATACGAGATTTTTTTATCAGTGAATTTTCAAATTGCACAATCGAAGAATGAGCGCAACATTTCATCATCAACCTGTAAAAAACTAAATATAAACTAATAAGAATTCAATGTAGATATGAAAATATTACTTGTTTTTTAAAATAGAATAATTTAGTATATACTAATAAGATTTCGTTATAAATATGAAAATACAAACTATATTTCAAATATAAATAAGTCAATATATAGTCATAATATTTCACTATAAATATGAAAATAATAAGCCATGAGGTGCAAAGATAATTAAATGTACATACCTTGTCTTCTGCTATCTTTGAATTTCCAATCCTCCTTTTCTTTAATTTGTCATTTGGAATTAAGAAATTTCTTACAAAGCGCACATAATCAATGAATGGAGTTTTGAAGAACACCTTATTTGAGGAATTTAGTTGACATCAAAAGCAAATCACAACACTTGCTTCATCTGATGGATCCAATAATCAAGCACTTCGTTATTTATACTTTTTCTTTTCCTCCACAGAAACACTATATTTAGGATTTGTTAGAATCTCTTTGGCTGCCTGAATGGTGTGTTGGCCATCAACTATCAAAAAGTTGATGTTCTTGGCATTTATATTTGTCTCGTTCAAAATTTTGACAGGGTTCACTAGTGGATTAGACTCGTTGATATCAAATGGAATCAGAAGAGCACCAAGCAACAATGTTTGAAATTTCTCTAGGAATGATTTCACTAATAGTTGAACATTGAAATCATCCTGTGATCTCAACTTAAAAACTTTGGGGGCTTCTTTACATCTTTTGACATCAACATTTCTTCTAAAAGATGTTCAAAATAAATAACATTCCTTGAAGGCTTCGTGAATTTCATCACATTGATCTGCTAGCTTGACCATCTCAGATTCAACCTTACTAGCCTTCTGAAATTCTGTAGTAGGTATGAAATCACTACCTATAATGGTCACTTCCAGGTCTTTTAGATATACCCTCCTCCAAGCAAGTAAATGTGCATCAATTTTATCATCTGGTGTTTTATTAGGTAATTTTCCTCTTTGATGCAAATAAATAAGGACGGATGATATTTTCATGCATTTGAGATTGCTATATTTTAGAACGTTAGTGATACGTTCTAAAATATCTGGACAATTGGTTGACCCAGATTTATCGAAGCTCTCAAAACTATCGAACTTAAACATTGAATCTTTTATTGTATTTGAGGTATCATTACTTGAAGTTGCTATCAAATCTGGTCTAAATTTATTGTACTCCACTTTGCAAGAAACTAATTTTTGACTTCATTTTCTTTTACAACCTCCACTTGAAAGATAATAGCACTCTCACCATCAACATAACAACTAGTAATTATTCCCAATATATTTGGATTTTCTCCATCTGTGAATCCAAATAGATACATATCGGTGTACATATTTGAAGGAGTGTTTATCTAAATATACCAGTCTCTCACAAACTCAAATTTATTGGGAGTATTAAACTGTCTGATCATTTCAAAACTAGTGAGTGGTAATAGATGTTAAAATTGCAATCTGGGGTGAATGCATTTTTTGTTTTTTGTTGATGAACCTATCGTTTTGTTTCCTTTTGAACTGATTGATTCTAAAGAAAAAAAGAATAAAAAAGAAGTTATTATCAGCATAAATCGAAATGAAATTATATTTACAAATATTATATATATTTTGGATAACGACCATCTCATATAACAATTTCTAAAGGAGAATATATAACGTATAAAACTACCATACCAGATGCAACCATTGTTTGTGTATCAGTTTCTTCTTTTTTTTTCCCAATGCTTTAGTTAGAATTTCAACTGCACCAGGCTCCATCGTATCTGGAAAAAATAGTAGAAAACTTTGTCTATAATTTCAAATGGATGGAAAAACACAAAATAACAAACATTATTAAACAACCTGATAATATAGAACAAGGAAGTTAATGTCGTATGCAAGCTTGCAACCAAAAATTATGATATATCAAACTTCATTTAGTCTCAAATTTCATATTAAAATATCCTATAACTATTAGTAAATGACTATAAACTAGATTAAGATATCATACCAGTAACACGATACATGAATTGTGTCGTATTTTCATTACCTTTTTTGTTAGATACTTTCTTTGCAACCCCACTCGCATCATTCTTCTTGGCATCTAAAATCAATTGTAGGAACATATTTCAATAGTTTTTGATGAACAAAAAATACAACGATTATAAAATATTTACAAATCCTCTTCTAACATGTCATTTCATAAATATAAACAAGATGAAGAAAGTTCTAACCATGGGTAATCTTAGTACAAGAAATACGATTGTGTAATCATTTATAACGAAATATAAACTTATTTTGAAACAACTATACCATGTAAATATTATTTTCGTGGTGTCTTTTTTGAAGTATCTTTTTTCTAGGATGACTCCTTTGAAATCTCACTTGCTTGAAACTCCATCATTTCTGAAATAAATAGTTAAAAACAATTATCAAAATTTCAAATTATGGAAAAAAAATTAGATTTCTAGCTTTGTTTCATATTTGAATAAAATTTTTTTTTTCTCCAAACACAAGCTCACAAACACATCTTTAACAACAACATTCCACTCGAAAAAAAAATGACGTTTGCTAGCTTTCTTCAACACTAAGCACAAGGTCATTTCTAATAACAACACTGCACAAATTGGATTATCTTGCATGCACTAGATATCCTTCCAGCACAAGCACAAGGGCGTTTAGCACAAAATAATTGCATAGTGAATGAAAGACAACACGTGTTAGGTTTTTTACCTATACGAGACCATTACAATCAAATACATTGCACATGGAGAAAATCTAACACATGTTAGCTTTCCCTCTAGCACAAGTACAAGGGCATTTATCACAAGAACATTGCATGGTAACATCTGTTAGCTTTCCTACCCGTACAACCACATTTCATCATGAAGAAAATTTAATGAATATTAGCTTTCCTTATAGAAAAAGCATAAGGGAAATGCATAGTCAAGTTAGATTTGATTCCAACACAAGCACAAGGGCATTTACAACAACAAAATTGCATGGTGAATGAAAGCAAACACGTGTTAGGTTTCATACAAGTACAAGAACATTGCAATCAAATACATTGCACCATGAAGGAAATCTAACACATGTTAGCTTTCCCTCTAGCACAAGCACAAGGGAAATTTTCACAAGAACATTGCATGGTGAATGAAAGCTAACATGTGTTAGCTTTCCTACCCGCACACCACATTTTTACCGTGAAAATAATCTAATGAATGTTAGCTTTCCTTATAGAAAAATCATAAGGGCATTGCATAGTGCATGTCAGATGTGCTTCCAGCATAAGCACAAGGGAATTTAGAACAAGAAAATTGCGTGGTGAATAAAACGTAACATGTGTTAGGTTCCTACTAGTACAAGAACATTGTAATCAAATACATTGCACCATGAAGAAAATCTAACACGTGTTAGCTTTCCCTCTAGCACAAGTAGAAGAGAATTTTTCACAAGAACAATTCTTGGCTCAAACCCAGTTGACAAGGGTTCCCATCATTGTCGACACCAACCCACCGCGATCTCCCTGAGCACTGGCCCATATAGGTTTTACCCCGTCCAGCAACACCTGGAGAGAAGATGAGGTCTCACTCGAGATGTTCAAGGGAGAGTTGACGGAACCATGTTTCCGGGAAATGAAGTAGGATATTGTGGCTTAATCACTTAACTTGTTGCGACATTTCAGAAATAGGTCTATCCAATTCATTCAGAAACTGTTTATATTCATAGCATCATTAAATAGAACCATTCATCATCCCATCAAACATAACAGTAAATCAATTATTGCAGCAAAGAAACATTACATCATTCCTGGATTCATATTGCAACATGCATTACCATAGATAATCAGAAGAAACATAGGGATTGTGAAAAATATCTTTCACATCATATTAATCCCGCAAAACCAAGATACAATATCTCCGCAAAGTATAGATCTCATAGATAACTCTCGATCTCAGATATGCAACCAAAAGACGCATAATCCCATATCTATCTAACACATACAACTCTATGACTTTATATAGGCTTCTACCTTTACATTGATTGTCCACTTACTAACAAATTCCTAACTGACGGTTTGAGCAAATGACCCAAATGTTGAAATATTGTAACTTCAAAGAATATTATATTTGTACTTTATTATTTTGGAGATGTTTCATTCCTCCATGAAGATCTTATTGTATATCCGGAGATGTTTATTCCTCCGTAGGAATGTGGTAACTTGGGTTATTAGACTTCCCTAGTGGGGGTCGGCCCTATATAAGTTATGTGGGCCAAAGGGTTTTTAGACCACCCTAGTGGGGTCGGTCCAGTCAGTTGTAGTGGATTGTTTAACCGAATGGTAAACTTGGGGCCGACCTAGTCAATATATTGTACAAGTCAGAAATGTGTATAAATAGAGGAGGTGTGCTCCTCATTTGATACACTTCTATCACTCGGAATGTAGCGCACTTGTGGAGGAGAGGTCTTCTATGGTGGAGGAGGAACTCATGTCTTTGTTTTACATCTTTGTACTTGCTGATCATCTATATTGAGGAAGCTTTGTTGGGTTTTCTACCCCATGAGAGTTTCCCAGGATAAATCTGTGTCTCTTGTGTTTATGCTGTGCTTGTTGTTTCTTCAATGATCCTATATATGCTATTGTTGTGAAATGAAATGCTGATATTTTCTATCTTAGCATATTTAATCTTAACATGGTATCAGAGCTAACCTGAAGGAAGGCAATGTATGGCACTTATGACACTTGCTTCACTTGCGACAATTTGAAGGTTAGGGTTTTGTACAGAAAAAACCCGCCATCGTGGAACTTTCACTATAAATCCATTTTGGAGAAGGTTTAGGATCTAAAACCATTATAGGTCGTAGAAAACATCCCCATGTACTTTTTTTCCAAAGGAAACCCTCATATTCATTGCACTTTGTGAGTTATGATCAGTACAATTTAGGGTTTTTGCCTCTTCCAGATCTCAATAAAATTCAGGTGACCTAGGAAAAAAGGTCATAACTTGGGCTAGGAAGCTCCAAATGAAATTTCGTCAAAAGTGAAAGGTAGCACATAGACTCTACTATCTCAAAAAACATTTTCAGAGGCCGAATTTCAACTAGTGACATGTGGAAGGTTGTACAAGTTCGCTCTCCTATTTTATCCCATAAACAAGTCATGTTGTGACACTTGGAATAACTCTCTCTGAAAAAATCCAATTGAGGTAAGACCTATCGGGATGGAAAGAGGACAGGTTGGGCTACCGCAAAAAATGTTTTCAGACCCTGTGAATCAAAAAGCTCGGATTTAAAGAAGAAACAATCATGTACATATTTCTGTCAAAACATAATTATTTTTGGAGCACCTTCATTCATGGCTTCTGGAATTTAGGGTTTCGGAGAAAGTTAAAATTTTTGGAATCGGAGTCCATGGCTGAATTCTACTCAAAAAAATCAAAATTTAGAGACCAAGATCGAATTTTTTGGTTGGATAGAAGACTGGGCTTGATCAAACCCCAGTTCGGGATTTTGATCGGAAAGATGGAAAATTAAGGCTTCAACAAAAGTTGGAATTTTTTAAGTCTGTGACTATGGCTGGAAGCTCCTCAGAAAAATAAGAGTTTAGAGCCTTGGATCAAACCTTTTAATTAGGGAGAAGGGTGAGCTCCATCAAACCCTAGTTCAGGATCCTGTCCAGAAGATCCGGAAGGAAATCTTGAGGGGTCAAATTTTGGAGATTTCAAAATTGAAGTATGCAAGTTTGATCAGCTCAGCAAGACACATATATCCATCCATTCAGAAGTGTGTGCATCAAAGATTGAATTTTTAGGGTTTCTCTAACAAACCCTACTCGAGCTTCAGATCCAGTTTTAGGGGGAGTGTAGGCTAAGGCCTTACATAAGAAGACTACAAGAAGTCTCGACATGTATGTCTTAAGGAGATACAAGTATTTCTTGAAATCTGATTCTTGATTAAGTTCATAATATGTTTGTCTTCATATTATTTAGATTAATACAATCTTGATTAATGTTAGAATTGTCTTATCACCCTAGTAAAAGTATGTGAATGATAGATGACATTCATAGATTAGGGCTATATGATTGTACTAATGCAGTGTGGTGTTGTATGAGGTTGATGTTGTTTGCTAACAAGATACACGTACATCACGAAAGACTAATCAAGTTCCATGACATCATGAAGACAAAGACTCATCCATAATCTTTGATCACATAGAAGTTCTACTTACAAGGTATGTATGACCTTGTTCTATTATGCTTAACCTATGAGATATGCAGGTTCTAGCACAGGATCTCTAAATCATTGAAGAGAACAAATAAGATATTGTTTAGGTATGTTAGACATAACTAAGCAGGTATACTAATCCAGGTATGTTTTCCTATTTCAAGTTAGAATATCACCTTGTGTTAGGATCCCTTATATAAGTATACTTGGTATGATTGGTTATGCTTATTCATAAAGTTAGTAATCAAGGGTTTATGCATATTATGTCTCTTATCTTGATTGATGATTTAACTAACGAGCAGAGTCCTATGATCAAACAAGAATATGCATGAGTAAAAGAAGACTTCCCTGAAACCTTGAATACTAATGTTTATTATGTATGATCGTGACTATACATATTCAAGATTATTTAGAATTATAATGTTTTGATAATATTGAGAATATACTAATGAATGTATGTTTGTGTATGAGATCATGAGGATGACACTAGTGCACACTTGAGCATGCATAGTGGTACAAAATGAATAGAAGTTCAAAAGACATATAGAAGATCAAGTGGGAGGCAACCACACAAACATAAAAGATAAGTATTTGAGTTGTTATTTGAAATAGTAAATGATATTGCTTGTAATAGTTGTATACATATTTGTATTCCTAGAATATGTCATGCTGAGTGTAAACATTCATATAGCATTGAACAATATACTACTAATATGCATATGATTGGTAAATTGGACAAACATTCCATTGTTGCTTGTCTAGAATGAAACCTCTTTGTTGACATGCTGAGAACTATGCACACTCTTGATTGTATGTTCTGGTAGAGATGGAAGGCATCTAGATAACCATTGTATGCATCTAGGATATGGAAAAGTGTTGTGCCAAAGTATTGGTCAAGATAGTTGCATAACTATTTAAATGATATATGTATGCATAATAAGTTATCATGTCAACATGATTTGATGGTTATGAAGTATTACTAATCATGTACTTAATTTTGATTTGTAGGAAAGATCATGACGAATGATGAACACTGAAAAAGTGATGGATGTTCAACAAAAATATTTACAAATCAAACATAATATAGAAGGTTCATGGCTAGAAGATGCTCTTAGAAAGAGGAAGAGAATCATGATGAGACGTTTGCTCCAAGTGGCTAGATAAGACCATTATCTTAATGATGTAATTGAAGAAGAAGTGCGAATCAAGGATTCAATTGAAGAAAGCCATGTTTGGGTACCTAGGATCGATAGTCAAATGATGAGCTTAATGATCACCATGGGTGATGTGGATCTCAACCTTTGCTACAAGGTTGAATATGGTTTCTATACATAGATGACATGGATGCAAGAAGGAACTCACCACAGAGTTCGAATGATATTGAGGGTCATATCAGTAGACCCATCTGACGAGAGATGGCACAGATAGATATGTAGAAGATCACTCAACTGCAGAGTGTGAATGATGTTCAATCAGAAAGGGAGAATTGACAATTTCTTGATTAGCTTGGACTTTATCAAAAGTAAAGATGATCCGTTATGAATGATGAACCTGTCATACTATTACTGTATGTGGATGATCTATTTTTACAGACAGATCATAAAAAGAAAGAAGAAGATGGCTGCAGGAATGAAAATGAAAGATCTTAGATTGATCCATTACTTCCTAGTATGGAAAGGATCAGAAGGAATATTTCTCATCCTGGGAAAGTATGCTGTGGAAATCTTGAAAAGAATGGATTTGTTCGAATGTACAACCATGGCCACTCTTGTGGGTTCCAACATGAAGTTGTTATCTAATGAGTCCTTAGAGTTAGTTGATGTGACTCTGTACAGACATATTATTGGGTTGTTGATGTATCTGACAAATACCAGGCCAGATATATGCCTTGCTATGAACACCTTGAGTCAGTATCTAGTGGAAACTAGATGTGTTCACCTGATAATTGAAAAGCATGTGATGAGGTACCTAAAGGGTAGGATAGAATTTGATCTATGCTATCTTGGAAATCATGACTTTAGATGTCTACACAGATGTTGATTTGGTAGGAAATGTATCAGACAGGAAGATCACATCGAGAGGATTTTATTGCCTTGGATCAGCCACGATCTCATGGTTTAGCAGGAAGCAGTCTAGTGTGGCTCTTAGCACAAGTGGAATATATGGATGCTTACTCTGCTAGTTGTGAAGCGGTATGGCTTCAGGATTGTTTGACTTAGAGATAGACCCAACTGTGATCCTATGTGACAAATAGAGCTGTATCAAGATGGAAAAGAATCCAGTGTTCCATGATAAGTCAAACAGCATAGAGATATGATATTTCTATATATGAGATATGGTGCAAAAAAGAATTATAAAGATTGAGTTTGTAGGAACTGATGAACAAGTTACCGATGTACTAACCAAACCTCTACCTCAAGGGAACAAGTTACAGATATACTAAGAAAACCTCTACCTCAAGTAAAGTTTGAGTACTTCCGAGGCAAGCTTGGTGTAGTTCAGAAGAACCCTCCTCGAAAGGGGGAGTGGTGTGGTCACTTAGAATGAGATTTCCTGCATCGATAGTGAGGTCGATTATGTAGATACCTATATTGGTGATGCCGATAGAGAGGTTGGTGGATGGTCCTTAGATAGGGTCTAAGTTGACAAGGGGATTGCATCATCCTTGAACACATGTTCTAAAAGGATCCGTAGACATATGTCTCCGAGAAAGAAGAGGGATTGCATCATCCTTGAACACATGTTCTAAAAGGATCCGTAGACATATGTCTCCGAGAAAGAAGAGGGATTGCATCGTCCTTGAACACATGTGCTAAAAGGATCCGTAGACTCAGTCTCCGAGGATGAAGTCCTGAATGAACAGGTAGGGGATTGTATATTCCCCATACTTCGGTCCCAAAATTGAGCTGTAGACTTGGTCTCCGAGAATGAAGTCCTGAATGAATAGGTAGGGGATTGTATCTTCCCCGAACTTCGGTCCCAGAATTGAGCCGTAGACTGGGTCTTCGAGAATGAAGTCCTGAATGAACAGGTAGGGGATTGTATCTTCCCCAAATTTTGGTCCTAGAACTGAGCCGTAGACTGGGTCTCCGAGAATGAAGTCCTGAATTAACATGTAAGGGATTGTATCTTCCCTGGACTTCGGTCCCAGAATTGAGCCATAGAATGGGACTCCGCGAATGAAGTCCTGAATGAACAAGTAGGGGATTGTATCTTCCTTGGAATTTGGTCCGAGAATTGAGCCGTAGACTGGGTCTCTGAGAATGAAGTCCTGAATGAACAGGTATGGGATTGTATCTTCCCCGGACTATGGTCCTAGAACTGATCCGTAGACATTTGTCTCCGAGAATTGATGATAATACTATATCGTCCCTGGACTCTTTGTTCAAAATGAACGTGATGGGATTGCATCGTCCTTAGACATGAGACTTGTCTTAAAGTTATAAGGATTGATCATCCTGGAACTTGATCTGGATTGTGTCATCCATGGACCTATGTCCTAAAGAGAGTGGGATTGATCATCCTGTAATATGATCGTATGTGATTGCAGGGTATGCTGCTATTATGGATACTTGTATGTATACTTGTATTAATGAGGATACTTGTATTGATGTATTAATACTTGTATTGATGATATGTATTGAATACTTGTATTGATGTATTAATACTTGTGTCGATGATATGTATTGATGAGGATACTTGTATTTGTGTGGATACTAATAGGGATGATCCAAATGCTATAGATCGAGATGATCCGGATGCTGTAGATCGAGATGATCCAGATGATGATCATATGATGATGATGCTGATGATCATGTGATGACGATGCTAATGATCATATGATGACGATACTGATGATCGTATGATGACGATGCTGATGATTGTGTGATGACGATGTTGATAATCGTGTGATGGCGATGCTGATGATCGTATCATGATGATGCTGATGATCATGTGATGACGATGGTAATGATCGTACGACGATGATGTTGATGATCGTATGATGACGATGCTAATGATAATGTGATGACGATGCTGATGGTCGTGAGGATCCAGATGATGATGTTGATGTTGCTATAGCTGTTAGAGTGTTGTAGAATATGAAGACTCAGTACTGAAGATGTTGATGTTCTAGTAACTGCTTGAGTTACTGATGATGTTGAGAAAGCTTCCAATGATTTATAGATGTATCATGTATGATGTTGATTACTCCTTGATCGTGCAGATGTTGTTATAATATCCTTCTCGTTAAGGGGGAGTGTTTAAATATTGTAACTTCAAAGAATATTATATTTGTACTTTATTATTCTGGAGATGTTTAATTCCTCCGTGAAGATCTTATTGTATATCCGGAGATGTTTATTCCTCTGTAGGAATGTGGTAACTTGGTTTATTAGAATTCCCTACTGGGGGTTGCCCCTGTATAAGCTATGTGGGTCAAAGGGTTGCTAAACCACCCTAGTGGGGTCGGCCCAGTCAGTTGTAGTGGGGTATTTAACCCAGTTGTAAAGTTAGGGCTGACCTAGTTAATATATTGTACAAGTTGAAGATGTGTATAAATAGAGGAGGTGTGCTCCTCATTTGATACACTTGTATCACTCAGAATGTAGTGCACTTGTGGAGGAGAGGTCTTCTATGGTGGAGGAGGAACTCATGATTTTGGTTTACATCTTTGTAGTTGCTGATCATATATATTGAGGAAGCTTTGCTGGGTTTTTCACCCCATGAGGGTTTCCCAAGATAAATCTGTATCTCTTGTGTTTATGCTGTGCTTGTTGTTTCTTCAGTGATCCTATATATGCTATTGTTGTGAAATGAAATGCAATGCTGATATTTTCTATCTTAGCATATTGAATCTTAACACCAAAAACCTACATACCGCAGTATATTTGACCCAAAAATAGATAAAATATTCTCCTTTGCGCCCATATTTCCTCTTTTCGCGATATCTTTTGACTTGTCGCAACATTCGCGATGCTGCGATGCTAACTTACCAAACTGCCTGCCAACAACATTGCATGGTGAATGGAAGCTAATATGTGTTAGATTTCCTACTGGTACAACCATATTTCACCATGAATAAAATCTAATGAATGTTAGCTTTCCTTATAGAAAAAGCATAAGGACAATGCATAGTGCATGTTAGAGGTGCTACCTGCACTAACGCAATGGCATTTAGAACAAAAAAATTGCATGGTTGCTAAAATCTAACATGTGTTAGGTTTCCTACCAGTATAAGAACATTGCAATCAAATACATTGCACCATGAAGGAAATCTAACGCATGTTAGCTTTCTGTCTAGCACAAGCACAAGGGAATTTTTCACAAGAACATTGCATGGTGATTGAAATATAACGTGTGTTAGCTTTCCTACCCATACAACCACATTGCACCATGAATAAAATATAATGAATTTTAGCTTTTCTTATAGCAAAAGCATAAGGGCATTGCATAGTGCATGTTAGATGTGCTTCCAGCACAAGCATAAAAGCATTTAGAACAACTAAACTGCATTGTGAATGAAAGCTAACACGTGTTAGGTTTACTACCAGTACAAGAACATTGCAATCAAATACATTGCACCATGAAGGAAATCCAACGCATGTTAGCTTTCCCTCTAGCACAAGCACAAGTGCATTTTTCACAACAACAATGCATGGTGTATGAATTATAACATGTGTTAGCTTTCCTACCCATGCAAGACATTGCACCATGAAGACAGTCTAATGAATGTTAGCTTTCCTTATAGAAAAAGCATAAGGGAAATGCATAATGCATGTTAGATGTGCTTCCAACACAAGAACAAGGGAACTTAGAACAAAAAAATTGGAGTGTGAATGAAAGCTATTACGTGTTAGGTTTCCTGCCAATACAAGAACATTGCAATCAAATATATTGCATAATGAAGGAAATCTAACACGTGTTAGCTTTCCCTCTACCACAAGCACAAGGACATTTCTTACAACAACATTGCATAATGAATGAAAGCTAACTCATGTTATATTTCCAACTAGTAAAATCACATTTCCATCAAAAACATTGCACCATGAAGGAATTCTAAGGCATGCTATATTTCCTTCTAGGACAAGCAAGGACATTCCAATCACACCGCTGGTAAAGGGGTTGGGATTCACGCTGGCCATGGGGCTAGACGGAGTTGTGTATGTGAAAAATTATAGTTCAGAATCATAAGTAAAATAATGTTCTTGGGAATAAAGATCCAGTGATGACGTGGTTCATCTGTGACGTGTGTTGTCAAGTGAACCGTACTGTGGGGATTAACCCCATAGGTGACGAGAATGTCTCGGTGAATCAATGGTTCTAGGCGTAAAAATTGCTAAATGGTTATGGGAGATAAAATGCTCAAAACTCCAATTGCAACTGTGTATGCAAGAGGAGAGCTCTAAAAAAATGTTGCGCTCAAGCCAATGACAAACTCAAAAGACTTGTTGCAACAGCGTGGTACAACAAGCAGAGCATCAATAAAATGGTCAGAATACCAAGCAGCACTCCTAAAAAGTAAAAAGGTAGACTCAACTAATCCAATGGGGGTATAGGACCATGCAAACACCTATCTAAAAGATATGAAGGCTCAAACAAATCGTATCCCCTGCAAGGTGATGAAATCCAAGTCATGCAATATGAAATGGAGAACCAAATGGCTAAGGATATCCCTCTACCGAGAGGGACTTCACGTAAAAGAATCCTAGAAGAATGGAAACTAAGCTACCTTGTTCATGGCACGTCTGGAAAGGTAAATCCGCAGCTTCAGTTCTTTGGTCGTCGTACTCCCAATAGAGTAACACGACGAGAACAACGAGTAGGTGTCCTTCAGAATAAAATGGAGAGCATCATTCCACTCAGACCTCCAGAACCAGTCTTGCTACTTTCCCTCCTAGGGGAGAGGTGTTCCGAAAAATCGGTGTCAACCGTACCAATAAGTAATAGGGGATTTTGGATCCCTAATGGACAACAACTATGTCGCAGATGTAAATTACAAAAGGGTTTTATTTGGATGCCTATCCCCAATGTCCTACCTAACTACAAATTTCTTTTTGTGTTCCCCAAGTGGGGTTAAAGTTGGTTAAGTTAAGTAGATTTTAAGGCTCACTTTGATTATGGTGACCGAGTGTGTGCAGAAGTGGTGTGTACCCAAGATTTCCAAGCGGTAAAATTGATCAATAAAACTTTAAAATAAACAAGTATTAACTGCTATGTAAGATAAAATGACTTTCTGAAATGTTAATGCAAAAATCAAATACTTTAAATGCTGCAACAAGTGAATAGCAGCAAAGTACAACTAGCAAAAATGGATGCAAGCAAACAAATGGCTGTTCAGGGCAGGAAAAAAGTGGCTAAATCTACGAAAATACATTGACAAGTATATCAGATTATGTACATGTTCCATCACCAACCTGCCATCAATAAGAATGGGTTGCACACGCCTCTACCTACCCCTTTGCACTAACATTTTACATTTGCTACTATATGATATTTTAACTTCTTTGCACCCACATGTTCCATTATATCTAAAGTGCTCTCAACTCGAACTCAAGATCTAACCTACTTGCATTTGTCAAAATATCAATGAAGACCAAAACTCTTTTCAATATTTTTGACAAATTTACTCATCTCTTGTTCTAATATTAGTCCATATAAGGGTGAAATTTATAGGTCCCACCTTAATTAGTCTCCTCTCCTCTGAAAAAGATTGAATAATCCAACTAGAGCATCTAGTATTTTTAGAACTAAGTTCACATCATGCCGACACAACATCTCATATGTAAGAAAAGATTTATCATTTAAGAATTTTATCCAATAAAATTTAATATTATGATTTAACATATAAAAATTTCAAAATTAATGTCCCTATTAAGATCTAAAACTTGTAGCTTAGAAACAATACTTATAACTTACACAATAATTGAATCTAAAAATAAATAACTCTTCAACTTACATAAATAATTCCATCCTACTACTAACCCATTAATTTTCCCTATATGTAAATCATAGCATATATTTTATCATAGCTCATTTTTCCATATTAGTCCTTGCCATCCTACCAAGCAACAGGGACTATAGGAATCACTCAGCAAAATTAACAGTAATTTGGCATTGTTTCTAATGCGATTTATCCTAAGTTTTTAGCTAGTATTTTGGTTCCAACCAATAATATATTTAAAAGTCCTATTTGGCCTCACATAAAGGCAATATGGACACCTCGCCATTGAGGAGGTTTATGTTGGACACCTTACCACTGAGGAGACTTGGAACTGAGGAGCTTAGAAAGCATGGAAGGCTACATGCAAAGGACTAGTTGCCATGACCATGACAGTTGCCTTCCTAACCGCGATTAGTGTGAGATTTTCCATGAACAACCTCGACTAGCATACCCAGGATGTGGTGCTTTGCATACTCTCATTGTTTCGTATCTACTCACTCATTTGCATCCTAGTCTCCTCACTTAGGGTTGTGTCTGTAGTTTTTTTCATGCAGAAGTTCAAGGTTCCTTGCATATATCCGTGATCTCGAGGTTCGTTGCATATATTCGTGCTCTTATAGAAGCAAGTTGAGGTCCAAATTCAATCTGGACAAATCATGAATTTGAAGGTTGCATCGAAGAAAAAACACATTTCTTGTTTGACTAATTTATCCTCCATCGTTAGTGATTTTTTCTAGGCTATGCATTTATGTTCAACACTTTTACTCTTTATTGTATATTATGCTTACGTTCTCGGTCATCTTGGTAAGGAAACTCATTGATTTGTGTCTAAAAACCCAGTCTCTATCTCTCCCTTTCATCCAAGAAAAGTACCTTTGTTCAAATAATGATATCATGAGGATTCATAATTATCAAGATAAAATAAGAGTTTATTTCTTTCATTTCCATAAGTAGTGAATTGCTCATGTTTTTACATATTGTGGAAACAATAGTTGATATGAATGTGATCTCGATTTGTTAAGGCTTATTAATTAAAAATTAATTGAACACTCTTTAGTGAAAAGTTAGAGTAAATTCTTTCCATCGTTATGAGGTGAAGGCTACTATAGACCAATCAATCGTGGGACACTTTCCGCTTTTTATTAGAAAAAGTAGTCAAAGTTTTTACACATGAATCGTAAAGCATTATCTATTTTTATAATAATATTATTGAAAGCATTATCTATTTTTATAATAACATTATTGAGCAATCTTTATTTATTTGTCAAATGGCTTTTTTTTTCTTTCTTCTTTCATTTGGTATCTTTAACTTTCAAAATAGCAAGAGACTAAAAATACAATAAAGCAAAAAAGCAAATTATCTTTCATCTCCAAGTTTTGTGCCATGCCCCCAAAATCTTTATGGGAGAGAAATCCAAGATTTGAGTGAGCTTTGAATCTACACCAAGTATGTATTAATTCAATGTGCAATCATTTATTTCATTCTCTTTCAAAAGTATCATTGTATTTAAAATGTTTTTAATATACACGATAGTTTGTACTTTATGTTCCCATTTGGGTGAAGGATGGTAAAAAAGAAAAAATAATTTGTATAAAGGATGGCAAAGAAGAAAAATTCTACATGATTATTTTAATAAAATATATCCATTTGAGGGGCCAATTTCAAGTCCACAACTGTTGAGCCAAGCATATAGGTTAATCTATAGCCTAGTGGCCAAGCGCCAAGCCACATGGGGGAGGAGCCCACAAGGAGGATTTATTGCACAATGCGTCAATAGGCTTTGGGAGCATTGGTGCATATCACCACCTCTGAATTATTTCACCTGGAAGATGCAGTATATATCCCACAATGTGAAAAAAAATGATGGATTATAAACCCAAACACCACATGTTTCAATGATCATTGAGGAGTTGAAGAGCTTAGGTGTCTAAGTGTTTGATTTCCCAAAGCGTCGATGAAGGCAAGGAAAAATTTTAGGCATTGTATGCCATATTTGCACGTGTCCACAACATTCAAGCAATCATCCATATTTCAAACAAAAAAAATTAAGGAAGATCCACAAATATCTCTAAGAGATCAGTAATCAACAATAAATGAATTTCATAATTGATAGCACTTGTCTTTCTAGTTCTTGATTTTATGTAGTAGATAGGGTCTATTTTACTATTCCTGAATCATGGACAGAATTCATTCCTAAAATTTTGCAATATATCAAGCCATATGTCATTTAACCCCCCCTTATTTTTGCATAAATCAATATTTTGACAATCGAGCTGTGATTTACCAGAATTCTTAGTTAATCGGTAAACCTAAAAGCGAGATGGATTTGGTAAGTGAGATTGGAGTTGGTTTATAGGTAAGATAAGAAAAGAATTCATTTCCAGTGGTGTAATAGATGGCTCTTTCGAGGTGACATGATACTATTAATCGTTTCTTCGTAAATACGCAACCATCACAGAACCTTTGGAGGAATTCTTTTTCATTAGTGATGAGGAATTCTCCTTCACAAGTGCTGAAAAGGAAGGAAGTAGTTCATGTGTATTGACGATGAGTTATGAGGAAGGTCTTTTTCTTTTTTTCTTTTTTTATAGATGGTACTAAAAAAATTATATATTGTCAAGATTTACTTTTATAGATTTTTTTTAAAATTTGTAATAAATAATTATATAAATATCTATTTAGATAATTGGTAGCATATATTTTGTAATATTTAATTTGAGATATATCGTAATGTCTAAATAACTATAATATTATTATATTACAAAATCTTAATAGTCTAAATATAATTATTTTGTAATGATAATATCTATTTTTTCTTTTAATTATTTTTGTAATAAACTATAAAAAAATGATTGTTGTTGCATTCTATAAACTCTACAAGGTTTACAATTGAGTCCATTACAACCATGTAAGTCGTAAGTTTGTCCACTCATTAATTGTCTTTTGACATTTATCATTATTATGATATTTATACTATATAATAATGAAATATTTATCATTATTATGATATTTATAATATATAATAATGATGATTAAAATATATTGAAACCAATTTTGACATACGTAACATTGAATTTTAATTAAGGAATTTAACCAGTGATTTTCCTCCCGGCCTGGAATTTGCAGTTGTGGCAGGTGGTTGGATACACAGTATTTCTATATATTATTTTTATCCCTTTCTTTGTAGACTAGGCATGAATACTCACATTGACAAAAGAAGACAATGTACACATTTCACTACTCAACTATATGTTGCATGAGACTTGTCTAAGGATATCAATTAAAATTCATTAAACTTACATAGAGTTCTAAGGATATCAATTTTTATATCAATTAAAATTCATTAAAATTCAACCAAGGATCCCTTGTACACATTTTTACCCCTTTTTTTGTATACTAGGCATGAATAATCACATTCACAAAAGCACACAATGTACACATTTCACTACTCAACTATAACAATATTTTGTGTATCGTTTGGGAAATGCATTCAGTTCAGGAGACAAAGGGAGGATCAGGAGAATGGATGCAAGGAGGCCTCTCCTTGGACTGTAGAATGATGATACCAAGTCAGAGTAGATCTCCTCAATTGATATCGATGGGGTTTGTTTCAGTTGTAATTAAAGTAAGTAGAGGGAAGATCATGCTATATTATACTCATTAATGGCATGCTAATAATTAAGTTGTTTTATTTTGAGTTGAAGCCAAACATGTAGCATCCAGCAAGGATCCAATATAATGTTTATCATTTAGTATCCCACAAGTCATGATCTAGTGGGAGTCGTTCATTCATGTTATCCAAAACAACACTTTTCTCTACCGAGCATTGAATATACCCTGTGAGCTCATTCTTATTGAGATTCTTCTTGACATCAAATGAGAGGTTGCATTGGTTGACCCTAAAGTAGAGAGATGGTCATAGTGGAGGACTACGGTAACATAAGCAGAATGGAAACATTTGTGAAAAAATAAAGGATGACCTAGTAGGAACTTATGAAACAGAATGTAAACATTTGTGAAAAAATAAAAGATAACTTAGGAGGAACTTACGCAAGTGTCATTTGTTCACAAGGGCGAGGGATATAGAGGACTCACCCCAATCCCTTGGCTGAGGGCCTCATCTTGACAACTAGATGATTTAGTTTGAAGGAGACAACCTAAACCTAATTACCATAGCTAACACAATTTGTCTCCTATGGCTCTTAAAACTCTTGGAAACAGTTAAAAGCGTTTCTTAAAATGAGAGATCTGAATCCATGCCTGAAGAAAGCCTCGACCACAGTTACATAGAGGTCTAAGAATATCAATTAAAATTCAATAAAATTCAACCGGGGATTGAACTTTGAGAATATTTTAATAGAGGTGCGATATATGACAGAGGATGGATCACTGCGATATGTCTTAATGATCTATCCTTTGTCATTAAAATATATGACAGATGATAGATCATTGCGATAGATATTTTCATTACATGGTGGTCATGACTGAAGGTTAATATCCGTTGTTTGAAGGAATAATAGCATCCAAAAATATGTTGAACTTGGCAATTAGAATTTATTATCTTTGTGTGTTTGGATATGGACTCTAGGAACCATTGAGAAGGTGTTGCTGTAGTTTATTTTCCAATTTTCCTATTTATGTCTTTTCCTATAGTGTATTCCTAATATTATCCTCACAAACCTCACAAAACTTGCTATTTATTGCAAGACCTGCATCACTTTATTGCCTATGTAACTGATTGGATTGGTTGAGCTTCTACCCACCTTGGAGTGAGGCACAAGCTGAATTGAGGTCAAAATTACGGCAATGGCTGAAACTGCTAGCAATAGATTTATTTTGAAGCTATGATTCATAATACCCAAGTTATATTTTTTTCTATAATATCATAACTAAATACAAAGACAACATCTTACAACAAATACAAATATAGGCTTGTAGCGTAAGACTCGCTTCATGTATTTATGATCTTATAAGTGGATCACACTACACTATTCATCTGCGCATTCAAGCAAGCATGTTAGTCCATGCTTTCATCTTACATCACTGCAATATTACACACTCTGAGCTCACAAGCTTATAACATAGAGCTGTGAGACGTCAAAGCCATTAAAAAAAATAAAAACAGATTGCAGTATTGCGAAAATCATGATATTTTGTAATTATTATCTATGTTGTTCTGTTTCTCATGGGATATATACATTACCTAGATCATATGAAAGGATCTTTAACTACCATACAAGTTGTCGTAGATAAAAAGCTAATTCAATTGAAGTGACCCACATATGGCTAAAATTTAAGCAATCGACAACAAAAGGTAGTTAATGGTAGTAGGCTAGGTGTAGAGGTTATTTTCAAGGTAGTACCCCGTGGCGGACCCCCTTACATGGTGATCCAATCTGCACCTCACAACGTAGGCCAGGGGTGAACAAAAGGTTTCGGAAGCCCCCTAAACTTCGTGATATAAATGTAAAGGGTCTATTATGGGATAAGTCGTTAGGGAAAACGTCTATGTGCGTGCTTCCCAAATGCTCTATTTGTAATGTCCCTCATTTTCACACAATAAAAAATAAAAATTGTGGGGTACAAGAAGATAGAAATTACTATCTAATGTAAATCTGAAGGTAAAAGTACACATTCTAACTATCAAGTCTTTAATGACAACATACCTTTATCATGAAAAATCTTTGGCTTAAGAAATGCTGTGAGCTTATGGTTGGTTAAATTGGTTTAAATAAAACATATGACTTGCTTAATTGAATGTGGTTATTTTCTTATTATTCCTCAAGGTTTCCTTGAACTAGCCTTGAGGCTTACTTAGCTTATGAATCTAAAGCATGTATAACGTGTGCATAGGTTACAGTGTAACACCCCGTTTTGACATTACTACCTGAACTACTATGATATGTTGTATTTGTTTGACGGTGAGATCTCGTCGGTTGACGAAACTGTGGACATATAGTTATGTTATTTTGCCGATATATATATGTGTGTGTGTATGACGATAGTATTATGATCGATAGTCATGTTTAGATATGTATCATGTGTTAATTGTGTCAAATATATGGAAATTACTGAATGATGGGTACGTGGATACCGTTACAGTTATATGTTGAAATAATGAATGTTATGCCAGGTGCATGGCGAATGAATGAGTTTATTGTTGTTATGTTATGATGAAATATATGTGTACATATCGAGGATTTATGCACGATATTCTATATTGTATGTCAAGGACTGACTTACAGGTTGAAACGGCTAAGTGATAGCTGGATCCTACGAGGTGGGAGGGCCTCGGGGACATGGACTTCGAAAGATAAAATGGTATGCGAGTGATACATTAATTACTTTCATGTGGTTATTATGTTGGTTATTATGATGTATGTTATGACATGGGTGGGGTAGGGTTTCAGGAAACTCAACCGCCCAGATTGGTTATACGATGACAAAACGAGTATAAGTGCAATGCTGTTGTTATGTCGAGTAGACATAGTCCCTTGTTCCATTAGGGGGCGTGGAGGCTTTACCCACCATTTATCCCCGAAACCCAGAGTCATGGGAGGGTTGTGCTACGGCGCGTTCCCCAAGGTGTGTGATGATGACTGGTGGTTGCCTGCTGGGGAAGCTTGGTTGATGTAGTCGACACTTTCGCTTACGGGTTCTAGCTGGAACCGGTCATGACTTGACATTTCAGGGTATTCCAGCAGAGGACAGGATAGGATGTGGAAGTTAGTAATGATGTCGGTAGATAGGTGTAGTGTGAAGTAGGGGTGAAAACAAGATCTAACTGTAGGCATGTAAAACCCTTGATTAATATGTGTCAAAATCAGTGATGTATGAATTGTCGTAACTTGGATTTCAGTAAGCTAATGGATCGTACCTTGTAAACTATGTTAAAACATGTGTCGGTAAATAATAAGTTCCTTGGTTATGATTGATGTATGTGAATTATTACTTTAGTGTACTTACGTGAGGAACGTAAGCAGTAGCTGCGCTTACATAACTTGCCTACATATTATGAATTACATGAAATATTGTTGAGTAATAATGTAGATTAATGTCGCTTAATATTAATTACTGTTGTTTAGTAATTAACTATTGTTGATCAATGTTAATAATGTTGATTAAAGTTAATAATGATGATTAGGGTTAATAATGTTGATTAATGATTAATTATTGTCCATTAATAATTAATTATTGTTGATTAATAAACAAAGCTAGGGTTAACCTAGGTAGTGACTAATGCAATTGATTAGAATGCTTGATTGATTGTTAATGAGTTTAATTAGCCAGGGCTAAGGGTTGAAATGTAATTATAAGGTTAAATAAGTAATAGTAACTTGATCCCTTAAATTAATTATGTGTTAATGATGTTAATTAATTCTAACAAGACTATGCTTATCTTTAGTAACGATTGTTAATTAGCTAATTACAAACTAAGGTGTAATTAAAATGGGACCAAGTAAATGAGTCGATTAAATCTTAGTAAATTTTATTTAATTAATATAATTACACATTGATAATGTTATGAATTACATTGATAGGATCATGGTTCATAATTGATAAATTGAATTAATTGAATTTATAATTTGAGGGAATTAACATATTATAAACATTAGAAACCATTAATTAAATGATTAGGTTAATAATAGTTAATCAATTGACCATTATTGTTAATTAATTGAAATATAGGGATAAGGTTTAGTTTATATATATTACTAATTTCTTATAAGTATGTCGTAGTTTTTTACAACCAGGATGTAAATTACGAACAATGCCATATACCATTATGTAACAAGTTATAAAAATGTGCTTGGATTAATCAATTAAAAGATTAAGTAAATGGTTAATTATTGGAATACGAGTAAGGAAACGATTTAAGTTATTATATGAAATAAAGAGATTAAATTTAATTGAATTGGAAGTTACGGTTGAGAAGTGACCCCAACCAACACCTTTTAAATATTAATTTAAATTATTGCAACACCTTTTAATATTAATTTAAGTTATTAACAAAAGTCCAAGTTGATGGCTGGAGGACTTACTTGGTAGATGAATGGGTTGGATGAAATTTATGATGAAGATAGGGGTAGTAATGGGGAAGAAGAGTCGGCAAGTGAAGGGGATAAGAGGGAGAAGGGAGGAAGGAGAAGGGGGTCCTTTGACCTTAATATTTTGGAGAAGTTTGGGAGAGCAGAGTTGCAAAGAAGGGATTTTGTTGGAGATTGTTTTTGAGGGATACAACAGCTTAAGGCTTGTACTCGGTTTGGGCTCGGGGGTCCAAAGGGGTACCTTTGGAGCTAGGTGGTCGGCAAGACCTCACCAGTTGGCAGGGTGGCAAGACTGGTTCGGGCTGGTTGAGTTTCAGAGCTTTGGGAAGGACTTTTGGCTGCAGGGAAAGGCAAGGAAAAATGACAAACAAGGACAACAACAAAGGTGGGCCTACTAGCTACCTACGAGTATTTTCCAGTAGGTATGTTATCGTTCTATCTTGACAAATTCTGTTTAATTAAATTTCAAAAGTTTATATGCTGTGATTATCTTTGCTACCTGCACAGTCAACAATAAATTGTTAGAAGTAGATAAAACAGATTTATAAATTTTCAAATCTGAAAAGAATGAAAATGCAGATTTTATATCTTTTTCAGGCATGTAAATGAGCAAAAGTTAGGAATGAAAACATGAATTTGAAACAGAATTTTAATTGTTCAATTTTGTAAATGTAAACACTTTATTTTCTTTACAGCCAAAACTAGTAAAGGAGAATAGAAACACAATAAAAACAGGAACAAAACACAAACAGAACAGAACATAAACTATAGACAAGAAGTGAATTTTCTGACTGTATATATAAGTTAAAGGAGACCCAGTTGGGGGTCTTACATATGGTATCGGTGCCCTAGGTTCTAATACTAGAACCTTAAGGGTCTACATAAAAATAGAACACAAAGTTACCTAAATTTTTACTCTAAATTTTTCCTGATAAAGAATTTATAGAATTTCAAATAGAAAAGAACATAATTTACAGAGATTAAAACCATTTGTTTAGTAGGTGGGCCAAAGGGACCCTATTAAAAAGGACACCTTAGAACTTTGAATCGGGAGGAGAAGATTGAAATGGATTCCTGAAGATTCAATGATTGGTTACAGATAACAAATCAGTATTGTTTTGAAGAAACTCGTTTCTGAAGACCTAAGACCTAAGTTCTGCAAAAGAAAAGGGGCAAAAGATAGAATAAGCAAATGACATCTTTATGGAAATTGAAACATAAATGAAATTTGGTTTGAAATTAAATGTATATACATAGAACAGAAATCCAAGTTAAGAAATCAAATTTTAAGTGAAGAAAAATAAATAAAATAACACCAAATCAAAACCCCTAATAGAGACAGAAAAGTACTTGAAAATGAGTCTAAAATCCTGACTCTAAAATCCTCCATATATGTGAAATTAATAGAATTTGGGGCTGTTAGGATTTATGTTAAAGAATTATATATGTGTATGAGATAAAATAGATTTTCAAATGGTATTTATAAATTCTGCAAAGAAATTAAAGTGCTAGATATTCAAAAAAAGACAGATATATTTGCCATCTACACATATATATAAAGTTGGAGCACTATATTTGAAAGAAAAACAAAAAAAAAAACTACTATTCATAATAAACCTCGTTTCTATTACGAGTAAGAGTCAAATTTTATATATATATATAAACCAAAAATTTTGCATATGAACAAATTTTGATTCAATTTAATTTAAATTTAAATGAAAACAATTTTTTTTATATAAACAAGACGTATTTATATATGCAAATATATATATATATATATATTGAAATTTAATTTAATTTAAATGTAAATTTAAAACAAAATATATATATATATATAAGAATAATAATAATAAAAAAAATAAAAAATAAAAAAAATATATAATAAACAAAACTGATATAAAAAAATAATGGAAAAAAAAAAAATTGGGTTTCGCGGGCATGCAACCCACGCAAGGCGCGCAGCCCGCAGGGCGTAGCCCACCGGGGGCAGCCCACGCAGGGCGCAGCCCACGCAGGGCGCAGCCCGCAGGGCACGGCCCTGGGCGTGCAGCTCAGTGCCCTAGCGGCCTGAGCTAGCCCTAAGGGCACGCAGCTCGACGCCCTGAGGTAGCCCGAGCGCAACCCTAAGGGCGTGCAGCTTGGCAGCCTGAGCGCGCTGAGCAGGAAAAAAAAAATTTACATATAAAAGAAAAAAATAAAAAACAAAATAATTTTTTTTTACCCGTGCAATTTAATTTAACTCTGCTGTCTAAGATGAGGCCAAGCCGTTTGGCCCAGCAATGGTAGCTCGGCCAGCAGCACAGGCTGCGGCGAGCATGCAACTGGGCAGATAATTATAAAATAAAGGAGATAAAATAAATAGCATAAGAGTATGCTTTTGATCACCAAACAAAGCTGGGGCGAGAGCCTCCAATGCGTACGGGGAGAGATTCTTACCATGCTCGAGGTAGGAGGACCTTATACCTACAAGGCTCGGTTGCATAGCTCACAGAGCCATGGCTCTCATCACCTTCAACCACCATTGCAGAGTTGTGCTCTCGAAAATTCTGGAAACAAATGAGCAGCCGAGGAGGGCTTGACAGTTTATAAAAGGATTTAATATTATTTTATCTTGCCTATAGCCGCGTGGCCACATGCAGGGCTTGATCGAACTTCAAAGGGGTTAGGGTTAGGGTTCGGCTGGGTAGGTGGTGATTAAAAAAAAAGAAGGAAAATTATTAATTAAATAGTTTGGGTTTAATTAAAATCAAAATTAGATCTAGTTGAGCCATAAAATTACAAATAAATTAAATTTATGGTTTGAAATAAAGTAAATTACATTAAGTGAAAAATGCTTAATATAAGTTATTTTAATAATTTTAAAATATATATTTTTTTTAAATGATTAAAATCATTAATAATTATTTTGAAGTTAGTCATTTAAAATTGTTAATAATTATTTTTAAATTTAATTATTAAAAATATATATATATATATATATATAAATAAAAGAAAATATATATATATAATAATAATAATAAATAATTATTATTATTTCGAATTTAATTATTTAAAATTATAAATATATATATTTATTAACATACATAGCCTTATGGCAAAAGTTAATTAAAATATTATTATCAAAATTTTTTTTATTGGGCATAACTTATTCATAATAATATTTTAGAGCTAAGATTTAAGATCTTATGTCAAGGTTAAGCAATTAATTTTGTAGTTAATACTTGTAATAAATCGTATACGTTCAATTGTTAAGATGATTTGGTTTAGGTTACAACACTACGAGTGCACCAACTTTAAGTTGGAAAGTACGCTAATTAAGCTCATCTTCTCCTTCAAAATGTTCCTTGCCGAAACTTTGACGTAAAGTCGAAGGCGCAAGATGGACTCAGATCCTCGAAAACTAGACACCTTGGAGACCAGCACGACGAGCTGATCACTAGGACACTTATTTTAACCCATGAAAAAATGTTCGATAAACACGACTCTAGACTTAAAACTTAGGTTACGCTATTATTAAATTTTAATTATTAATGAGAACGAGGCAATAAACCCTAATTGAATATCTTGAAGAATTTATGGTGACCTAATGAGGATTGTGTGGAATCCAATACCTAAACCTACGTAGAACTGTTGCAATATGTCTAGTACCCGGGTGGCCTGATCGAAACGTCCTGAACTATAGCTCTTAAAGTAAAACGCTCGTAAAATTAGTCATGACGCACTCTTGAATTAATTGTTGAGTTTAATAGTAAATTAGTCATGATGTCATTATGTGCTAATTATCCTATTATTCCATGTAGCAGGGATAAACATGGTAAGAACGCGAGCAGGTTGGGGGCGAGGTCGGACGACGGCATTACCTGAGCCGAGTGTGCTGGCACCACCGCCAGAGACCATTCTTATACTGCGCTCGTTCGAAGCGATAAATGAAACACTCAGGGGACTAGCACATAGAGGAAGTGCTACCTCGGAGGTAGAGGTGGATGCCCCTCCACTAAGGGAAGAAGTTCCTGTGGTAGAAGTGAATACGATACCAAGAACTCCGCACCAGGATATCAAAAGGGAGCTTCAGAAGATAAGGCTTCCCAAATTTTCGGGGGGTCGATCAGGGATACGAGCAGAGTCGTGGTTGGAAGAGATGAACATGTGCTTGACCTTGCAGGATTACACCTCCACATCCAAGTGCAAACTAGCCATATTTCAACTAAAGGGGGCCGCTTTGAACTGGTGGGGAAACCAAGAAAGGCAACTACACCTTACACCAGACACGGTTCCATGGGAACTGTTTGTGGAAAAATTCAAAGGGAAGTACCTACCCGCATCCTACCAGGAAGAACAGGAAGGGGCTCTTCATGCCTTGGTACAAAGGCATTTACCTGTGGAGGAGTAAGAAGAGAGGTTCATGGAATTAGTGAAGTATGTCCCTTACTTGGACAATGACGAACGCCAGGTTGAGAGCTTCGTGTATGGGCTCAATGCCAAGATCAGGGCTCAGTTATGGATGTGGAAACCAACTTCGGTTATCGAAGTAGTAGATTGTGCTCGTTACACTGAGGAGATGTTTGGTGCAAATCCCATCAGGTCATTCAACTCTCAGCAGTCAGGGTTTGTGGGGAAGGCCCCTCGAAGCTATCCTCGGGGAGGATATGCGAGGCCACCTCCCTACGGGAACAGGAGCACACCAAGAGTCGCAGCGGTAGACAAATCAGTGGCAACTAGGGCGGTGCCCCAGTCAACCACAGGAACTCACCAGGGTGTGAGGAATTTCAGAGGATTAGCTGGTAGGGGAAGGGGTCCTAGGGGGAGGAACCCCTCTCAGAGGTCCGAACAGGTTATCTCGCCCACTCCATTATAGGTTTCTTGTTGGGGATGTGGAGGTCCACATTACCAGTGTGACTGTCCCGAATTACGATCCGGTACAGTACGTCGAGAAGGAAAATCTCCAATGGGGAGTGGGGGAAGTAGGCATCAGATCTCAGCTGCAGTAAACAACCATCAGGTAGAGCACCAATCCACTGTGGTGGAATCATCGGGTATGATCAATAATCTCAAGCTTAGAATATTGTTTGATCCTGGTGCTACTGATAGTTTCATTTCTCCATATGCATTAGACAAATGTGGGTTGGCAGCCTACGAACATGACGATTTCAGCTTAGTCGAAATGGCTTCAGGGGTAAAGCAAGGAGTAGGACCTAGTGTCGATAATTGTGTAGTGGATCTCGGGGTGTGTGTGACACAAGTCAAAGTGTATGTCACCACCCTCGGAACTTATGACCTCATCATACGTATGAATTGGCTTGAGGAACATCGAGCTTTCTTGGACTGTTATGGGAAGAAAGTTCTTTGCATTAATGACAACGGAGAGGCCATCAAGATCCAGGGTATCAAACAGAAGGTGTCCCTACGTTTCATATCAACGATGAACGTAAAGCGATGTATGCGACAATGATGCCAGTTGTACATTGTTGAAGCGGTAAACAGTGAGAAGGGACCCTCCTTTGATGACTATCCAGTGTTAGCTGAGTTCAGTGATGTATTCCCAAAGGAACTACCTGGGTTACCTCCTAAGAGGGAACTTGATTTTACCATTGAGGTAAAACCCAGTTCAGAGCCAACATCGAAGACACCTTACAGGATGACGGCCCCATAACTTTGTGAGTTGCAAATGCAGTTGAAGGAACTGTTAGATCTAGGGTTCATCAGACCAAGTATTTCACCATGGGGTGCACCAATAATCTTTGTGAAGAAGAAGGATGGTTCCTTGCGTCTTTGCATAGATTACCGAGATTTGAATAGAGCCACCGTGAAGAATAGGTACCTGATACCTCGAATTGATGACCTCTTTGATCAAATGAAGGGGGCGACAATCTTCTCAAAGATCGACTTACGATCAGGTTACCACCAGCTATGGATTAAGGAAGGTGATATACCTAAGACTGCTTTTCGAACAAGGTTCAAGCATTATGAGTTTGTGGTGGTACCCTTCGGTTTGACCAATGCCCCAGCCGTATTCATGAGTCTCATGAATAGCATGTTTCGAAAATACTTAGATCAGTTTGTGCAAGTCTTCTTGGATGACATCCTCATCTACTCCAAGAATGAACAGGAGCACGAGGAACACTTGCGAATAGTGTTGTCATGCTTAAGGGAGCATCAGTTGTATGGTAAGTTGTCAAAATGTTCATTCTATCAGAAGGAGATCCATTACCTAGGGCATATAATTTTCGGTGAGGGAATTTCTGTGGACCTTGAGATGGTGAAGGCCATAATGGATTGGCTCGTTCCAAAGAATGCGCATGAAGTAAGGAGCTTCATGGGGTTAGCCGGGTATTATAGAAGGTTTGTTGAGGGTTTCTCAAAAATCGCGAAACCCATAACTACCCTACAGCGTAAGGGCACTAGGTACGAATGGACAGATGAATGTGATGCCGCATTCACCGAGCTGAAAAGACTATTGACGAGTGCACCAATTCTACGGGTTCCAGATATGGAGAAGGAATTCACAGTTTGCACCGATGCTTCAAGGAAAGGTTTGGGTGCAGTGTTGATGCAGGAAGGTGGGGTAATAGCTTATGCGTCGAGAAAGCTAAAAACACATGAAGAGAATTACCCTACTCATGACCTAGAGTTGGCTGCAGTGATGTTAGCTTTGAAGCTTTGGAGACATTACCTTGTTAGACGAAGCTTTGAACTCAAGTCCGATCACCAAAGCTTAAGGTATATATTCACTCAAAGAGACCTAAATGCTAGGCAAAGGCGATGGAGTGAATTCATGAGCGAGTATGATTTTGGGATTTCCTACATCAAAGGGAAGGAGAATGTTGTAGCGGATGCCTTAAGCAGAAAACCAAGACTTTTCTCTCTTATACCTTTGAAGGTGGATTTGAGGGAAAGAATTTTAGGGCAGCTACTCGGGGATAGTTGGTACCTAAAGGTCACAGCGGCACTCCAGAATGGGAAACCGGTGGGACCAAAGTTTGAAGGCTATGAGTTGGAAGCCGATGGTTTGTTACGGTATCAAGGGAGGATGTATATTCCTGAGGAGGGAGATATTAGAGAGACTATCATTAAGGAGGCCCACAGAGCAGTGTATTGTGCACACCCGAGTGTAAAGAAGATGTATGCAGACATGAAGCAACTCTTCTTTTGGGCAGGGATGAAAAGCGATGTCGTCAAATTTGTCGCTAGGTGCCTTGAGTGTCAGCAGGTAAAAGCTGATCATCACCACCCGGCAGGTCTGTTGCAGCCACATGACATTCCTATGTCGAAGTGGGAGGTTATCTCCATGGAATTCGTGGTGGGATTGCCTCTTACCTCTCATAGGCATGATGCCATTATGGTCATCGTTGACAAACAAACCAAGACTGCTCACTTCATTCCAGTTAAGGAGACCTATGATGTCACGGATGTAACACGTGTATTCATAAATGAAGTTGTTTGTCTCCATGGGTTTCCCAAAAAGATTATATCGGATAGAGATTCTAGGTTTACATCCAGGTTTTGGACGAGTTTGCAGTCAGCGTTGGGTACTCAGTTGAACCTAAGCACTGCTTACCATCCAGAGACAGATGGGAAAACAGAAAGAGTGAATCAGGTGATGGAGGACATGCTTAGAATGTATGTCATGGATCAACAAACTCATTGGGAAAAGCACTTACCTTTGGTAGAGTTTGCTTACAACAACAATTACCATAGTTCAATTGGGATGCCTCCATATGAAGATTTATATGGAAGGCCATGCAGGACACCATTGAGTTGGGAAAGGTTAGAGAATCGAGTAATTATAGGACCTGAGTTGATTCAGGAGCTGGAAGATCAGGTTGTTCAGATTAGGCAACGGTTAAAGGAAGCAGAGAATAGACAGAAGAGTTATGCCGATGCGCATAGGGTTGACCGAAGCTATAAGGTTGGTGATGCAGTGTTCGTCTGCATCAGGCCTAGCAAAAGTACCATAAGGTTTGGGAAAGGGACAAAGTTGTCACCACGATTTATAGGACCCTTTGAAATTTTAGAAAAGGTTGGACCTGTCGCGTATCGTCTTGCGCTGCCACCCCATTTGCACAAAACTCATAATGTTTTTCATGTATCTGTTTTACGACATTATGTAGCTGATGAGTCACATAAAATAAATTGGAAGGAACTGCAGGTTTCGGACAAGGGAACCATCAGGGTCGAACCATTACTTATATTGGACCGCAAGGTTAAACAGTTGAGGCACTGTTTGGTGGACCAAGTTAAGGTCCAGTGGGACCAGTATAGCCCGGGGTCTGCTACCTCGGAGGACGTAGAGACTATGCGTCGTGATTATACCTGTAACATCCCACTTTTTGTTGCCCAATTTATTTATTTAAGTTGTTAACTTGAGCGATTGAGAACACGTCATCTTGGTACCAAAGGCACTTGAAGGAAGTAAACTCATAATATCTCCTGTGCTGAACAAAGATTCTAAGTGTCCACCTAACTAAGTTCTAACGTAAACAAAACGATGAGATGGTTTCCAAATAATTATCCTACTATATGTTTTAAACCTATTCGGAAAATGAGTGTGCTAGAGAACTTAGTAATTCTCTAAGATAAAAGAAAGCCTAGCTTCTAATTAAGATTGATTATAAGTTACGTATCGAAATATATGAACATTGAGAGTGTTAAAGGTTGAAAAGAAACCTTCTAGACATACCAGAGTATGTGAGATTATGTGTTTTACATACTTAATAGTATGTGAGAGTATGTGTTTTACATACTAAATAGTGAGCATGAACACTCATATTCATAAAAGTTATCCATTAATAATGTGTGATTTATATATGTATATATATGAATACTTATTTATGGACCAAACTCTTCAAGTAAGAGGAAAAGTATACTTTACAGATTTTAAATATGTGAAACTAAGCATTATCCTTACATGGTTGTTATTTAGAAGTACCTAAATACTAACACTCTTAGGTATGAAAAGGACATTACCTTTTATACAATTTGTGTAGATGTCGGATTATAATTATATATATATATATATAACTAAACTAGTGTGAGTTGTCCTTGTTGCCTTATGTATTATGATTACCTAGTGACTTGGCTTACTAGGTGACTTAATTAAACACTCAAGGCTTGGTTGTTGGGGAGTGTAGCTCAGCTTGGACATAGGGAGGTTGAGCTCGATGAAACTGACGAGGATGGGAGTTTAGGATTCTGAACGAATTGGGGTTAACAACCTCAATTAAAACGTTGGACGAGAAGTTGCAACCTATTTCTAAGGGATTTGGTCGGCTCAATTCTAAATAGAGGGAGCCGATTCTTAGATAACAAAACATGCATCAGCCATTTGGCGAGTATTGACTCAGTTTGGTGAAGAATCAACCTCCAGATGGAGGAAGAGTTTCCGAAGGTGGGGAGAACCCTCCCAGGAATGATCGAAGATTTAGAGAAGTGTTCACTCGAAAAGGAGGGGCGGTTGGCTATTTTGGATTTCTGAAGGTTAAGGCGGTTGGCTGTTTTGGATTTCTGAAGGTTAAGGCGGTTGGCTGTTTTGGATTTCTGAAGGTTAAGGTGGTTGGCTGTTTTGATTTCTGAAGGTTAAGGCGGTTGGCTATTCTTTGATTTCTGAAGGTTAAGGCGGTTGGCTGTTCTTTGATTTCTGAAGGTTAAGGCGCGGTTGGCTGTTCTTTTATTTGGGGAAGATCTGAAAGAAGGAAGCCGCTTGCTGCGAGGGAGGGAATCCGTAAAGATCGAGCGTTGTATGCCTAGATCCGTTGGTTGGTTATATCCTTGTGCTTCCCTTGGAAAATATGGAGCTGGTATGATATCTGTGCCCTCGTTTTTGTTTTCTCTTTTTATCTGATTTAGCATAACGCCATCGAATTTGATAGGGTTCTCTGTCTTGGCTTAACAACGATAGCATCTGGGAATGCGTTTTGTTTTCTTAGACTGTATCATTGATAGTCTGTCTTGAATACTAGACAGATCATCGAAGTCTTAAGTTGTGACCTCTGTATAGCGTTCGAGAGAACAATGCTTTGACAGAGCCGTAACAGGAACCACCTCCAAAATTGTGTTGGAATTGTTGCATTGTGTTAGGAACTTTGGGAAGTGACGGGACAGAGGGACCGATCCTAGCTGACCTTGTATGTTCTTATCTACTAAGTAGTCAGTAGGGGGAAAGGCGAACCCCCCGAGGAGAATAGATATGCTCTCATTAAAGGTCTGCGCATAGCATGGTCGGAATCCCAATGGCGATCTTCCGCGAGGAAATAGTTATGTTAGTTTGTGTTAATGTCTGTGAAAGAGGATTATGCAGCAAGTATTGAATGGAGTCGGCTGCCGATTATGGTTTCATCTCTGTGTTAAAAAAATTACTGTTTAACCTAGGCGTGATCTAGGTCCAATACATAGGCATCCGATTTTTTATATCTTACAGTCCTGTTGTATCCGCATGTTTATATATATATATAAATGCTGCCTGCGTTGTCATTCGGAGAAAACACCTTTGGTCTATCCATTTCTAGACGATTAAGTCATTTCCAAGATCTGACTTCTTGGGGTGTGACGAATCCAGGGAGTTTGATTTCCGTGTTACTTCATTCTCTATGCACATTTGGAGAGGATCGACAATTCCTTAGGGTTATTGGCATACCATGTTAGATTGATCTGCTGGCGAGGAGAGTCGATCCCGATAGGAGTGTTGTATCCCTTTGTTCTTGTTGTTTTTATTTAAGTAGCAGGATGGCGAGGAAGACGATCCACCTATGTTAGGTTCATTCTTATTTTTTTTATTGGTCTGCATGTGATGAGATCGTATTATAATGATGTTGATATCTTCTTTAAATCTTATGCCAAGATCCTGCGATCTAGCTCTAAAAGGTTGTAATCTGTATTGAACTAAATTCCTGGCATGAGATCCTTGTGATCTGCCTCTAAAATGAAATCTCTGTGATGTTATTGCTATAAATAGAGTTAGCAGGGATAGTGACCAGCCAACCGACCTCTGTGTAGACCTGATATCCTCATTTTGTCTTTTCCTTAGACGATGCCTCCACAGGATTTTGTAAGCTAGAAGCTTTGTAAGGGTTGTTTTGTATATTTGAATCCCTGTAGATTTAGGATAAAGACATACTGAGATATTGTATCTCATTCGTGTTAGTTTTCGGAGCATTAAACCTTGATTTTATGTTATAGGGTGAACCTCGATAGATTGGTCATCGAAATATCTGTTATCTGTATTTCTGCGGTTTTAGGGAAATTCCAATCTGAGTTCTCGTATCACAGTAATTATATTTGGAAACTGGATAAAGATCTAAGTGAAGTAGCTTCGCTGAGTTTTGTTTGATTTTCAGTTAGCAATTCTGAATTGCTGGATGTAACCGAAATTTCGAATAAATAAATGATGCGACAGTTTGGTGGACGTAGCCCAGAGATTTTTGGGTGAACCACGTGTATATATGGTGTATGATGGTTAGTGTATTATTTTCATGTGACTTATTTTTAAATGGATCTATATTAGTAATCTATGTGTCTTTTGTTGATCTCTTGCGTGATTTTATGGTTCGTGTTTAAATTAGATGCTTGTGTCATTATTACTTTCAATGTATATTATGTCAAAGTATTTCATGATGATTTCAGCGAGGAGTTTAATAACCAATAATTACTCATGATCGTTTTATATATGTGTTCTATTAATGTTCAGTACATTTGTGTTCACATCATTACTTAGTGTGGATGAAGTTGATAAGGAAAGTGAAATGCTAATCATTTAACTAAATAGCACTAAAGCAATATGATAAGGAGCAGATGATCAATATGAAAAGAGTTCTCAAAGTTGCTCTTAAGGTACAGAATCGACACATGGGTACGTTATGTCAATTTGTTTCATTTTTTATAATAACCAGTATCAAGATAGTGTGTGATAAATAATTGACGTATCTTATTAAAGTGCGATTTGGTTAATGGCTATAGGAGCAAGGAAAATATTTATTTTTTTCAAAATAACACTAACATATTCATGGAGATGTTACATATGGTATCAGAGCGACAGGTTACAAACACTTGGGCTTATTTGGGCTCATCCAGAGGAAGCAAGATGTTTTGGGCGAACTAACAAGGGAACCAATTATTAAAGAGACAACAAAGAATTCCATTCCCAAGAAACGACACCAGGTAACCGACACCGTCATTAAAATACAAGTAAGTATGTCTCATTTTGTGAAAAACATTATATGGAATAAATTAGTCCATAGTAAACGCAGTGTATGTTTCCTTCTAAAGTTGAATGATCTGTTATTGATAAATATTAGTCGATAAATATCTTCTCTTACTCTCCAAGAAGATCCATTGGACTACGAGGATGTACTCTTTAAGAATGGTAAGACTAATAGAGTTAAGGTTTTGATGAAATGAGTTGTGAGTGTATGAAAAGTCGGCATAGTTGGAAATATGCTAAACTGAGAAAAATCTCCTAAAATTTGATGATTGGATAATTCGGTTTAAATACGTGTCACATTGCCCTTTTTTTTGGATACCTTTTGGTTCCAACAAACCTCTTATTGAGGGAGTAGGGTTGTTACATTTGGTATACTGTATATGACTAATCGGGTTTGACTATTTAGGATGGTCTAGTGTTCCGACTATGCTTGGAACTGTCAAGACCCTCACTTTTCCTAAAAACGACAAAGTTATGATGTTAACATAACTAGTAATTTCTGTAAAAATGCATAGTGCGAGATGAGTCAACATGAAGGAATATCTAACCGGTGTATTTAAAATATTCCTTTAGTATTGAGGAAGCATAATCATGTTGATGCTAATATTTCGTCCCTTAAACACCAATTCTATTTTCATTACAGAGATATCAAATAGAAATTAAGGGTGTGTTACATATGTTAAACTAACCTTCCACAAGGAGTGTAAATTTGCTGGTCTAGGTTCTTTTAGCCAACAAGATTATAAGAGCTTGAAATTTTTTCCCTAGGTTGCAGGGAAATAATATAGGTTGCAAATGCAGGATCTCATTTTTGTTTCCTATCTCATTGATCTTTGCGATAGATACTGAGAGTAGTGGTAATAAGGGTTATACCTTTATGTGATGAAGATTTATGGTGATTTTCGAAGTGATTATTATATTAAAGGATAAAAATTATGGTTCACATAATGATCACATAGTCGTAATTAAGTCTTGTCTAATGAGTGTGTTCTGTGGTATGAATAAAGGTATTAGAAATTATTACCGACATAGAATGGAAATACAGGTTAGTAGGGTACTTTAAATTTCTGAGGTCTTTATATTGTCGGAGGGAATGACTGTTTGATATATGCATTATGAATTAAGGAAACCTTCTATGTCAAGGAATCTCAATGGTAGATCAAAAGAAATTAAAGTATAAGATTTTTGAAACAAAATAAAGATGAGGATTGGACATATGTTATATGGATGATTTCCCTTATACAACTAACACTCGGGATGTTGTGGTCAAGCAAATGTTATTTCCCACACATCACTGTCGTACAACTATAAATTGGTAAAGGTAAGATTCATGTGATATTTAGTAATACTAATAAGTGATGATAAAAATAAACGGATATCTGGATATACGAGGGTTTTACAATAAGGAGTTATGCAGTCGCCCCTACCAGGTTATGCGGATATCTTTATAAGGTATGCAAGTATGTTTTTAGACAATTGGTTATTTCTATATGATGTTAGTGTATACAAAGAAAAGTCGGGTAACTAAATTCTGAATTTTGTTTGGTATGGTGAAAGCTACATTCAAGGTTAAGAAATCATAACAATCATGGATCATCACAGGGAAAGTGTTATTTCGTGTTCAAGGCATTATGTAATCCAAATAGTAAGTAAGAGAAGAATGTTTATTTTAGATGATCACATAGAAGAAAATTTTGATTTTTGACAGATGGTCAAAACCCAATTGAACTTGTGGTAAGAGCGTGGTATATTATGTGTGTATATGTCGCTTTGTTAAAAGGACCCGATGCAAGTTATACAAATACCATTGTTAAATTATATTGTGTCTTTAATAACGCTATAAGTAGAGCACAACTGGAGTCCATACATTGTGTAAAGCTCAAATAATTTTTCTCTACTAATAGTCGATCAAGGATCGACAAGTGAAAGATGTTTTAGTAGGATTATTATTGAATAAATAGATGTTGTATAGTGCTTGTGTACTAACATTGCAGGATTTCGTTATGAAAATAACTAATCAAAATGGAAAGTGATAATCCACTCGTATATATAGTTGAGTTAACCACTGAAGAGTAAGTGATGAATTCACTTTGTACATCTTAGTATATTAGTCATATTTCAAGTTTTAATAATCATGGATTAACAATGGATTATGTTATGTAGGTACTACCTTTCGAGAGGTTATCATAATTATGACCGATACCACGAACTAGGTGGAACGTTGATTATAAATCCATTTGTGCAGACAAGTTGCACAAAATCGAAAAATTACTCAGGAGTGAGTGGTTTACATTTCGTTAAAAGTATGGATTACAGCATGGCACAAACCTTGACTGGTGGGAAATGTGCGATATTTATCATGAATTATAAGCAAATAATTAAATTACATAACCTATTGCAAGAAATAATAAATGAATGTTATCAAAATAAAATTCCAGGACTCAAGCGAGAAGGCTTGAGGGGAATTAAGTAAGAGTGCATTAACGGCACTGAACCACTCCCTAGAAATGAGGGAGTTGGAAACCGTCAGGATTCTCGAAAGAATCGGCTGGTTGTAAAGACCTAGGCAAACTATAACATAATGCATATGCGGGAGGCAGGACGCTACTTAGTATGCATGAGAGACAGTATTTCTGCGTGAGCACTATGGTGTTAGGCAAGCGTCTCCACAAGAATCGTTGTGTGAGCACTGAGGTGTTAGGCGAGAATTTCCGAAGGGATTGCTCTGTGAGCACTAGAGTGCTAGGCAATAATTCCCTGTATCAAGTGAATGATGTGTTTTAATTAATTTTTATGTCCTAATTGATTTAGAAAAATCACATGCATGCATGTATGTTATGATAACATGCTAGAAACAACTTGTGTTGTTTGTGAAAAGTACAGGTTATGAACAATAGCGACCTACAAAGATCAAGAAAGCTCGAAGAAGATCGGAACAGAGGTGATGAAGCAATTAAGAGACGATTCAAGAGAGGGAGAAGGCTAATGAAAAGTTTGAACACAGAGGACGGTGTTAAATTTAAGGGGGAAGGGATGTAACATCCCACTTTTTGTTGCCCTATTTATTTATTTAAGTTGTTAACTTGAGCGATTGAGAACACGTCATTTCGTACCAAAGGCACTTGAAGGAAGTAAACTCATAATATCTCCTGTGCTGAAAAAAGATTCTAGTGTCCACCTAACTAAGTTCTAACGTAAACAAAACGATGAGATGGTTTCCAAATAATTATCCTACTATATGTTTTAAACCTATTCCGAAAAGGAGTGTGCTAGAGAACTTAGTAATTCTCTAAGATAAAAGAAAGCCTAGCTTCTAATTAAGATTGATTATAAGTTACGTATCGAAATATATGAACATTGAGAGTGTTAAAGGTTGAAAATAAACCTTCTAGACATACCAGAGTATGTGAGATTATGTGTTTTACATACTTAATAGTATGTGAGAGTATGTGTTTTACATACTAAATAGTGAGCATGAACACTCATATTCATAAGAGTTATCCATTAATAATGTGTGATTTATATATGTATATATATGAATACTTATTTATGCACCAAACTCTTCAAGTAAGAGGAAAAGTATACTTTACATATTTTAAATATGTGAAACTAAGCATTATCCTTACATGGTTGTTATTTAGAAGTACCTAAATACTAACACTCTTAGGTATGAAAAGGACATTACCTTTTATACAATTTGTGTAGATGTCGGATTATAATTATATATATATCTATAACTAAACTAGTGTGAGTTGTCCTTGTTGCCTTATGTATTATGATTACCTAGTGACTTGGCTTACTAGGTGACTTAATTAAACACTCAAGGCTTGGTTGTTGGGGAGTGTAGCTCAACATGGACATAGGGAGGTTGAGCTCGATGAAACCGACGAGGATGGGAGTTTAGGATTCTGAACGAATTGGGGTTAACAACCTCAATCAAAACGTTGGACGAGAAGTTACAACCTATTTCTAAGGGATTTGGTCGGCTCAATTCTCAATAGAGGGAGCCGATTCTTAGATAACAAAACATGCATCGGCCATTTGGCGAGTATTGACTCAGTTTGGTGAAGAATCAACCTCCAGATGGCGGAAGAGTTTCCGAAGGTGGGGAGAACCCTCCCAGGAATGATCGAAGATTTAAAGAAGCGTTCACTCGAAAAGGAGGGGCGGTTGGCTGTTTTGGATTTCTGAAGGTTAAGGCGGTTGGCTGTTTTGGATTTCTGAAGGTTAAGGCGGTTGGCTGTTTTGGATTTCTGAAGGTTAAGGTGGTTGGCTGTTTTGATTTCTGAAGGTTAAGGCGGTTGGCTGTTCTTTGATTTCTGAAGGTTAAGGCGGTTGGCTATTCTTTGATTTCTGAAGGTTAAGGCGCGGTTGGCTATTCTTTTATTTGGGGAAGATCTGAAAGAAGGAAGCCACTTGCTGCGAGGGAGGGAATCCGTACAGATCGAGCGTTGTATGCCCAGATCCGTAGGTTGGTTATATCCTTGTGCTTCCTTTGGAAAATATGGAGCCGGTATGATATCTGTGCCGTCGTTTTTGTTTTCTCTTTTTATCTCATTTAGCATAACGCCATCGAATTTGATAGGGTTCTCTGTCTTGGCTTAACAACGATAGCATCTGGGAATGCGTTTTGTTTTCTTAGACTGTATCATTGATAGTCTGTCTTGAATACTAGACAGATCATCGAAGTCTTAAGTTGTGACCTCTGTATAGCGTTCGAGAGAACAATGCTTTGACAGAGCCGTAACAGGAACCACCTCCGAAATTGTGTTGGAATTGTTGCATTGTGTTAGGAACTCTGGGAAGTGACGGCACAGAGGGCCCGATCCTAGCTGACCTTGAATGTTCTTATCTAGTAAGTAGTCAGTAGGGGGAAAGGCGAACCCCCCGAGGAGAATAGATATGCTCTCATTAAAGGTCTGCGCATAGCATGGTCGGAATCCCAATGGCGATCTTCCGCTAGGAAATAGTTATGTTAGTTTGTGTTAATGTCTGTGAAAGAGGATTATGCAGCAAGTATTGAATGGAGTCGGCTGCCGATTATGGTTTCATCTCTCTGTTAAAAAAATTACTGTTTAACCTAGGCGTGATCTAGGTCCAAGACATAGGCATCCGATTTTTGATATCTTACAGTCCTGTTGTATCCGCATGGTTATATATATAAAAATGCTGCCTGCGTTGTCATTCGGAGAAAACACCTTTGGTCTATCCGTTTCTAGACGATTAAGTCATTTTCAAGATCTGACTTCTTGGGGTGTGACGAATCCAGGGAGTTTGATTTCCGTGTTACTTCATTCTCTATGCACATTTGGAGAGGATCGACAGTTCCTTAGGGTTATTGGCATACCATGTTAGATTGATCTGCTGGCGAGGAGAGTCGATCCCGATAGGAGTGTTGTATCCCTTTGTTCTTGTTGTTTTTATTTAAGTAGGAGGATGGCGAGGAAGGCGATCCACCTATGTTAGGTTCATTCTATTTTTTTTTATTGGTCTGCATGTGATGAGATCGTATTATAATGATGTTGATATCTTCTTTAAATCTTATGCCAAGATCCTACGATCTACCTCTAAAAGGATGTAATCTGTATTGAACTCAATTCCTGGCATGAGATCCTTGTGATCTGCCTCTAAACTGAAATCTCTGTGATGTTATTGCTATAAATAGAGTTAGCAGGGATAGTGCCCAGCCAACCGACCTCTGCGTAGACCTGATATCCTCATTTTGTCCTTTCCTTAGACGATGCCTCCACAGGATTTTGTAAGCTAGAAGCTTTGTAAGGGTTGTTTTGTATATTTGAATCCCTGTAGATTTAGGATAAAGACAGACTGAGATATTGTATCTCATTCGTGTTAGTTTTCGGAGCATTAAACCTTATGTTATAGGGTGAACCTCGATAGATTGGTCATCGAAATATCTGTTATCTGCATTTCTGTGCTTTTAGGGAAATTCCAATCTGAGTTCTTGTATCAGAGTAATTATATTTGGAAACTGGATAAAGATCTAAGTGAAGTAGCTTCGCTGAGTTTTGTTTGATTCTCAGTTAGAAATTCTAAATTGCTGGATGTAACCGAAATTTCGGATAAATAAATGATGCGACAGTTTGGTGGACGTAGCCCAGAGATTTTTGGGTGAACCACGTGTATATATGGTGTATGATGGTTAGTGTATTATTGTCATGTGACTTATTTTTAAATGGATCTATATTAGTAATCTATGTGGCTTTTGTTGATCTCTTGCGTGATTTTATGGTTCTTGTTTAAATTAGATGCTTGTGTCATTATTACTTTCAATGTATATTATGTCAAAGTATTTCATGATGATTTAAGCGAGGAGTTTAATAACCAATAATTACTCATGATCGTTTTATATATGTGTTCTATTAATGTTCAGTACATTTGTGTTCGCATCATTACTTAGTGTGGATGGAGTTGATAAGGAAAGTGAAATGCTAATCATTTAACTAAATAGCACTAAAGCAATATGATAAGGAGCAGATGATCAATATGAAAAGAGTTCTCAATGTTGCTCTTAAGGTACAGAATCGACACATGGGTACGTTATGTCAATTTGTTTCATTTTTTATAATAACCAGTATCAAGATAGTGTATGATAAATAATTGTCGTATCTTATTAAAGTGCGATTTGGTTAATGGCTATAGGAGCAAGGAAAATATTTATTTTTTCAAAATAACACTAACATATTCATGGAGATGTTACAATCCCACATTATTTTGATCATGACTTCGGGACGAAGTTTCCTGAAGGGTGGGTGTATGTAACACCCCGTTATGACATTACTACCTGAACTACTATTATATGTTGTATTTGTTCGACGGTGAGACCTCGTCGGTTGACGAAACTGTGGACATATGGTTCTATTATTTTGCCGATATATATATGTGTGTGTGTATGACGATAGTATTATGATCGATAGTCATGTTTAGATATGTATCATGTGTTAATTGTGTCAAATATATGGAAATTACTGAATGATGGGTACGTGGATACCGTTACAGTTATATGTTGAAATAATGAATGTTATGCTAGGTGCATGGCGAATGAATGAGTTTATTGTTGTTATGTTATGATGAAATATATGTGTACATATCGAGGATTTATGCACGATATTCTATATTGTATGTCGAGGACTGAATTACAGGTTGAAACGGCTAAGTGATAGCTGGATCCTACGAGGTGGGAGGGCCTCGGGGACATGGACTTCGAAAGATAAAATGGTATGCGAGTGATACATTAATTAATTTCATGTGGTTATTATGTTGGTTATTATGATGTATGTTATGACATGGGTGGGGTAGGGTTTCAGGAAACTCAACCGCCCAGCTTGGTTATACGATGACAAACCGAGTACAAGTGCGACGTTGTTGTTATGTCGAGTAGACATAGTCCCTTGTTCCATTAGGGGGGGTGGAGGCTTTACCCACCGTTTATCCCCGAAACCCAGAGTCATGGGAGGGCTGTGCTACGGCGCATTCCCCAAGGTGTGTGATGATGACTGGTGGTTTCCTGCTGGGGAAGCTTGGTCGATGTAGTCGACACTTCCGCTTATGGGTTATAGCTGGAACCGGTCATGACTTGACATTTCAGGGTAGTCCAGCAGAGGACAGGATAGGATGTGGAAGTTAGTAATGATGTCGGTAGATAGGTGTAGTGTGAAGTAGGGGTGAAAACAAGATCTAACTGTAGGCGTGTAAAACCCTTGATTAGTATGTGTCAAAATCAGTGATGTATGAATTGTCATAACTTGGATTTCAGTAAGCTAATGGATCGTACCTTGTAAACTATGTTAAAACATGTGTCGGTAAATAATAAGTTCCTTGGTTATGATTGATGTATGTGAATTATTACTTAAGTGTACTTACGTGAGGAATGTAAGCAGTAGCTGCGCTTACATAACTTGCCTACATATTATGAATTACATGAAATATTGTTGAGTAATAATGTCAATTAATGTCGCTTAATATTAATTACTATTGTTTAGTAATTAACTATTGTTGATCAATGTTAATAATGTCGATTAAAGTTAATAATGATGATTAGGGTTAATAATGTTGATTAATGGTTAATTATTGTCCATTAATAATTAATTATTGTTGATTAATAAACAAAGCTAGGGTTAACCTAGGTAGTGACTAATGCAATTGATTAGAATGCTTGATTGATTGTTAATGAGTTTAATTAGCTAGGGCTAAGGGTTGAAATGTAATTATAAGGTTAAATAAGTAATAGTAACTTGATCCCTTAAATTAATTATGTGTTAATGATGTTAATTAATTCTAACAAGACTATGCTTATCTTTAATAACGATTGTTAATTAGCTAATTACAAACTAAGGTGTAATTAAAATGGGACGAGGTAAATGAGTCGATTAAATCTTAGTAAATTTTATTTAATTAATATAATTACACATTGATAATGTTATGAATTACATTGATAGGATCATGGTTCATAATTGATAAATTGAATTAATTGAATTTATAATTTGAGGGAATTAACATATTATAAACATTATAAACCATTAATTAAATGATTACGTTAATAATAGTTAATCAATTGACCATTATTGTTAATTAATTGAAATATAGGGATAAGGTTTAGTTTATATATATTACTAAATTCTTATAAGTATGTCGTAGTTGTTTACAACCAGGATGTAAATTACGAACAATGCCATATACCATTATGTAACAAGTTATAAAAATGTGCTTGGATTAATCAATTAAAAGATTAAGTAAATGGTTAAATATTGGAATATGAGTAAGGAAATGATTTAAGTTATTATATGAAACAAAGAGATTAAATTTAATTGAATTGGAAGTTACGATTGAGAAGTGACCCCAACCAACACCTTTTAAATATTAATTTAAATTATTCCAACACCTTTTAATATTAATTTAAGTTATTAACAAAAGTCCAAGTTGATGGCTGGAGAACTTACTTGGTAGATGAATGGGTTGGATGAAATTTATGATGAAGATAGGGGTAGTAATGGGGAAGAAGAGTCGGCAAGTGAAGGGGATAATAGGGAGAAGGGAGGAAGGAGAAGGGGGTCCTTTGACCTTAAGATTTTGGAGAAGTTTGGGAGAGCAGAGATTTGGAGAGCAGAGTTGCAAAGAAGGGATTTTGTTGGATATTGTTTTTGAGGGATACAACAGCTTAAGGCTTGTACTCAGTTTGGGCTCGGGGATCCAAAGGGGTACCTTTGGAGCTGGGTGGTCGGAAAGACCTCACCAGTTGGCAGGGTAGCAAGACTGGTTCGAGCTGGTTGAGTTTCAGAGCTTTGGGAAGGACTTTTGGCTGCAGGGAAAGGCAAGGAAAAACGACAAACAAGGACAGCAACAAAGGTGGGCCTACTAGCTACCTACAAGTATTTTCCAGCAGGTATGTTATCGTTCTATCTTGACAAATTCTGTTTAATTAAATTTCGAAAGTTTATATGCTGTGATTATCTTTGCTACTTCCACAGTCAACAATAAATTGTTAGAAGTAGATAAAACAGATTTATAAATTTTCAAATCTGAAAAGAATGAAAATGCAGATTTTATATCTTTTTCAGGCATGTAAATGAGCAAAAGTTAGGAATGAAAACATGAATTTGAAAAAGAATTTTAATTGTTCAATTTTGTAAATGTAAACACTTTATTTTCTTTACAGCCAAAACTAGTAAAGGAGAATAGAAACACAATAAAAACAGGAACAAAACACAAACAGAGACAAGAAGTGAATTTTCTGACTGTATATATAAGTTAAAGGAGACCCAGTTGGGGGTCTTACATACAGGCTGTTGCTTCCATTGATGAAATGTTAATAGTCACTGGTTTTCTTGTTGTGACCCTATGTAAAAATACCTGTAATCATGAGTGTGATGTTTATGAAGAACCTAAACTCTATTAGGGAGAAAGGGACCAAGCTTAATTCCCTAAAACCAAAGGTTTGGTAAGGTGATGTTGTATCAAAAGACCAAGGTGTTAGCGTTAATCAAACAATAGGAAGTGAGGGTACCCCAACTATATCAAAAGGGGTTTTTCGAACAGATCTAAGGATGTGGGAGCCAGCTTGTCTCATTAAATGTGATCAGATGGGCACACAAGTCGGGAAACTCAAACTTTAACCCTTGTTGGGTCGTATTATTGATGGTTAAACGCATATGGTTTTGGAGAGTCGAGCTTTCACTCAGCTACCATGGCTTTCGTGGTAGCCCTGCACCAGTATTATGTTCAACTCTGACCAAGGATGAACTGGACTATGATGCTTGCTCCAAAATGCTTAACCACATTGTGAAAACCCCAAGTGCCCTTCAAATTCGATGGTGAAGCCAGAGTCCTAGAGGTAAGACTGAATTTTTTTGAAAAAACTTCCTATGGTTAAATTCTTTTAATTACAATTTAAAATAAGAATACAGGTTAACTGGCATGGGTTTTTGTGAGAGGAAAGTCTTCCTCAGCTTTCTCAGTTCGGGCTATCGTGATAAAGGAGGTTTTCATAACACTCTGGTGGCTTTCCAGTCCCAAGTAAGTCTCGGGTTCAGCTCTTCGATCCCTCTGTCCTCATTTACTTGGTCATTTGATTTTGTATGGACTTGCCTGCTCGGTGATGTAGACTAATTCCTGAGAAGAAAAGTGAAGCCCTATAGTTGTACTGGGATGCCACATAATTATTTTTAGAACTTCGAAGTAGGGTTTGAACTTCAGAGATTTTTGTAAACTATTTTAAGATTTTAATGCCAAGGTTTGGGGGTTTCGCCCAATTTATAAAGACTAGATTCTAGCTACTGTGCGTTAAATAATTTAATTAAAAATTAAAACTTCTGGAGTTGCATAAATGTGTAAAAGTGTATCTACAATGAAAAATTGTTGTAATATGGTTCTATTTTCCAAAGGTTTGCATGAAGTTAGGTAGGTAATAACCTGGAAGTTTATAGAGTATTTCTCCCTTCCCAAGTTGTTTATAAAACGTTTTCCCAAATGTTGGCCCGGTTTTGCAACCAGGCTTAGTCCTATGGGCACCTGCTAACTAGTAGCAGCAGTTTCAATAGAAATAAAAAACAATAAACTAATTAAACAACACTTTTCATGGATCTAAGCAAAGATATTAAGCAAATAATGTAAACATTTAAAATCAAGAACAAGAAACATAAGAAATAATTTTTTGTATTGAAAAATGGGGGGCAAACAAGTGCTTGCGATATTACCTTCAATGGTGAAGGTTGATGTTGAGCAACTCCCAAGATGAGTAGCTCCAAACTCCAAGAGGTCTCCTTCTCCAAGGTTGCTTCAATGGCTAAAAATGCTCAGGGGAGATTTCAGCAGCATAAGGATGAGATAATGGATGGATGTGAAATGAGGAGCCCCTACCACCTTTTTATAGGTTTTGGTGGTGGGAGATACCATTTGTGGTTTTGTGGAAACCAAATGGTATTGACCAACATGGTTTAGGTACTTTTCCCTCCTTTTTCCTTTTTTGAATAAAAATAATATTTTAATTCCCTTTTTAATATTTTTGGGAATTTGGACCCTTTTTGAGGGTTTTTTATGATTTTCTTGGAAAAATAATCTTTTTTAATGGAAAAAGGGGTGTACTAAGGTCTTTTGGTGACCTTTTGTTGGTTTCAGAGGCTCAGATGGTGGAAAAGTGGACAAATGGGTCATGTGAGTAAGGGAATGAGCTAGTGAGCACTTTTTAGGTGTTAACAGATTGCCCCCTGATGTGTGAGGGCAGGAGCTCATCGTATGGCCGATAGACATCATAGTTCTTTTGTCTTTTTTTTCTGGGGTTTAGGGGAGAGAAGAGACCGGTTGGAGACTGGAGCCACGGCCCTTGGAAGCTGCAAAAACAAAAAATATTACATGGCCTCAATATGAATGAGGTATAATCTCTGATAAAGGACGAGGCGGGCATTCCCATGCTCGTATCAAGACATATACAAAACAATTAGTCCCAAGAAGGGGGATCTAATACATAAAGAAATATACTGGTACATCATAATGGTCCAGAGGGGACATTATTGTGGGATATACTCATGATCATGGCTGATCTCAATAACTGATACACTGGGATAACTGTTGAACTGCTGAAACTGAAGGTGTCCAACATCTGTATGGACTCAATGACTGTGAGCCATCTCTGGGAAGTATTTGTATTTGTATACTCGAGGGAGCATAAAAACTGGGGTACATATGAATACTGTCGCCATACGCAACCCGGATATCTATAGAAAAAATGTAACTGGTTGTATCCAAAGGTAGACTCTCAAATGTGGAGGAGTCAGGTGGTATCCGGGGTCTTCGACTAATAACTGAACGGACCAATACCCTGTGCGAGTCTCAACGATGCGATCAAGGTGTTGAAGTCGAGCATGTGAGAAACAACCATTCGGATAGGCACTGAGGATTCCTCTCGAAATGTTTCGTAGGCACTCATCATAAATGGTAATGAGTCCAAGACACAGAAACCTCTAGGTCTATCCTCTGAAATGAATGTGGTTGTTTTGTCGACAGAGGGAGACCAACAACTAACAAGGCAATGATGTTTCCTTGATAGGAGCACGAGGTGTAAAACTGAAGTGTTGTAGTACTGATGGTAGGACTGACATACTTGTGGGAATGGGAGATAACTGGGTCAAAAAATGGGTAGACTCAAAATTCCTTTGTTCAGAGCATGATGACATGGTTGACCTGGCAGCTTATGGAACTGACTAGTAGGTGCAGGGATCATAGCTTTTTTAGGGACTGAAGGGTATGTACTGACTCCGGGGGGGTTGAAGCTGATGGTAGCTGTCGAGGGAGTTTTAGAGTGACATACTGCAGAATACTCTGAACAAAGGAGACCATAATGGGGAAGCTGCTATGTGAGTAGACATGATCTGTTGTGGCGCCAAGAGGCACCATTGATTCCTTCTTCGTAGTTTTAATGAGCTCCAAGAAGGGATAAAAGTGTGCTCTGAAATGGTACGGTCCTGTGGATTTTGTGAGCCCAGGACGGCTCATGCTCATGGTTGCTTTCATGTTTAGAGAGTCTGAAAACGGTAAGTGGACTCTGTTGGTGTTTCTTTTTCGTAAGTTTAGTCTCCAAGGCCCGAAAAAGGATAAAATGATGCGGATGGAGAACTCTTCTAGCCGATGTGACTAGAGTATCCCTTTTTCGTAATTAGTCTACGAGGTCCGGAAAATGGGTAAACTTATACCAGGTAGACGCCCTTTCAGATACGTTTATCGAGCATGAAAGGAAGCAAGATTGCTCGGCGATCTTTTCATTGTTTTAGGAGTCAGAAAAGAGCTTAACCGAAACTCCTTAAGTGCCTTTTTCGTAAAAAGGGGTTGCTCGGCCCGAAAAAGGGATAAAATTATACCGAACAAAAATGGATTGATGAGGGCGAGAAAAGGTCTCAAGCATCGTCATCAGTGCGGAAAAATGGATCTGGTGACATAAGGATTGTCGAAAAAGGAGAACGGCCGATGTGGCACGCAAACCGAGGTGATGAGGGGGCGTGGAAAAAATGCCCGAAAAATATAAAGGTGAGAGTGAGAAATGATCTCTAGCATCATCACGAGCGCGGAAAACTGAATCCAGCGATATAAGGCATGCCCTGAACTGAGAACGGCCGATGTGGCACGCAAACCGAGGTGACGAGGGGCTGTGGAAAAAATGCCCAGAAAATCTAAAGGTGAGAGCGAGAAATGATCTCAAGCATCATCACGAGCACGGAAAATTGAATCCGGCTATATAAGGCACGTCTAAAACGGAGAACGGCCGATGTGGCACGCAAACCGAGGCCACGAGAGGGCGTGGAAAAAAATGCCCGAAAAATCTAAAGGTAAGAGCGAGAAATGATCTCAAGCATCATTACGGGCACGGAAATATGAATCCGGCAGTGCAAATGGTGCGAAAAAAATGGAGGTCATAAGGACTCCGGAATGATTAAAGGAAAGAACTAGGTTAAAAAATGGCTACAAATAAAGGTGATCCCACCAAGCGAAGGATGCAGTGGTGGGGGAGAAATGATGACCCGTGGGGGAAAAATACTAGGTGTATCAAATCAACTGAAATATACAAGTGACATGTGACCTCAAAAATGGTTGAGATCACGAATATGAAAAAGTGAGCAGGGTTAATGACTTGCCCCCATGCTATGTGCATGGGGTTTGTGATTGTGGATCACATATGTGTTGGTTCGAACGATGGGCTCATTGAGGTGTTGAGATAGAGATGATGGGGAAGGTTCAAAATGATTGATCATGCCCCCTATCCCAGGGTCGAGGTAATCTATTATGCCCCCTAACTCAGAGGTGTCAATGTGGTGCAGATGTTGTCTCAGAGAGAGATCAATAGGGCATTGAGCAACTGCTGGCGGGGTGTTATACCATGAGGCTGTGGGTCGTGGTGGCATACTGAAGTGATGATATGATGATGGGGGATTCCCTTTGTGGGGTTGATGCCCCCAGTATCTCCGACGAGGATCACGATGATGATGAGTAGGCAAGGTTTTGGGCCTGCCCCCATGTTGTGGACATGTGGTTTCCTGGTCGATTTGAAAGGGTTGAACCTGTGTGTCAAAGGGATCAATGGAAGGGGCCGAGCGGACAGAGGGGTATCCAGTGGAGATCGTATAAATGGCAGGGTCAAGGCCAGGCATTTCGGTATCTGAACAAGTAAAGACATCAGTGAATTCTTGGAACAGTTGTTGGTATTCTCCAATCTCATGCTCATTGTGGGAGGTTCCTAATGTGATGGTATGAAGGGAACCAAGTGGGTCAGAGATGTCAATGTGGATGACGGGAGAAATATCGGCCATGGGATCCATTAACCAGTCGATCTTAGTTGGAAGGAAAACCTTGGAATCAACCGCGGATTGGGTAGCGGGGGTGGATGAAGTCTCTTCCGGGAGGAAGTATGGACGATGGTGCATGTCTTCCCCGGGATAATCAAAGTTAGTAGGAGTCTCGAGAACCTCTTCATCATTGCGGGAGATTTGAGTGGTCAAATCGAGCGATGAGGTAGTGGTAGTCGAAGAGATCATGTAGATGGTGTTAATCTCTCCGGATGAGTATGATGCGGGAGGGTAGATCTCCTCGATAGTAGGGGGTGCCGTCTCTAGGTCCAAATTGTTCATCTCGTAGAGAGCTGCTCTGTAGTCTGGGATGTCAGGACAGTTGTGGGAGTAGTGGCTGTAAATACCGCATATCGCACATGGGTGGTTGGTACGCAGTGATTTATCACGAGGCATAGGGTTTGGATCTAGTTTGACCACCGGGATGTTGGGGTCGTCGTCCAACATTTGCATGTGTTCCTGCAATGCAGGTAACTGTGGACACTGATGAGTTGGATGGCCTAACTCATCACACAACGAGCATTTGGGAGGAGCACGAAACACGGGGGGAGGTTTAACCGCCATGGGTGGGGGTACCGCAGTGTATGGTTGTGGGCCTCTGCCCCCAGTGGGCCTGATGAATGGAGGGGGGTTCGTCGATGACGAAGGAGTATTGATACCGGGAGGTGGTTGGGTAGAAGTAACAATGGGTTGCACCGGTTGCAAGATGACATTTGGTGTCGGTGGAGGAACGGGAGGCGTAATATACCACACGGGTAATCCCAATGTTAACCCGGGGAGACTAAGGGTAGCCATAACCGGGGCGCTCACTACACCCGAAGGAGGAAATAGAAAGGGGATTGTGTGGATGGGTGTAACCCCAATGTGACTAGGGACTAATGGTGGTTTGGGTAACAAGGAGGGTTGATTACCGGGTGTTTGTGAAAGAGTGCAGAGGTTAGCGACCTGGGTCTCCGGTGACAGTGGTGGAATGGCCTGGAATGTAGAGGTCATCGACGCCTCGGAGTAAAGTCTGGGTCCTACTGAGGAAATGAATGAGGCAGTTGCATCACAAACAGGTTGTTCAACCATGGGGAGAACATTTTCAGGTGTGGCGGGGGCCTTGGGATCGTAATAGGTGAGCTGGTCGACCTTGACCACGCGTCCCTCATGGGGGAACTGCATGGTGCGAAATACGGATGAGGCAACAGCCCGCATGGCATACATGTAGTTGCGACCAAGTAAAAGGTTATAGTCTAGTTGGGCATTGATGACCTCAATGTCAATGAGCACGGTTTTACCCGCCAGCTGGACAGGGACATTGGCTAAAAGACCTTGGGGTTGAGCCGAACGGCCGTCGTAGGCTCGTAATGCAGTGGTGGACTGCTGGAGAGTAGGGGATCCCAACTTCTTCCAAATGAATGTGGACATGACGCATGTGGAGGCCCCTTCATCGATAATGCACCTATGGATGACAAGATTCCGAACAGAAACGGAAACTTGGAATGCTAAAGAGGAAGGCAGGCGGGGTTCATACTGGTCTGAATCGAATGTGATCAACTGTGAATCATTGGGGTCAATGGTGCCAATGGCAGAGAGTAAAGTCTTGCGCTGTGAAGGACAGTTTTTCAAAACTTCTAAAGCAGACATGGCTTCAGGAGACTGGGCTAAGTCGTCTACGATGTTGTAATTCGACGCAGCCCGAGCATTGGGATTATTGTTGATACGACAAAGTGGGAAGCGAGGTGCTTTGGAAGCGCCATCAAGTGGAGCCGGAGGTATATGTAACGTTTGATCTATGGGATTAATGTTAGTGTTCTTGTCGGCGGGAGGGGCTTAAGAGGTGGAGCCATATTGGTTCCAACGAGTTTGGAGGTTAGCATCGGCAGTGGACATCATCAATAAGTGGTGAGTCCCTGAATCAAACATGGGTTGATCAGGAGCGGCGTAAGTGATTTGCTGTGGTTGTACGTTGCCCTGTGGGGGGGCTAACGGCTGAGTGTTCACCACCCCTTGTGTTGGAAAAGGGTTTTGTAGCACCAAAGGCTGTTGTTGAGGTGGTGGAGGGTTGGGTGGCGGCTGAGGAGCCGCCTGCCCTTGACGATGGGCGTCGTTTGTCCATAGTTGTCGAGCTCGCTCCAGATGTGGGCAAGCGTGGGTATAGTGGCCATAGACACCGCAAATGGAACAAGGATGGTTTGTTCGTAAATTAGCATTTTTGGCTTGCTTAGGAGGTCGATCAGGATTCTGATGAGCAGGCACCGCGTTATTGTTTTGCAAAGGATGAGTAGGTTGTGGAGCTTGGTTACGGTTTTGATTGTTTCCACGGTTGCGTCCTCTTCCGCGGTTTGGTTGCCCACCCTGGTTGCGTTGGTTATTTTGGTATTGGGGCTGATGTTGTTGTGCATACACATGCCCTTGAGCATTGGGGGGATTCTGAGGAGCCACAGGTGCGGGAGCAGGTTGCGGTGGATAGTATGCAGGTGGAGCTGGAGGTGGTCCAGTTTCCTGTTGGGGTTGTTGGTACCCCTGAGCTGGTGGAGGTGTGAGGTTAGCTGGTGCAACCGGTTGTGGGTAATGCATGTGCTGTTGTGGGAACTGCATGGGGGTCTGTACCGTAGGTTGAGCATAGTAAGTAGGAGGTACATATGCTGATGGTGGTAGGCCATAACAATGTTGTGGACAAGAGGGTCCATGAATGTGATGGGTCTGGTTTGTTGGAGTATAAGAAGTTGTTGCTCCGGAACTGGATGTAGCCCTAGAGAGGTCTGGGGTGGGCATGGTGCTCATCATGCTGAAAGGTTTTGCTTGCGGTGTAATTTGGCCAATAATGCCATCAGCGGCATGTGATGCCCCCGGTGTGTCACCAAGTGCAGAGTCGCCTCGTGGGGCGTCCGGTATGATCGTGTATAGGTAACCTGACTGGGCGTAGATGAGATCAAACTGTTGGGCCTTGAGGATGGCCTCTTCCTCAAACTGGGGTCTTTCAGATGCTACATCCTTCGCAATGAGAGGAAGGAGGGATTTAAGGAACCAGTCTAAAAAGATTCGGTCGTCTAATTTGATCTTGCATAGGCTTCGGCGCCGACGCCAATCATGGATATGGTCAGTGATATGCGTGGCCGTGTTCTGTCTGCTAGACAGTAGGATTTCGACGCCCGCATCATAGCGGACCAGTAGCTGAAAGAACTGCAGGAAGGTCGAGGCAAGGGAGGTAAATGTGGAATGCGTCCCATGGGGCTACTCGATATACCATTTGGCTGCGGAGCCAGTGAAGGTGCGTTGTAAAAGCCGGAGGCGGATTGAGTCATCCACTATGGAGTTGGAGGAACACCATAAATGGAAGGACATGATGTGGTTCTGGGGGTCTTCTCCTGCCTTACCCTCAAACTTAGGGATGTTAGAGGGAAGTTTAGTGGGCATATGGGGCCACGCAGGATCATGTCTAATGGGGTCATTTGTGAGCCTAGCTAAATCTGGCAGGTTCAGACTTGCCATGTATGGTAGACTAGTAGATGTGGGGACCGGAACTGGGACATGCCTAGCCACTATGGTATGGTGTAGGGGTCCAGTAGCGCCTAAAGGTATGCTAGGTATGTTCCCTCCAATAGGTGTGGTATGGTATGGGTTAGTACTCCCAAGTGCAACATGTGTTACACTTGGGTTAGGAACCGCACTAGGGATTCCTGGTATAGCACTCCCAAGTGCAACATGGGTTACACTTGGGTTAGGAATCGCACTAGGGATTCCTGGGATAGGGTTTGTGGAACCCGAAGGGGGTATGACCCCCATGTTGGGTATACCCATGACAGGTGGTGGCCCTGTGTTAGGCATTCCTGAATGTGGAGTGTTACCCATATTGGGCATACCCAGGGGGGTGGTTGTTGCCGTGGATGGTACTACAGCAGAAGGGTATGCAGATGTCTGACCTATGGTAGTTGTAAATAGTGGATCAAATGGTGTTCCAGACATAATTGTGGTTGGTGGTAACTCTGTGGGGTTTTCGGATTCTACCTCCAAATCAAAGGTGAAGTGGGGTATGTCAGAATCGGATGACTGTCTAATTGATTGACGATGTGTCGAATCACGAGATAATGCTCTGCATCCGTGACGTGGAGAGGCAAGTGGACTAAACTCTGGGATTTCGCCCTGTAGACGACGAGAACGTCTAGAATTCTCAATGGTGAGAATATAAGTTTTTGATGTAAAAATTTGTTTAAGTATCAGGTGGTGATATATAAAAAGGACTCAAAACCCTATTGCAACCAAGGGTGCAAGAAGGGGAGCGAAAAAAGAAGGCTCACAGGCCAAAAAATCAATCCTAAAAAAAGGCACTTATTCTAGCAGCTGTGCTACAATAAGTGGAGGAATGCAACAACTGGTCAGAATATCAACATGCAAGCGGCTCCTAGAAAAAATAGGTGTAACTAGACCACAGGTAGGTTGAAATCATGTAAACACCTAATCTAAAAGTATTGTGACTCAAACAGACGATATCCTCTGCAAGGTGATGAAATCCAAGTCAGACAATATGAATGTTGAGACAACGGCTAGATACCCCCCTACCAGGAGGGACACCGGGTAATCAATCCTAAAGACAGGCTACTAGGATACTCCGTTCATGACGCGTCGAGAAAAGGTAAATCTGCCGTTTGGTCCTTTGATCGCAATATCCCAATACAGGGATATCCCGAGAACTGCGAATGGTAGCCCTTCGGTTACTGAATGGGTTTCGGTATCCCACTCAGGCTTCCGGAACCATCCTCGCGACTTCAACCCTGCTAAGGGAGAGGCCTTCCCACAAACCGGTTGTGACCGCGCCAAAAAGTACTAAGAGATTTTAGCTCCCTAATTGGACAACTTCTATGTCTCAGATGTAAGAACTGAGGGGTGTTATTGGAACACCTATCCCCCCAATACTACCGAGCTACAAGAATTCTTTTAGTGTTCCCCAAGTGGGGTTAAAAGTGTGTTCAAATTAGGGTACGTTTTTAAGGCTTAGTTCAATTAAGTGATCGTGTGAGTGCACGTGAGGTGTTGTAAACTGAACTTGAAAAAATTAAATGCTTTATAGGAAATTTTCAAAAAATAAAGGATTTTTCGAAAATAAAAAGCAAATATTTATGACTTTTTTCACTAAAAAGGAATTTAAATGCTTTTCAAAAAATAACTCAAAAAATAAAGGATTTCTTGGATTTATGAAAGCAAATAATAGACTTCTTTTTAAAAGAAATAAATGGATTTCTGTTCAAGAAAATTGCTAAGGGCAAAATTTTAAAGAAGTAAACAAGAAAAAATTTGAATCTAGATGAAAAATGCAAAATGAGTCTTTCTTTCACTTTTTTGAAAATTTTTAAAAAGATTTCTAGATATGCACTTCTAAATAGTAAAATGTTCCTATGGATGTAAACAATGTTGGAATCTTAGTACTGTAAAATATGAGCCAAAATGGGTGAACTGAAGTGATAAATAACACTAAAATACAATATTAGATAAATTTCTATGGAAAATTTCTTAAATCTAATAGCATATTTGGATTCCTTGATCGAAAACACCCAATTTGAAAAAAAAAAATCGTTTCAAACGGAGTTTGGGAGAGGGAGATATGGTTGTTTGAAAATTGAGCTGCGCGGCTAGAAAATCACATGGACCGCGCGGGTTTTGGGCTAAAAGTCGCGATGGGCATCGCGGGTTTCGGCAGAAAAGCCGCGATGGGCCGCGCGGGTTTCTGGCGCACAGTCGTGATGGACCGCGCGGAAAAAGGCCACGAAGCCGCGATGGACCGCGCGGGTTTCTGGCGCACACCCGCGATGGACCGCGCGGAAAAAGGACGCGAAGCCGCGATGGACCGCGCGGAAACAGGGCGTGAAGCCGCGATGGACCGCGCGGAAAAACGCAGAAAAGTCACGATGGACCGCGCGACTGTCTGGCAAAAAGCCGCGAGGCGGAAGCCGGACGCGGATGCCGAAAAACGAACCCGAAAATTGAAAATTTCGGGTTGCTAATGGGGCCAAAAACTCAGAGCAGCAATGGATCTGCTGTCTAAGATGGCAGATCTATGGATCTAAAGGTTAAAAACTCATAAAAAACTAAGATTAAAGGCAAAACTAGAGATCTATGGTTCAAACCAAAGCGGAGTCGCCAAAATCTGTTGGCCCGGTTTTGCAACCAGGCTTAGTGCTATGGGCACCTGCTAACTAGTAGCAGCAGTTTCAATAGAAATAAAAAACAATAAACTAATTAAACAACACTTTTCATGGATCTAAGCAAAGATATTAAGCAAATAATGTAAACATTTAAAAATCAAGAACAAGAAACATAAGAAATAATTTTTTGTATTGAAAAATGGGGGGCAAGCAAGTGCTTGCGATATTACCTTCAATGGTGAAGGTTGATGTTGAGCAACTCCCAAGATGAGTAGCTCCAAACTCCAAGAGGTCTCCTTCTCCAAGGTTGCTTCAATGGCTAAAAATGCTCAGGGGAGATTTCAGCAGCATAAGGATGAGATAATGGATGGATGTGAAATGAGGAGCCCCTACCACCTTTTTATAGGTTTTGGTGGTGGGAGATACCATTTGTGGTTTTGTGGAAACCAAATGGTATTGACCAACATGGTTTAGGTACTTTTCCCTCGTTTTTCCTTTTTTGAATAAAAATAATATTTTAATTCCCTTTTTAATATTTTTGGGAATTTGGACCCTTTTTCAGGGTTTTTTATGATTTTCTTGGAAAAATAATCTTTTTTAATGGAAAAAGGGGTGTACTAAGGTCTTTTGGTAACCTTTTGTTGGTTTCAGAGGCTCAGATGGTGGAAAAGTGGACAAATGGGTCATGTGAGTAAGGGAATGAGCTAGTGAGCACTTTTTAGGTGTTAACACCAAATATCTCTATTATTTTCAAAAAGTCTTTGCAGCTATAAGCGTTGTCTTTCATAAACTCGAATAAACCAGTAATCATCTTTTCATGCCGTGATATGTCTTATGTTAAGTTTCAATTTATGGAGAAGCGTTCTCGGTTGAATGGTTTCAGTAATTTTTATTTTAAAAGCACTTAAATGGCTTTGATGCCCAACCTGGGGTTTCGCCCAGTGTATAAAAGTGGTAAACCAGAATTAAAGGAATTGAATTTAGTCACCACTGTAACAATGTTTCAAGCTGATGTTTGTGCAAGAGGCATAAACGTGTTTCTAACTAAAAGGTGAGTGTTTTATTAATGAATGTTTTAATGCTTGTGGTGTTAGATAAACTACTCTTCAATTGGTTGAGATACGTGCTCTATCTTATTGTAATTAATCTCTTTTTTTGTTATACAAGATCTAGTGTTGACCCTAACTGGGCACGTAATGTGCTGGTTAACTTGCTTAAAACTGGGTAGTATTTAAAGCTTAAAAAGGTACCTTTGTGATACTCGAAACGAAGGAAAACTATTGCCTAAAATACTAAGACTGTACATTATTTAGATTTTCGGGTTCTCGAAATGCTTTCATTAATTCGCAGGTTATCTTATTATTGAATTAATTTTGAAAAACCGATTTAAAACAGAAATAAAACAACTATACATCGGATATAGATAAACCCTAGCTGGGGTTTGCACTTTACTGTTTCTAAGAACGGTACTGAAACCGATAGTAAACTATCTGGTTAGAACTAAGTTTGCATGGTTTGATTTAGTTAATCTGAATTGTAAGGTTTACTATAATCATATTCATTTATAAAGAAAACAAGAAGGATAAATCTATGCCTGTGTAAGGAATTGGAGAAATTCAGTAATTAGAGTTTTCAATCATTTATGAAGCACTACGAAAATATAAACGGGTAAAACGCAAAAATCTTTATAGACATAAATTATGATTTTTATAAGCAAACCAGAAACAAACCGATTTCCTAACTTAAAGAGTGCATAAATAACCAGTAATTAAATAGAGGTGAATTTCCAGCGTACATTAAATTCCTACATATGTATAAACAAAAATAATCAGATGCTTTATGAACAAAATATAGAGTAGGACCCTGACTCCAAGGTCGGGAACACAATAATGGCTTCGCTGTTCCACCCAACCAATTCCTGGAGCAATCAAGCTCAAGAACCCTAGAGCTCGTCTGCTGAACTACAATAATAAAAATTCCTCAATGCTCCATCTCTTGCATTGCCATGTCAATCCCTGTCCAATTCTAGCCCCTTGCTGCTCATGGACCTACTATTTCTAGTAGTTTGCTTAAGACTTGGTCATTTATGAGCCTCGTGCTCTTTAGCACTCAACTAGAAGTGGTGACCTAATTTTTAGGGATGATGCCTCCTGCATCTATAATAGCTTCAACCATCTGTCCTTTTTCCTCTTGTAGTTTAGCAAACACTCTTTAACAACTAGATCTATTATTGTCTCCTTGTTTTATTATATTTTAATAAATAAAAATAATCTCAAATACAATTGTTCTATTTTTGAATTTTCACTAAAAAATAATCAAATAATAATAATTGTTTTTCAAGTGTTCTTTTCCAGCAGCATTAGTAAAATTTTTATTATTTCTAGGGCTATTACACTACCTACACAAATGGACTTTGTTCTCTCATCAAATGGAGGTTTGTGTGGATCATGTTGTAGGAGTAAAATATTAGTGCAACTCAAAGTGGCTTGACTAGAGAGAGAGGGGAAGTTTACCTCGGTAATGCTATGATCATGGAGATATACTCTAATTTTTTAGGACAACTCAAAGTGGCTCGACAATTAACCTTGGCATCTCTCTAACAAAAATACAGATAAACAAAACTAATTCAGAGAATTTCAATTGTGAAAATCACAAAGCTTAACCCAATTTATTCCTTTGTAATAACATAAATAAATAAACTGTAGCCCAATAAGAATGGTATCCTCACACTATGATAAATTGATGACATCTAACGGCCATTAGAAATCAGGTTTATCTAATGTGAATAGTCGATTCTCATATTTTATTAAAGGATGTATGTAATCTCATAGTTTAACGATACTTTATTGATACTGCAGATTGCCCAGTTTGCGTTGACCCGGACAATAATAAGAAAAATGGATGATTTCGTTACAATCTAGTAGACAATAAAAAACAAAAAAGACACCCATTCAATCTACAGATTGTTGGTAGGTGGTTTGGTAAGGAAGAATTTCAGCATCTCTGATTGTGCGACACATCAAAAGAGGTCACGGAAGAAAGAACGCTGCATTATTTTATGTATTTTTGAGTGGATTGTACCGCAGTATACGGGTTTTTGGGTCATTAGACCATATCATATGTAATTTTGAGATTAATATACTGTGGAATGTGAATTTTTTGGGTCATTTGGACTGCGTCAATTAGAGTTTGAGTCATTTTTCCAAGTGTCGGTTAGAAGGTTGTTAGTAAGTGGACAAGAATTATAAAGGTGGAAGCCTTTATATAGACATAAAGTTGTAGGTCGTAGGATAGCTTGGAGATGCGTTGTTTGCATATGTTTTGAGATCTAGTTTTCCAGAGATGTTGTATCACGGTTTTTTTGAAGTAATATGACATGACGGAACTGTTTGGTGAAATTCCCTGTGTACCTTTTGTGTTAATGCATGTTGTGATGATTTCTTGCTGCAGTTAATCTTTTAATGTTATACTTGTCGTGATGAATGTCTGTGTTGAATAATGCTATGAATACAAATGATGTTAATCTTGAACGCATAGATATGTTTTGGATGTTGCGATAAGTAGGTTAAGTAAGTAGTGTTGCAATCATCCTACTTCTTTCGGTGGAAACATGGTTCCATCCACTCTCCCTTGATCGCCTCGGGTGAGACCTCATCTGCTTTGCAGGTGTTGCTGGACAGGGTAAAACCTGTCTAGGCCGATGCTTAGGGAGATCACTATGGGTTGGTGTTGACAGTGATGGGAACCCCTCTCGAGTGGGTTTGAGTCAACAAATGGTTCCGTTGCAGGGACCGTGTGCGAATTGAAAGGAGGATATGTTGTGGCACCAGACGAAACCCGAGATATAGGAATGGTTTGATCGGAAGCTACAAGAATTCGTTGAAGAAGAAATCCTGAACACTCAACTGATAGTATATCAATGGGTAGATAGATATATTCACAATGGTCCGCATGAATGGTTCTTTTGTGAGTTCCTCGTCCTGTTGTTTGAGTGGTTGGAAAAGTTGACCTATCAGAAGAGGAACTTCCAGGGTGGTGATCCGATGACCTCAACCCCAGAGTTGATCTAAGAACTACAGGAGGTCAATAATAAAGCATCACGGGTTATCAAAGTGTCACTTGATAGCATCTTGGAAGGGTATATTACTGAAATCGCGGTCGATACGCAAAAGTATTATAGCAAAGCTAAAAGATATTTCTTCCGTGAAACCCAAGGAAGGTTTCTGCTGTCGCTCCAACTATCCATTAAAATGCTTATTTGCAAAAAGGGTATATTGAAGATGCATATAGATCAGTAAGCATCCTGGTGGGTGGAGGCTATGGGTATCGTAACAGCAGGGGTGTACTGTGCATGGAATGATCAGGGGTAGATGGGTGTGGGTGACGATGATACTATGAGTGACGCCGAGGAAGAGAGTGGTCTTACAAGGGGAGGAGCCAGTTTTTGACAGGAAAAGAGGCAGAGGATAGGAGAAGGTTCTGTTGCAATCGACCAGCAAGTTCATGAAGGAAGACCACACGAGATGAAGGGACCTCACCGTACAAACAAGGACGCACATGTTATGCCCAGGATAGAGGCAGGAACTAACCCCAGCAGCAACGTACCCACACCTCCGCTCACTATCTTTCAACCAGTGAGAAACACCACTTCGACCCCATCGGGTCAGCAAAACTTGATCGTTAGTAGTTCAGTACCTACAGGAAGGAAGCTTAGGATGGAGGGTGATGATGCTAAGCTACCACTGTTCCACGGGAGTGGAATAGATAACCCAGAGCAGTATAGGTTTTTATGTAAAGTGGTTTGGATAGTAAAACAGATCACTGATGATGATGCCAAGAAGGGACAGCTGGCGATGACCCTGTGAGGTCACGCCTTAGATTGGTTTATGATGTTTGTTCCAGTCCTTACAAGAGCTCCAACGAAGCCACTAGATGAGATTAGAGATGGGTTGATTGCAGAATTTAGGAAGCCCAAGTATTAGGCCCAAAATATTACGTAATTAAAAGAAATTAAGCAATATCCCAATGAGATGGTGTGGGATTTCGACCAACAGTTTAAGATGCTGATGGCAAGGGTTAGTTTCGATATGAGCGTCGTCCAACATAAAGAGTGGTTCATCGCGGCACTGTTGTTCCATATTCGGCTACCATTGATGCAACAAAACATCTCGACACCTAGTGAAGCTCTGGAGATTGCAATGCGGTTGGAGGCATCGCCAATTGGATAAAATGCAACTGGGATGTCATAGATACAGACACAGCTGGCTAACTTGACCATACAGCTGCAGTATTTGAAGAAGGGAAAGGAGCAGCGTGAAAAAGTATGGTGTACACGATGTCGAGGAGAAGGGCATACTAAGGACAATTGTCCTGACTTCCGCAACTATTTGGTTTCAGGAGCGCCAAACCTGTTAAATGGTGTTGGCATGCCGTATTGTCGCGTTTGTTAGTTATTTGGGAACCACCATGAAGAATGTCCATATATGCAGAAGATGGTCACCAAGCCGATTAATCTCTATTGCTCATTCTGCAAATTGGTGGGACATGACGACAAATATTGCCAGGCATATGCGTTGCTTCATGAGAGAACATATGACGGATTCTATGTAAAGTATGATCAGCGTGTCGTACAACAACCACAACTGCAGCCACAGGTAGCCGAGCCGCTACCTCAACTGCAAATACAGTGCGTACCGCAAGAACAACAGCAGCAATTGATGCAGTAATATACTTTCATGCAAATGGCTCAACAGCAGCCACAATACGTTCAACAACCACAGTATGCACAACAAGGGCAAGGCATGCAACTATCTCTAATGCAGCAACAGTACAATCAATAAAAGTACCAACAGAAGGATGGATTTCATGGAGGATTCATGGGTGGATGAGGCAGACGATTTGGTCGCAGAAGAGGACGAGGAGGTCGCGGACCTGTGCAATGCTATCACTGTACTATATGGGGACACTATCAGCGAGATTTTCCACTGCTGCAGACACAGTGTACATTTTTCTTCATTGCAGACCATATGGTCGAGAACTACCTGCAATTGATTGCATGATGGAAGGTAGGGAATATTCCACACTTGCATAGCCAGGCTCAATAGCCCGTACAGAATCAGGTGTAGCAACTGGTACAGCAAGCGTTGTATAACCAGAACCAACGACCAATTCAGAATTCCAATCAAAATGTGAACCAACCGGTGAATCCACCACTGAACCAGAATCAGGGTGTGAATGTTTCAATGATCTCAGCAGACCCCGGGACACATGATGCAACAATTGGGGTGATCACTCAGGGAGGTGCAAAAATAGGAGAAGACACTTCACATCCACTAATCTAGTTGGCTAGGCTGAAGAAGGTGTCATTTCACATTAATATAGAAAGTGATACATTCCAACAGGCACGACGAGCATTGCACAAAGGCAAGGCCATCGTCTATGACATGCCCCCTGTATTTGATGACACATTAGATGCTAGTCCATCATCATAGTCTAGAACTTTGCATAGATTCCTGGAAAGCTATTTTTTGTTGGCAAGGGATCCTGCTGCGCTGGCCGAGATTGAGGGGTTGTTGCAGTGATTTCCAAGGGGACGTTAGGAATCTATGGTGAATTCTTTACAATGTAGGAAGACTGGCAAGGAGATGCGGATGAATATTCAAATTGGAGACTATGATGTCGACTCAGTTATTATGGATCTTGGTTCGGATGTCAACATCTTAACCAAGAAGGCATCGCAGAAAATGGGGAGTCCCCCATTGAACTAGTCCCTTGTAGAGCTCCGGTTATCCAATCACGCTAAAGTGACAACAATTGGGAGAGTCCCCCGGTTAGTTGTGGACATTAAGGGCATGAAGACCTATGCTGACTTCGATGTCATCGAAGTGGTTGAAGGAGGAAGCTCTTATCCCACGTTACTAGGAATCGGATGGGCTAACAATAGTGGAGAGGTAATCAACTTCAAGGGATGAATGATGACTTTTGAAAATCCCTATCTCAGAGTTATTGCTTCGTTGGATCTGGCTGAAGGACACAGATACCTTGAACAAGTGACAGATAAAGATCCCAGCGGATGGGACCATGCATTCAAGTTTTCAGAAGATTACATTCATCCAACTAATAATGGTGAGCTTGGATGGCGCAGTGACAGCTATGTGTCTTCCAACTCTGATGACACGATAGACCACTGGCAGAACCACTTGCACGAGGTGTCACTCCGTAAGTGTGGATTGATTACGCTGTCGCTATGCCATGTTGCGACTGAAATGGTCACACTACCAATATATGAAGGAATTCCTGGCTTATCTGAATTTCTGATGGAGTTTGAGGAAAGAGTTTCAAAACCACAACAATTGTTGGCATTGGACGAAGCACTGAAGGCTGCTCGAGCACGCTGGTGGGAAACACACAAAGCATTTATCGATGGATCCAATTGAAATGTAGAAGCTTGATGATGGTACTTTTCGGCGACACCAAGCTCTATCACGGAGGAAAGTATGATGGTCGGAATGATCCTGGAGGCCATTTGATGGAATGTCAGACATTATGGGCATCACGCCCAAGAGATGAGTGGGTCCATGTATTTATCCATACCTTGGATGAAATTTCGCGGTCATGGTATGCTACAGTTGAGTTACGGGGAGAAATCACTACTTTGGTGGAGTTGAATATCTATTTTACTCATACATTTAGTTTTGTTGATCCCAATCCAGATGTCCATAATGCTCTACAGATCATTCGCGATGTAGTTCTAGAGGTTGTTCCTGTGGCGTACCCGACGGATCCACACACGCACTGCAAGATGCAATCAATTATGGAATGTTATAATATCACTAGTGGGCCCAAAGATGGTGATGATCCACGAAATGTTAACATTCCAGAGTCTAAAGGAAGTTGCGATGTGGTACCACCTGGTGCACCAAGTGATCCGTTTTGTCAGCCCTTGAAGCTTTGCAAGATCAATATTGGGATGGAGGCCACTCCCAAGTTCATGAATGTTGGAGATTATTGGGATGATGGGAAAGGTCACTGAGTTGTTACATGAGTTCCAAGACCTTTTTCCTACAAAGTTCTCTGAAATGAAAGGTATTTTGGGTGATCTAGGAGAGATAAAGATTCCCTTGAAACCAGATGCGAAACTGATAAGGTAGCGACCTTATCAGCTCAATCTGGAACATAAGGAGAAGGTCAAGGCAGAAATTGATCGCATGCTGGATGTTGGTATCATTGAACTAGTCGAAGAGTTAGAATGAATTAGTCCTATGGTAGTGCAGGACCATAAGACCGGCGAGGTGCACATCTGTGTTGATCTGCAGAAGTTGAATGATGCTTGCTTGCATGACCCCTTTCCGACCCCATTTACAGATGAAGTACTTGAGGGAGTAGGTGTCCAGGAGATGTATTCTTTCACGGATGGGTTTTCAGGCTATCATCAGATCTGTATTGCCAAGGAAGACCACCACAAGACGAATTTTGTGACAAAATGGGGATGCTTCCAGTATACAGTGATGTCGTTTGGGTTGAAGAATTCACCTGTGATATTTTCGCGGGTTGGTGTTGCTGCATTCAAGGATTTCATCGAAAAGTTCTTGGAGGTATACATGGACGACTGGATAGTTTATGGTTTGACCCGCGATCATCTGGCCAATCTACGGTTGATGCTGGAACGTTGTCGACCAGACAAAATATCGTTGAATTTGAAGAAGTGCATTTTTTGTGCCCCGTTTGGGATACTATTGGTCACATCATATGCAAACAAGGGTTGTTGGTCGATCCAGCAAAGATTGTAGTCATTTTGAGGTTGACACCGCCGACCATGGTGAAGAAGCTGAGGGCGAATTTAGGACATACTGGATATTATCGCAAGTTCATTAGTGGATATGCAGCGATAACCGCCCCTATGGAGAAGTTATTGAAAAAAGAAGGTGTTTTTCAATGGAGCCCTGAATGTCAGGATAGTTTTGAGCAGCTCAAGGGTAAGATGGCTTTGGCACCAATACTAGTATTCCCAGGCTGGAGTAAGGTATTCCATGTCCATGTTGATGCATCGTCAATTGCACTCGGTGTGGTGCTAGTGCAACCAGGAGAGGGGGATCTTGATCCTGCTATTGCTTTCACCAGTCGAAAGCTATCATCCGCAGAAAGGAACTACACCACTCCTGAGTGAGAATGACTGGCGATGGTCTATTCGCTACAAAATTTTTGACACTACTTATTGGGCGGACATTTCAAAATGTTCATAGACCATTCTTCCTTGAAGTACCTAGTCAACAAGCCTGTGTTGGGTGGGAAAATATGTCGCTGGTTACTTCACTTTCGGGAGTTTGATTTTAAAGTAATTGTGAAACTAGGGCAGTTGAATTCTGGCCCTGATCATCTATTGTGGATTGAAACAGGCGAGGATCCAACGAATATTGAAGATGGGTTGCCTGATGCCCAACTGTTTCAGGTCGAAGTAGCCGATGGCTATTTTGAAGAAATCATCCAATTTTTGGCAACAGGTACTACACCAAAAGAGTTCACCAGTAGTCAGAAGAAGCAGTTTGTGGTTAAAGTTGTAGACTTCCATCTCATTACAGGAGAGTTATACAAGATGGGTGCAGATGATATATTACGATGGTGTGTCCTGCCACATGAGCAAGCGCAAATATTGGCAGAAGCTCATGGAGGAGTAGCTGGAGGACACTATGGCGGTCGGGAAACTTTTAGGAAGGTGCTTCGGGAGGGGCTCTGGCGGCCTACACTCCATAATGATGTGACCGACTATGCACAGTCCTGTGACGTCTGTCAGAGAACTGGGCAGCCATCCAAGAGGGACGGGATTTCGTTGATGCCTCAGTTAACACTGCATCCATTTGACAAATGGGCAATAGATTTTGTGGGACCCATCAATCCACCAGGTAAGCGCATTGGTTCCAGATACATCATCACTATGATAGTCTATTTGACCAGATGGGTGGAAGCTGCACTAGTTATTGAATGCTCTGCAGCCATGACCGCGCAGTTCTTGTTCAATACCGTTATCACTCGTTTTGGCTGCCCAAAGATATTGTTGAGTGATCAAGAAAGTCACTTTCTCAACCACACCATCAGCGCACTAACAAAGGAGCTATAGATTCAGCATAAGAAGAGCATGCCATATCATCTGTAGGAAAATGGCACGGTGGAAACTTTCAACAAGATATTGGAACATGCGTTGGCAAAGGTGTGCAATGCGAACCGCGATGATGGGGATCTCCAAATCCTAGAAATATTGTGGTCCTATCGCACCACATGTAAAAGGTTGATAGGTCAGATGCCATTTAAGTTGGTATATGGAAAAGAAGACATAATTCCAATGGAGTACATTGTTCCATGTCTGTGCATTGTAGCAATGACAGGAATGGATTCTACGGTAGCATTGGAGGACTGTCTAGCACAGTTAGTGCAGCTGGAGGAGTCACCGGTTTTCATCAGGGTGTGGAGAAGGATAGCCAGAAGGCTTGGCATGATTGCCACATCAGGAACAAACAGTTTCAACAGGGTGACTTGCTGTTGTTGTATGACATCAAGTTTATGAAACATCCAGGAAAATTCGATGGTGAAGCGAGAGTCTTAAAGGTATGACTGAATTTTTTTTTAAAAACTTCTTATGGTTAAATTATTTTAATTACATTTTGAAATAATAATACAGGTTAACTGGCATGCGTTTCTGTGACATGAAAGACTTCCTCAACGTTCTTAGTTCGGGCTATCTTGATAAAAGAGGTTTTCATAACACTCTGGTGGATTTCTAGTCCCAGGTAAGTCTTGGGTTTAGCTCTTCGATGCCTCCGTCCTTGTTTACTTGGTCATTTGATTTTGTATGGACTTGTCTACTCGGTGATGTAGACGAATTTCTGAGAAGAAAAGTGAAGCCCTACAGTTGTACTCGGAAGCCACATAATTATTTTTATAACTTCGAAGTAGGGTTTGAACATCAGATATTTTTCTAAACTGTTTTAAGATTTTAATGCCAAGGTTTGGGAGTTTTGCCCAATGTATAAAGAATGGATTCCAGCTACTATGTGTTAAATAAATTAACTAAAAAATAAAACTTCTGGAGTTGCATAAATGTGTAAAAGTATAGCTACAATGAAAAATTGTTGTAATATGGTTCTATTTTCCAATGGCTTGCATGAAGTTGGGTAGGTAATAACCTGGAAGTTTATAGAGTATTTCTCCTTTCCCAAGTTGTTTATAAAACGTTGTCCCCAAAATGTCTATTATTTTCAAAAAGTCTTTGCTGCTATAAGCGTTGTCTTTCATAAACTCGAACAAACCAGTAATCATATTTTCATGCCGTGATATGTCTTATGTTAAGTTTCAATTTATGGATAAGCGTTCTCAGTTGAATGGTTTCAGTAAATTTTTTTTTAGAGCACTTAAATGGCTTTGATGCCCAACCTGGGGTTTCACCCAGTGTATAAAAGTGGTAAACCAGAATTAAAGGAATTGAATTTAGTCACCATTGTAACAATGTTTTAAGCTGCTATTTTTGCAAGAGGCATAAACGTGTTTCTAACTAAAAGGTGACTATTTTCTTAGTGAATGTTTTAATGCTTGTGGTGTTAGATAAACTACTCTTCAATTGGTGGAGATACGTGCTCTATCTTATTGTAATTAATCTCTTTTTTTTGTTATACAAGATCTAGGGTTGACCCTAACTGGGCACGTAATGTGCTTGTTAACTTGCTTAGAACTGGGTAGTATTTAAAGCTTAAAAAGGTACCTATGTGATGCTCGAAACAAAGGAAAACTATTGCCCAAAATACTAAAACTGTACATTAATTAGATTTTCGGGTTCTCGAAATGCTTTCATTAATTTACCAGGTTATCTTATTATTGAAGTAATTTTGAAAAACCGATTTAAAACAGAAATAAAACAACTATACATCAGATATAGATAAACCCTAGCTGGGGTTTGCACTTTAGTGTTTGTAAGAACGGTACCGAAACCGATAGTAAACTATATGGTTAGAACTAAGTTTGCATAGTTTGATTTAGTTAATCTGAAGTGTAAGGTTTACTATAATCATATTCACATATAAAGAAAACAAGAAGTATAAATCTATGCCTATGTAAGAAATTGGAGAAATTCAGTAATTAGAGTTTTCATTCATTTATGAAAATCACTACGAAAATATAAACGTGTAAAATGCAAGAATCTTTATAGACATAAATTATGATTTTTATAAGCAAACAAGAAACAAACCGATTTCCTAACTTACAGAGTGCATAAATAACTAGTAATTAAATAGAGGTGAACTTCCAATGTACATTAAATTTCTACAAATCTATAAACAAAAAAAATCATATGCTTTATGAAAAAAATATAGAGTAGGAACCTGACTCCAACGTCAGGAACACAAGAATGGCTTCGCTGTTCCACCCAACCAATTCCCGGAGCAGTCAAGCTCGAAAACCCCCGAGCTCATCTGCTGAACTACAAGAATAAAAATTCCTCAATGCTCCATCTCTTACATTTCCATGCTAATCCCTGTCCAATGCTAGCCTCTTGCTGCTCATGGACCTACTATTTCTAGTAGTTTTCCTAGGACTTAGTCATTTATGATCCTCCTCCTCTTTAGCACTCAACTAGGAGTGGTGACCTAATTTTTAGGGATGATGCCTCCTGCATCTATAACAACTTCAGCCATCTTTTATTTTTCCTCTTGTAGTTCAGCAAACACTCTTTAGCAACTAGATCCATTCTTGTCTCCATGTTTTATTATATTTTAATAAATAAAAATATTCTCAAATACAATTGTTCTATTTTTGACTTTTCAGTAAAAAATAATCAAATAATAATAATTTTTTTTCAATTGTTTTTTTCCAGTAGCAATAATAAATTTTTTATTATTTATGGGGGTGTTACACTGTTATACCTGCTGCATGTAATAAACCTGCACAAATGGACTTTGTTCTATCATCAAATGGAGGTTTGTGTGGATCATGTTGTAGGAGTAAAATATTAGTGCAACTCAAAGTGGCTTAACGAGAGGGAAAGGGGAATTTTATCTAGGTAATGCTATGATCATGGAGTTATACTCTAATTTCTTAGGACAACTCAACGTGGCTTGACAATTAACCTCAGCATCTCTGTGACAAAAATATAAATAAACAAAAGTAATTCAGAGCATTTCAATTGTCAAAATTACAAAGCTTAACCCAATTCATTCCTTTGTAATAACACAAATAAATAAATTGTAGCCCAATAAGAATGGTATCCTTGCACTGTGATAAATTGATGACATCTAACGTCCATTAGAAATCAGGTTTATCTAATGCAAATAGTCGATCCTCATATTTCTATTAAAGGATGTATATAATCTTATAGTTTAACAATACTTCAGTGATACTGCAGATTGCCCACTTTGTGTTGACCCGGGCAATAATAAGAAAAAGGGATGATTTCGTTACAATCTAGCAGACAATAAAAAGCAAAAAAAGACTCCCATTCGATCTATAGATTGTTGGCAGGTGGTTTGGTAAGGAAGAATTATAGCATCTCCGATGCTACGGCACATTAGAAGAGGTCGCGGAAGGAAAAAGGCTGCATTATTTTTATGTATTTTTGAGTCAATTGTACCGCAGTACGCGGGTTTTTGGGTCATTGGACCATATGATATGTAATTTTCAGATTAGATATACCGTGGTATGCGGGTTGTTTGGTTCATTTGGACCACATCAGTTAGAGTTTGATTCATTTTTCCAAGTGTCGGTTAAAAGGTTGTTAGTAAGTGGACAAGCATTATAAAGGCGGAAGCCTATATATAGACAGAAAGTTGTAGGTCATAGGATATCTTGGAGATGCATTTTTTGCATATGTTTTGAGATCAAGAGATATCACTGAGATCTAGTTTTGTAGAGATGTTTTATCAGGGTTTTTCTGAAGTAATATGAAATGACGGAATTGTTTGGTGAAATTCCCTGTGTACCTTTTTTGTTAATGCATGTTGTGATGATTTCTTGCTGCAGTTAATCTTTTAATATTATACTTGTTGCGATGAATGTCTCTGTTGAATAATGCTATGAATACAAATGATGTTAATCGTGAATGCATAGATTTGTTTTGGATGCTGCGATAAGTAGGTTAAGTAAGTAGTGCCACAATCATCCTCCTACATTCAGTGGAGAAATGGTTTCGTGCACTCTCCCTTGATCGCCTCGGGTGAGACCTCATCTGCTCTGCAGGTGTTGCTGGAAAGGGTAAAACCTGTCTGGGTCAGTGCTCAGAAAGATCGCGGTGGGTTGGTGTCGACAGTGATGGGAACCCCTATCGACTGGGTTTGAGTCAACAAATGGTTCCGTTGTAGGGACCGTGTGTGAAGTGAAAGGAGGATATGTTGTGACACCCGATGAAACCGTAGATACAGGAATGGTTCAATGGCAAGATACAGGAATTCGCTAAAGAAGAAATCCGAAGCACTCAACTGATAGTAGATCAGTGGGTATATATATATATTCATGACAGTCCACATGAATGGTTCTTTTGTCAGTTCTTGGTCCTGTTGTTCGAGTGGTTGGCGAAGTTGACCTTTCAAAAGAGGAACTTCGAGGGTTGTGAGCCAACGACCTCGACCCCAGAGTTAATCCAAGAACTACAGGAGGTCAATAATAAAGGATCACGTGCTATTGAAGTGTGGCTTGATAGTTCCTAGAAGGGTATATTACTGAATTCGGAGTCGATACGCAAAATTCTTATAGCGAAGCTAAAATATATTTCTTCCGTGAACCCTGAGGAAGGTTTTTGCTATCACTCCAACTGTCCATTAAAATGCTTATTTGCGAAAAGGGTATATTGAATATGCATATAGATCAGTAAGCATCCTGGTGGGCAGAGGCTGTGGATATCGTGACAGCAGGGGGCGATGCTGCATGGAATGATCAGGGGTAGATGGGTGCGGGTCACGATGATACTGTGAGTGAAGCTAAGGAAGAGAGTGGTCTTACAAGGGGAGGAGCGATGTTTCGACAGGAAAAGAGTCATAGGATAGGAGAAGGTCCTGCTATGATCAAACCGCAAGTTTGCGAAGGAAGACCACATGGGAAAAAGTGACCTCACAGTCCAGACAAGGATGCATAGGCTACACCCAGGATAGAGGAAGGACCTAACCCCAGCAGCAATGTACCCACACCTCCGCTCACTATCTTTCAACCAGTGAGAAACACAACTTCGACGCCACCGGGTCAACAAAACTTGATCGCTAGTAGTTCAGTACCTACAGGGAGGAATCCCAGGATGGAGGGTAATGATGCTAAGCTACCACTGTTCCACGGAAGTGGAATAGATAACCCATAGTAGTATTGGTTTTGCTGTGAATTGGTCTATACCGTAAAACAAATCATTGATGATGATGCCAAGAAGGGACAGATGGCGACGACCCTGCAAGTTCGCGCCTTAGATTGGTTTATGAAGTTTGTTCTAGTCCGTACACGATCTCTAGCGAAGCCGCTAGATGAGATCAGAGATGGGTTGATTGCAGAATTTAGGAAGCCCAAGTCTTAGGCCCAATATATTACGGAATTGAAAGAAATTAACTAATATTTCAATGAGAGGGTGTGGGATTTTGACCAACAGTTTAAGACGCTGACGGCAAGGGTTAGTTTCGATATGAGCGCCATCCAACATAAAGAGTGGTTCATCACGACACTGCTGCTCCATATTCGACTAACATTGATGCAAAAAAACATTTCGACGCCTAGTGAAGCTCTGGAGATTGAAATGCGGTTAGAGGCATCGCCAATTGGATAAAATGCAGCTGAGATGTCGCAAATACAGACACAGCTAGCTAACTTCACCATACAACTGCAATATTTGAAGAAGGTCAAGGAGCAGCGCGAAGAAGTATGGTGTACACGATGTCGAGGAGAAGGGCATACTAAGGACAATTGCCCTGACTTCCGCAACTATTTGGTTTCAGGAGCACCAAACCTGTTAAATGGTGTTGGCATGCCGTATTCTCGCGTTTGTTAGTTATTTGGGCACCACCATGAAGAATGTCCATATATGCAGAAGATGGTCACCAAGCCGATTAATCTCTATTGCTCGTTCTGCAAATTGGTGGGACATGACGACAAATATTGCCAGGCATATGCGTTGCTTCATGAGAGAACATATGACGGATTCTATGTAAAGTATGATCAGCGTGTCGTACAACAACCACAACTGCAGCCACAGGTAGCCGAGCCACTACCTCAACTGCAAATACAGTGCTTACCGCAAGAACAATAGCAGCAATTTATGCAGTAATATACTTTCATGCAAATGGCTCCACAGCAGCCATAGTACGTTCAGCAACCGCAGTATGCACAACAAGGGCAAGGCATGCAACTATCTCTAATGCAGCAACAGTACAATCAATAGAAGTACCAACAGAAGGATGGATTTCGTGGAGGATTCATGGGTGGATGAGGTAGACAATTTGGTCGCAGAGGAGGACGAGGAGGTCGCGGACCTGTGCAATGCTATCACTATACTATATGGGGACACTATCAGTGAGATTTTCCACTGCTGCAGACACAGTGTACATTTTTATTCATTGCAGACCATACGGTCGAGAACTACCTGCAATTGATTGCACGATGGAAGGTAGGGAATATTCCACACTTGCATAGCCAGGCTCAGTAGCCCGTACAGAATCAGGTGTAGAAACTCATACAGCAAGCGTTTTAGAACCAGAACCAACGACCAATTCAGAATTCCAATCAAAATGTGAACCAACCGGTGAATCCACCACTGAACCAGAATCAGTGTGCGAATGTTTCAATGATCTCAGCAGAGCCCGGGCCACATGATGCAACTATTGGGTTGATCACTCGGGGAGGTGAAAAAATAGGAGAAGACACTTCACATCCGCTAATCTGGTTGGCTAGGCTGAAGAAGGTGTCATTTCACATTAATATAGAAAGTGATATGTTCCAGCAGGCACAACGAGCATTGCACAAAGGCAAGGCCATCGTCTATGACATGCCCCCTGTATTTGATGACACATTAGATGCTAGTCCATCAGCACAGTCTTGAACTTTGCAGACATTCCTGGAAAGCTAATTTTTGTTGGCAAGGGATCCTGCTGCGCTGGCCGATATTGAGGGGTTGTTGCATTGATTTCCAAGGGGACGTTAGGAATCTGCGGTGAATTCCTTACAATGTAGGAAGACTGGCAAGGAGATGCGGATGAATATTCAAATTGGAGACTATGATGTCGACTCAGTTATTATGGATCTTGGTTCGGATGTCAACATCTTAACCAAGAAGGCATCGCAGAAAATGGGGAGTCCCCCATTGAACTAGTCCCTTGTAGCGCTCCGGTTAGCCAATCACGCTAAAGTGACAACAATTGGGAGAGTCCCCCGGTTAGTTGTGGACATTGAGGGCATGAAGACCTATGCTGACTTCGATGTCATCGAAGTGGTTGAAGGAGGAAGCTCTTATCCCACGTTACTAGGAATCGGATGGGCTAACAATAGTGGAGAGGTAATCAACTTCAAGGGACGAATGATGACTTTTGAAAATCCCTATCTCAAAGTTATCGCTTCGTTGGATCTGGATGAAGGACACAGATACCTTGAACAAGTGACAGATAAAGATCCCAGCGGATGGGACCATGCATTCAATTTTTCAGAAGATTACATTCATCCAACTAATAATGGTGAGCTTGGATGGCGCAGTGACAGCTATGTGTCTTCCAACTCTGATGACACGATAGACCACTGGCAGAACCGCTTGCACGAGGTGTCGCTCCGTAAGTGTGGATTGATCATGCTGTCGCTATGCCGTGTTGCGACTGAAATGATCACACTACCAATATATGAAGGAATTCCTGGCTTATCTGAATTTCTGATGGAGTTTGAGGCAATTGTTGGCATTGGACGAAGCACTCAAGGCTGCTCGAGCACACTAGTGGGAAACACACAAAGCATTTATCGATGGATCCAGTCGAAATGTAGAAGATTGATGATGGTACTTTTCGGCGACACCAAGCTCTACCACGGAGGAAAGTATGATGGTCAGAACGATCCTGGAGGCCATTTGATGGAATGTCAGACATTATGGGCATCACGCCCAAGAGATGAGTGGGTCCATGTATTTATCCATACCTTGGATGAAATTTCACGGTCATGGTATGCTACAGTTGAGTTACGGGGAGAAATCACTACTTTGTTGGAGTTGACCATCTATTTTACTCATACATTCAGTTTTGTTGATCCCAATCCAGATGTCCATAATGCTCTATAGATCATTCGCGATGTAGTTCTAGAGGTTGTTCCTATGGCGTACCCGACGGATCCACACACGCACTACAAGATGCAATCAATTATGGAATGTTATAATATCACTAGTGGGCCCAAAGATGGTGATGATCCACGAAATGTTAACATTCCAGAGTCTAAAGGAAGTTGCGATGTGGTACCAGCTCGTGCACCAAGTGATCCGTTTTGTCAGCCCTTGAAGCTTTGCAAGATCAATATTGGGATGGAGGCCACTCCCAAGTTCATGAATGTTGGAGATTATTGGGATGATGGGAAAGGTCACTGAGTTGTTACATGAGTTCCAAGACCTTTTTCCTACAAAGTTCTCTGAAATGAAAGGTATTTTGGGTGATCTAGGAGAGATAAAGATTCCCTTGAAACCAGATGCGAAACTGATCAGGTAGCGACCTTATCAGCTCAATCTAGAACATAAGGAGACGGTCAAGGAAGAAATTGATAGCATGCTGGATGCTGGTATCATTGAACTAGTCGAAGAGTTAGAATGAATTAGTCCTATGGTAGTGCAGGACAAGAAGACCGGCGAGGTGCACATCTGTGTTGATCTGTAGAAGTTGAATGATGCTTGCTTGCATGACCCCTTTCCGACCCCATTTACAGATGAAGTACTTGAGGGAGTAGGTGTCCAAAAGATGTATTCTTTCACGGATGGGTTTTCAGGCTATCATCAGATCCGCATTGCCAAGGAAGACCACCACAAGACGAATTTTGTGACAAAATGGGGATGCTTCCAGTATACAGTGATGTCGTTTGGGTTGAAGAATTCACCTGTGATATTTTCGCGGGTTGTTGTTGCTGCATTCAAGGATTTCATCCAAAAGTTCTTGGAGGTATACATGGACGACTCGATAGTTTATGGTTTGACCCGCGATCATCTGGCCAATCTACGGTTGATGCTGGAACGTTGTCGACCAGACAAAATATCATTGAACTTGAAGAAGTGCATTTTTTGTGCCCCGTTTGGGATACTATTGGTCACATCATATGCAAAGAAGGGTTGTTGGTCGATCCAGCAAAGATTGTAGTCATTTTGAGTTTGACACCGCCGACCATGGTGAAGAAGCTGAGGGCGAATTTAGGACATGCTGGATATTATCGCAAGTTCATTAGTGGATATGCAGCGATAACCGCCCCTATGGAGAAGTTATTGAAAAAAGAAGATGTTTTTCAATGGAGCCCTGAATGTCAGGATAGTTTTGAGCAGCTCAAGGCTAAGATGGCTTTGGCACCAATACTAGTATTCCCAGACTGGAGTAAGGTATTCCATGTCCATGTTGATGTATCGTCAATTGCACTCGGTGTGGTGCTAGTGCAACAAGGAGAGGGGGATCTTGATCATGTTATTGCTTTCACCAGTCGAAAGCTATCATCCGCAGAAAGGAACTACACCACTCCTGAGTGAGAATGACTGACGATGGTCTATTCGCTACAAAATTTTTGAGACTACTTATTGGGCGGACATTTAAAAATGTTCATAGACCATTCTTCCTTGAAGTACCTAGTCAATAAGCCTATGTTGGGTGGGAAAATATGTCGCTGGTTACTTCACTTTCGGGAGTTTGATTTTAAAGTAATTGTGAAACTAGGGCAGTTGAATTCTGGCCCTGATCATCTATTGTGGATTGAAACAGGTGAGGATACAACGAATATTGAAGATGGCTTGCTTGATGCCCAACTGTTTCAGGTCAAAGTAGCCAATTGCTATTTTGAAGAAATCATCCAATTTTTGGCAACAGGTACTACACCAGAAGAGGTCACCACTAGTCAGAAGAAGCAGTTTGTGGTTAAAGTTGTAGACTTCCATCTCATTATAGGAGAGTTATACAAGATGGGTGCAGATGATATATTACGATGGTGTGTCCTGCCACATGAGCAAGCACAAATATTGGCAGAAGGACATGGAGGAGTAGCTGGAGGACACTATGGCGGTTGGGAAACTTCCAGGAATGTGCTTCGGGAGGGGCTCTGGTGGCCTACACTCCATAATGATGCGACCGACTATGCACTGTCCTGTGACATCTGTCAGAGAACTGGGCAGCCATCCAAGAGGGACGGGATTTCGTTGATTCCTTAGTTAACACTGCATCCGTTTGACAAATGGGAAATAGATTTTGTGGGACCCATCAATCCACCGGGTAAGCGCATTGGTGCCAGATACATCATCACTGTGATAGGCTATTTGACCAGATGGGCAGAAGCTGCACTAGTTATTGAATGCTCTGCAGCCACGACCGCGCAGTTCTTGTTCAATAACATTATCACTCGTTTTGGTTGCCCAAAGATATTGTTGAGTGATCAAGGAAGTCACTTTCTCAACCACACCATCAACGCACTAACAAAGGAGCTGTAGATTCAGCATAAGAAGAGCATGCCATATCATCTGTAGAAAAATGGCACGGTGGAAGCTTTCAACAAGATATTGGAACATGCGTTGGCAAAGGTGTGCAATGCAAACCGCGATGACTGGGATCTCCAAATCCTAGAAATATTGTGGTCCTATCGTACCACATGTAAAAGGTTGACAGGTCAGATGCCATTTAAGTTGGTATATGGACAAGAGGACATAATTCCAATGGAGTACATTGTTCCACGTCTGTGCAATGCAGCAATGACAGGAATGGATTCTACGGTAGCATTGCAGGACTGTCTAGCACAGTTAGTGCAGCTAGAGGAATCACCGGTTTTCATCAGGGTGTGGAGAAGGATATCCAGAAGGCTTGGCATGATTGCCACATCAGGAACAAACAGTTTCAACAGGGTGACTTGCTATTGTTGTATGACATCAAGTTTATGAAACATCCAGGAAAATTCGATTGTGAAGCTAGAGTCTTAAAGGTAAGACTGAATTTTTTTTTAAAAACTTCTTATTTTTAAATTATTTTAATTACATTTTAAAATAATAATACAGGTTAACTGGCATGCGTTTCTGTGACATGAAAGACTTCCTCAACATTCTTAGTTCGGGCTATCTTGATAAAAGACGTTTTCATAACACTTTGGTGGATTTCTAGTCCTAGGTAAGTCTTGGGTTCAGCTCTTCGATGCCTCTGTCCTTGTTTACTTGGTCATTTGATTTTGTATGGACTTGCCTACTCGGTGATGTAGACGAATTTCTGAGAAGAAAAGTGAAGCCCTACAGTTGTACTGGGAAGCCACATAATTATTTTTATAACTTCGAAGTAGGGTTTGAACTTCAGATATTTTTCTAAACTGTTTTAAGATTTTAATGCCAAGGTTTGGGAGTTTTGCCCAATGTATAAAGAATGGATTCCAGCTACTATGTGTTAAATAAATTAATTAAAAAATAAAACTTCTGGAGTTGCATAAATGTGTAAAAGTATAGCTACAACGAAAAATTGCTGTAATATGGTTCTATTTTCCAATGGCTTGCATGAAGTTAGGTAGGTAATAACCTGGAAGTTTATAGAGTATTTCTCCTTTCCCAAGTTGTTTATAAAACGTTGTCCCCAAAATGTCTATTATTTTCAAAAAGTCTTTGCTGCTATAAGCGTTGTCTTTCATAAACTCGAATAAACCAGTAATCATCTTTTCATGCCGTGATATGTCTTATGTTCAGTTTCAATTTATGGATAAGCGTTCTCAGTTGAATGGTTTCAGTAAATTTTTTTTTAGAGCACTTAAATGGCTTTGATGCCCAACCTAGGGTTTCACCCAGTGTATAAAAGTGGTAAACCAGAATTAAAGGAATTGAATTTAGTCACCATTGTAACAATGTTTTAAGCTGCTATTTTTGCAAGAGGCATAAACGTGTTTCTAACTAAAAGGTGACTATTTTCTTAGTGAATGTTTTAATGCTTGTGGTGTTAGATAAACTACTCTTCAATTGGTGGAGATACGTGCTCTATCTTATTGTAATTAATCTCTTTTTCTTGTTATACAAGATCTAGGGTTGACCCTAACTGGGCACGTAATGTGCTTGTTAACTTGCTTAGGATTGGGTAGTATTTAAAGCTTAAAAAGGTACCTATGTGATACTCGAAACAAAGGAAAACTATTGCCCAAAATACTAAGACTGTACATTAATTAGATTTTCGGGTTCTCGAAATGCTTTCATTAATTTACCAGGTTATCTTATTATTGAAGTAATTTTGAAAAACCGATTTAAAACAGAAATAAAACAACTATACATCAGATATAGATAAACCCTAGCTGGGGTTTGCACTTTAGTGTTTCTAAGAACGGTACCGAAACCGATACTAAGTTTGCATGGTTTGATTTAGTTAATCTGAAGTGTAAGGTTTACTATAATCATATTCACATATAAAGAAAACAAGAAGTATAAATCTATGCCTATGTAAGGAATTGGAGAAATTCAGTAATTAGAGTTTTCATTCATTTATGAAAAGCACTACAAAAATATAAACTGGTAAAATGCAAGAATCTTTATAGACATCAATTATGATTTTTATAAGCAAACCAGAAACAAACCAATTTCCTAACTTACAGAGTGCATAAATAACTAGTAATTAAATAGAGGTGAACTTCCAACGTACATTAAATTTCTACAAATCTATAAACAAAAATAATCATATGCTTTATGAAAAAAATATAGAGTAGGAACCTGACTCCAACGTCGGGAACACAAGAATGGCTTCGCTGTTCCACCCAACCAATTCCCGGAGCAGTCAAGCTCGAAAACCCCCGAGCTCGTCTGCTGAACTACAAGAATGAAAATTCCTCAATGCTCCATCTCTCGCATTTCCATGCTAATCCCTGTCCAATGCTAGCCTCTTGCTGCTCATGGACCTACTATTTCTAGTAGTTTTCCTAGGACTTAGTCATTTATGATCCTTCTGCTCTTTAGCACTCGACTAGGAGTGGTGACCTAATTTTTAGGGATGATGCCTCCTGCATCTATAACAACTTCAGCCATCTTTTATTTTTCCTCTTGTAGTTCAGCAAACACTCTTTAACAACTAGATCCATTCTTGTCTCCATGTTTTATTATATTTTAATAAATAAAAATATTCTCAAATACAATTGTTCTATTTTTGACTTTTCAGTAAAAAATAATCAAATAATAATAATTTTTTTTCAATTGTTTTTTTCCGGTAGCAATAATAAATTTTTTATTATTTATGGGGGTGTTACACTGTTATACCTGCTGCATGTAATAAACCTGCACAAATGGACTTTGTTCTCTCATCAAATGGAGGTTTGTGTGGATCATGTTGTAGGAGTAATATATTAGTGCAACTCAAAGTGGGTTAACCAGAGGGAGAGGGGAATTTTATCTGGGTAATGCTATGATCATGGAGTTATACTCTAATTTCTTAGGACAACTCAACGTGGCTTGACAATTAACCTCAGCATCTCTGTGACAAAAATATAGATAAACAAAACTAATTCAGAGCATTCCAATTGTGAAAATTACAAAGCTTAACCCAATTCATTCCTTTGTAATAACACAAATAAATAAATTGTAGCCCAATAAGAATGGTATCCTAGCACTGTGATAAATTGATGACATCTAACGTCCATTAGAAATCAGGTTTATCTAATGCAAATAGTCGATCCTCATATTTCTATTAAAGGATGTATATAATCTTATAGTTTAATGATACTTCAGTGATACTGCAGATTGCCCACTTTGTGTTGACCCGGACAATAATAAGAAAAAGGGATGATTTCGTTACAATCTAGCAGACAATAAAAAGCAAAAAAAGACACCCATTCGATCTATAGATTGTTGGCAGGTGGTTTGGTAAGGAAGAATTATAACATCTCCGATGCTACGACACATTAGAGGAGGTCGCGGAAGGAAGAAGGCTGCATTATTTTTATGTATTTTTGAGTCGATTGTACCGCAGTATGCGGGTTTTTGGGTCATTGGACCATATGATATGTAATTTTCAGATTAGATATACTGTGGAATGCGGGTTGTTTGGTTCATTTGGACCGCATCAATTAGAGTTTGAGTCATTTTTCCAAGTGTCGGTTAAAAGGTTGTTAGTAAGTGGACAAGCATTATAAAGGCGGAAGCCTATATATAGACAGAAAGTTGTAGGTCATAGGATATCTTGGAGATGCATTTTTTGCATATGTTCTGAGATCAAGAGATATCACTGAGATCTAGTTTTGTAGAGATGTTTTATCAGGGTTTTTCTGAAGTAATATGAAATGACGGAATTGTTTGGTGAAATTCCCTGTGTACCTTTTTTGTTAATGCATGTTGTGATGATTTCTTGCTTCAGTTAATATTTTAATATTATACTTGTTGCGATGAATGTCTATGTTGAATAATGCTATGAATACAAATGATGTTAATCTTGAATGCATAGATTTGTTTTGGATGCTGTGATAAGTAGGTTAAGTAAGTAGTGCCATAATCATCCTCCTACATTAAGTGGAAACATGCTTTCGTGCACTCTCCCTTGATCGCCTCGGGTGAGACCTCATCTGCTCTGCAGGTCTTGCTGGAAAGGGTAAAACCTGTCTGGGTCAGTGCTCAGAAAGATCGCGGTGGGTTGGTGTCGACAGTGATGGGAACCCCTATCGACTGGGTTTGAGTCAACAAATGGTTCCGTTGTAGGGACCGTGTGCGAAGTGAAAGGAGGATATGTTGTGACACCCGACGAAACCCTAGATACAGGAATGGTTCGATGGCAAGCTACAGGAATTCTCTAAAGAAGAAAGCCGAAGCACTCGACTGATAGTAGATCAGTGGGTATATATATATATATTCACGACAGTCCACATGAATGGTTCTTTTGTCAGTTATTGGTCCTGTTGTTTGAGTGGTTGGCGAAGTTGACCTTTCAAAAGAGGCACTTCGAGGGTTGTGAGCCAATGATCTCGACCCCAGAGTTAATCCAAGAACTACAGGAGTTCAATAATAAAGGATCACGGGCTGTCGAAGTGTGGCTTGATAGTTCCTAGAAGGGTATATTACTGAATTCGGAGTCGATACGCAAAAGTCTTATAGCGAAGCTAAAAGATATTTCTTCCGTGAACCCCGAGGAAGGTTTTTGCTATCACTCCAACTGTCCATTAAAATGCTTATTTGCGAAAAGGGTATATTGAAGATGCATATAGATCAGTAAGCATCCTGGTGGGAAGAGGCTGTGGATATCGTGACAGCAGGGGGCGATGCTGCATGGAATGATCAGGGGTAGATGGGTGCGGGTCACAATGATACTTTGAGTGAAGCCAAGGAAGAGAGTGGTCTTACAAGGGGAGGAGCGATGTTTCGACAGGAAAAGAGGCAGAGGATAGGAGAAGGTCCTGTTGTGATCAAACCGCAAGTTTGCGAAGGAAGACCACATGGGAAAAAGCGACCTCACAGTCCGGACAAGGACGCATAGGCTACACCTAGTATAGAGGAAGGACCTAACCCCAGCAGCAATGTACCCACACCTCCACTCACTATCTTTCAACCAGTTGGAAACACAACTTCGACCCCACCGGGTCAACAAAACTTGATCGCTAGTATTTCAGTACCTACAGGGAGGAAGCCCAGGATGGAGGGTAATGATGCTAAGCTACTACTGTTCCACGGAAGTGGAATAGATAACCCATAGTAGTATTGGTTTTGGTGTGAATTGGTCTATACCGTAAAACAAATCATTGATGATGATGCCAAGAAGGGACAGATGGCGACGACCCCGCAAGGTCGCGCCTTAGATTGGTTTATGAAGTTTGTTCTAGTCCCTACAGGATCTCTAGCGAGGCCGCTAGATGAGATCAGAGATGGGTTGATTGCAGAATTTAGGAAGCCCAAGTCTTAGGCCCAATATATTATGGAATTGAAAGAAATTAACTAATATTCCAATGAGAGGGTGTGGTATTTTGACCAACAGTTTAAGACGCTGACATCAAGGGTTAGTTTCGATATGAGCGCCATCCAACATAAAGAGTGGTTCATCACGACACAACTGCTCCATATTCGGCTAACATTGATGCAAAAAAGCATTTCGACGCCTAGTGAAGCTCTGGAGATTGAAATGCGGTTAGAGGCATCGCTAATTGTATAAAATGCAGCTGAGATGTCGCAGATACAGACACAGCTAGCTAACTTCACCATACAACTGCAATATTTGAAGAAGGGCAAGGAGCAGCGCGAAGAAGTATGGTGTACACAATGTCGAGGAGAAGGGAATACGAAGGACAATTACCCTGACTTCTGCAACTATTTGGTTTCAGGAGCGCCAAACCCATTAAATAGTGTTGGCATGCCGTATTGTTGCGTTTGTTAGTTACTTGGGCACCGCCATGAAGAATGTCCATATATGGAGAAGATGGTCATGAAGCCGATGAATCTCTATTGCACATTCTGGAAATCGGTGGGACATGACGACCAAGATTGTCGGGCATATGGGTTACTTCACGAGAGAACGTACGATGCATTCTATGTACACGATGATTAGTGTACCGTACAACAACCACAACTGCAGCCACATGTATCCGAGCCGCTACCTCAACCACAAGTATAGTTCGTACCGCAGGAACAACAGTAGCAATTTGTGCAGCAATATACTCCGATGCAAATGGCTCCAAAGCATCCACAGTACGTTCAACAACCGTAATATGTGCAACAAGGGAAAGGCATGCAACTAGCTCCAATGCAGCAACAGTACAATCAACAACAGTACCAATAGCAGGGTGGATTCTGTGGAGGATTCAGGGGTGGATGAGGCAGAGGATTTGGTCATGGAGGAGGACGAGGAGGTCACGGACCAGTGCAATGCTTTTAGTGTGCGGTATGGGGATACTATCAATGAGATTGCCCACTGTTGTAGACACAGTGTACATTTTTTTTTTATTGCAGACCATAGTGTCAAGAACTCAATGCAGTTGATTGCACGATGGAAGGCAAGGAATATTCAACAATTGCAAAACCATGCTCAACATCCCATACAGAATTAGGTGTAGCAACCAGTACAACAACCGTTGCAGAACCAGAACCAATGACCAATTCAGAATGCTAATAAAAATGTGAACCAGCCGGGGAATCCACCACTGAACCAGAATTAGGGTGCGAATGTTTCAATGACCTCAGCAGAGACCAGGCCACATGATGTAGCTCTTGCAGTGATCACTCGGGGAGGTGCAAAAACAAGACAAGACACTTCACATCCGCTAATCCGGTTGTGTCACCTACCCAAATACCTGAACATTATTATTTATTTGCAAAAATACCTTATGTTAAATTTAATTACAAGTTTTGTAATTATAATCAGTTTTGATCATGGATGAATGTAATTACTGAATATTATTATTTAAATTAATTAATTAGGAGACAAACACTCAAGAGGACTGTTGAATGAGTGTTAACTGGCCCACTAGGAGGAATGGAAGTTGTTCGAAGATATGGGACACATGGCAGTAGTTACATCACACCACTAACTGTTGGTTATGGGACAACTTCCCCTAAAATAGGGCATTATCTCCCAGGTGGAGGGAGTGAGCAGGAAGCTCATTTAATGACCCAGTAACATTTGAAAAGGCCTAGGCAGCCTATAAAGGCAAATTCGAATTGGGCAGGCAGCCTTCAATCAATATTTCTGCAGAATATTTTCCTCTTGTAAATCAGGTGATTTCAAGAGAGATTCGAATAAGGGAGGTTAGTGGTGATTGAAAACTAAGTTTTTCTTATTTACTGAGGAGAAATAGAGTTGTAGGAGCAAGTCTTTTTGGACTGCTACCTATCGAAGATTTAGAAGATTACTGCTACAACAACAAGAAGTCCTAATTCCTGAATTTTCTTCCTCTTGGTGGTTCAGGGAATAGGATCGATGGTCCTAAGACAACATTTGACTGTTTTCAGGAGTTTGGTTGGGTGGAACAATCTTCCTGAGTTGTTTGTTTCCCTACATAGTTTCTCAGGTTTTTAAAAGATTTCCTAACTTATGCTCAGTAAATAATCAAGTTCTGTTTATCTAGTATTATTATGTTTATTTGCTTTTGAAAATAATCTAATTATGGAAATATTTAAGTATGAATGTTTAAGTTTAAATGTTAAATTGATAAATCAATATCCCCATTTTTCCACATGTCGTTTGGGAGCATCGTACTCTAGTAGGGATATGCAAATCAAAGTAAATTAGAAGATAGGAAAATTGTCATTTAAATTCGATAAATAGATAGTAATTATTTATGTTTCAGTTTTTATGTTCCCAAGTTAAATAATAGTAGGAACATGGGCTATCCAACTCGGCAGGGATATGGTGCCAACTTGTTAATGGAAGATCATTGCATGATCTCTTTTGCAGTTCGAGACAGATGCCAACTTAATTGATTCAACGGCCTGTTCCATATAGAATTTAATGCCTACTCTGCATTACCTTTAAACATTGCCACTATGGCACATGATGGAGCAAGTACGATCAAACGCTTGGCATATAACCCTTACACATCAATGAGCATGGAGGCATTCACGTCTACGTGGATCTCTGGGTTTATAACACCACATGGAGATAGTACAAAGCTTTTATTGCAGTAGTGGATACATGATCTCTACCATAGCTCGAGACCGGTGCCAAATTGATGAGCCAGCGACATGCCAATCCATTTAATGCTTGCAATACCTCGATGTGATAACAAACATAACATGCTTCATTTGTTAACATAACAATATTTAACAATGTCGTATTCATCATAATAGTAATAACGTGTATGCAAATACATGAATTATAATTCCAAGGTTTATATCTTATTGTCATCGCTTTCATAATTACAATGTTTGTATTTAATTTACAAACACTTGCATAGTAATGTCATGATTCTAACGATGCATATATTGCCAACATCTCCAATGTATGTTTTAATATTGACATTAAATCGAAAATAGGTATAGTCACACTATTGTTGTCATAAAGACTTTGGATAGGTTGTATTTTGTTTATAAATAGAATAACAATTATATATATAGTCCAAAGCTTAATTGCACTATATCTACATAACATTTGGTTTAGTCATGTTTATATATTATTGTTTTTATCTTTTCATATATATTGAATAATATTCATTGCAAGAGCTTACAAGCTCCTAACGTTTACATAAATTTGGTACTATCATTCTAAATGACGATGACATAATAGCTATCACTACAACCAGCTAGAACAATGACGACAACAACAACAATGTCGTTAATAAGATACTTGTTCGACAGTTAACTTGGGTTGAGTTTACTCAGTTATAAGATGAACCTTGGAAATCAAAGGTGTAAGCATGCAAGTCGTACCTGTACATTTGTATAGTTGCAACAATCTCTAAATATGCTATTTTTATTTACGGCATTGAATTGAGCTTTACACGAAAACTGGAATTTATTGCAGTCGTGAAGCTCCTTACCTGTTGTCTGCACATAAGACAAGACAAACACTTTAGCGTTGCAGCTAAGTAAGCTTCGAGGTCCCTCATAGGACTCCCTTGGACAACAAAGAAGCAAACTGTCAGTATTGTCTCAAATAAAAAGTACCATGTCATATTTCTAACGAGGCATTTCATTATTACATCAATCATACATATTGTTACATTTGAAAGGTGTTGCATCAAAAGTCTTATCTATTCATGCATTTAACTATCTTAATCATAGTTGTTATATATGTAATTAAGTTGTCGCTGTCACATTAGTTATAATAGATTTTTATTTATGTTTAGTACAACAACGGTTTAGTTAATGTTGTTACATTTAGTAATTATTATTTCCGCAATTATAAATTATCCTAAATTAAGCTAATTAGTGCTATTTACAAAAATTTCAAATTTTTATGAAAATATGGGATGTTACATGTAGTATCAGAGCACAAATTCAAACTCTAGATCTGAATAAGGTCCAAAACATGCAGTAGAAACTTTTATATACATCAGAAAATTTTACTAACTTGAAAATTTTATTATTATGCTATCTTCAGAAATTATTTTCAGTTACAGGTATGGAGAACTCAACTGAACATTTAAGTGACAGATTTTAGCCTAACAGTCACAGTTCGGGACACCACTATGTAGAGGAAGGTCACGGGGAAATAAATAACAGTTCGATGGAACTGTTACGTGGCTTTCAAGATTTAAAATAGAAATCAGATCTTTGAAACTAGATAATGAAAGGATTCTACAAGCATAAGAACAACTGAATCAAGTGTTGTTTGAACAAAGCCAAACATAGGAACAAGAGAAAGACAATGAGAATATTTCCAAAGTTGAGGACATGCCTCACGATGATAAAAATCAGAACATCAAATCCAGTGAAGTAAAAGACAGCTCAACATCATCTGGAGGTGCTATTGCAGAATGCAAAAAGAAACATAATTACACCAGTGACAGCAGTGAAGAAGATTCCAAACCAAGAAGGAAAAATAAAAAAGAATATGAGCATATTTCTGGAGAATTCAAGAAGATAAGACCTCCAACATTCAATGGAGAAACTGAGAAAGGTGAGACAGATGAAGCTTGGCTTTCAGGGATTAAGAAATACTTCCATATCTACAACTATTCAGAGTTCTTAAAAGCAAAAATTGCTATATATAACTTAACCGGAAAAGCGGATATCTGGTGGCAAGATGTCAAAAGGGTAAAGGGCATCAAGGATAAAGATGTAAGCTGGAGTGCTTTCAAACGATATTTCAAAAAGAAGTATCTATCTGAACAGTACTACAAAGAAAAATACAAAGAGTTTTACAATTTGAAGTTGGGAGGTATGAACATGAAGGAACTCAATAGTATGTTTTTGAACTTAATGAGATATGTACCCTACTTCATTGAAGAAAAACCAAAAATTCAAAGGTACTTAAGTTGTTTACCTTTCAGCATTAAAGACAAAATTGAGTATGACAGTCCTAAAACATTAGAGGAAGTTATGAGGAAGGAATTTTTCTGTTATGATACAAATCAGAAGAGAGAGGGTATGTCTAATTGGAAAAATCATAACCCCAGCAATTTTGAACAGAAGAAGAAAAATTTCAGATTCAGTGGGAATTCCGGATTCCAAAGGAAGACTTTTCATAATCGAAATTCCCAAGGGAATAATTCCAGAAATAATTCACAATAGAATTCTACAGCACCCAGAAATGCACCTAATATTGCCAAGACCAGTGAGCCAAAGGCACATATTAAATGTTTTGAATGTCAAGGCCCCCATTATGCATCAGAATGTCCCTTAAGGAAACAGAAGACAAACAATATCAACTCTATACAGACTAAAACTACTGTTGGAGACGTAGCAAGAGAGATGCCAAGAATTAACGCAACGCTTGACAACAGGCAAGCATATCATCAAATCTCCATGGTAGAGATTGAAGGAATGATACATGACCATCCTGTTACTATTTTAATTGGCCCAGGTGCCAGTTTAAGTTATATATCACCCGATGTTGTGAAAATTCTTAAGTTGAAGAATGAAAAGTTTAGTAAATCATGGCTAGTTAGACTAGCAACTGGAACAAAGAGGAAAGTTTCAGATTTTATAGAGAACTGTGTTTTCTCCATGAACCATTTGCAAACACAAATCAAACTGAATATTTTACCTTTAGGTTCATATGATATTATAGTTGGGATGGACTGGTTAGAATCCCATCATGTCATCCTAGACTATTACGAAAAACATTTTACATGCTTAAATGAAGAAGGGAAAATTGTAGAAATAAAAGGCATTCCAAGCAAAATAACCCTTAGACAAATTTCAACCATGCAAGCTAAAAGAGCAGTTAGGAAGGGATGCCAAATGTTTGTAGTAAACGTGATAAATGATGAGATTATGGATAAAGAGGATAACATGAAATTAGAGGACATACCTGTCCTAAAAGATTTTAAAGAGTATTTCCTGAGGAGATTCTAGGATTACCACCCAAAAGAGATTTAGACTTTACCATAGAGTTAATGCCAGGAGCTGTACCAAATTTAAAAGCTCCATACCGAATGAATATACTGGAGTTAAACGAATTAAAATCTTAGCTGAAGGAACTTATTGACGAGAACTATATTAGACCAAGTGTGTCTCCTTGGGGATCACCTGTCATCTTCGTAAAGAAGAAAGATGGAACATTAAGACTATGCATAGATTATCGCCAGCTTAATAAGATGACGATCAAGAATAGATACCCATTGCCCTGCATAGATGATATGTTTGATTAGTTGCATGGAGCAAAAGTATTTTTGAAGATTGATCTAAGATCAAGGTATCATCAAGTAAGGGTTAAAGACGAAGATATTTTCAAAACAACTTTTCGAACTCGGTATGGACATTACGAGTTCGTAGTCATGTCGTTTGGCTTAACTAATGCCCCGGATGTATTTATGTGTTTGATAAATAATATTTTGCAGAAGTACTTATACAAGTTTGTTGTTGTGTTTATAGACGATACTTTAGTGTACTCAAAAAGCACAGAAGAACATGATGAACATTTACGGATTATCTTACAAGTATTAAGAGATCATCAATTGTATGCAAAATTTAGTAAGTGTGACTTCCACAAAAACAAAATTCAGTATCTAAGACACACAATTTCAGTAGAAGGAATCTCGGTTGAACTTCACAAGATAAGGGCCATTAATGACTGGCAAGTTCCGATCGATGTGTCGGATGTGAGATCATTTATGGGCGTTACGGGGTTTTATAGAAAGTTTATAGAGAAATTTTCAAAAATTGCTAACTCCATAACTTCCTTGCAGAAGAAAGGGAAGAAATTTGTGGGGATCATAAATGTGCTGAGAGTTTTAAGAAATCAAAGGAACTATTGACGACAGCACCTATCTTGAAGATAGTTGACCCCAACAAAGATTTTGTAGTTTGTACAGACGCATGCAATGATGGACTTGGTGGAGTCTTGACACAGGAAGGGCATGCGATATCATATGAATCAAGAAAGCTGAAAGTACATGAAAAGAATTACTCTACTTGTGATTAAGAGTTATTAGCAGTTATTCATACCTTAAAAATGTGGCGTCATCACCTTATTGGCAGAAGGTATACATTATTAATAGATAACATGGGTCTGAAATATTTATTGGATCAGACAAACCTGAATGCTAGACAAGCTAGATGGTTGACGTTCTTAAGTGAGTATGATTTCAAAATTCAGCATATTAAAGGAAAGGAGAACAAAGTTGCAGATGCCTTGAGTCGCAAGGAAAAACTAAATTTCAATTTTGCAATCAGTAATTATTCAACTGATTTGGAAAATCAAATTTTGGAAAAAGGTGAAAAAGATGAAGAATACAGAAAATGAAGGAAAAGACAGCCAATAACAGTTTTGAAAATTGTATGGCGGACTATAGAATTAAGGAAAATGGTCTATTACTATATAAAAACAGATTTTATGTACCAAATATACCAGAAATAAAATTTATAATATTAAATGAAATGCATAAAAGTCACTATTCTGGTCATCCAGGATATCAAAAGACCATCACTATGGTAAGAAAAAAATACTATTGGCCCAGAATGAAAGATGAAGTAGCAGAATACATCGCAAAATGCTTGGACTGTCAAAAGGTGAAGGTTGAACATCAACATCCTGCTGGATTGTTGCAACCACTACCAATACCAAGCTGGAAATGGGAAGTGATCAACATAGATTTCATTACTCGATTGCCTAAAAATAAGAAACAACACGATTCCATCATGGTGGTGGTGGACAAACTCAGCAAGGCAGCGCATTTCATATAAGTGAAGACCACACATAAAGCACCAGATATTGCAGAGATTTTTATGAAATAGATTTTTAGACTACATGGAATACCAAAGGTAATAGTTTCAGATCGTGTCTCGAAGTTTACACGAAACTTCTAGAGGTCACTATTTAAGGAATTGAATACAACTCTAAATTTCAGTACAACATTTCATCCACAGACGGATGGACAGACAGAAAGGGTAAATCAAGTGTTACAATATTTATTAAGAATGTATGTTAAGGATCAGCCTGGTAAATGGGAAGATTATCTACACTTAACAGAATTTGCTTATAATAATCATTATCATGCTTCATCTAGACTTAGTCCTTTTGAAATTCTTTATGGTAGAAAATGTAATACACCTATTTCATGGAATGATCCAGTCAATAGAGTTGTTTTAGGACCTGAATTATTGCAAGAATTAGAACTAATTGTGAAACAGGTGCAAGGACATTTAAAAGCTACCCAAGATAGGCAGAAAAGTCAAGCAGATTCAAAAGGAACTCATAAAGAGTTCCAGCTGGGTGAACATGTGTTTCTCAAAGTAAGACAGAAAAAGAGTTCACTGAAATTGGGGAGCTATGCCAAGTTGGCACCCAGGTATTGTGGTCTTTTTGAAATATTATCTAAGGTTGGAGCAGTGGCATACCAACTGGCTTGACCCCTGGAGATTGCAACATCAATCAGAAAGGGATCCTCCTGGGTAGACTATCCCAATTAGATTGTCCACCTTTTGGTGTGGGGAATCCGTCCGGTTAGCGGTTCCGGCAACCATGGGTTTGGATATTTGCTCCAGTTGTACCGGTTATGACCCGGTCCACCGTTCTTTTAATTTTTTATGTTTTGGAATGATATGCAAGTGCCTAGTCTAAATTTAATCTAAATGTAGAATATGAAAAACATATCTATGTCTAAAACTGAAAATAAATCTAAACTATCCCTGCAAGGAGCAAATTGAAAGCATGAGTGATGAGCTGTAGGATTTATCAAAAAAATAAACAGACAGCCATTAAATCTTTAAAGACAAAGCTACAACAAAGGTAAGAGATATCACAAGATAGCTTCTAATTAAATATAACACATTCCATTACTCATGAAAGAGAGAATTCATTTGCACAGAAAGAAGTAAGATCATTCACTACCAAGAAATAATTCAGAACAGTAAAGAAATATCTCACAGTAAAGTATGGAAGTCACAAGAGTAATCCAATATACATCCAATCTTCATTTCCATGCAAAAAAACGTCCTCTCTAGGGTCTTATTAGGTAGATTTAAGTTCTTGAAATAAGTGCAAGGTAGCTCGTGCAAGTTCAAAAACTAATATTTCCCTGCCAAAAGTCCCCTTTTACATTACTTCCTAACTTCTATTTATAATGTTACATAATTCCCTTTGGGATACCACCTGGCCCTTTACACTTGTCATCTATAGACTTTTCCCCTTATAATAGACAAAAATGTGACCTCCCTTTTAACAGAAAATTATTTAAAAAGGAAAAGGACAGTTGTCCCATAGCTCCACGTTTTATACATCTGAAAGTCAAATACAAAAATAAAGGAATTAACGTCTTAATATCACGGCATTCATTCTTGGGAAGGCGCTCCACTGGGGAGAGAAGCACTCAAACTGGCTGTCACTGCTACTGCTGCTGGGAGAGAGGAAATCGGGCCAGCTAGTATTGTTGCTGCTGCTGGGAGAGAAGAATTCGGGCTGGCTGTTGCTTCGGCTACTGCTGCTGCTTTCTTCTCCTCTTCTACAATGTAACTAAACCATATGCCAGTGTCCCTTATAACTACATTTGCTGAGGCAGGGAGTAAGATTTTCTAAGAAGTTACATCTTTACCAAGCTCTGCTCCAATAACTTGAATTTCTGTTACTGTTGCTTGGTGTATTTTCTTAAGCAGATGACTGCGTATTGATGACATCCCAATATAATGCTGGAGATCATCAATGGCTAAGACATCAATCTTTTTCACATATTCCGTTTGGATGCCCAACTCTTCCTTCAGGTCAGCTAAACGTTGTTCTTTTCCTGGGAAATCATCAAGGGACTGAGGGAAACTCAACTTGCATTTGTCATGCACTTCATGGATTCTTTGGTAAAGCCCGTTATTTTTATCCATTGTCCCTCGGATCTTGGCCATTAGCTTAATGCTAGAGTTTTTTCAAAATTCCAGAAGGGCTATGTCTTCATTAAAACCATCTTCATATTTGAATGGGAGATGCGTGGGGAAATCTACTTTTTCTTCTCTCCATTCTATTTGGGTTAGGATATTTGCCTTAACCCGAGTATATTTATCTTTAAGCCTATAGGCCTCTGCATTAACTTCTTCTAATCTAACCACCATGGCCTTGAGCTTGCATACTTCCTCAGTAATTAGTTTCAGCGTGTCATGGACTTGCTTTAGGATGCTACAGGACAGCTCATGGAAAGGAGACATATCTATCGCTTTGCTCTCCTCCTGCTCTAATTGCTCAACAAATGCCATCTTGTCTGCTTCTAGATGGGACACTCTGGCTTCTGCATCGTTCTTTTCTGCTTCTACAATATCATCTGGATTGTTAGTTGTTCCCTTTCTTCTTCTAAATGGTTATACTTGTCTGACAGTTCTTTATGCTCAATAGACAGGCGATTATATCTATTCACCATGAGATCCCTGTAGGCTTGCTCATTAGCCACAGTATGTTGTAGCATGCGAGCTCTCCTCTTTGTCGACTCAACCTCTTTAACTATATCAGCCACATTGTCCAGCGTTGCTTTTGTTGTCTCTACAGCGGCGGATGCCATAGCCAAGGGAGCCTTGTTTGTGTTCTGCATTACTGTGGTCTCCTGGTGGGTAACAATATCTTCCCAGAAGAGTCTCTTTATCCTCTCTTCCGATTTAAGAACCATTGCCTTCCTCTTCTTATCATAGACAAATTCATCCCATCTGGACACGGTATGCTCTTCCGATGGAGTATACGGGATGATTGGGAGATCTATAATATCTATTTCTGCTTCCGTGGGTGGGGTTTGGACTACCTGAGTTGGATCTGTTCCCACATTTTGGGTACCAGAGACACCTACTTGTGCTATGTCCGCCTCCACATTTTGAGTGCCGGAGACACCTACTTGAGATGTGTCTATCTCCATGTCCTGAGTGCCGGAGCTTTGTGCATGGGCATCTTCAACTCTCTTGAGTTCTTCGTTCATTTTCTGCCCTACTTCAGCTTGTTTCCTTCTCTCTTCTTCTTCAGCTTGTGGCTAATTCTCACTTCCTTCCACCTGTTTTGCATCCCCTGCTTCTTTCTGCTGCTGGGATTCCTCAATTTCTTTCTGTAGCCTTTCATTTTCTGCTTCTTGCTACAATCTTGCCACTTCAGCTTCTTGTTGCAATCTTGCCTCTTCAGCTTCTTGCTGCAATCTTGCCTCCTCTCTTAACCTTTGTTCTTATTGAGCTCGGGCATCATCCGCTTCTTTCTCTTTCTGCAGGCTGGTCTTTTGGGCCTTGGTGGAGCTAGAGCTTGCTCCACTGTGGTGGCGACAAATCTGCAGCTCAGTTATGTTGCTGATGCCTCTGAATACCTCTTCCTCGGCATCATAATAATGGGCATACTCAAAATGAGCATAAATTTCCTTGCAATGCTCAGCAACTTTTCCTCGCCTATCATTCCTATGGAAAATTACTTCGCCGAAGTGGAAACCTTTCATCTCTTGAAAAAACTCCTCAGCTGATGCAACCCTTGAGAATTTGTAAGCTCCTATGCAGAAGGGTAGAGGGGGGAAAGATGCCTTATGCTGCTTGTTAACCATTGCTCCAATTCCATCCAGGAAAATTTGTCTCACTGCCTCCTTGAGGACCACATAGTCAATAGCATACCTCGGCAAAATATATGGAGCTTTAGTCCCTCCAAACATTCTGATGTAGGTGCCTTGTTCTGAGAAATAAAAATCTCCATAATTTTCTAGGATCTCCATGGCATTTTCGGACAGACAGTTGGGCTCTTCCTTGAATATCTGCTCATATAGGGGCATGATGAACCCCTCACAGATGAGCTTATAGCTAGGTTTGTAATTTTGATCCCACATCATCCTGTAGGAAGTGTACACCGGGGTGTTGGCTCTATCCCACATGCAACCTAGGCTGGGAAAAGATAACTTGGCCAAAACACAATCAATAAGATATGAAGACATGTAAAATTCTGCATTTTTTAAGGCCAAACCTTCTCTTGCAACAACTACCATTGATGCTAAACTTTCTGACAGGATAGTAGCCCAGTGAAACACAGTTCCTTTGAATGCCACATAGTGGATGATGGGGACCCACTGTATCTTGTATACGGTGCCATCGGGCATGCCGAAGATTCTGCATAACATCAGGGCGATTAACCTGAAAGGAGGTCTTAGATTCTGGACATCATATTCGTCATTACCTCTCTTTCTTAAGTGCTTTTCTGCGACCAATAATTTTTTGGCCATTTCAATATTGTTCATCTGGCCCAACCATTCATCACTCAGGGCTTGCTGGGGACGTGGGAATTTATAGGCTGTGGCAAGATATGCTGGGTGGAATGAGGTGATGGCTATTTTCCCACTATCATGTAATACCCTTGTCTCCGCATTAGTATGCTCTAGTATCCACCCGATTACTTCAGAACATGGGAATAGTTCCGGGCCGGTAGCAGCCCTAGCTATGCTTGAAGTTATGATGTTGAGATAGATCTGCCCCTCTTCTAGTAACATATCCAGGATATCTTGGTCCCTGATCATCCTGTAAATATCGCCCCACCGGACTTCAGGAGGGATACCGGTGGTGCACTTAGTATCTTGGAACATAGTTTCAGTTCTAAGTGGTACTGGCTCAAGTTCCGTCATTTTCATCCTTCTTCCTATCACCTTTTGGCATCTTGGCTTGTCCCTGCTAGCAACCAAATACAAGTCATTATAAAAATGTGCAACCTGTTATGAGATTTTAACAAAAGAAGGATCATTTAAACATGCTAATGAGATATATAAACAAATTAGGAAGCTGCGTGTTGGGGAAGCAAAATAAATCACTCCAAACAAGAAAAAAAAATAGACTTGATTATCTTAAGGAAACCAAGTTTGGAATGTTCTCGAAAGGGAACGCATACGATGTGATACAACCTGCTTCCCATCTAATCCTAGGAGAGAGGGTGTCCTTCATTGTTGCGGTTCAAATGGTTAATGGCGGGTTAGCTTGGATTGAGACAAACTTAAGACGAAACCAAGGATCGCATTCCACATTCATGAATAGGTGAGGGGTTTCAGCCGACCCGACCACTACCGTTAATATCTACTAGACTTTGTATGGTCGGCTCGGGGCTTGAATGGGGTGAAGACGCCTGGAATATGGCGGGTGAAAACTCGGGTGATTACAATTTTGGCTTTTAGCTGGTGGAACAAGAAACCCATGGGGCCTCGACGACTTTTAAAGACAAAATAATGGTATATGCAACTAGTGCCTATCGGCCACATATTAGACGAAAAAGAAAAACTCAAAGGTAATCTGACATGTAGATGAGACAAAATTAATGGTTAGAAACCTACCTGGAAACACGAAGATGGCTGAATGAGGTGGACGCGGACGTGGTCGATCTGAGCTAGAGCAGTCTAGTGCGGTGTCCAACGGCATTTGTTTAATTGAAAAATAACAATGCGGTCGACCCAAACCCCCATCATCCTTTTAAACGGGTTAGGCACGTGTGGCACTAACTTCGGTGGGTGGCGCCATTAAGACGTTTTTTAAAGTTTGTACGTTGCGGTCTTTTCAAGCCGCCTCGGCAATTGTACGCGACCGTCATTTGCGGGGCGGACTCACGAATTTCACCCGCAACTGTGGAAAGATATAGCGAATGGCTTCGACGTTTCGGAAGAGATTGACATATCCTTCCGAAATGCAACCTCAAGAGAGCTGTTGCGAGCGTTTTTTACGGAGCCGTCTTGTAGTTTTGGGGAACTATACGATTTCTTTCCGCAATTGCGGAACCATTTCGTGAAGGTTCCTGCCGTTTCGGAAAGGATTGGGGAATGGCTGCCGCAAATCGAACAAAAAGTCTAAGTCTTTCCAAAAGCATTTCGCGGGATTTCGGGAGAATATAGCGAATGCTTCCGCAGTTTCGGAAGGCTTTTGCAAATGCTTCCACAGCTTCGAGAGAAAAACAACTTAAGAATTTTTTCGAAAGAGATTAAGTCTTTCGGCGGCTTTTCAGGAAAATAAGGCGAATGCTTCTGCAGTTTCGGAAGGGAAACCCAAAAGGTTCCTCTATTTCGGGATGGATTGGTGAATGACTCCCGTAGGTTCGGGAGGATAAGTTCAATGGTTCCGCAACTGCGGGGGGGCTTTCTTCAAATGGTTCTACAAACTTCAAGAAATAGTTTCTAAGTCTTTTCGGCAGGCTTATGCGAATGGTTCCCGCAGTTTCGGGAGGATAAGCTGAAAGGTTCCGCAACTGCGGGAGACTTTCCCAAATAATTTCCGCAACTTCGAGAGAATATTTCTAAGTCCTTTTCGACAGGCTTATGCAAATAGCTCCCGCCATTTCGAGAGGGAAACCCGAACGGTTCCCGTGGTTTCGAGAGGATAACTTGAATACTTCCGCAACTAAGGGGGGCTTTCTCAAATGCTTCCGTGACTTAAGGAAGATTTCACGAATTTTATCCTTAGAAGAAAAGACTTGGAATTCTCAAAGCAGTATTTTCATTTGAAAACAAAGTAAAAAGGAGAATTGACCTCTTACAGCAGTCTTTCTAGAGAAATAAAGGAGGGGCCCCAATATGTACAAACATTTTGGGGGGGGATGTTGCTGCAACAACACCACCTAACCTAAAAATACATAATGTTTTTCATATATCGCTTTTAAAGAAATATGTGCATGATACTACTCATGTTGTAAACTGGAATGATGTATAGGTGGGACAAGACGGAGAGTTTTCCGGTGGAACCGGATTGTATCCTCAGAAGGAGGGAAACTATTCTCCGGAATCGCAGCATTGGGCAAGTAAAGGTGCAATGGAAGCACCTTAGCCTAGAAGAGGAAACCTGGGAGTTGGAGAGTAGTATGCAGGCATCATACCCAAGTCTATTTCAGGAACACTCAAGGAGTGACTAGCCAACATCGAGGACGATGTTGAGACTTAAGGGGGGGTGTATGTCACCTACCCAAATTTCTAAACATTATTATTTATTTGCAAAAATACCTTATGTTAAATTTAATTACAAGTTTTGTAATTATGATCAGTTTTGATCATGGATGAATGTAATTACTAAATAGTATTATTTAAATAAATTAATTAGGAGACAAACACTCAAGAGGACTGTTGAATGAGTGTTCATTGACACACTAGGAGGAATGGAAGTTGTTGAAAGATATGGGACACATGGTAGCAGTTACATCACACCACTAACTGTTGGTTATGGGACAACTTCCCCTAAATAGGGCATTATCCCCCAGGTGGAGGGAGTGAGTAGGAAGCTCATTTAATGACTCAGTAACATTTGAAAAGGCCTAGGCATCCTATAAAGGAAAATTCGAATTGGGTAGGAAGCCCTTAATCAATATTTCTGCAGAATATTTTCCTCTTGTAAATCAGGTGATTTCAAGAGAGATTCGAATAAGGGAGGTTAGTGGTGATTGAAAACTCAGTTTTTCTTATTTACTGAGGAGAAACAGAGTCGTAGGAGCAAGTCTTTTTGGACTGTTACCTATTGAAGATTTAGAAGATTACTACTACAACAAGAAGAAGTCCTAATTCCTGAACTTTCTTCCTCCTGGTGGTTCAATGAATAGGCTCAGGGGTCCTAATACAACATTTGACTATTTTCAGGAGTTTGGTTGGGTGGAACAGTCTTTGTGAGTTGTTTGTTGCCCTACAGATTTTCTCGGGTTTTTAAAAGAATTCCTAACTTACGATCAGTAAATAATCCTGTTCTGTTTATCTAGTATTATTATGTTTATTTACTTTCTAAAAGTATCTAATTCTGGAAATGTTTAAGTCTGAATGTTTAAGTTTAAATGTTAAATTGACAAATAAATATCCCCATTTTTCCACATGTTGTTTGAGAGCATATTACTCTAGTAGAGATATGCAGATTAAAGTAGATTAGAAGATAGGAAAATTGCCATAAATTCGCTAAATAGATAGTAATTATTTATGTTTCAGTTTTTCTGTTCCCAAGTTAAATAATAGTAGAAAGATTCTGCATAATATCTATGTATGTATGAATTTGAATAATGTATAACTTTTGCATTTTTATCAATTTTCTGTATAAAACAAAAATATAGAAATCAGAGGTATGCATGTATCATAACAGAGTAACAATTAAATGATAGAGATCATCCAAATAAGATTATACATAACAATCATTACCAGTTTTCTTATTGTTTACAGACACTAGATTTCATTATCTGTGTTAATGTTTTTCAAGGTTATTATCTTTCTCTACTATTAACTTGAATTACATGCTGTAAACAAAAGCTTTTCATAGTCATTCTATAATTTTCAAGTTTCTACAATACACTCATACACACACTATTTTTCTTTTATTTCTTATTTTATCAATTTCATAAACTTACAGTTCAACAGACTATAGATTAAATAGAAATTTTCTATTGCTGATAAGAAATAGCTTTCTATCTCTTATGTGTTATTTATCATCCTAACAAACAGTAGAAACTCTATGAACATCACTTTGTTTATAGTCACCGATTCTATTGCAAAGATAGTGTCATTACTATTTTGTTTAGTTTTCATTTCAATCCCTAGTTAGGTTTAGTCTTCCATTTTTATCTTTGTTTTATCAAAATACAAATAAAACACGAATGTAGGGTTTAATACTATTCGTTTCCCATGTACATATTATTGTAAACCATTTCGACATTTCGCTCTATTATTTATCAACATTACCAAACAAGGAATTACGACATGAACTTACAGTATCCAGATAAATAAACCAGGTATCTATACAAATGTTTTAACATGCATTGTAGTACCAAAGGGAGTATTATCTTACACAGAGATCAATCCCTCGGCTCTCTTTCTTACTATATCAAACGATTACAAAAACAAGTCGAATCTCACAAAACCTCAAACATCACAACAGAATAACCGCTAAACGAAGATGAAGCTCTCAAGCAACATTTATATTATGTTTTGAAAAACAAGGTTACACAGGGTTTATCCCAAAAATTCAATAGGCAAAAGAGCCCAAATATTCAAAATCGACGAGATATATCTCCAGTCGATAAACATCAAAGTTTACAAAATATAGCACCCAAGTATCACTGTAAAATAAAAGTGTTTCGAATATTTCCCCAACCATCTTCAGTGACAGAGCCACGGCACAGGCAAAGAGCACTACGAGGGTATGGAAGACCCGAAGCTTACCGCTGTAAGAGTGTGTGGTTTTTTTTTTCGCCAAACCCTAGTCAGACCTTCGTTTTATACCTTGCACCTACAAACAATAGTTCGGAGTTAGACTCATGCTACTATCAAACTGAGAATTTAGATACAGTAAAAAAAAAATTATTTCATCTTGGATGCTTACCTTCACCGCTTGTGGCCAGTCTTGACATACTTCAGGACGATGAAAAAGGGTTCATTCCAGTCTCGACGAGAGATCGCAAGCACTTGTTGTTTGCAACGCATTTGTACCATACAATGAAGAAATTCAAACCTTCAACACTTCATCACTCTGAACATGGAATACATCTAAAATTACAACACCATTACAGAGGTTAAAACCTACAACCTTCTGCACCAGTTCACAGATCTCGAGTTTGAAACCCTTGCAAACTTTCTATCAAGATCTCGGCAACCTGTCGGCCACATCCAACAAAAACAATAACACAATGAACCAATTTTCCAAGTTAATGACTCAAACACACGATAGATGTTAGTGTTACTATCCGACAACTTAGACCCACGATCATCGATGGTGACAACAGTACCAGCTATGTCTACTTTGGTATCAACAAAATCAACATTTAATGCCATCCTCCATTAGCATTTGACATTGCCATCTTGGCAAACACTTAAGTCAGCAACAACCAGTACAAGGGCGTATTATTCTGCCACAATAGCAAGCAACAAGGAAAGCACACCTACGTGGAACATGGGCTATCCAAATCAACAGGGATATGGCACCAACTTGTTAATGGAAGATCATTACATGATCTCTTTTGCAATTCGAGACACATGCCAACTTAATTGATTCAACGGCCTGTCCCATATAGAATTTAATGCCTACTCTGCATTACCTTTAAACATTGCCACTATGGCACACGGTGGAGAAAGTACGATCAAACGCTTGGCATATAACCCTTACACATCAACGAGCTTGGAGTTATTCATGTCTACGTGGATCTTCAGGTTTATAACTCGGCATGGAGATAGTACAAAGATTTTATTACAGGATTGGATATGTGATCTCTACCATAGCTCGAGATGACGACGCGACAACTATCACTACAACTAGCTAGAACAATGACGACAACAACAACAATGTCGTTAATAAGATACTTGTTCGATAGTTAACTTGGGTTGAGTTTACTCAGTTATAAGATGAACGTTGGAAAATAAAGGTGTAAGCATGTGAGTCATACCTAAACTTTTTTATAGTTGCAACAATCTCTAAATATGCTATTTTTATTTACGACATTGAATTGAGCTTTACACGAAAATTGGAATTTATTGCAATTGTGAAACTCCTTACCTATCGTCTGCACATAAGATAGGACAAACGCTTTAGCGTTGCAGCTAAGTAAGCTTCGGGGTCCCTCATATGACTCCCTTGGACAACAAATAAGCAAACTGTCAGTATTGTCTCAAAGAAAAAGTACCATGTCATATTTCTAATCGAGCATTTCATTATTACATCAATCATACATATCGTTGCATTTGAAAGGTGTCACATCAAAATTCTGATCTATTCATGCATGTAACTATCTAAATGATAGTTGTTATAAATGTAATTAAGTTGTCGATATCACATTAGTTATAATAGAATTTTATTTATGTTTAGTACAACAACGGTTTAGTTAACGTTGTTACATTTAGTAATTATTATTTCCGCAATTATAAATTATCCTAAATTAAGCTAATTGTTGCTATTTACAAAAAAATTAAATTTTTATGAAAATATGGGATGTTACATGTGGTATCAGAGCACAGATTCAAACTCTAGGCCTGAATGACGTCCAAAACACGCATAAGAAATTTTTATATACAACAGAAAATTATACTAACTTGAAAATTTTATTATTATGCTATCTTCAGAAATTATTTTCAGTTACAGGTATGGAGAACTCAACTGAACATTTAAGTGACATATTTCAGCTTAACAATCACAATTCGGGACACCACTATGTAGAGGAAGGTCATGGGGAAATAAATAACAGTTCGACGGAACTGTTACATGCCTTTCAAGATTTAAAAGCAGAAATCACATCTATGAAACTAGATAATGAAAGGATTCTGCAAGCACAAGAACAACTGAATCAAGTGCTATTTGAACATAGCCAAACAGAGGAACAAGAGAAAAACAATGAGGATATTTCCAAAGTTGAGGACATGCCTCATGCTGATAAAAATCAGAACATCAAATTCAGTGAATTAAAAGATAGCTCAACTTCATCTGGAGATGCTATTGCAGAATGGAAAAAGAAACGTAATTACACTAGTGACAGCAGTGAAGAAGATTCCAAACCAAGAAGGAAAAATAAAAAAGAATATGAGCATATTTATGGAGAATTCAAAAAGATAAGACCTCCAACTTTCAATGGAGAAACTGAGAAAGGTGAGATAACTGAAGCTTGGCTATCAGGGATGATGAAATACTTCCATATCTACAACTATTCAGAGTTCTTAAAAGCAAAAATGGCTATATATAACTTAACTGAAAAAGTGGATATCTGGTGGCAAGATTTCAAAATGGTAAAGGGAATCAAGGATAAAGATGCAAGCTGGAGTGCTTTCAAATGATATTTCAAAAAGAAGTATCTATCTGAATAGTACTACGAAGAAAAATCCAAAGAGTTTTACGATTTGAAGTTGGGAGGTATAACATGAAGAAACTTAATAGTAAGTTTCTGAACTTACTAAGATATGTACCCTACTTCATAGAAGAAAAATAAAAAATTCAAAGGTACTTAAGTTGTTTACCTTTTAGCATTAAAGACATAATTGAGTATGATAGTCCTAAAACATTAGAGGAGGCTATGAGGAAGGCAGTTTTCTATTATGATACAAATCGAAAGAGAGAAGGTATGTCTAATTGGAAAATTCATAAGCCCAACAATTTTGAACAGAAGAAGAAAAATTTCAAATTCAGTGGGAATTCCGGATTCCAAAGGAAGAATTTTCAGAATCGAAATTCCCAAGGGAATAATTCCAGAAATAATTCACAGCAGAATTCTACAGCACCAAGAAATGCACCTAATACTACCAAGACCAGTGAGCCAAAGGCACATATTAAATGTTTTGAATGTCAAGGCCCCCATTATGCATCAGAATGTCCCTTAAGGAAACGGAAGACAAACAACATCAACTCTATATAGACTGAACCTACTGCTGGAGACATAGCAAGGGAGATGCCAAGAAGTAACGCAGCACTTGACAGTAGGCAAGCAGATCATCAAATCTCCATGGTAGAGATTGAAGGTATGATACATGACCATCTTGTTACTATTTTAATTGACCCAGGTGCTAGTTTAAGTTATATATCACCCGATGTTGTGGAAAATATTAAACAGAAGACTAAAAAGTTTAGTAAATCATGGCTAGTTAGACTAGCATCTAGAACAAAGAGGAAAGTTTCAGATTTTATAGAGAACTGTGTTTTATCCATGAACCATTTGCAAACACAAATCAAGCTGAATATTTTACCTTTAGGTTCATATGATATTATAGTTGGGATGGACTGGTTAAAATCTCATCATGTCATCCTAGACTGTTACGGAAAAAGTTTTACATGCTTAAATGATAAAGGCAAAACTGTAGAAATAAAAGGCATTCCAAGGAAGATAACCCTTAGACAAATTTCAGCCATGCAAGCTAAGAGAGAATTAGGAAGGGATGCCAAATGTTTGCAGTAAACGTGATAAATTATGAGATTATGGATAAAGAGGACAAACTGAAATTAGAGGACATACCTGTCCTAAAAGAATTTAAAGATGTATTTCCTGAGGAGATTCTACGATTACCACCCAAAAGAGATTTAGATTTTACCATAGAGTTAATACCAGGAGCTGTACCAAATTTAAAAGATCCGTATCAAATGAATATACTGGAGTTAAACGAATTAAAATCTCAGTTGAAGGAACTTATTGACAAGAAGTATCTTAGACCAAGTGTGTCTCCTTGGGGAGCACCTGTCATCTTCGTATAGAAGAAAAATGGAACATTAAGACTATGCATAGATTATCGCCACCTTAATAAGATGACGATCAAGAATAGATACCCATTGCCCGGCACAGATGATCTATTTGATCAGCTGTGTGGAGCAACAGTATTTTTGAAGATTGATCTAAGATTAGGGTATCATCAATTAAGGGTTAACGATGAAGATATTTTCAAAACAGCTTTCCGAACTCGGTATGGACATTACGAGTTCGTAGTCATGCCGTTTGGCTTAACTAATGCCCCAGCTGTATTTATGTGTTTGATGAATAATATTTTGCATAAGTACTTAGACAAGTTTGATGTTGTGTTTATAGACGATATTTTAGTGTACTCAAAAAGCACACAAGAAGATGATGAACATTTACAGATTATCTTACAAGTATTAAGAGATCATCAATTGTATGCCAAATTTAGTAAGTGTGACTTCCACAAAGACAAAATTCAAAAAGTACCATGTCATATTTCTAACTGGACATTTCATTATTACATCAATCATACATATCGTTTCATTCGAAAGGTGTCGCATCAAAAGTATGGTCTATTCATGCATTTAACTATCTTAATGATAGTTGTTATAAATGTAATTAAGTTGTCGTTGTCACATTAGTTAAAATAGAATTTTATTTATGTTTAGTACAACAACGGTTTATTTAACGTTGTTACATTTAGTAATTATTATTTCCGCAATTATAAATTATCCTAAATTAAGCTAATTGTTGCTATTTACAAAAATTTTAAATTTTTATGAGAATATGGGATGTTACAGGTTGGCTGGGTCGAAGAAGGTGTCATTTGACATTAATACAAAGAGTGATATGTTCCAACAGGAACGACAGGCGTTGGACAAAGGCAAGGCTATTGTCTGTGACATACCCCCTGTCTTTGATGACACATCAGACACTAGTCCATCAGTGCAGTCTGGAAGTTTGCAGAGATTCCTGGAAAGTTTTTTTTGTTGCCAAGGGACCCTTTTTTGCTGGCCGAGATTGAGGGGTTGTTGCAGCGATTTCCAATGGGACGCCAAGAATCCGTGGTGAATTCTTTACAACGTAGGAAGACTGGAAAGGAGATGCAAGGAGATCTGGATCTTGGTTCGGATGTCAACATCATAAGCAAGCATGCATGGCAGAAAATGGGGAGCCCCCCATTAAACTGGTCCCCTGTACAGCTCCGGTTAGCTAATCACGCTAAAGTGACACCGATTGGGAGAGTCCCCCAGTTAGCGGTGGACATTGAGGGCTTGAAGACCTACGATGACTTCGATGTCATTGAACTGGTTGAAGGAGGAATTTATTATCCTACGTTGCTAGGAATCGGATGGGATAACGACAGTGGAGCAGTAATCAACTTCAAGCGACGAATGATGACTTTTGAAAATCCCGATCTCAGAGTTATCGTTTCGTTGGATTTGGATGAAGGACAGAGATACCTTGAACAAGTGATAGATGAAGATCCCATCGGATGGGACCATGCATTCAATATTTCAGAAGATTACATTAATCCAACTAACAATGGTGAGCTTGGATGGTGTAGTGATAGCTCTGCGTCTTCCAACTATGATGATAAGCTAGACCACTGGCAGAACCGCTTGCACGAGGTGTCGCTCTACATGTGTGGATTGATCATGCAGTTGCTATGCCATGTCGCTAATGAAACGGTCACACTACCAATATATGAAGGACTTCCTGGCTTATTTGACTTTCCGCTGTTGTTCGAGGGAAGAGTTTCAGAACCACAGTGATTGTTGGCATTGGACGAAGCACTGAAGGCTGCTCCAGCACGCTGGTGTGCGACACGCAAAGAATCCATCGATGGATCCAGTCAAAATGCAGAAGATTGATGATGGTACGTTTTGATGACACCGAGGCCTACCACACAGGGAAGTATGATGGTCAGAACGATCCTGGAGGCCATTTGATGGAATGTCAGACAATATGTCTGTCGCGCCCAAGAGATGAGTGGGTCCATGCATTTATCCATACCTTGGATGAAATGCCGCGGTCATGGTATACTACAGCTAAGTTACGGGGAGAAATCACTACTTGGTTGGAGTTGACCATTTGTTTTACTCATATGTTCACTTTTGCTGATCCCAATCCGTATGTCCATAATGCTCTTCAGATCATTCGCGATGTGGTTCTACAGGCTTCTCCTGTGGCGTACCCGACGGATCCGCACACACACTTCGAGATGCAATCAATTATGGAATTTTATAATATCACTAGTGGGCCCAAAGATGGTGATGATCCACGAAATGTTAACATTTCAGAGTCTGAAGGAAGTCGCGATGTGGTACCACCTAGTGCACCAAGTGATCTGTTCTGTCAGCCCTTGAAGCTTCGCAAGATCAATATTGGGATGGAGGCCACTCCCAAGTTCGTGAATGTGTGAGATTATTGGGATGATGAGATGATGGGAAAGGTCACTGAGTTGTTACATGAGTTCCAATATCTTTTTCCTACGAAGTTCTTTGAAATGAAAGGTATTTTGGGTGATCTAGGTGATATGAAGATTCCCTTGAAACCAGATGCGAAACTGATCAGGCATAAACCTTATCGGCTGAAACCGTGAAATAAGGAGAAGATCAAGGAAGAACTTGATCGCATGTTGGATGCTGGTATCATTGAACCAATCGAAGAGTTAGAATGGATCAGTCCTATGGTAGTGCAGGACAAGAAGACTGGTGAGGTGCGCATCTGTGTTGATCTGCAGAAGTTGAATGAAGCCTACTTGCATGACCCCTTTCCGATCCCATTTAAAGATGAAGTACTTGTGGGAGTAGGTGTCCAGGGTATGTATTCTTTCACGGATGGGTTCTCAGGTTATCATCATATCTGCATTGCCAAGGAAGACCGCCACAAGATGAATTTTGTGACAGAATGGGGATGCTTCCAGTATACAGTGATGACGTTTGTGTTGAAGAATGCCCCTACAATATTTTCGCGGGTTATTGTTGCTGCATTCAAGGATTTCATCCAGAATTTCTTACAGGTATACATGGACGATTGGATAGTTTATGGTTTGATCCGCGATCATCTTGCCAATCTGCGGTTGATGCTGGAACGCTGTCGACAAGACCAGATATCGCTTAATTTAAAGAAGTGCATTTTTTCTGCCCCGTTTGGGGTATTGTTGGTCACATCATATGCAAACAAGGGTTGTTGGTCGATCTAGCAAAGATTGTGCTCATTTTGAGTTTGATACCACTGACCACGGTGAAGCAGTTGAGGGCAACTTTAGGACATTCTGGGTATTATCACAAGTTCATTAGGGGATATGCAACAATCATTGCCCCTATGGATAAGTTATTGAAAAAATATGTTGTTTTCAATGGAGCCCTAAATGTCAGAATAGTTTTGAGCAGAGCAAGGCTAACATGGCTTCGACACTGATACTAGTATTCCCGAACTGGAGTAAGGAATTCCATCTCCATGTTGATGCATCGTCAATTGCACTCAGTGTGGTGCTAGTGCAACCAGGAGAGGGGGATCTTGATCACCCTATTTCTTTTTCCAATTGAAAGATGTCTACCATAGAAAGGAACTACACCACTACCGAGCGAGAAGGACTGGCGATGGTCTATGCGCTACAAAAGTTTCGACACTACTTATTGGGTGGACATTTCAAAATGTTCACAGACCATTATGCCTTGTGTTAAATTTTGAGCATTAATTCACAATACTCTAGGATCTTTACTGAGAGAATAGCATATACAGTATATCAATGCATAACAATCACAATAAGCATGACAAGCATCACAAGAATCAAAAGCATGAGAGACAAGAGACACAGAATTTTCATGGGGAAAACCCTAAGGTGAAAAACCCCACAACTTCCTTAGAGATAGAGAGAGCAATGGCTCAACCAAAGTACAACCAAAATACACTTGAGATAGTCTCCTAGAAGTAGATGATCCTCCTCCTCACTAGTGTGCCACTTTTTGAGTGAGAGAGATATGACTTTCCGAATGATCTAAATAGAGATCTCCTGATCTCTATTTATACTAACCTTTTGCCTATTGACCTTATGGGGCCGACTTGTCTAGCTAGGTACATCAACAATATAATATATATATTTCAGGTCCGACCCCACACATGGTAGTATAATAACCCATCAGCAAGTACACACACTTGTGACACTTATCAATTCACATGACGACACTTACTTATAGAGGAATAACACATCTCTAATAAGGGTACAATAAATATATATGAAATACATAGATGAAATACATTCGGAAGTTACATATACATCAACACTCCCTCTTAACTAGGAAGGTATTTCTTGACACAGATCTACTAGACAAGTCTTCTTCTCGGGATCATCGTCATCATCATTGTCACTACTGCTTCTATCTCAACCAATCTCTGACTCTACTCGTCATAGGAAGTTCTACAGAGCCAATCCTTTTTCATGCTGGATGTAGACCCACCACCTGCAGGTCTTCATCATCACTGGCCATATAGTGGAAATCTCAGGACTTATTATGTGCGTCACAAAACCTTAAAAGAGTCTCTTGACTAGCAAGAACCCTAAAGAGCATCTGAGGCCTTTTTCATCCTGTCCATATCTCCAGGACTTATTACATGTGACCCCACCACAAAACCTCGAAAGAGAATCCCAGGACTGATTATGAGCACAAGGCTCAACCTATCGGATCTCCTAGAGCACAAATTACATGTGGTCACCACAAAACCTCGAAAGAGCATCGCAGGATTGATTACGAGCACAAGGATCAACCTATCGGATATTCCAGGGCACAAATTACATGTGGTCATGGCAAAACCTCGAAAGAGCATCCCAGGACTGATTATGAGCGCACGGCTCAACCTATCTAATCTCCCAGGGCACAAATTACATGCCATAGGACAAAACCTCAAAATAGCATCTGCCATATATCCCAGGGCACAAATGACATGCCATAGGAAAAACCTTGAAATATTATCTGCAGATCTCCCAGGGCGCAAATTATATGTCCTCCCAAGCAAAACCTCGAAAGAGCATTTGCCAGATATCCCAGGGTACAAATTACATGCCGTAGGCAAAACCTCGAAAGACTATCTGCAAATTTCCCAGGGCACAAATTACATGCTTATCTGCACAACCTATTCCACGGCCACAAAGTACCAACCTGATACTCACCTTACATCATCCTGATGTACACATGATCATCCTGATCATCATCACTGCAACATCCTACTGCATGTCATCTGGAGCAACATCCTAAAGCTCGTCATCCATGATCATCCTGATCATACAATGCATCTACCTGATGCATACCAAGTATCTACCTGATACATATCATCATACATGATCCACCTGATCACACAGTGTATCCACCTGATACAAATACAAATACATAATCCCACTGATCATACCTGGTACATATCAACATACATGATCTACCTGATCATACAATGTCTCCACCTGATAGATATACAGATACATGGTCCAAGCATCCAACATGATGCATATACAAAATACATACACATGATCCAACCGATCATATCCAGCATCCAACATGATGCATACATATACATATAAATGATCCAACTGATCATATCTAGCATCCAACATGATGCATACATATATAAATGATCCAACTGATCACCAGAACATCATCTTGATGCTCATCATCCAACGCTTACATCCACAGCCATGTGAAGGATCCTCCTTCCAACATGCTTGGAATGGCTTCAGCAAATGTGTCCATCACTTCTTCCTCGAAGTGTCATCAATCTGAAGAACACCAAGCCTCTCCCTGAAGTACTCGAACTTCACCCTGGCTAGTGGCTTCGTCAGCACATCTGCAATCTGCTCATCCGTCGCAACATACAGGAGCTTCATAGCTCCTCTCTACACCATATCCCTGATATAGTGATATTTGATCTCTATGTGTTTCGACCTGTCATGAAACACTGGGTTCTCGGACAGCTTCATAGAACTCTGGTTATCACAGAAGATACCAGTAGCATCCAACGGGAGGTCAAATAATTCAGATAGTAACTTCCGTAGCCATACTGCATCACAACTAGCTGAACAGGCTGCAACATACTCTGACTCAGTTGTACTCAGTGCTACACAGGACTGCTTCCTGCTAAACCAAAAGATCACACCTGATCCCATACTGAACTAGCACCCAGATGTGCTCTTCCTATCTACAGCACTGCCAGCCCAATCTGAATCAACATAACACTACAGGTTAAACTTTTGATTTGCCTTATACTTGATCCCATAATCCACTATACCCTTTAGGTACCCCAGAACATGCTTTACAGCAACCAGATGAACACTCCTCGGATCTGTCAGAAACTGACTCAATGTGTTCATCGCAAAGGAAATATCTGGTCTCGTGTTCATCAAGTACATCAAGGACCCAATCATCTGACAATACATAGAGACATCAACCAGCTCAGATGAAGCATCACATAGAAGCTTCAGATTCGATGCCATAGGTGTGGCCATGGCCTTGTAATCCATCATCCCGAATCTCTTCAGGATATCTACTGTGTACTTCCCTTGACCAAGGAAGATCCCACTTGTACTTTGCCACACCTCTATAACTAGGAAATAATGCATCATTCCCAAATATTTCATATCGAAATCGGCAGCAAGCTTTCTCTTAGTATTTGCAATCAATCTATCATCTCCTGTTACAAATAAGTCATCCACATACAGGATTAGAATCACAGGATTCCCTTCCTCAACCTTGTAATAAATGTTGGAATCCGCTTTACTCTTGCTAAAGCCCAAACTAGATAGGAAACTGTCCATCCTACCATACCAAGTTCTGGGAGCTTGTTTCAAGCCATACAAGGTTTTCTTAAATCTGCACACATATGACTCCCTGTCATGTATTTCGAAACCAAGTGGCTGCACCACATACACTTTCTCCTCGACTACACCATTCAAGAAAGTTGTCTTGACATCCATGTAGTGTATCTTCCATTTCATCACTGCAGCTAGGGCAAGTACTATTCTGATGGAAGTATACTTGGATACAGGTGCAAAAGTTTCTTCATAATATATTCCCTCTTTCTGAGAGAAGCCATGAGCTACAAATCTTGCTTTGTTTTTTTCTACACTGCCATCTGCAGCATGCTTGATTTTGAAGATCCAATTGGAAGTCACAATAGACTTCTCTTTAGGTCTTGGGAAAACATCCCAAACATCATTCTTCATTATTGATTGGTATTCCTCAATCATGGCATCCTTCCATTCTTTCTTTTCCGCTGCTTCTTCATAACTAGAAGGCTCTTTGTTCAAAATGTCAAAGAGTAAAGCAACATAGCTGGTATGTGACCAGGTTCTATTTTTTGCTCTATGTTCTTCTTCTGGAATGCCAAATCTTTCTGCATCTTGAATGATCTCTCTAGCCTATGCAAGTTTCCTCTTGTGAGAGTTATCCTCATGGGGTGGATCTACAGGTTCTTGCAGATCTTCATATTCACGAACAACATCTGGAACTGCTTCAGTCATGGTAGTGTCTTGAAATCTAGTTTCCTTAGGTTCTTCATAAACTTCAGTACGTTCCTTTCTTGATTTGATGAATGCTGAGTTTTCATCAAATGTTACATCCCTACTGACATCAATCTTCTTGAACCTTGGAAAGTATATTTTGTAAGCCTTCGAGCTTTCACTGTAACCCAAAAAGATATCCTTCTTTCCTGAAGGATCTAGTTTAGTCCTCTTTTCCTTTGGGACATGAGTGTATACTGGACAACCAAATATTCTGAGATGGATGACTTTAGGTTCCTTACCAGAAAAGACCTCTTCTCATGTCTTGTTGTCCAATATCTTGTGGGGTGTTCTGTTCTGCACATATATAGTTGTTCTAGCTGCTTCTGCCCATAGATGCATAGGTAGATCCTGGTCATGCACCATTGCCCTTGCTGCTTCCATGATTGTTCTGTTCTTCCTTTCTGCAACTCCATTCTGTTGAGGATTATAAGGAGCAGTCAACTCCCTCTTAATCTTTGAATCACTACAAAGCTTCTTGAAGTCACCTAAGGTGAATTCTCAACCATTGTCGGATCTAAATGTTTTGATCTTCTTGTCAGTTTGATTCTCCATCAAGGTTTTGAATTCCTTGAATTTATCAAACACCTCATCTTTGTTCTTCAAGAAGTAAACCCAAGTCTTCCTGGAGAAGTCATCAATAAATGAGACATAGTAAACATACCCACTTAGAGAACTGGATGACATAGGACCACATACATCTGAGTGGATGACTTCGAGGATATGTTTTGCCTTGCTTTCACTGCTTGGGAAAGCCTTCTTAATGTTCTTACCTTTTGCACATCCTTTGCAAACACCTTCATGTTTGGTCTTGATTTTAAGAAGACCCTCTACAGCCTTGCTTGCAATTGAAAGTGCCCTATAGTGCATATGAGCAAGTATTCTATGCCAAAGTTGACTTGGCTACATGGATTCATGTACCATGGCATGTTCAGGTTGTCCCTTCAATTTATACAAACCTGTTAGGATATTCCTATACTCCATCCTAGTCCCACCAGTATTTTGATCATTTACATTTTCAGTCATGCATGCACCTTTTAGGGTTTGCATGCATTCTAGGGTTTGCATGCATTTTGCATGCATCCCAGTCATCAGTCCAGCACCTAGCCCTCAGTTAGCCAGCCCCCGGGAGCTTCTCACTATTCAGTTTTAGCCCTCCAGTTGCTTAGTGTGCCCTTCTTCCTTGATTTTAGGGAGAAACTCGCCCTTCTTCACCTACCAATTCAGTTACACTCAGTTACAGTCAGTTACACTCAGTTACACTCAGTTACATTGAGTTACACTCAGTTACACTCAGTTACATTCAGTTACAGTCAGTTACAGTCAGTTACATTGAGTTACACTCAGTTACATTCAGTTACTCTTAGTTACATTGAGTTACACTTAGTTACATTGAGTTACACTCAGTTACACTCAGTTACACTTAGTTACACTGAGTTACACTTAGTTACACTGAGTTACACCTACCAGAGTTAGTTTGACTGATGGTTGACAGTTACTTGAGCATTGATGACTCCACTGATGATGATGAAGACTTCCAGTTGCGCTCCGATGATCATGAGGACACCTAGTTGTGCTCCGATGACACTCCAGTGATCCTTTGATCACTCCATGAAGGCTAATTCGAATTGCCACCTTAGGCATTCGAATTCCTCATGCATTGTATTATTTATATGTCCATTTGTGATTAATAACATAGTATGACCGAAGTATTATTGCTTCTATCTGAGTTCTATTGTACCATATTATTCTGTTGCTCATTATACTGCATGTATCACTCTTCTTCTATTTTCTTGCTTAATCATAATTATTCTCTAGTGAGATACATCATCTCTTAGATCTGCTGTGAGGATTTTCACATGGTATCAGAGCATGTTGAGAGTATTGTTTATCTCCATTCTTGAGAGTTTTTTGCAGGTTATTACCAAGATTTCGAGTGCAGCAGTTGTAGCAAAATCTGCATTTTTGCAGTAGTAGCAGTTGCAGTTATTCTATATTGTTTTTGTAGGTCTTCTACAACTTCAATGAATTTAGAAGAAATTACTCCTCTTTCTCCATTCAACTATGATGAATGGAAACCAAGAATGATAGCATATTTGAAGAGCCATGATCTCTTTGATTGCTATTTTGAAAGAGAGTTCGAATCCTCTACAAAGAAGATTAAATGGTTGAATAAAGGTGACATGCACATTGGGAGAATGATGCTTGCTATGACCGATTACATATTGTACCCGACCATCATTGATATTGAAACTCCAAAAGAGTTATGGGCTCATCTAGATGAAAGATTCGGCAAAAAGAATGATGGATTTGGTCCAAATCCCTTCAAAAGCAAGCAAGTTGATGCATTCGCTCCACTTGATGGTCTCTCAGATCATGATGCATTCGCTCCTCCTGATGGTCTCTCAGATCATGTTGCATTCGCTCCCCTTGATGATCTCTCAGATCATGAACCAGTATCATCTCATATTGAAGTTGTTGACAAAGAACTTGCAGATTCTCCGCTCATGCTCAAACTTTCTTCTCTTTCTGTACCAGCTCACACTATAGATATTGCAGAAGGTCCTAAATCCTGTCTTGCACCAGAGTTTGTTGGTTTGCATCATGATCACATGATTATTTCGGAGGTAACATTAGCTATTGGAGGTAATGCATTCGCTCCTCTTCAGCAAACATCTCTTATTTACTACTATATGATCATTAGCACATGCTTTAAGAAGGTTATTGAAGAATATGGCCATTGCCACCCGCTTGAGATAATTTCTCATGCATCATATGATAGTTTTGATCTCACCCCTGCTGGTTCAAAGGAGATCTCAAGAAACTGTTTTGAAAGTCTTAAATCTGATTTTGATTTCAAGCAAACATGTAATAGTTCTTTTTGGCATAATCTCACCCATGGTGGTTCGAAGGAGAAGACAAAGGACTATATGCACATTCAAAAATTTGATCCTACCTTAGCTGATTCGAATCACAGGTTCAAGGATCATTCTAATACTGTTGGATTTGTTCTCATCACATTCGATCTGAAGAGCAAGTACAAGCACATGCTTTTTGAGCATGATCCACTTCTTCCCAAGAAGAAGATACCTCCAGACATATGACCAAGCATCACACATGCTTGAGTTTGGAGCTTTTATTTTTTATGTGTGCCTTACAGTCTATTTTTTGAGGAGGGGGTATGTTTCCCATGAAATTTTCCCACTTCCTTGGTTTATTGATTGTTATTATTCATTGTATTGGGTGACCTTTGGTCTTAGTTACCAGGGCCCAGGATGGATTAAGGGGGGGTGTTAGGATATTCCTATACTCCATCCTAGTCCCACCAGTATTTTGATCATTTATATTTTCAGTCATGCATGCACCTTTTAGGGTTTGCATGCATTCTAGGGTTTGCATGCATTTTGCATGCATCCCAGTCATCAGTCCAGCACCTAGCCCTCAGTTAGCCAGCCCCCAGGAGCTTCTCACTATTCAGTTTTAGCCCTCCAGTTGCTTAGTGTGCCCTTCTTCCTTGATTTTAGGGAGCAACTCGCCCTTCTTCACCTACCAATTCAGTTACAGTCAGTTACAGTCAGTTACACTCAGTTACACTCAGTTACATTGAGTTACACTCAGTTACACTCAGTTACATTCAATTACAGTCAGTTACACTCAAATACATTGAGTTACACTCAGTTACACTCAGTTACATTCAGTTACTCTTTGTTACATTGAGTTACACTTAGTTACATTGAGTTACACTCAGTTACACTCAGTTACACTTAGTTACACTGAGTTACACTTAGTTACACTGAGTTACACCTACCAGAGTTAGTTTGACTGATGGTTGACAGTTACTTGAGCATTGATGACTCCACTGATGATGATGAAGACTTCCAGTTGCGCTCCGATGATCATGAGGACACCTAGTTGTGCTCCGATGACACTCCAGTGATCCTTTGATCATTCCATGAAGGCTAATTCGAATTGCCACCTTAGGCATTCGAATTCCACATGCATTGTATTATTTATATGTCCATTTGTGATTAATAACATAGTATGACCGAAGTATTATTGCTTCTATCTGAGTTCTACTGTACCATATTATTCTGTTGCTCATTATACTGCATGTATCACTCTTCTTCTATTTTCTTGCTTAATCATAATTATTCTCTTGTGAGATACATCATCTCTTAGATCTGCTGTGAGGATTTTCACAAAACCTCCCTCTTGCTCTCCAATCATTACTACATCATCTATGTTCTTTCCCTTTGGCCACATTAGGACTTGGCCATCTACAAATGCACCCCTCATAGCTTTTGCATCCAATGCAGAGATGGAGAGTACATAAAGGACTTCTTTCATCTTCTAAGATTTTCCAGAATCTAGTTTGTAGGAGGCTTCACCACTTCCTTTGATTGGGTATTGATAATCATCCCCAAGTTTCACCTTTTGGGGTGATTCATGTTCAGATAGATTCACAAAAAATTCCTTAAACTCAGTCATGTGTTTGGAAGCCCCACTGTCAATCAACCAATCATTACAACCATGGGAGATAGTACCTGTGAGAGCAGAAATTAGAACATATTCTTCTTCACTTGATGAGTCATACTCACTATCACTTTCGTCCCTAGCCTTCTTCATTGGGGATTCATCATCTTCAGCAGCATGAACATGATATCTTCTTTTGTTATTCTTCTTCTTCTTATTGAATTTGTTGTTGTTGTCTTTCTTCTTCTTGGGACAATCTGAAGCAAAGTGTCCCTTCTCATTGCAATTGAAGCATGTGAGATGTTTCTTCTCTTTATGATAATGGTGGTGTGAGAATCTCTTATTATGAGATGATTCGTTCTTGGACTTGCCTTTCCTGGCATGTGCTGTGAGAGCTTGATCTTTATTTCCCATCTTTTCTTCTCGGGCCACAAGCCTAGCTTCTTGAGAGAATTCTTCCCACAATTTGTTGAAAGAGATCAACTTCTTCCTTGCACAAATTCCTTGAATCAAGGAATCCCATGACCTGGGTAGGCCATTTAGAGTGGTCATCACCACTTCGCCATTCTCCACCATTTCATCCACTACTTCTAGTTATTCCTTGATCTGGGAGACCCTTGAAAAATAAGATTGAATGGTTTCTCCATTCTGAAACTTTAATCCTTTCAATTGGTTCCGCAGGGTCATCTTCCGATTGATGTTCTTCTCTTCAAATAGCTTGGTCAAAGAGTCAAACATCTCCTTGGGTGTCTTTAGAGAAGACACATGGGGTATGAGATGGTCCTTGATAGAATTAGCAATGATTCTGTTTGCCTTGACCAAGCTTTTCTTATGCAATACCTTAGTCTCTTCATCCTTTGGGATAGGGATGTCTTCTTTTACATATGAATCTAACTCATTCTCTTCTAGGATTAACACAATCCTATACTTCCAAGCTCGGAAGTTATCAGCTCCTTTAAGCTTATCCTCAAGCTTGGTGTGGTGAGACATCTTAAACAGTACTTCAAATGGAAATAGAAAAGATTTAGGTCTTACCACTTGAAATGCTGAAAACTGGATCTGGTCCTGGATTAGGGTTTGTCGAAAAAAACCCCAAAAATTCAAAATGTGAATTTCAATTTTCCGAGAGGATAGAAAGATGCATCTTGATGAGTTGATCAGCCTGGTGTATTCAGAATTTGAGATCAGCAAAGCTTTACCCTTCAGATTTGCCTTTTTGTCCTCCCAGGTTCACTTGGGAGAGCCCTGAATTAGGGTTTGAGTTTCCTGGAGATCTACCCAGCCAAAAATCTCGATCCAAAGCTCTAAACTTCGATTTTAGCAAGGCGCTTCCAGCTATGTCTTTAGATTTCAGAAATTCCTATTTTTGTGGAAACCCTAATGTTTAGGGCCAGATCTGAAAATGCTCAGAATTGAATTCTGATTGGATAGATAGATTCTCCTTGATGAGTAGAGTTAATCTACTATACTGCTTTTCCAAAATCTATGGAGAGAAACCCAATAAACAAGAAACTCAAGTTTCCGTCACTGCAAAATGTCTTCTTCTCAGGTTAGCTCTGATACCATGTTAAATTTTGAGCATTAGGTCACAATACTCTAGGATCTTTACTGAGAGAATAACATGTACAGTATATCAATGCATCACAATCACAATAAGCATGACAAGCAACACAAGAATCAAAAGCATGAGAGACAAGAGACACAGAGTTTCCGTGGGGAAAACCCTAAGGTGAAAAACACCACAACTTCCTCAGAGTTTGAGAGAGCAATGGCTCAACCAAACTACAACCAAAATACACTTGAGATAGTCTCCTAGAAGCAGATGATACTCCTCCTCACTAGTGCGCCACTTTCTGAGTGAGATAGATATGACTTTTCGAATGATCTAAATAGAGATCTCCTTATCTCTATTTATACTAACTTGTTTTCCCAGTGACCTTATGGGGCCGACTTGTCTAGCTAGGTACATCCACAATATAATATATATACTTCAGGGTCGACCCCACACATGGTGGTCTAATAACCCATCAGCAAGTACACACACTTGCGACACTTGTCTATCCACATGACGACATTTCCTTATAGAGGAATAACACATCTCTAATAAGGGTACAATAAATATATATGAAATACATTCTGAAGTTACATATACATCAACACCTTGAAGTACCTGGTCAATAAGCCTGTGTTGGGGGGGAAGATATGTCGGTGCTTACTTCTCTTTCGGGAGTTCAAATTTGAAGTAATTGTGAAACCAGGGCGGTTGAATTCTGGCCCTGATCATCTATCATGGATTGAAACATGCGAGGATCAAATGAATATTGAAGATGGGTTGCCTGATGCCCCACTGTTTCGGGTCAAAGTAGCCGATGGCTATTTTGAAGAAATCATCCAATTTTTGGCAACAGGTACTACACTAGAAGAGTTCACCACTAGTCAGAAGAAGCAGTTTGTGGTTAAAGCTACAGACTTCCAACTCATTGCAGGAGAGTTATACAAGATGGGTGCAGACGATATATTAGGACAATGTGTCCTACCACACAAGCAAGTGCAAATATTGGCAGAAGCACATGGAGGAGTAGCTGGAAGACACTACGGCGGTCGAGAAACTACCAGGAAGGTGCTTTGTGCGGGGATCCAGTGGACTACGCTCCATAATGATGCGACCGACTATGCACAGTCCTACGACGTCTGTCATAGAACTGGGTAGCCATCCAGAAGGGATGAGATGTCGTTGATGCCTCAGTTAACACTGCAGCAATTTGACAAATGGGCGGTAGATTTTGTGGGACCCATCAATCCACCAGGTAAGCACACTGGTGCTAGATACATCATCACTACGATAGACTATTTGACCAGATGGGTGGAAGATGCACCAATTGTTGACTACTCTGTGGCCACAGCCATGTGGTTCTTGTTCAATAACATTATCACTCGTTTCGGCTACCCCAAGATATTGTTGAGTGATCAAGGCAGTCACTTTCTCAACTGCACCATTAGCGCACAAACGGAGGAGCTACAAATTCAGCATAAGAAGAGCACACCATATTATCTACAGGAAAATGGCACAGTGGACGCTTTCAACAAGATATTGGAACATGCGCTGACAAAGGTGTGCAATGCGAACCGCGACGACTGGAATCTCAAAATTCCAGCAGTATTGTGGGCCTATCACACCACATGTAAAAGGTTGACAGGTCAGATTCCATTTAAGCTAGTATATGGACAAGAAGCAATCATGCAAATGGAGTACATTATTTCAAGTCTTCCCATTGCAGCAATGACAAGAATGGATTCTATGGTAGCATTGGAGGACTGTCTAGCACAGTTAGTGCAGCTGGAGGAAGATCGATTCATAGCCGATTTTAATCAGGGTGTGGAGAAGGATCGCCAAAATGCTTGGGATGATCGCCACATCAAGAACAAATAGTTTCAACAGGGTGACTTGGTGCTGTGACAGCAAGTTTATGAAACATCCAGGAAAATGACAGATGCATTGGCCTAGTCTGTATCGCATCAGTAGCATCACTTCAGGAGGAGCGATATAGTTGCAGCAGTTGGATGGAGCGATGATCCCTAAGTTGATTAATGCTAGAAGGTTGAAGCCTTATCGCTCGGTCTTGGAACAGCGCGATGCCTGAGTCGCATCAGGGAAAAAAAAGGGGGGCGATGTAGAGTGATCTGTTGCAGGATGGCACACCAATAGGAATGGAATGCGGCACCAAGGAGGCTTGTGCCACAAGTTATGAGCGGTCCATGAGAGGTGGAAGGGTTGCGACCGGTTCAAATCAGTAATAAATGCCAAAAGTTAAAACAGTTAATTAACGATGCTTGTTCAAATGATGGGCATTAATGGCGGATCCGGTTGATTGACTAACAGGATCGACGACAGATTTGCATCATTAATACAGGATTTCAGTTGAATTAATGCAGGATTTAGTGATAATTACGTACGATTCGGCTGGACACTATAAAAACGGGTAGAAGCTAGTCGGAAGGCATCAAGAACTCAGTTGGTAAGTGACTGTGTAGAGCTGACAAGTATTGTTATAGCTTCATGAGTGTAGTTGTGTGTTGGGAAAGGTTTAGTTGAGCTTGCAGAGTGTTGTTAGGATGAAGAAGCTATCAGTTGAGACCGTTGGGTAAGGTATGCCACAAGAGCATGAAACGGTTGAGATTAGCAGTGAGATTGAGTCTCCTTTCAAAAGGATTTCCATTGAGGAAGAAGTTGTGTCTGTTAAAATTCAATATGCTAAGACAGAAAATAGCAGCATTACATTCCATTTCACAATAATAGCATATACAGGATCACTGAAGAAACAACAAGCATAGCATAAACACAAGAGACAGAGATTTATCCTGGGAAACCCTCATGGGGTAGAAAACCCAGCAAAGCTTCCTCAATATAGATGACCAGCAATATACAAAGATGCAAACCCTGAGCATAAGCTCCTTCTTCTCCATAGCAGACCTCTCCTCCACAAGTGCGCCTTTCTCAAGTGAGTGAGTGTATCAAATGAGGAACACACCTCCTCTATTTATACACTACACTGACATGTATTTTACATAGGTACACGTAGGCTCGTATTTAACCAATGGGTTAAATACCCCACTACAACTGATTGGGCCGACCCCCCTAGGGTGGTCTAATAACCCTTTGACCCACATAACACATAAAGGGCCGACCTCCACTAGGGAAGTCTAATAACCCAAGTTACCACATTCTGACGGAGGAATAAACATCTCCGGATATACAATAAGAGCTTTACGGAGGAATGAAACATCTCCGGAATAATAAAGTACAATTATAATATTCTTTGAAGTTACAATATCTCAACACTCCCCCTTAACGAGAATGATATTATAACAGCATCTGCACGAGCAAGGAGTCATCAACATCATACATGATACATCTATAAATCACTGGAAGCTTTCTCAACATCATCATCATTAGTAACTTGACTAGTTACTGGAACATCAACATCGTCATCAGCATCGTCATACGATCATCGGCATCGTCATCACACGATCATCATCATCATCGTCACACGATCATCAGCATCGTCATCACACGATCATCAGCATCGTCGTCACACAATCATCAGCATCGTTATCGCACGATCATCAGCATCATAATCGCACGATCATCAGCATCGTCATCACACAATCATCAGCATCGTCATCGCACGATCATTAGCATCGTCATCACACGATCATCAGCATCGTCATCGCACGATCATCAGCATCGTCATCCCACGATCATCAGCATCGTCATCGCACGATCATCAGCATCGTCATCACACAATCATCAACATCATCATCGCACGATCATCAGCATCGTCATCACACGATCATCAGCATCGTCATCGCACGATCATCAGCATCGTCATCACTCGATCATCAGCATCGTCATCGCACGATCATCAGCATCATCATCATACGATCATCAGCATCGTCATCACACGATCATCAGTATCGTCATCATACGAGCATCACGATCATCAGCATCATCAAGGAATGATGTAAACCAGTCATGTACCTTTTGAACCGAAGTCCAGGGACGATCCAGTCCTATCATTATCGAAGACATACGTCTACAGCTCTTCTTTTGGACTGAGCTCCAGGAATGATCCAATCCCTTCTTTCTCGAAGACATACGTCTACGGCTCTTCTTTCGGACTGAAGTCCAGGAATGATCCAATCCCTTCATTATCGAAGACATACGTCTACGGCTCTTCTTTCGGACTAAAGTCCAGGAATGATCTCAATCCCTTTATTATTGAAGACATACGTCTACGGCTCTTCTTTCGGACTGAAGTCCAGGAATGATCCTAATTCCTTTATTATCGAAGACATACGTCTACGGCTCTTCTTTCGGACTGAAGTCCAGGAATGATCCCAATCCCTTCATTATCGAAGACATACGTCTACGGCTCTTCTTTCGGACTGAAGTCCAGGAATGATCCCAATCCCTTTATTATCGAAGACATACGTCTACGGCTCTTCTTTCAGACTGAAGTCCAGGAATGATCCCAATCCCTTCATTCTCGAAGACCTCATGCCTACGGCTCTCTTTAGGACTGAAAGTCCAGGGATGATCCCAATCCCTTCATTCTCGAAGACCTCACGTCTACGGCTCTCTTTAGGACTGAAAGTCCAGGGATGATCCCAATCCCTTCATTCTCGAAGACCTCACGTCTACGGCTCTCTTTAGGACTGAAAGTCCAAGGATGATCCCAATCCCCTCAACTATCCACTAAGGACTTCATTCTCGGAGACCTCACGTCTACGGCTCTCTTTAGGACTGAAAGTCCAGGGATGATCCAATCCCCTCAACTGTCCACTAAGGACTTCATTCTCGGAGACCTCACGTCTACGGCTCTCTTTAGGACTGAAAGTCTAGGGATGATCCAATCCCCTCAACTATCCACTAAGGACTTCATTCTCGGAGACCTCACGTCTACGGCTCTCTTTAGGACTGAAAGTCCAGGGATGATCCAATCCCCTCAACTGTCCACTAAGGACTTCATTCTCGGAGACCTCATGTCTACGGTTCTCTTTAGGACTGAAAGTCCAGGGATGATCCAATCCCCTCACATGTTAATCAAGAACATGTATCCTCATCATCATAACATGTATCATCACAACATGTATCATCAATATTAAAAACATGTATAACCACAACATGTATCATCATCATCAAAACATGTATAACCATAACATGTATCATCATCATCAAAACATGTATCATCAACATCAAAACATGTATAACCACAACATGTATCATCATCATCAAAACATGTATAACCATAACATGTATCATCAACATCAAAAACATGTATAACCACAACATGTATCATCATCATCAAAGCATATATAACCACAACATGTATAACCACAACATGTATCATCATCATCAAAGCATGTATAACCACAACATGTATAATCATCATCAAAACATGTATGCATCTATCATCAAAAGTATCTAGCATGTATACATCTATCATCAAGAGCATGTATACATCTAACCATCAAAATAAAGAATATAAGAGTCCTAAATCTAAACAATTCTAGGTGAGTAAGTGCAAAGAAAAATAAGTAACCTCATCATTGATGAGATAGGCTTGTCTGTCTCATACTGTGCTACTCCCCCTTTCGAGGAGGGTTCTTCTGAACTACACCAAGATTGTCTCGGAAGTGTTCAAGCTTTACTCGAGACAGAGGTTTAGTCGAGATATCAGCAATCTGATCCTCAGTGCTTATATATATACAAGCTTGATAGCTCCTCTTTGCACCATATCTTGTATATAGAAGTACCGGATCTATATGTGTTTTGACTTATTGTGGAACACAGGATTTTCAGTCATCTTAATGCAGCTGTGATTGTCACACATAATCACAGTGGGATCCATTTCTAAGTCAAACATTCCACATAAAAACTTCTGAAGCCATACTGCTTCACAGCTGGCATAGTAGATAGCCATATAATCTGCTTCAGCAGTACTGACAGCCACACTAGATTGTTTCTTGCTGAACCATGAGATCATGGTAGATTCAAGACTATAACATCCACCTGATGTACTCTTTCTGTCTGAGACACTTCCTGCCCAATCAGAATCTGAGTAACCATGTAAACGGAGTTCATGACCTCTAAGATAATATAGACCAAAAATCTAAAGTACCTTTTAGGTACCTCACTACATGCTTTGTAGCTATTAAGTGAACCTTTCTAGGTTCTACTAGATACTGACTTAGGGTATTTACACCAAAGCATATATCTGGTCTAATATGACCCAATGAATTGTCTATATAGAGTTGGGTTCACTAAATACGGTAACTTCAAGTTGGAGTCCATGGGAGTGTCCATGGCTTTATACTCCAACATATCAAAAAAAAAATTAGAAACTTCACAGCATACTTACCTTGATTTAAAAGATTCCTTTTGGATCTTGCCATACTTCTAAGAAGTATTGCATTAATCCGAGATCTTTCATTTTCATTTCTGCAGCCATTTTCATGACCTGTTTCTCATTCTTTGTCAGAAAGAGATCATCGTCATGCAATAATGGTATGATAGGTTCATCATCCACAACCTCAAGGTTTAGGAATAGCTTTACTTTTGGTAAGGCCCAAGCTTTGTCATGAAGCTATCAATTTACCATTATTCACACTCTGTATTGAGTGATCTTCTGCATATCTATCTGTGCCATCTCTTGTCGGATGGGTCTACTAAAATGAGCCTCAAAATCAATTGAACTCTTTGGTGAGTTCCTTCTTGCATCCATGTCATATGTGTATAGAAGCCATATTCAACCTTGTAGCAAAAGTTGAGATCCACATCACCCATGATGATCATTAAGCTCATCAATTGACTACCGATCCTGGGTACCCATATAGAACCTAATTCACACTTCTTCTTTAATTGCATCATTAAAAGAATGGTCTTATCTAGTCCCTTGGAGCAAAACATCTCATCATGATTCTCTTCCTCTTTCTAAGATAATCTCTTAACCACAAGCTTTCTATAGTGTGTTTGATTTGTAAATCCTTTTGTTGAACATCCATCGCTTGTTCATCATTCAGCATGATTTTTCCTACAAATCAAAATTAAGTACAGGATTAGTAATACTTCATAATTATCAAATCATATTGACATAATAACCTATTATGCATACAGATATCATTTACATGGTTATGCAACTAATTTGACCAATACTTTGGCACAACATTTTCCCATATCTTGTATGCATACAGTGGCTATCTAGATGCCTTCCATCTCTACCAGAATATACTATCGAGAGTGTGCACAGCTCTCGGCATGTCAACAAAGAGGTTTCATTCTAGACAAGCAACAATGAACTGTTTGTCCAACTTACCAATCATATGCACATTAGTAGTATATTGTTTAATGCTCTATGAATGTTTATACTCAGCATTATATATTCTAGGAATACAAATATGTATACAACCTATTACAGGCAATATCATTACTATTTCAAATAACAACTCAAATACTTATTTTTAATGTTTGTGTGGTTGCCTCCCGCTTGATCTTCTGTATGACTTTTGAACTTCTATTCATTTTGTACCACTGTGCATGCTCAAGAGTCATCCCCATGATCTCATGCACAAACATACACTCATTAGTATATTCTAAATGCTATCAAAACATTATAGTACTAAATAATCTTGAAAATGTATAGTCATGATTATAGTTATTAGTATTCAAGATTTCAGGGAAGTCTTCTTTTACTCATGCATATCATCAATCAAGATATAATATGCATAATCCCTTGATTACTAACTTTATGAATAAGCATAACCAATCATTCCAAGTATACTTATATAAGGGATCCTAACACAAGGTAAGATTCATGGGAAACATACCTGGATTAGTATACCTACTTGGTTATGTACAACACACCTAAACAAACTCTTCAATGATTTAGAGATCCTGAGCTAGAACCTGCATGTCTCATAGGTTAAGCATAATATAACAAATTCATACATACCTCGTAAGTAGAACAAAGATTATGGATGAGTCTTTGTCTTCATGTTTTCATGGTCATGGAACCTGATTTGTCTTTTGTGATGTACCTGTATCTTGTTAGCAGACACCACCAACCTCACACAACATCATAATGCATTAGTACAATTATAAGTGTCAACACCCTAACCAAGAATATCTTCTATCATGCATTCATAATTTTGTTAAGGTTATACGACAAATCTAAAATCAAAATTGTACTAACTGTAATAACCTGAAGACAAACATACCATAAACTTAATCATGGACAAATATCGAAACATACCTCGATGAGTCATACCTGTCGAGATCGCTTGTATTCTTCTTATGTAAGGCCTTAGGAACTTCTTCACTTATGCGGGTGACCAATCCATCTTCTTCTAGGATTAACCCAATCCACTTGATTTGCAAGAACTGGACCTGGAGCTGGATATGGGTTTGTCAGAGAAACCCAAAAAATTCAAACTTTGAATTTCAAACTTCCGAAAGGATAGAAATATGTGCCTTGATGAGTTGATCAAACTGGTATATTCAGAATTTGAAAACTGCAAAGTTTTACTCCTCAATTTTTCCTTTGAAACTTTCGGATTCACTGGACGTGACCCTGAACTGGGGTTTGATGAAGCCCACTCTTTTGCCCCATCAAAAGGTTTGATCCAAAGCTCTAAGCTTCTATTTTTCTGAGGAGCTTCCAGCCGTGGTCACAGATTTCAAAAATTCCCATTTTTACAGAAGCCCTAATTTTCCACTTTTCTGATCAAAGTCCCGAACTAGGGTCTAATCAATCCCGGCCTTCTGCCCAACCAAAAATTCTGATCTTGGTCTCTAAATTTCTATTTTGATGATTAGCATCCAGCCGTGGTCTCCGATTACAAAAATTCCAACTTTCTTCAAAGCCCTAAATTCCGGAAGCCATGAATGAAGGTACCAAAAAGTAATTCTGTTTTGACAGAAATATGTACCTGATTGTTTCTGGTGTAACTCCGAAATTTTTGATCCATAGGGCCTGAAAATTTTTTCTGAGATAGCCTGACCTGTTAACTTTCCATCCTAACAGGTCTGACCTCAATTGGATGTTCTGAGAGAGAGTTATGCCAAATATCGCAACGTGACCTGTTTTGGGAAAATACAGGAGAGCGAACATGTACGGCATGCCACGTGTCACTGTTTGACCTTCGGCCTCTAAAAACGTTTTCTGAGATAGATCCGCCTATTATCTTTCCATCCTGACAGGTCTGACCTCAATTGTATTCTCTGAGAGAGAGTTATGTCAAGTGTCGCAACGTGACCTGTTTATGGGATAATACAGGAGAGCGAACTTGTACGGTGTGCCACGTGTCACTGGTTCAACTTCGGCCTCTGAAAACGTTTTCTGAGATAGTACAGTCTGTGTACTACCTGTCACTTTTCACGAAATTTCATTTGGAGCTTACTAGCCCAAGTTATGACCTTTTTCCCAAGGTCACCTGATTTTGACTCAGATTTGGAAGAGGCAGAAACCCTCTATTGTACAGATCATAAATCACAAAGTACAACGAATTAGAGGTTGTCCTTTGGACAAAAGGTACCTGGAGATTTTAGCTTCGTCCTGTAACAATTTCATATCCGAAAACTTCGCCAAAACGGATTTATAGCAAAAGTTCTACGATGACTGGTTTTTGCTATGTAAAACCCTAACCCTCAAATTGTCGTAAGTAAAGCAAGTGTCTTTAGTGCCATACCTTGTCTTCCTTCAGGTTAGCTCTGATACCATGTTAAAATTCAATATGATAAGACAGAAAATAGCAGCATTACATTCCATTTCACAATAATAGCATATACAGGATCACTGAAGAAACAACAATCATAGCATAAACACAAGAGACACAGATTTATCCTGGGAAACCCTCATGGGGTAGAAAACCCAGCAAAGCTTCCTCAATATAGATGACCAGCAATATACAAAGATGCAAACCCTGAGCATAAGCTCCTTCTTCTCCATAGCAGACCTCTCCTCCACAAGTGCACCTTTCTCAAGTGAGTGAGTGTATCAAATGAGGAACACACCTCCTCTATTTATACACTACACTGACATGTATTTTACATAGGTACACGTAGGCTCGTATTTAACAAATGGGTTAAATACCCCACTACAACTGACTGGGCCGACCCCTCTAGGGTGGTCTAATAACCCTTTGACCCACATAACACATAAAGGGCCGACCTCCACTAGGGAAGTCTAATAACCCAAGTTACCACATTCTGACGGAGGAATAAACATCTCCGGATATACAATAAGAGCTTTACGGAGGAATGAAACATCTCCGGAATAATAAAGTACAATTATAATATTCTTTGAAGTTACAATATCTCAACAGTGTCTGCGAGAGACGTCAATCTTGAGACAGAAGTCGTAAACATGCCAGTGGGAGTGTCAGTCGTCATCAAGAAGCGTCGAGGGGGTCAACATTCTAAGTCCCCGTAGAGCAAGAGGCAACTTAGATCATCTGCTGGGGTGCTAGGAGAAGCTCAAGTATAGGTGGGGTAGTCCAGTCACCGAGTTGGAAAATCTGCCCTATGGGAGGGACTGTCAGCTGTTGACATCCCTGGGTATATCCCTCCGATTCGGACGGATGAAACACTGCGCAAGCTGAACCCGAAGCAGAAGTATCGTGTGAATATGCCTGCACTACCTTCCAGAATGGAGTGCTCAGTTGATATTGGTCAGGAATTGATGCACCTAGACTATGATGATCATGATATAGTGTCCCACCCAGACATTGCATCGGCCCCATATGTGCCCGGGTCATGCCTTACCACGACGTTGATTGTACAGGATTGGGCATGAGGATTGAAATAGGCCGGCTTGTTAGGGCTCTTTAACATGCCTCACTTCGGGTGGATGGCGAAAGTTAACGCATGTGTGAAGCAGCTGCTTGCCTTCTTCCATGGTGGTTCCTTGTGGTTGGACAGAGAAATTTTGGTCACTGTTGGTTTGATTTCATACATTACCAGACTTCCCAAAGATGGAGTCGATACGTCGCAGTACTTCCAAGGGAAGGCGATCGACAAAAAGCGGGTAGGTCAGCTGGTGAAGAAATATGGCTTGGAAATGGATGGTCGTGGGTATCGCATTGGCAGTATCAATGATAAGGCGGTACTCACTGACACCAAGATTTTATCTTGCAAGGTGGTCAAGGGTTGTCATCCTTACTAGTGCAACTCAGGGATTGTCGCCTATGTAGTGAAATGCACAGAGGGCATCCAAATGAACTGGTCCTTGCTTCTATTGAATCAATTGGCAAAGGATGCTGCGGCAGTTCAAGCCCATAGGGGCTCATTTACATATAGCTGGCTACTGCTTTTGATTGCATTCGTGGCTTGGAAGGAGCATGACACATAGCAATGCATGAATGTTGAGGCTGCAAAAGAGCGACGGGGTGCGCTCTACCAGAACTTATGGTATGTACGGGAGCCAGAGCAACTCTGGGATTGCCAATTTCTATTTTGTCTCTATTGGGAGATGCTTTGTAATGCAACGACAAAGGTACCGTGGATATATGAAGACACTATGACAAGGTTTAAGCTGATCATGGAGTTTGTGGTTTGATCGCATGTTATTTATGTGCAAGCGAGGCGTGACCCTGGTCATCAATGGTTGGTGACCCCTTACAAGGTAACGACAGAGGAACTGGATGCCATCATGACTGATTGGCCACTAGAATGGTGCGAACCTACAACGTTGGCTGATATTGAGGCTACCGAGTGAGCGCAGGTTCCAGAGGATTGGACATCAGTGCATAACTCACCCAATCACCATGATTCCGATCAAGAGTCCATCAAAACACCAATGAATGATGACAGCGACTGGGCCCTAGAAGAAAATAGAACAAAAGGACGCCAGGACCCTGCGACAATCAGTGGGCTTCCCCTGCCGGTGAAAGCACACTTGGGTCGACTTATAAAGGAAATTGCTGATGCCTCCATTGCAGTGGCTCAGAAGATGAAAAGGGTGACATATGAAGGATTCCATGCGTTCACTACCCATATGGATTCCTTGTGTGACATGGTTTTGCGGAGGGCACTGGAAGAGGTAGTAGCACCAAAAGTTAGCACAATCAGCACTGAGCCGCAGGTCTGGAATGTGTAGATTCCCCTGATTGTGGTTGTGACTGAAGATGAGGCTGTGAACGCCCTAATGTAGCAATTGCAAAAGGTGTCCATTAACGTTAACACATTTCCAGCGGAAGAGTTGACCACTATGTAGGAAGCTACCAGCCGGGAGATGACAGACCGACTGTGGGAGATTAGCGGCATGTGCGTGCGATTGTAGGCGAGTGAGGCCGACATGAAGTGTTCCATTGAAGACTTGAACGGAAAAGCTACTACAACATGATAGGATTTGGACAAGCTCGAGGAAGATATCAGGAAGGAATGAGCTGAGAAGGCTCACGTGATCGAATAATTGAAGAAAGAACAGGACTGCCTCATCGCTGAGAAGTCCAGTATGTGGGATGACAGTGTACGGGTCGACCGGGCCATCACAAAAGATTATCAGAATTTTTCAGAGCCCACTGAAGAGGTGGATGTGCTCCAATAGGTGCAGCGACTGGGGCCTTCCATTCCCCAGTTGCAGTAGGATAATCAAGGGTTGAAGACTCAGGTGAATCCTGGTACGCCTCAAGTTGAAGTTGACGACAAAAAATGGGCGATTGGGGAAGTTGCCACTTAGATAGAGGAGCTGGAAAAGGCCGCGACGAATCTCACAGCGGATACCATACAGTTCTAGATCCAAATTGTCCAGGATGAGTAGGTTGACCAGTTGATTAAGTATCGCCAGGACGCAGAGGGATAGTTGGCGACACTCAAGGAAGCCATGCGCACAATGCCACCCATGGAACAGGTTTCCAAGTATCAGGCCTTAAAGGAATTGCAGCAGCAAGTTAAAAAGGCCGATGAGTGACAAAAGAAGCATGCTGCATAGTTGGAGCAGTTTCAGGATGTCGAGGGACAATTCATGACCCTTGCTGGTGAAGCACTTCAGGTAGTACAGAAGGGTTGTCAACAGGTGACGGCAAAGCTCACTGTGCATCCAGCTGCAAAATATGTGTTCGATAGTCAGGTGGTGGCTACGAAATTCAAGAAAATGGTGACGATAGTAGTGCAGTAGTACGAAGACTTCAAAGTGAATACCACATAATGCACCATGTCTAGTTGACGTGGCTTGAGGGTGAGCCACAAGATTGTGTTGGGGGCCTATTGGCAGGCGGTTTGGTAAGGAAGAATTGCAGCATCTCCAATGTTGCGATATGTCAGAAGAGGTCATGGAAATAAGAAGGTTGCATTATTTTATGTATTTTTGAGTCGATTGTACCGCAGTATGTGGGTTTTTGGGTCATTGGACCATATGATATGTAATTTTGAGATTAATTGTACCGTAGAATGCGGGTTCTTTGGGTCATTTGGACTGCATCAGTTACAGTTTGAGTCATTTTTCCAAGTGTCAGTTAGAAGGTTGTTAGTAAGTGGACAAGCATTATAAAGGAGGAAGCCTATATATAGACAGAAAGTTGTAGGTCGTAGGATATCTTGGAGATGCGTTGTTTGCATATGTTCTGAGATCAAGAGATATCGCTGAGATCTGGTTTTGCAGAGATGTTGTATCAGGGTTTTCTCTGAAGTAATATGACATGACGGAACTGTTTGGTGAAATTCCTGTGTACCTTTTGTGTTAATGCATGTTGTGATGATTCCTTGCTGTATTTAATCTTTTAATATTATAATTGTTGCGATGAATGTCTCTGTTGAATAATGCTATGAATACGAATGATGTTAATCTTGAATGCATAGATTTGTTTTGGATACTGCGCTAAGTAGGTTAATTAAGTAGTGCCGCAATCATCCTCCTTCATTCGTCAGAAACATGGTTCCGTCCACTCTCCCTTGATCTCCTTGGGTGAGACCTCATCTGCTATGCAGGTGTTGTTGGACAGGGTAAAACCTGTCTGGGTCGGTGTTCAGGGAGGTCGCAGTGGGTTGGTGTTAACAGTGATGGTAACCCCTATCGACTGGGTCTGAGTCAACATAGATTGACAAAGAGGAAGAAAAATGTACCTGTGTAAACCAAAAATCCACCTCCTTCAAAGAGCAAAGAGCAAGGCCTCTTGCCCCAAAACCTCTCCCTCCACCGGTGATTCCAACGATGTTATTCTTTCCTAAGACTATTACTGACTGAAGCCACACCCACACCCAATTCGATTTGAGATGAAAAACAACCCAAATCAAAACCATCTTGGCTTTTTCTAAAAAACATTCATTGGATTGGGTAATTTTTTGGCTTTTTTGGAAAAATGTTCTCTCAAAAAAACATTCTTTCCATTAGATATTTTTTTGGCTTTTTGGAAAAAAACATTCTTTCAATTGGGTATTTTTTTGTCTTTTTTAATATTCTTTTAATTAACTAAAATACATATCTCATGAAAATAAAAATACACACTTATAACTTGGTTTATATATATACACACACTAAAATATATATTAGTATTATTTACCGTATTTAACTTGGCATTTTTATCAAAATATATATCAGTATTATTTACCATATTTAACTTGGCATTTTTACATAAGATTATTCTCCAAAGGCATTTTTATAGTTCATTATGAAAAAGATAAAAGATGGTGTATAGTAAACATGTGATATTTATAACAAATGAGAGTTTATTATTATTATATTAGTTAAAAAAAAAGTATTTATTTAATAGAAATATAAAGTTTATATTATATATAAAATATTAAAAGGAAAAAAATATTATGATGATGATCATGGTATTTATTTTTTTAAGATTTCAAGTTTGCTAATTTTGTCAAACATGTTTAGTTTTTTAGCATATTTTTGCTTAACAATTTTAGGATTGATGCCTAAGATTTCCATCGAGACTCATTTTGGTCTATCTCATCTCACTAAGGAATTATCTAGTTTGTTTTAAAAATGCATTCCTATGGTTAAACAATTTGATAAATAGTTTTTATAAGTTAGAAGGTTAAGAAAATTTGTATTGTAACAAAGATTTTGAAAATAATTTTCATCTTCACTTGCACAAAATATTATACTTTATAATGATTTTAAAAAAAATTAATTATATTTTTAAATATTAAATAATTAAAATTTAAAAATTTCTTATCTTTTCATATTTAATAATTAAAAAAATTAAATTAATAATATACAAACAAAACAAATTATTAAATGATAATATTAATACTATAACTTCTATAGAATATCAACAATATCATTAAATTAATATATATGTTTTTCGTAATACATTTCCAACACAAACATTGTTAAATAGATAAGCTATCCATTTTCATGATAGGATCTTTATAAATAGAAAATCTAATCGTTTTTATCCACTTATTATATGCAACAAGATTCAACTTAAATATCATTATTTTGTTAGTCAAACATAAACCACTAAAACTATCCGTAAGATTATTCTCCAAAGGCATTTTTACACTTCATTATTCAAAAGATAAAAGATGGTGTATAGTAAACATGTGATATTTATAATAAATGAGCGTTTATTATTATTATATTAGTTTAAAAAAAAGTATTTATTTAATAGAAATATAAAGTTTATATTATATATAAAATAATAAAAGGAAAGAAATATTATGATGATGATCATGGTATTTATTTTTTTTAAATTTAAAGTTTGTCAATTTTGTCAAATATGTCTAGTTTTTTAGCACATTTTTGCTCAATAATTTAAGGATTGAAGCCTAACATTTCCACGAAGACTAATATTTGTCTATCTCATCTCACTAAGGAATTATCTGGTTTGTTTTAAAAATTGATTCTTGTTCTTAAAAAAAATGATAAATAGTTTTGATAAGATAGAAGGTTATGAAAATTTGTATTATAACAAAGATTTTGAAAATGATTTTCATCTTCACTATTCATAATTTCACAAAATAATATACTTTTATACTGATTTTAAAAAATTTAATTATATTTTTAAATATTAAATAATTAAAATTTAAAATTTACTATCTTTTCATATTTAATAAATAAAAAATTTAAATTAATAATATACAAACAAACAAAAATTATTAAATGATAATATTAATACTATAACTTCTATATAATATCCACAATATCATTAAATTAATATATATGTTCATCATAATACATTTCCAACACATAAATTGTTAAATAGATAAGCCATCTATTTTCACGATAGGATTTTTATAAATAAAAAATCTAATTGTTTTTATCCACTTATTATATGCAACAAGTTTTGACTTAAATATCATTATTTTCTTAGTCAAACATAAACCACTAAAACTATCCATAGTTTTCCATTATTAAAAATAATATACCGTGACCAATGGTTCTCTCGCCTATATATTCTTTATGTTATGAGCTACATGTCCCATTCATAAGACAAAATTGCCCTAACCTTTTAAATCAATACCCTTGATATAATAAGTGGAATTTGCACAACTTAATATAATATACATGAACAATATGAAAATGTTTCCATCAGTCCACTTTAGAGCGCACTATTATAGTGTAGAAATAATGCAGTCATAAAAGTTAAACGTGCCTCATTTATTTCTACTTTTAGGGATACTATTGTTTTCCATTATTAAAAATAATATACCGTGACCAATTGTTCTCTCACCTATATATTCTTTATGTTATGAGCTACATGTCCCATTCATAAAACAAAAATGCCCTAACCTTTTAAATCAATACCCTTGATATAATAAGTGGAATTTGCACAACTTGATATAATATATGAACAATATGAAAATGTTTTCATCAATGCACATTAGAGCACACTATTATACTGCATAAATAATGCAATCTTACAAGTTAAGCATGCCTCATTTATTTATACTTTTAAGGATACTATTGTTTAATTGATTTTTTTTTCAGAGAGAAAAAAAATGTAACTTCTTATTATAAGTAATATAAGTCAAAGTTACATCCAGATGTCACATCCCCTCCCATTAGATTACAGCTTGATGGAGAGGATCGTGAGGTTAAACCGGGCATCTAGTCCCATACATAGTAGACAAACATTCAAGTTAAAATAAACTTATACATATGAAAGTGCATAACGGACGTGGTACTAAACTGGGCATCTAGCCCCATGAAACTTTTAACCATAAGCATTCACATAATATACCAGAGACATATGGAAATGTATGATTTTTAAGAAAATCACAGCGGAATATTAAGAATTGCACCTCCATCATACATTTAAGATGATCATCAAATAAGTAATTACAAGTTAATACAGGAGAATACTTGTCTTATACGAAAGTAGTCCCATGCAATTGGCTATGCAACTGCAACGTTCCACCCAATTGTAGGCCAGTGTGCTCCTCAATCTCTCAGCACCACTGCCACCCCCGAGCTGGGCATGATCTCTACAAGGAACCAGGGAACAACAGACTCACACATAGCCAATCATACACCAAGATGAGCCAAGCCAATATGCAATTGGGTTTATCAGGCTGCTAGGACATGGAAGGGAAGAATTGCTAAGCTAGTGAGCTCCAACACAGAGCCAGGGATAACCTTGCAAGATCTATCTAGCTTGGCACCCACAATACCTACACATCCAGCACAAGGAAGTATTCTTTTCACTGCTGTATAGTCCCTCAAGCCATACCTTCCCTATCTAGTGCTCTCAGGGTATGCATAGAAGAGTAACCAAAGCCCTTTTGATCTTCTTGAGAGGTTGTCTCCCCCACTAGGTTTATCAAGCCACTTCTGTCCTCTACCACTCCAAAACTTCAGCTCACAGGTTCAAACCAAAAACGAGGATGCACATAACAGCAAAACATAATTATGGGGTAGGATAAAACGTTTTTACAGTGAGATGCATGAGATGGGGTTTCAACTAACTCAAAAAAATGTGGGTAGACTCAAAACGTATAGGCACTTGGAAAATTCGACTGGGAGAGTAAAACCCATTATAGAAAAATGCCCTAGGGGCAAAAACGACCTCTCCCTCAGTCCCAATTCGCGTCCCTCCTTCCCCAACTATTGCACAATACCAAAACGAGTTCTTGGGCATGGAAAAACGCAGGGTTATGGTGAAAAACGTGAGGATAAATTCCAGTGAGCTCAGTCTGCGTGAGAGGAAGGACGTAATGGATGAGGAATTGCCTTAGGAAGCATTTCGTGGGGGTTTTCTTGCCCAGCAAGCCAAAAATACAATTTTCAGGTTGATGGCTTGCCCATGCACAAAAATCTGGTTGCCATACTTCTCCAATCCCAAGACAATAACTGCCCCAACCAATCTTTGGAAGAATTAAATGATTGGGTGCATGAGACAAAATGGGTAGTTGGTGGTTTATGGGTTTCCCCATTGGCTCAAGGGTTTGAATAATTTCCCCCCCTATTCCTTGTAGAATCATGCCCCATCTCTTTGTTGCATTGCATAGCTAGTTGTGGGTATTTTTCATTAAAATTCGTATTTACATGATGTCTCATTTATATTGTGCCCATCTAGCACAAGAGTCATAAGCATCTAGTTTAATTACCGATACATAAACACTAAATCAATGGTGGGGCCTTGGCCTTGAGCTCCTCACCATGATTAAATATCAATATTTACATCATTTACGATTTAATACAAAGGGGCCAAAATGGGCACGTGACACCAGAGGTCATACAAAAAAATATGTGGTTCATCATATTTCAAGTGTACGTCCGAAGACAGACATAAATTCCTTAAGCTAGATCTAAGCAAAAAAATAAAATCCAGTAAGACTTAAAGTCCACAACCCTGATAAAGGAGGTCATAAAATACGTAGATGGCCATATAACATGTGGCCTAATACTGGCAGCTCCCTCTCAAAAGGAAAGGATGTTTCCTTGATCACCTAAAACATTGTCCAGGTACTCCTTGAAATGAAGAAAACTATCCATCAGACCTATCGCCAACTTTGAAAGGTGGTCTGCCTCCATATTTGCTTCTAGGAAAATATAAGTACAACATATCAAGTCGAAAGAAGCCCTTATACGAATCACCTCATCCAACCAAGCTTCAAGAAGTAATAAATTGATTGCATGTTTGCCATTGAACTAGTTTATCACCACCTATGAATCTCCAAAGATAGACAAAGAAGTGAAACCTCTCCCGCAGGAAAATCACAACAAACATCTTAATTCTAATAGCTCTGATTTTAAACCATCTCCTTCCCCAATGTCAACCTGGCTACTAATGGTATGGTTTCTGCGAACATATATGATAATCCCTGCTCCACAAATGCCCTACTGAGAGGCACCATCAAAGAAACCGCAAATAGCATCTCCATCTACTACTGGGTAGGATACCTATCTTCCTTTTCCCTCTGCCCCGTCTCTGGGTACCCATGCCAATTGTATAAAGTTATTTAGACAGTAGAGAGCACCGAGGGATTTGTATCCTCAAAAATCCCAGCATTCTGTGCTTTCCAAATACCATCGATCAAAAACATAGGTAGAGTGGTGTTGTGTCCACAACTAAGAAACCAATTGTGCAAGCAACCTTCGATGTCAGAACCCTTCCATTCATCAAGTAATATAAACCAGCAACGAATTTCCTGCCGAACATCCTTCACAAATCTAAAATGAATATAGAGGTGTTGAATATCCTCTTCTTCTGTCCTACACAAAATACATATACCCGAGCCATAAAAACCCCGTTTCTTAATATTAGTCTATGTAATAATTTTGTCCTAAAGACAAATCCAAAGAAAGCATTTGAGCTTAAGGGCGATTTTCCACCCCCGAAGTTTTTTGTGCCATGAGCGAGAGGATGAAGGATCTAATTCAGATTCAGACACTAGCTGATATACACTAGCCATCATCAACATTCCCTTTGAACTATGACCATCCCAAGTCAACTGGTCATCCTTTTCGTTTAAAATGATCCCTGCAAAAGAAAGTCGAGTTATATAATCCTCCCAAACAGGATGCCAATGTAGCAGAAGGTTAAGTTCAAAAGTCGTGTGCCAACAATCACGAATGATGTCACTATGATTCTAGAATATCTGTGAGAGGACCACATATTTTCTATCGTGGAGCTCCTTTAAAAGATCAACAGGGAGCATATGATGCCCCTCATCAACAATAAATGGTTCCACCCCAATAAGTTAGTTCAGATCCTTTCCCAATCTTCGATTTGATCCATGGCCCTATATAACAGAAAGTTTTAATAATACTGCTCCAAAAAACAGAGACCTCAGAAGCATCGATTTTAGGCTTTCGTAGCCACTGTATAGTAGTATAAGTTTTCAAATACGTAGCATGTATGATACTACTCTAGAGTCCTCCATCGGTCAAACCCATCCAAAGTCATTTTGTCATCATCACTGCATTAAACCATTCCAATTTTTTTAAGCCCCAACCCCCATGATACTTTGGCCAACAAAGACTTTCCCAAGGAGATAAGTGCCACTTCTACATCAAGGGTTTCCCGGAACAGATAAAACAAAAAACTTTGCTATGAATATTGTTGATGATTGAAGTGGGTACCTTCCTTAACCCAAACCAATAAATAGGAATTCTTTGTAACATAGATTTTGCTAAAATAATCCTCCCCCGATCGATAACCACCTCGCGGCCCGATAGTTAATTTTCTGGTCAATCTTTTGCACCAGCCACCTCCAGTCCGCCGCACTATAACAATTTGGTTTGAGAAAATAACCCAAATATTTAATACCCAATTCAATGTGAGAGAAAGAATATGGGAAGATATCCTTCATATTATCGATGATACAATCTTCGACTCCGTTATACATAAAGGGAGACTTGGCAATGTTGATGGCCATTCCACAACTAACACAGAAAGTGTCAAAAATGGTATTGTATTTTAACCATTCACTTAAGGATGCTTCCCCAAATATCATGACATCATCAACAAATAACAAGTGCATAAGAGACAAAGATCGATTGATTTTCATTCCCCTAATAAGGCGATCACCCTTTGCTTCATGTATAATCCTTCTCATACCCTCGATTGCCAAAATAAAATGTAACGGGGATAAAGGGCATCCCTGATGAATACCATGACTGTAAGAGAACAAACGTGTAGGTTCACCATTAACTAGAACCCCAAAGGAGGTGAATGAAATGCATTCCATAATCCACTGCACCAAACTAAGAGGTATATCGATCTAAATGAGGATGAATCGTAAATATGACCAATCCAGTCAATCATAGGCTTTTACCAAGTCCAACTTGAGAATAAATGCACAGATATTCTTGATCATAAATGAATGAAAGTATTCTTGGGAAACCCCCACAGCATCCATGATCTGCCAGTTAAACAAGAACCCAAAGTGTTCCAAAGAGATGTATTTTTCCAGAAAAGGTTAATATGCCTTGCAATGATTTTTGACACCAACTTGTAGAGAATATGACAGCGTGAAATGGGTCAGTAATCATTGAAATTTTCCGGCCTATCAGATTTAGGAATCAAAGCGATATAAGTAGCATTTAGTTTTTTAGGCATAGTTTCTTTGACTCTGGACTCTTCCAGAGCACTGAAAAATTAGGTCCCATCAGGTCAAAAAAATGCATAAAAATTTCCACGGTCCATCCGTCCGGACCATGACTTTTTTCTTTAACAAAATACCCTAAAATGGTCTTAACCTCTTCCATGGTAATAGAAACATCAATCCTCTTCCCCTCCTCTACACTCAGAAAATGAGGAAAAAGCTTGACATTTTTTAATTGCTCCTCCAAATTATCCACACTAACTTGTTTGTGGGCTTCCCGAAAATGATTCTCCGCTACCGACTGGATGTAAGATTGCTCAGACCTGTTGTGGAAACTTTCCTCTTCCAACCAAATGTTGTTAAACTTACAAGGGTAACTGGTTGATTTACCTCTAGCTGAAGTTCGAGACAGATCACATGATTCATTTTATAAAATCTTTATTTTAAAGTTTGTAAAAAAAATACAAAAACAAATCATAAGATACTTTAAAATAAATGAACAAATCTTCGAGTTCTCTATTGGATTATCACCTTGGTGGACAAAATGGCCAACAAATATTGTAATGAACAAATTAGAAGATTGTGAAGTGGTTGAATTCTTCCAAGTTCTTTGTTGGATTAACACCTTGGTGGACAAAATGGCCAACAAAGCTTGTATGAACAAATTGGAACATTGTGGAAAAGAGCCGGAGGGAATCAACTCTATGCCCTCTCCCTTAAAGTTAATCTATTGATCAAGTTATTATTTGGCTTTCTCATTATCCCATAACCTTCCAAATTCAAACTTGTATGACTCTTCAATTTTTAAAATTATCCAATTACAAAATATATTGACCACATGCTTGAGGCACTTCAATGTTTCAACATAGGTCATTGAGAACAATAAAGTATCTAAGAGTATACTTTTATCATAAGAAAGATTAATTTTAATCAAATACTTGACCTCCCTTACAATTATTATGAACAAAACATGAAGGATTAGGTTCTTAATGGTGTAGTTATTCTATGGTCACTTACAATACCACTTGTCCATATCCTTTGATGGCTTCATTAATAACTTGATCAATAAATCAACTTTAAGGGAAAGGGCATAGAGTTGATTCCCTCGGGCTCTTTTCCACAATGTTCCAATTTGTTTGTACAAGCTTTGCTGGCCCTTTTCTCCACCAAGGTGTTAATCCAACAAAGAACTTGGAAGAATTCAACCACTTCACAACCTTCCAATTTGTTCATTACAAGCTTTGTTCGCCATTTTTTCAACCAATGTGTTAATCCAATAGAAAACTCAAAGAATTGTTCTCGCCATGTGAGGGTATGGAGGAAGTGATATATTAACAATGTGTCAAATAATGATCATTGAGTCCCCTACTACTATCATTTTATTTATTCCCATACACTTCATAATCATAAATCTTTGCAAGAGGGCAAGAGCTCCAACTTGATTGTTTGCAATCTCTCATATTCTCCATGCATATGACATTTCTTGATTTCATTCGAGGTAAAAAATTACCCCCTTTCTCATGTTCCTACTACCACCCCTAACCTTTCTTGATTTCATTCATAGTAAAAAAAACCCCCTTTCAGCATGTACTTTGCTAACTTGATTTTGATGAAAGGTAGGATTAGCAAGTTTACAACTATCTTGTGGATCTAATCATCCTTTTAGTGTTGTGTCTGGATTAAGTATTTTGACTATTCAAACTCTTCTTTTATGAAATATTGCACTTAAATTCTAATTTATTTTAAAGTCTCTTAAAATTTGTTTTTATATTTTTTTACACACTTAAAAAAAAGTTTATAAAATGAATCATGCAACTAGTGTAACAAAATGGAGGATTAAAAAATAAGAGTATGCATTGTTGAGGGTCAAAAGTCCACATCAATAAGTGCTTCCAACCTATAAAGTATAATCTTTGTAGCTTAGCTAACTCAAGTTTAATAATGTTTTAACCATCTTGGCTTAGGTTTCCTTTTCTTCCTTATACCCTCAACATCTTGTCTATAATATAATCCTCCTCCTCTCTCTTCCGAAGATTATATTCCCTTCTTTAGAATATTCTCACGGGAAATAACCATACCCTCACCATACCCTCTTAATGGTTATGTATTGTTATTAATTCCATGATTACATGGAATGGAATAATAGTGTTAAGTGAATGAAATTTCTTAAGTGAGGATTTCTTATCCATGATGGACATTTAATTTTGTATTTACAATTATTGAAAAGGAAACTATAATATATAAAATAAAGCATTGCTCTTGATTTTTCGTATAGTGAATTATAACATTATGGACTTCCCTTAAAATATGCCTTGGCTAGTCAAGATGATAACAAACTAGTATGTATCCTACATTATAATTAGTTGAGACACATAAATAAGATATGGTGATTTTTTTATTGGTAGCTATTCATTGGTATGTATGTATATTTGTTAGTTGTGAACTATTATCAATTAAACACTACTATCCTTAAAAGTAGAAATAAATGAGGCATGTTTAACTTTAAAGATTGCATTATTTCCTAAAACTAGCTGAGACACATAGATAAGATATGGTGATTTTTTTATTGGTAGCTATTCATTAGTATGTATATATATTGGTTAGTTGTGAACTACTATGAATTAAACAATACTATCCTTAAAAGTAGAAATAAATGAGGCATGTTTAACTTTTAAGATTGCATTATTTTTGTAGTATAATAATGTGCTCTATTGTGGATTGATGGAAATGTTTTCATATTATTCATATATTATATCACATTGTCCAAATTCCACTTATTATATCAAGGGAATTGATTTAAAAGGTTAGGGCATTTTTGTCTTATGAATGGGAAATGTAGGTCATAACATAAAGAATATATAGGTCAGAGAACCATTCATCACCATTGATCACAGTATATTATTTTTAATAATGGAAAACTATGGATATTTTTAGTGGTTTATGTATGATTAAGAAAATAATGATATTTAAGTTGAATCGTGTTGCCTATAATAAGTGGATAAAAACTATTGGATTTTCTATTTATAAAGATCCTATCGTGAAAATGGATGGCTTATATATTTAAGAATGTTTGTGTTGGAAATGTATTATGAAGAACATGTATATTAATTTAATGGTATTGTTGATATTATATGGAAGTTATAGTATCAATATTATCATTTAATAATTTGTTTTGTTTGTATATTATTAATTTAAATTTATTATTTATTAAATATGAAAAGATAGTAATTTTTTAAATTTTAATTATTTAATATTTAAAAATATAATTAATTTTTTTAAAATCATTATAAAAGTATAATATTTTGTGAAATTATGAGTAGTGAAGATGAAAATATTTTCAAAATCTTTGTTACAATACAAATTTTGTTAACCTTCTAACTTATCAAAATTATTTATCAAATGTTTTAAGCATAGCAATAAATTTTTAAAACAAACCAGATAATTTCTTGGTGAGATGAGACAGACCAAAATTAGTCTCGATGGAAATGTTAGGCATCAATCCTTAAATTATTGAGCAAAAATGTGCTAAAAACTAAAGATGTTTAACAATAATTGGAAACTTTAAATCTTAAAAAAATAAATACCATGATCATCATCATAATAATTCTTTCCTTTTATTATTTTATATATAATATAAACTTTATATTTCTATTAAATAAATACTTATCTTTTTTTTTTTTACTAATATAATAATAATAAACTCTCATTTGTTATAAATATCACATGTTTACTATACACCATATTTTATCTTTTGAATAATGAAGTGTAACAATGCCTTTGGAGAATAATCTTATGGATAGTTTTAGTGGTTTATGTTTGACTAAGAAAATAATGATATTTAAGTTGAATCCTATTGCATATAATAAGTGGATAGAAATGATTAGATTTTCTAGTTATAAAGATTCTATCATGAAAATGAATGGCTTATCTATTTAACAATGTTTGTGTTGGAAATGTATTATGAAAAACATATATATTAATTTAATGATATTGTTGATATTATATAGAAGTTATAGTATTAATATTATTATTTGATAATTTGTTTTTTTGTATATTATTAATTAAAATATTTTAATTATTAAATATGAAAAGATAGTAAATTTTTAAATTTTACTTATTTAATATTTAAAATATAATTAAATTTTTTAAAATGATTATAAAAATATAATATTTTGTGAAATTGTGAGTAGTAAAGATGAAAATCATTTTCAAAATCTTTGTTACAATACAAATTTTCTTAACCTTCTAACTTATCAAATTTTTTAACTACAAGAATAAATTTTTAAAACAAACCAGATAATTCCTTAGTGAGATGAGATAGACCAAAATTAGTCTCGATATAAATGTTAGGCATCAATCCTTAAATTATCAATAAAAAAATGTGCTAAAAAACTAAATATGTTTGACAAAATTAACAAACTTTAAATCTTAAAAACATAAATACCATAATCATAAATACTTATTTTTATTTTTATCTAACTAATATAATAATAATAAACTCTCATTTATTATAAATATCACATGTTTACTATACACTATATTTTATCTTTTCCACAATGAACTGTCAAAATGCCTTTGCAGAATAATCTTATGTAAAAATCAAAGTTAAATAGGGTAAATAATAATGACATATATTTTGATAAAAATCCGCAGTTAAATATAGTAAATAATATTAAAATATATTTTAGTATATATATATATATATATATAAACCAAGTTATAAGTGTGTATTTTTATTTTCATGAGATATATATTTTAGTTAATTAAAGGAATATTAAAAAAGACAAAAAAAAAATACCAAATTGAAAGAATGTTTTTTTCCAAAAAAGCCAAAAAAATTACCCAACCAACGAATGTTTTTTTAGAAAGAGCCAAGATGGTTCTAATTTGGGTTGTTTTTCATCTCAAATCGAATTGAGTGTGGGTGTGGCTTCAGTCAGTAATCGTAACCGTCTCACGCAAGAATAACAACGTTGGAATCACTGGTGGAGGGAGAGGTTTTGGGGCAGGAAGTATTGCTCTTTGAAGGAGATGGATTTCGGGTTTACACAGGTACATTTTTCTTCATCTTTGTCAATCTACAGATCGAATGGGTCTCTTTTTTTGTTTTTTATTGTCTGCTGGATTGTGACGAAATCATCCCTTTTTGCTTATTATTGTCTAGGTCAACGCAAATTGGGCGATCTGCAGTATCAATGAAGTACCGTTAAACTATGAGATTATATACATTTTTTAATAGAAATATGAGGATCTACTATTCGCATTAGATAAACCTAATTTATAATGGCCTTTAGATGTCATCAGTTTATCACAGTGCCAGGATACCGATCTGATTGGGCTATAGTTTATTTATTTATGTTATTACAAAGGAATGAATTGGGTTAAGTTTGGTGATTTTCACAATTGAAATGCTCTGAATGAGTTTTTTGAATCTGTATTTTTGTTACAGAGATGCCGAGGTTAATTGTTGAGCCACTTTGAGTTGTCCTCATAAATTAGAGTATAACTCGATGATCATAGCATTACTCGCATAAAATTCCCCTCTCCCTGTGGTCGAGCCACTTTGAGTTGCACTAATATTTTACTCCTACAACATGATCCACACAAGTCTCCATTTGATGGGAGAACAGAGTCCATTTTGTGCAGGTTTATGATATGCAACAGGTATAAAAGAGCATTTGGGAAGCACGCACATAAACCTTTTACCTAACGACTTATCCCCTAATATACCCTTTACATTTATATCACGAAGTTTAGGGGTCTTCAGCAACCATTTTTTCTCGCCCGGCCTACGGTATGAGGTGCATATTGGATCACCACATAAGGGAGTCCGCAGCAGGGTACTACCTTGAAAACGAACTCTACACCCAGTCTGCTACCTTTAACTACCTTTTGTTGTTGATTGCTTAAATTTTAGCCGTATGTGGGTCACTTCAATTGAATTAGATTTTTATCTATGACAACTTGTATGGTAGTTAAAGATCCTTTCAGATGATCTAGATAATGTATATATACCATGAGAAACAAAACAACAGAAATAATAATTACAAAATATCATGATCTTTGCAATACTGCAATTTGTTTTTATTTTTTTAATGGCTTTGACGTCTCACAGCTCTATTTTCTGAGCTTGTGAGCTCAGAGTGTGTAATATTGCACTGATGCAAGGTGAAAGCATGGAATAACATGCTTGCTTGAATGCGCAGATGAATAGTGTAGTGTGATCCACTTATAAGCTCATAAATACATGAAGCGAGTCTTAGGCTACAAGCCTATATTTGTATTTCCGGTAGGATGTTGTCTTTGTATTAAATTATGATACTATAGAAAAAACAAATATCTTTGGGTATTATGGATCATAGCTTCAAAATAAATCTATTGCTAGTAGTTTCTGCCATTGCCGTAATTTTGACCTCAATTCAGTTGGCCCCTTAATCCAATGTGGGTAGAAGCTCAACCATCCCAATCACTTACATAGGCAATAAAGTGATGCAGGTCTTGCAATAAATAGTGAGTTTTGTGACGTTTGTGAGGATAATATTAGGAAAACACCATAGGAAAAGACATAAACTGGAAAATTGGAAAATAAACTACAACAACACCTTCTTAGTGGTTCCTAGAGTCCATATCCAAACACACAAAGATAATAAATTATAATTGCCAAGTTCAACATATTTCTGGATGCTATTATTCCTTCAAACCGTGGATATTAACCTTCATTCATGACCACCATCTAATGCAGATATCGATTGCAGTGATCTATCCTCTGTCATATAATTTAATGACAGAGGATAGATCGTTAATACATATCGCAGTGATCTATCCTCTATCATATATCACACCTCTATTAACATATTCTCAAAGTTAAATCCCTGGTTGAAGTTTAATGAGTTTTAATTTATATCCTTGGACCTCTATGTAAGTGTGGTTGAGGCTTTCTTCAGATATGGATTCTGATCTCTCATTTTAAGAAACCCTTTTAATCATTTCTAAAAGTTTTAAGAGCCATAGGAGACAAATTGTGTTAGGTATGGTAATTAGGTTTAGGTTGTCTCCTTCAAACTAAATCATCTAGCTGTCAAGATGATTCCCTCACATAAGGGATTGCGGTGAGTCTTCTATATCCCTCACCCTTGTGGACAAATGACACTTGAGTAAGTTCCTCCTAGGTCATCTTTTATTTTTTTCACAAATGTTTCCATTCTGCTGCATAAGTTCCCACTAGGTATCCTTTATTTTTTCACAAATATTTCCATTCTCCTTATGCTACCATAGTCCTCCACTATGACCATGTCTCCAGTGTAAGGGAAACCAATGCAACCTCTCATTTGATGTCAAGCAGAATCTCAATAAGGATGAGCTCACAGGGTATATTCAATGCGTGATAGACAAAAGTATTGTTTTGGATAACATGAATGAACAACTTCCATTAGATCATGACTTGTGGGATACTACATGATAAACTTTATATTGGATCCTTGTGGGATGCTACAGGTTTGGCTTCAACTGAAAATAAAACAACTTAATTATTAGCATGCCATTAATGAGTAGAATATAGAATGACCTTCCCTCTACTTACTTTAATTACAATGGAAACAAACCGCATCTATATCAACTGAGGAGATCTACTTTGACTTGGTATCATCATTCTACGGTCCAAGGAGAGGCCTCCTTACATCCATTCTCCTGCTCCTCCCTTTGTCTCATGAGTTGAATGCATTTCCCAAACGATCCACAAAATATTGTGATAGTTTACTAGTGAAATGTGTACATTGTATGCTTTTGTGAATGTGATTATTCATGCCCAATCTACAAAGAAAGGGATAAAAATGTGTACAAGGGATCCCGAGTTGAAGTTTAATGAATTTTAATTGATATTAAAATTGATATCCTTAGACCTCTATGTAAGTTTAATGAATTTCAATTGATATCCTTAGACAAGTCTCATGTGACATATAGTTGAGTACTGAAATGTGTACATTGTCTTATTTTGTGAATGTGATTACTCATGCCCAGTCTACAAAGAAAGGGATAAAAATAATATATATAAATACTGTGTATCCAACCACCTGCAACAACCGTCAAATTCCAGGCCGGGAGAAAAATCACTGGTTAAATTCCTTTATTAAAATTTAATGTTACGTATGTCAAAATTGGTTTCAATAGATTTTAATCATCATTATTATATATTATAAATATCATAATAATGATAAATATTTCGTTATTATATATTATAAATATCGTAATAATGATAAATATCGAAAGACAATTAATGAGTGGATAAACTTACGACTTATATGGTTGTAATGGACTCAATTATAAAGCTTGTAGACTTTATAGAATGACAACAACAATAATTGTTTTATAGTTTATTAAAAAATAATTAGAATAAAAATTAGATACTATCATTACAAAATAATTATATTTAGAGTATTAATATTTTGTAATATAATAATAATATAGTTATTTAGACACTAGGATATATCTCAAATTAAATACTACAAAATATATGCTACCAATTATCTAAATATATATTTATATAGTTATTTATTTAAAATTTAAAAAAAAATCTATAAAAGTAAATCTTGACAACATATAATTGTTTTAGTACCATCTATAAAAAAAAAAGACCTTCCTCAAAACTCATCGTCAATACACATGAACTGCTTCCTTCCCTTTCACAACTTGTGAAGGAGAATTCCTCATCACTCATGAAAAGAATTCATCCAATGGTTCTGTGATGGTTGCGTAGTTGCAAAGAAATCATTAATAGTATCCTGTCACCCCTAAAGAGCCATCTATTACACCACTGCAAATGAATTCTTTTTTTATCTTACCTATAAACCAACTCCAATATCGCTTACCAAATCCATCTGTCTTTTAGGTTTACCGATTAACTAAGAATTCTGGCAAATCACAGCTAGATTGTCAAAATATTGATCTATGCAAAAATAAGGGGAAGTTAAATGACATATGGCTCGATCTATTGCAAAATTTTACGAATGAATTCTATCCATGATTCAGGACTAGTAAAACAGACCCTATCGACTACATATAATCAAGAACTAGAGAAACAAGTGCTCTCGATTATGAAATTGATCTATTGTTGATTACTGATCTCTTGGAGAGATTTGTGAATTTTCCTTAATTTGTTTGTTTGAAATCTGGATGATTGCTTAAATGTTTTGGGTACCTGCAAATATGGCATCCAATGCGTGAACTTTCCCCATGCCTTCATCAGCAATTTGGGAAATGAGACACTTAGACCCGTAAGCTCTTCAACTACTCAATGATCATTGAAACATCTGGCCTTGGGTTTATAATTCAATGTTTTTTTTTTTCGCATTGTGGGATATATAACACATCTTTTAGGTGAAATAATTCACAGGTGGTGATATGCACGAACGCTCCCAAAGCCTATTTACGCGTTGTGCAATAAATCCTCCTCGTGGGATCCTCCTCCATGTGGCTTGGCGCTTGGCCATTAGGCTTTAGATTGACCTCTGTGCTTGGCTCGACAGCTGTGGACTTGAAATTGCCCCCTCAGGCCGATATCTTTTATTAAAATAATCATCTAGAATTTTTACTCTTTGCCATCCTTTATACAAATGAATTTTTCGTGTTTACCATCCTTCACCGAAATGGAAACATAAAGTACAAACTAGCGTGTATATTAAAAACATTTTAAAAACAATGATACTTTTGAAAGAGAATGAAATAAATGATTGCAAATTTAATTAATACATACTTGGGGTAGATTCAAAGCTCACTCAAATCTTGGATTTCCCTCCGATAAAGAGTTTGGGAGCATGGCACCAAACTTGGAGATGAAACATAATTTTATTTTTTTGCTTTATTTTATTTTCAGTTTCTTGCTATTTTGAAAGTTAAAGATACCAAATGAAAAGAAAAAAGAAAAAAAAACAATTTGAAAATTAAATAAAGATTGTTCAATAATATTATTATAAAAATAGATAATGCTTTCAATAATATTATTATAAAAATAGATAATGCTTTCAATAATATTATTATAAAAATAGATAATGCTTTACTATTCATGTGTACAAACTTTGACTACTTTTTCTAATAAAAAGGGGAAAGTGTCCGGGGATTGATTAGTCTATAGTAATCTTTACCTCATAAGGATGGAAAGCATTTACACTATCTTTTCACTAAAGAGTGTTCAATTATTTTTTAATTAATAAGCCTTAACAAATTGAGATCACATTCATATAAACTATTGTTTTCACAATATGTAAAAACATGAGCAATTCACCACTTATGGAAATGAATGAAATAAACTCGTATTTTATCTTGATAATTATGAATTCTCAGGATATCATTATTTGAACAAAGGTATTTTTCTTGGATGAAAGGGAGAGATAGAGACTGGGTTTTTAGACACAAATCAATGAGTTTCCTTACCAAGATGACCAAGAACGTAAGCATAATATACAATAAAGAGTAAAAATGTTGAACATGAATGGGTAGCCTAGAACAACTCACTAAAGATGGAGGATAAATTTTTCAAACAAGAAATGTGATTTGCCTTCGATGCAACCTTCAAATTCATGAAAAAATTTAAAGTGCTTATATTTGGCTGAAAATTGACTAGAAAATAAATCTCTCCATTTAATTACTTTTTACTTCTATATGAAAGCAAGATTCAAACTCCATGCTACACTTTTAGGCATTTATTGTACCATGCATCATAAAATCACTACATGGGGATCACGTTATCACCTAATTTTTCTCACTTGTGATGTTTAAGTTGTCATACCTAGAAACAATAGGAATAAACATAGAGCATCCATAATCGGGGGTTTGCAAGAAGTTGCTTCCCTTTTTCAATGCATTGAGAACACACACTCGTTGCTAAATTAAAAATGCACGTGATTATAAGAGCATACCCATGTTTGTTTTCAAATGGGTTACCCCTTCCCAAACCTCCACACAACCATATGCCACGTTCAATATATATCCCACATCATATTTTAAAATTACAATAACATGCATGTGTTGGGAATGCATGTGAGTCCTTGAGTCTTTGATAGGTCCATGTTTAGGACTCTATCTTATAGCACTTCCATCTTCTCTTCAATTTCCTAATTCTTGTCTCTATTACACTCCTCCCTAATCTCCAATTGCATCAGTTGACCCTTGTGTTTCTCTACTGGAGCTTTCACCCTTATCAAATTTCTTTGAAGCCATCGAATGTCCCTAGAGTTTTTTTCATCCCATTCCTTCCTCCAACTGCCCCATCTTATCATTAATAAGGAAACACAATGTTGATCATCATTGAAATCCCTATCCCACATGCAAACAATTATCTTCACATAAAAAATCTCACAAAAGGAACATCAATTGGGGTCGTCATAACAATTTTGCATTAACATGGGCTTGAAGCTGTTTTCTTTCAAAAGAGGCTCACTACAACCCCATTAATAAATTCAATACTTTACTCTATAACCTATTCTTAAGAACAAAAAGATTGACAAGAACATGAGATCGGCCCAAAGGAGACGCAATATGCCAATGCCCATGCAACACTTGATGAAATTTCCTTTCTTTTGTAGCCCATGAAAATTAACCAAGTGAAATGGCAAGGGAGAAATCCAAGGTGAGGCTTTAACCCATACACCATTAGTAGTCCCATCCTATTAGGCTTCAGATACTTGACCTCCCTTACAATTATTATGAACAAAACATGAAGGATTAGGTTCTTAATGGTGTAGTTATTCTCTGGTCACTTACAATGCCACTGGTCCATCTCCTTGGATGGATTCATTAATAAATTGATCAATAAATGAACTTTAAGGAAGAGGGAATAGAGTTGATTCCCTCGAGCTCTTTTCCACAATGTTCCAATTTTTTCATACAAGCTTTGTTGGCCATTTTCTCCACCAAGGTGTTAAGCCAACAAAGAACTTGGAAGAATTCAACCACTTCACAACCTTCCAATTTGTTCATTACAAGATTTGTTGGCCATTTTGTCAACCAAGGCGTTAAGCCAATAGAGAACTCGAATAATTGTTCTTTCCATGTGACGGTATGGAGGAAGTGATATATCAACGATGTGTCAAATAATGATCTCTGAGTCTCCTACTACCATTATTTTATTTATTCTCATACACTTCATAATCATAAATCTTTGCGAGAGGGAAAGAGCTCCAACTTGATTGTTTGCAATCTCTCATATTCTCCATGCATATGACATTTCATGATTTCATTCGAGGTAAAAAATACCCCCCTTTCTCTTGTGCCTACTACCACCCCTAACCTTTCTTGATTTCATTCACAATGCAATGTTGTTGTTAGAAATGCAAATTGTGCTTGTGCTAAAAGGAAAGTTAACATGTGTTAGCTTTCATTCATCTTGCATTGTTGTTGTAAGAAATTTTGTTGTTATTGTTCTAGAAGGAAATATAACATGTGTTAGAATTCTTCCATGGTGCAATGTATTTGATGGCAATGTGGTTCTATCGGTAGGAAAGCTAACAGGCATTAGCTTTCATTCACAATGCAATGTTGTTGTTAGAAATGGCCTTATGCTTGTGTTAGAAGGAAAGCTAACATTTGTTAGCTTTCATTCGTCGTGCATTGTTGTTGTAAGAAATTTTGTTGTTCTTGTTCTATAAGGAAAGATAACATTTGTTAGAATTATTTCATGGTGCAATGTATTTGATGGCAATGTGGTTCCACTGGTAGGAAAGCCAACACATGCTAGCTTTCATTATCAATGCAATGTTTTTGTTAAAATGGCCTTATGTCGATGTTAGAAGGAAATCTAACATGTGTTAGATTTCATTCGTCATGCATTGTTGTTGTAAGAAATGTTTTTGTTCTAGTTCTAGAAGGAAAGATAACATGTGAGTAGAATTCTTTCATGGTGCAATGTATTTGATGGTAATGTGGTTCCACTAGTAGGAAATATAACATGAGTTAGCTTTCATTCAGAATGCAATGTTGTTGTTAGATAAGCAATTGTGCTTGTGGTAGAAGGAAAGCTAACATGTGTTAGCTTTCCTTTGCGTGCATTGTTGTTGTAAGAAATTTTGTTGTTCTTGTTCTAGAACGAAAGCTAACATGTGTTATAATTCTTTCATGGCGCAATGTATTTGATGGAACTGTGGTTGTATTGGTAGGAAATCTAACTCACGTTAGCTTTCATTCACATTGCAATGTTGTTGTTAGACATGCAATTGTGCTTGTGCTAGAAGGAAAGCTAACAAGTGTTGGATTTCATTTGTCGTGCATTGTTGTAATAAATTTTGTTGTTCTTTTTCTAGAAGGAAAGCTAACATGCATTAGATTTTATTCATGGTGCAATGTATTTGATTGCAATGTTCTTGTACTGGTAGGAAACCTAATACGTGTTAGTTTTTATTCACCATGTAATTTTATTGTTATAAATGCCCTTGTGCTTGTGCTGGAAAGAAAGCTAACATGCACTATGCATTGCCCTTATGCTTTTTCTATAAGGAAAGCTAACATTCATTAGATTTTCTTCATGGTGCAATGTAGTTGTATTGGTAGGAAAGCTAACACATGTTAGCTTTCATTCACCATGCAATGTTCTTGTGAAAAATTCCCTTGAGCTTGTGCTAGAGGGAAAACTAACATGCATTCGATTTCTTTTAATGTATAATGTATTTGATGTCAATGTGCATGTACATGAAGGAAATCTAACATGTGTTAGATTTCCTTCATGGTGCAATGTGGTCATTCTAGAATGAAACCTAACACGTGTTAGCTTTCATTCACTGTGCAATGTTGTCTGAAATTCCCGTATGGTTGTGTTCAAATGAAATATCACACATGCTAGCTTCCCTTCATGATTAAATGTTGTTTGTTGTCAATGTGATTGTGATAGAAGGAAATATATCACATGCTAGATATTCCAATATGTGCAATGTTGTTATTAGAAATGACCTTGTGCTTAGGGCCGAGGAAAGCTAGCAAACGCTAACTTTTTTTCGAGTGGAATGTTGTTGTTAGTGATGTGTTTGTGAGCTTGTGCTTGGAGAAATAACCATTTTATTCAAATATGAAACAAAGCTAGAAACAAGACTAGGACCTTATTGTGCATGGTTTAAATCCTCAGTGTATTTTCTTTATCAATAAGACTAGGACATTTTGCTTGAATTGAGATCAATAAGTAGCATAGGGTGGAGTAACCCATACTTGGGTGATGAAGGTCTTGGAAAAAAGAATCCAATATAAAATCTTTTTAAAATCTAAAATTGTCAGTTCTTCATATATAATTTTTGTGTAATTTATATGTAAAGGCCATTTTGATAGCATGCAATAGATGGTGTGGAACAATGATTCATTGCAAACAAAACGACTGCCATAATGTTTTGAATTTTTTCAACTATATTAATTTTTTGCAAATATAAGAGCACACTTTACATGGTTTAACCTTATTTACAATTTATAATTCAATTGTGTGTTACAGAATTGAAAGGAGTTACTATGGAAAATATAAATTTGACAATAGGGGACTATGTTAACCTCCTAATTAATGGTCAAGTTATTGGGCTAGGAAGGGTTGACTCTACAGATATTGGAACTTATTATGGCGGAGAAAGAGTTAATGGAGGCTATGTTATGATTTTGATAATTGATGTCACTCAACCACATTTGACCGTGGAAGGTGTTGATGAAGGGGACACACATCCATGGAAGATCATGGATTTCAGGCATAACAAAGGTAAATCAAAATATTGAAGCATGTGTTAAGTGTTATTGATATTACATTGAATGTTTTTTTAAGCAAATACCAACCTTATTTAATTTGGTGTACAGGTGCAAATGTCTCTTCTACATTTCACTTTTCCTTTTTGATTTCACATCATTTACCCAGAGGAGACACACCCTGAGTGTCCTTATCTTCCTCATCTTCCATGCATTATGCATAGCTTTGTTCCATGCTCTTGGAACTAGTCTCTCATGTCCCTGACACTCATATGCTCCCATTACGAAGATTCTTCCACCTTTACTTCGAGCTCGTTAAAAACAGTAAGGAGGTTACGAGCATTCTTCCATCTCTCCTTTGAGATCGTAAAAAATAGTAAGGAGGTCACGAGTTTACTTTTTCGGGCTCGTTAAATCTTTATGGAAAATATTTTATAAAGTCTTTTCTAAGCCCTTATTATAAATTTTCAAATCAAACAAGATTTCTATGTATACTTGTCATTTCTGACTCGTTAAATTATCTAAAACGACATTCACTTAGGTATAAGTTTACCCCTTTTCCGAACCTTTGTGGAATAATTACGAAAAATGTATAGTCTAGTCATATGTGACTAGAAGAGTTCTTCTCTCATTGTTTTACACTTTTTCGAGTGAGGAGACTAACTTTACAAAAAAAGACTCCCCTTTTATGCCGAGTTGTGAATGCATTGCATTAACTTGCTTGCCTTCGAGCCTTGTGCCGGCTCCCACTTTCTCAGTTATTAGCCATTTTCCTGAGCACTTTTCCTTTCGAGCCAAGCAGAGCTATAATTTATCTTTCACAGCTCGATGACCCTTACCTTAAGGTAACACTCCCCCTAGGTGTGTACATCTTTCATATGATTCCTTGAATTGAGCATAGGTATGTTCCATTTCCTAGAACTAGTTTGCTTTCCCATGACACTCGTTTCCTCACTTGTTGTAACATAATAAATTTTATTCTTTTTCAAGCTTTATAATGAGAAAAAGACCAAAAAAAACATATAATTTAAAAAGTTGGATGGGAAAATTTTTACTGCCTTCTATTGCTAGTTGTTGTGTCTCCTTTGAATAGATCATTCATCTCCACTCGATACATCATGAGTCTTGACATTAGTATGACCTTAGGAAGTTGTACTCATTTCTCATATCGTACTCCACCGACTAGTTAAGCTTCCAGTCATTATGGAGCCTTTGTCGATGCCTCATGCGTCACAAAGTATTATCAGTATCTAGTACTTGAGTATATGCTTTCTGATTCTTTTCATATGCTCTTTCTCTTGTTCAAAGGAATTATTAAACCCATAGTGGGCCACTCCTCAGATCTCTTGACTATTGCATGTCAGCCATCCCTTATGAGTCCAGTTCGATCACAGATGGTGTTCAACCCATTCGTCTGAGTCCTTCCAAATATTTCATCCTAGCTGCTACCTTGTGCTTGTTGATGGGGGATGCATTAATGCCCTCCTTCGAGTGAATCTCATTCCATCGAATCCAACTCATCTATTTTGGAATCGATATTTAGAGTCCTATTGAGCACCTTGATACTTACAGTCATTAGTGGTAGGCCCTCTCGCCATCGACAGCTGGGAATTCATCAATGAGCCCTGATCGATTAATTCATCAGAGTGTTCGACCTCAATGCCTCTATTCACACTTTGATTATTGTAATGAGTGCCTTTATGCCCATTTTCATTATTGGTGGGTTATCTCACGTCTATTAATGGTATACATCAATGAATGGTAATAAGACGATGTCACATCAGGTTCAATATTAGTACACTTATTCACTTGATGGTACATGTATAGTAGACAGTTTGTGTATAAGACCCCAGAATTCAGTGGCATTCAGTATGCTACTTGTGATCATGATTGTACCTATGGAAGGTTATTCTCATACATAAACAGTTTGTACCATCAGTATATATCAGTTGTTTCCTCTTCAGCAAGAGACCATATCTTACTGTATATGGGTCATGGCTATGACCATTCATGAAATTTATTCCTTATATACTACCTATTCATGGCCATTGTATCAAATTGATATGTATTGTACTAATATGTATACAGAGACATCATCGTATTATGACGAGTGGGATACTCCTACCATTTGTGCCTCCATCACTCCACTTATGATATTTATAATGTATTTCGGTCATCGTAGTACCTTCTCTAACCTCACACATTAGGAGGAATCTGTTACACCATATTCTACCACCTCGTGAGCATTAGCACTCATTGGCCTCGATTATCCTTTTGTGGACTCAAAACCATTTTTTTTCCTCCTGGAACCTTTGCTTCCCTAGTTTTACTCCTATACGGAAGCTGCTTCAATGCAACTCATGCATATGTGGGATGCACAATTATAGCCCACTTACATCGATTTAATTGGTAAAAATGAATAAAATATCACTTTTGCACTCCAAAAATATGGCCATTGTGACCTTTGGCCCTCCATGTATCTCAAAACGACTCTATCTGACCTTTCACTTGCGTTTGGAAGGTTATATATTGAACCATTATGCATGGAAGGAGTGTAGGAAGAAAGAGAAGAGCATCGAAACTCTATTGTAATTTTTCCATATCTTGAGCCATCATCCATTGATCCTAGTTGTTGTGAACCTCTTATGTTCACCTACCAAACTCTTCCATTTCTTGTGAGGGATTTTCTCCTTTGCTCATCATTTTTTCATTGCATGGGAGATTGAAGTGGTGGAGGCACAAGTAGAGGGACCTAGTTCTTGGTTTAGATGAGTTGCCAACAGAAGTTTGTACCTTGTACTTTTTGTTTATATTAATAGAAATGCTCATTTTCTCATTTAATTGGTATTGTGAATGAATGTTTATTATCAATGGGTACATTTACTTTTATATATCATGGCATATGCTATTCTTTATGCTAACATCTTTCATATATCATATGCACTTGCTTGTGTTTATTGTTGATACTAAGCTCCGGGTTCAAGTGTGTTGATTTGGAAGTTCAACAGGTATTTTCATCGAACGTCCAGATTGAGGTTGGTATTTTGTTCCACTTCTTAGCATTTACATTTATATAGAGTGCATTGGGAATTGGGTTGATTTCTGGTAGTCATCTGTTTGTTGTGGTCTACCCCAAGCCATAGCATGTTTTTCTCCGTAACTGATGATAAACAAGAGGATGGTGATGATGATGATGATGATGATCATCATCATCATAATAATCATCATCATTATATTCATCATCATAATCATCATCATCATCATCCTCCTCATCATGATCAACATCCTCATCTTCATCACCATCATCATCATCGTCCCCATCTTCATCATCACCATCATCATCATTATCATCATCATCATCATCTTCATGATCATGATCATGATCATGATCATTATGATCATCATCATCTTCGTCATCATCATCATCACCATCATCATCATCGTCATCATTGGCATCGTCATCACACTATTCCTCATCGTCATCGTCATCGTCATCATCATCATCAACATATTCATTATGATATTCATCATCATCATCATCATTATCATCATCATCATCATCGTTGTCATTGTCATGAAGAAGATGATGATGATGATGATGATGATGATGTGATGATGATAATGAAGACGATGACGAAGATGATGATGATGATGATGATGATGATGATGATGAAGATGTTGAAGATGATGATGATGAAGATGATGAAGATGATGAAGATGAAGATGATGGTGATGAAGATGATGATGATGATGAATATGGTGATTATGATGATGATGATGATGATGACGAAAATGATGATGATGATGATGATGATGATGATGAGCATGAGGATGATGATGACGATGAAGATGATGGTGATGACAACCACAACGATGATGATGAATATGAGGATGATGATTAAGCATATGATGATGATGGAGATGGAGATGAAGGTGATGCTGATGAATATGGTGATGAGGATGATGATGATGATGAATATGATGATGAATATGACGATGATGATGATGAAGATGAAGATGATGGTGATGAAGATGATGATGATGATGATTATGATGATGAGGATGAGGATGATGATGATGAGGATGATGATGATGATGATGATGATGATGATGATGAAGACAATGATGATGATGATGATGATGATGATGATGATCACCATCATCATCATAATAATCATCACCATCATCCTCATCCTCCTCCTCCTCATCATCATCATCTTCATCATCATACTAAACATCATCATATTCATCATCATCATCATCATCACCATCATGATCATCTTCATCATCATCATTGCACCGAGAGGTGCTCTACAGCCCAATATGAGGGAGATCTTGTAACATGTGTCGAGTGTTTGTCGAGTTTGTTGAGTAACAAAATAATACAAAGTAAAAAGTAATAAATATTATGTCGGCCATAAACAAAAAAGGAATAATACAAAGTAAAATGTAAATATGAGACTTCAACTAGAGACTTTAGAGATTAGGATTGGGTGATAAATATTTTGTCGGTTATAAACAAAAAAGAATAATACAAAGTAAAAAGTAATAAATATTATGTTGGCCATAAACAAAAAAGAATAATACAAAGTAAAATGTAAATATGAGACTTAAACTAGAGACTTTAGAGCTTAGGATTAGGTGATAAATATTATGTCGGTCATAAACAAAAAAGAATAATACAAAGTAAAAAGTAAATATGAGACTTAAACTGGAGACTTTACTTTTTACTTTTAATACAAAGTAAAAAGTTAATATGAGATTTTAGAGTGTTTGTGGAGTTTTTCAAGTAACAAAATAATACAAAGTAAACAAAAAAGAGCTATTGAAGGAGAGGTTTGAATATATGAAGATTGATCCCTCTTGGCGCTTGATAGAGCCTAGGATTTGGATCTATGCTAATCACCATCATCCTCCTCATCATTAGCATCCTCATATTCATCATCATCATTATCCTCACCATCAACATATTCATCATCAGCATCATCATCATCATCATCATTATCATCATCATCATCATCATCACCGTCTTCATCTTCATCATCATGATCATCATCATCATCATCGTCATCACCCTAAATCTAACCACACCTGCCATATCTCTTTCTCACTCCCTATAACTAACACCATCTCCTCTCTCTTCCTCTCTCCCTCCTCTCCCCGCCCTAACCATTACTAACCCCCTCTCTCAATCTCTCTCTCTCTCTCTCCTCCTCTCTAACCCCCCTCCTAGCTCCTTACCCCTAGCTAACCCCCCTCTCTCACTCTCTATTCCCTGCTTCTACACCTCTCTCTCTCTCTCTCTCTCTCTCTCTCTCTCTCTCTCTCTCTCTCTCTCTCTCTATCTATCTATCTATATCTCTAAACCCGCTCTCCATCTCCCTAACCCCTCCCCCCTCACTGACCATCCTACTCTTTCTATCTCTCTCCAACTCCCCCTAGCCCTAAACACCCTCCTCTCTATCTCTGTCCCCTCATCTCCCTATCCCTTACTAACACGAGCTCTCTCGATTTCTCTCTCTTCCCTACATGTCCACCTAACCCTAACCACACCACCCATCTCTCTTTCTCACTCCCTACAACTAACACCCTCTCCTCTCTCTCTCTCTCTCTCTCTCTCTCTCTCTCTCTCTCTCTCCCTCCTCTCCATCCCCTAACTATTACTAACCCCCTCTTTCCCCCCTCTCTCCCTCTCTCCCCCTCCTCTCCCCTCCTAACCATTACTAACCCCATCTTTCCCCTCTCTCTCTCTCTCTCTCCCTGCTCTGCCCCACCTAACCATTAAAAACCCCCTCTGTCCCCTCTCTCTCTCTCTCCCTCTCACTAACCCCCCTCCTATCCCCCTACCCCTTACTAACCCCCCCCCCTCTCTCTCGCTCTCTCCTACTCCCCCCCCCCCTCACTCTCTCCTAATATCCCTTCTGCTGCCACTAACCACCCCCCTATTTCTAACCCCTAAGCCCCTTCACCCCTTAGCCCCTGACACCAAATCCCTATTTAACCTCCTAACCCCTAACTAATAAACAAACTATTAAATAAGGTTTTGATGAAAATACAAATTGTGTAGATTACCATAACACTAGCGCGTTTTTCTATGCAGAAACACGCGCGTGTTTTGGCCATTAGGCATTATTTAGCTGTGTACCAAACAAATTAGATGCCTAGAATTTTTTTAACATTCAATAAACACGCGCGCATTTTGTGTGTGCATAACACTAGCGCATTTTGTGTGGCCATAACGTGAGCGTGTTTTTTCTGTGCAAAAATTCTGCAGAATACTCTGTCTATTCCATACCCAAAGTTCTCGTTTTGTCTCCCCATCTCCCCAAGAGTGCTCGAAAAAAACATCAAACTCTATGTTCACAATCAACAATGAAGGAAATTGAGGAAGCTTGGTACTCTATGTTCACAATCAACAATCAAGGAAATTGAGGAAGCTTGGTACTCTATGTTCACAATCAACAAGATTTAATAGGATTCTACAGTTGGCATTGGGAATTGAGGATTCTACATTCACAATTAGCAAGCTTCAAGAGGACTCTACATTCACAATTAGCAAGCTTCAAGAGGATTGTACATTCACAATTTCGAGCTTTAAGAGGAATCTACATTCACAATTTCAAGCTTCAAGAGGATTCTACTTTCACAATTTCAAGCAAGCTTGAGGAATCTATATGAACACAATTGAAGAAGAATCTACATTCACTATTGACTAGGCTTGAGGAATCTATATGAACACAATTGAAGAAGAATCGACATTCATTATTGACCAATATTGAAGAATCTATATTCACAAGGGACGCAGAAGTTAATTTCACATTCGAGCAAGCTTGAGGAATCTATATTCACAATTGAGAAAGTATCTATATTCACAATTGAGCAAGCTTGAAGAACCTATATTCACAATTGAGAAAGAATTTTCATATTTGAATAGTTGAGCATACCCTATAATATATTTTCTTAGTATTGCTCATTGTGGTCATGGAGAATTCATGCAATCAAAAAAGGAAATCGGCAAGCAAAGAGAAGCCTCAAGAAACCATGGAAGAAGTTAGAGAAAAGAAAATATTGGACATGTGGAATCGACGGAATTCCATGGAAATGTTAGATTTTGAGCATTAATTCACTATACTCTAGGATCTTTACTGAGAGAATGACATGTACAGTATATCAGTTCATATCAATCATAGCAAGTATGGCAATCATCGCAAGAAGAAAAACATCAGAGACAATGGACACACAAACTTTTCGTGGGGAAAACCCTATGGTGAAAAAACCCACAGCTTCCTCATAGATGGATAGAGAAATAGTACAACCCAAAAACACAGAGATGGTCTTTTCCTAGCAGCTAATCCTCCTCCTCACATGTGCGCCAATTTTCGAGTGATGGAAGAGTGAGTAATGAGATCATCAAATAGAGATCTCCCGATCTCTATTTATACTTGTTCTGACCTGCCTAATAAACTAGTGGGGCTGACTTATCTAACTCAGTCTAATAACCCTAGGTTACATTAATATGGGCTGACCCCTTGTTAGGTGGTCTAATAACCCATCGGCAAGTTAACACACTTGTGACACTTTTCAATACAAATGAAGACACTTCCGTATAAGGGAATATTACATCTCTATAGGAGTACAATAAAAATATATATGAAATACATTCCTAAGTTACATATACATCAACACTCCTTCTTAACTAGGAAGGTATTTCTCGACACAGATCATCTAGCACAAGTCTTCTTCTATGGATGATCATAATTGATGCATCGTCCGTGAATCATCGTCATCGTCACTACTACTGCTATCTCAATCAATCTCTGAATCTACTCGTCATAGGAAGTTCTACAGAGCCAACCCTTTTTCATGTTGGAAGTAGGCCTAGCCTCCATGTAGGTCTTCATCATCTCTGGTTGTATTGTGTAATCCTCAGGATTCATTGCGTGCATCGACAAAACCTCGTAAGAGCATCCCAGGCCTTTTATGAGCACACAGCTCAACCTATTGAAACTCCCAGTATCTTTTATATGCCACTGCACAACCTGTCCAGGACCACAGAGTATCATCCTGATACTCACCATACATCAACCTGATGTACATCATCACTTGATCATCCTGATCATCATCATCTCTGTGAGCAAGCCATCAAGTAGGTACACCTCAATACTAATTACACTGCCTCTGCAAAACCTGTAAGATCTCTCAGGATTGATTACACTGCCTCTGCAAAACTTGCAAGAGCATATTAGGACTGATAACATGCCTCTGCAAAACCTGTGTACCCTACCATCACATCATCATCTTCAGATCACCACATAGTCCATGAAGCACAACCCATATGCACATCACACAGCACTTACACCACCGACATGGGAAAACACATCTATCACCATTCGAAGAAGGCTGAACACTTACATCACGACCATGGGAAAACACATCTATCACCATTTCTGAAAGGAACACTCAGCACTTCCATCAAGACCATGGGAGAACAAATCTATCACCATGTCAGAAGGGCTCACTCAGCCCTTACATCTCACCATGGGAGAGCGCATCTATTACCATGTGAGAATGGCCCCAACACTTACATTTCACCATGGGAGAACACATCTATCACCATGTGAAAATTGCCTAGCCCTTACATTTCACCATAGGAGAACACATCTATCACTATGTGAAAATGGCTCCAACCCTTACATCTCACCATAAGAGAACACATCTATCACTATGTGGGAATGGCTCATGTGCAACTGTGTCTCCAGACTCATTACTTCCCCCTGTAAGGCATCTCAATCTAAAGTACACCAAGTCTCCCTCTGAAGTATTCAAACTTCACTCTAGCTAGCGGCTTGGTTAACACATCGGCTATCTGCTTGTCCGTCGCAACATACAGGAGCTTTACTGCTCCTCTCTGCACCATATCCCTAATATAGTGGAACTTGATGTCAATGTGCTTTGACTTGTCATGGAACACCGGGTTCTCTAACAACTTCACACAATTCTAGTTGTCACAATATATACTAGTCGCACTCAACTGGAGATCAAATAAATCTGACAATAGCTTCCTAAGCCATACTGCCTCACAACTAGCCAAACAAGCTACGACATGCTCTGCTTTGACTGTACTTAGTGCCACACAAGACTGCTTCCTGCTAAACCAAGAGATCACACTTGATCCCATACTGAAGTAGCACACCGAAGTGATCTTTTGATCAATGGCACTTCCTGTCCAATCCGAATCAACATAACCCTCTAGGTTAAACTTCTGATTCACATCATACTTGAGTCCATAATCAACTGTACCCTTCAGGTACCTCAGAATATGCTTTGCAACTATCAGGTGAACATGTCTTGGATTTGTCAAGTACTGGCTGAAGTTGTTCACCGCAAAGCAGATATCTGGTCTCGTGTTCGTTAGGTACATCAAGGGATCAATCATCTAACAATACATCATAGCATCAACCTACTCAAAAGAAGCATCACATAGAAGCTTCAGGTTCGATGCCATAGGTGTGGCGATGGCCTTACAATCCATCATCCCGAACCTCTTCAGGATCTCTATTGCATACTTCCCTTGTCCAAGGAAGATTCCATCTACACTCTGCCACACCTCCATACCAAGAAAATAGTGCATCATACCCAAGTCCTTCATCTCGAACTCAGCAGCAAGCTTCCTCTTCGTATCGAAAATCAATCTATCCTCTCCTATTACAAACAAGTCATCCACATACAATAGTAGAATCACAAGATTGCCTTCCTCAACCTTGTAGTAAGGGTTGGAATCCGCTTTACTTTTTGTAAAGCGCAAACTGGATAGGAAGCCATCTATCCTACCATACCAGGTCCTGGTTTCCTGTTTCAAACCATACGAGGCTTTCTTCAGTTTGCACACATGTGTCTCTCGATCATGTGTCTCAAACCCGAGTGGCTGCTCCACATACACTTCCTCTTCAACTACACCATTCAAGAAGGCTGTCTTGACATCCATCTGGTGTACCTTCCATTTCATCACTGCAGCCAGAGCAAGTACTGATCTAATGGAATTGTATCTAGCCACAGGAGCAAAGGTCTCTTCATAATCAATCCCTTCTTTCTGGGAGAAGCCACGATCTACAAACCTTGCTTTATATTTCTCTATGCTTCCATTTGCAACATGTTTGATCTTATAGATCCACTTGGAAGTCACCACAGACTTCTCATTTGGTCTTGGGACCACATCCCAAACATCATTCTTCATGATCGATGGATCATGGAATCCTTCCATTACTTCATCCCGGATCATGGGAGCTTCAGATTCTTCAATAGATAACTTTGTTGCTGGAACAAATGTTGTAGTCCTTGTTTTGTAGGTGACAGTATATGATATTTCCTACAAGACAAGTTAAATTGCATGATTAGAAACTTCTCAGAGTTTTCAAAGCCAAATTCTTATGCATAAAGACATATGTCATACAGTCATGCAATTATCTTAGCTAGTGCTTCAATACAACATTTATCCATATCCCATAACTTTTTAGATGCCTTCCATCTCTACCAGAACATTGTTAAGAGTTTGCACAACTCCCAACATGTCAGCAAAGAGGTTTCATTCTAGAGAAGTAGCAATGGAGTGTTGTATAATACCATAGGCCACTTACCCATTACTATATTAGTAGTATCTTGTTCATTAATACAAATATCCTAATATGCATAATACACAACCTAAGTCTATGAACATATGCATATACATCATTGAATAACATTATTTAAACAAGCAGAATATACAAGAAATGGAAATTCAAATACTTATCTTTGTTTGTTTGTTGGCTGGACTCCCTCTGAAACTTTGCTTCCTTGCAGGATCTATTGGAGTCCATATCTGAAGTAGCTTTTTCTACTCCTTTTTGTTGTGGATTGTAAGGAGTGGTCAACTCTCTCTTAATCCATGTATAACTTCTTGAAGTCTCTTTAAGTGAATTCTCCGCCATTCTCGGATCTAAAGATCTTTATCTCCTTTTGGTTTTCTATCAAGGCCACTCAAACAACTGGATGACATCGGACCGCATACATCAGAGTGGATGATTTCCAAGATTCCTTTTGCCCTGCTTTCACTGCTTGGAAATGTCTTTCTTTGTATTCTTTCCTTTTGCACAACCTTTGCAAATTCCTTCGTGCTTTGTCTGGATTTCGAAAAACCTTCCACTACTTTGCTTGCAATTGTAGTGCTCTATAATGCATGTGTGCAAGCATTCTGTGCCAAAGTTTACTTGGCTCTACTGAGTCATGGACCATGGCTTGTTCTGGTTGGTTCCTTAGTTTGTACAATCCTCCCTCTTGTTCTTCAATCACAACTGCATCATCTATAGTTTTAACCTTTGGCCACATAAGGACTTGGCCATCCATAAATGCAACCCTCATGCCTTTTGCATCCAATGTAGATATGGAGAGTAGACTCTTCTTGAGACCTGGAAAATATAGTACATCTTTCATCTTCATATATTTTCCAGAGTCTAGCTTATAGGAGGCTTCACCACTTCCTTTTATGGGATATTGGTAGTCATCCCCAAGTTTCACTTTGTGACGTGATTCATGTTCAGATAGATTCATGAAAGATTCCTTGAATCTTGTCATATGCTTGAAAGCCCCACTATCTAGACTCCAATCATTACTTCCATGAGTGATTGTACCAGTGAGGGCAGAAATCAAAACATACTCTTCATCACTTGAAGAATCTTCACTTTCTTCCCTAGCCCTCTTTCTGAGAGGTTCATCATCCTCTGTAGTGTGAGCATGATGTCTTCTCTTGGTGTTCTTCTTTCTTTTGTGAGAACCATCTTTATTCTTTCTAGGACAATCCCTAGCATAGTGTCCCTTTTCATCACATGTAAAGTAACAAGCATTTGATAAGTCTCTTTGAGATAGGAAGTTGCCCCTTTGATTCTGATGATGATGTTTATCTTTCTTACTGTGGTGATGTCCCTTCTTATCATCATGTCTTTTGGAGTGTGCTGTGAGAGCTTGGTCTTCATTACCCATCTTCTCTTCTCGAGCCACAATTCGAGCTTCTTCCTATGAGAATTCTTCCCACAGCCTACTAAAAGTGATATGTTTCTTTCTAGCACAAATTCCTTGGATGAAGGAATCGCATGACCTAGGAAGACCATTTAGAGTGGTCATCACCACTTCTCCATTCTCTATATCTTAACCCACAGCTTCAAGTTGTTCTTTTGTCTGGGAGACCCTTGAGAAATATGACTGCATAGTCTCTACATTCTTGATCTTGATATTCTTCAATTGATTCCTCAGGGTCATCTTCTGATTTATAGTCTTCCCTTCAAATAGTTTGGTCAAGGAATCAAACATCTCCTTTGGTGACTTTAGGGATGACACATGGGGTATGAGATGATCTTTGATAGAATCAACAATGATCCTCTTTTCCTTGACCAACTTCTTCTTGTGAAGAGCCTTAGCCTCTTCTCCCACTGGGACAGGGACCGCTTCACTTATATAAGTGTCCAACTCATTCTCTTCTAGGATTAACCCAATCCTATACTTCCATGCTCAAAATTTATCATCCCCTTTAAGTTTATCCGCAATCTTCGTGTGGTGAGACATCTTAAGGAGTACTCCAAATGGAAATAGAAAAGATGTAGTTCTTACCACTTGATTTGTGAAAGCTGGATCTTGGGCAGGATTAGGGTTTGTCAGAGAAACCCTACAATTTCAAACTTTTGAAAGGATAGAAATATGTGCCTTGATGAGCTCATCAGCCCGGTTAATTAAGAAATTGAGATCTGCAAAGCTTCACCCTTCATAAATATCTTTTAGTCTTCTTGAATTCACTAGGGAGGACACTGAATTAGGGTTTGAGTTTCTTGGAGATTTACCCAACCAAAAATCTCGATCCAAAGCTCTAAAATTCAATTTTTCCAAGGGGCTTCCTGCTATGTTTTCAGATTTCAGAAATTCCTATTTTTGTGGAAACCCTAACTGTTAGGGTCAAAACTGAAACAACTCAAAATTGAATTCTGATTGGACAGATAGATTCAACTTGCTGAGGAGAGTCAGTCTATCATATTACTTTTCCAAAATCTATGGAGAGAAACCCAAAAACAAGAAGCCCTAGCTTCCGCAACTGCATAGTGTCTTCTTCTTAGGTTAGCTTTGATTCCATGTTAGATTTTGAGCATTAATTCAATATACTCTAGGATCTTTACTGAGAGAATAACATGTATAGTATATCAGTGCTTATCAATCATAGCAAGTATGTCAATCATCACAAGAAGCAAAACATAAGAGACAATAGACACACAGAGTTTCCGTGGGGAAAACCCTAAGGTGAAAAACCCTTCAACTTCCTCAGAGATAGATAGAGCAATAGTACAACCCAAATACACAGAGATAGTCTTCTGCTAGCATCTGATCCTCCTCCTCACATGTGCACCACTTTCCGAGTGATGGAAGAGTGAGTATTGAGATGATCAAATAGAGATCTCCCGATCTTTATTTATACTTGTTCTGACATGCCTAATAAACTAGTGGGGCTGACTTGTATAACTCAGTCTAATAACCCCAGGTTACATTAATCTGGACCGAACCCTTGTTAGGTAGTCTAATAACCCATTAGCAAGTTAACACACTTGCGACACTTGTCAATACAAATGACGACACTTCCGTATAGACGAATAATACATCTCTATTGGAGTACAATAAATATATATATGAAATGCATTCCGAAGTTACATATACATCAACAGGAAACTCATCCAATTCCAACTGTAGACGACGCCCTAGAGGGGCCCTCAATTTCATCAACATTTGATGAACAAGCACCCCATGGAACTAGTCAAGAAGTAGAACGTAGGTGCTCATTAGGGGATGTTTCAATTCCCACATAATGTCAACCACAAACTATGGTAGTGAATGACTTGTTGGGTTGTGGTTATACAAGCGACGAAGCTAGGGAGGCATTGCATCAAGGATTTACAAGGAACTAAGCAAATGTTATGGAGACTGTCCAAGAGAAAGTCCAATTTCCCACATCCAACTACCATCAAGAGAATGAAAGACAAGAGGCTCCTATTGAAACACCAGAGCATCCTAGTGATGTTGTACATGCTCTAGTTCGAACACCCTTACCTCCATTAGTAGCTACACCCCAAAGAACTCTAAAACATATATAGGTTGATGAAAGTGTCATTATTTCACTTGAAGCTACGTTGTCTAAACATGTTATTGCTTATCAAACTCGACAAATACTTGATAAATTTTTTGATTCTAAATGTGATGGGGACGAGTGCAAATTATTTTTATCATTGTTAAAATCTAGGTCTATGGTTGTTGTTAGAAGAATGTTGAGGAGAAAGGAAGTGTTTCTATGGGGATAAATTCAGATGCATGTTGAAGAATGGTGAATTTACCAGGACTTGCGTGGAAGGCTAGAGCTATTAGTGCACAGAAGTGATGGAAAGACGTAGGGGCACACATAAGTTTTTTTGGTTACAAGAGGTGAAAAAAAGTGAAAGGACATGAAGAAGACACTAAGACTTGCGATGTCGCAAGAGTGGCTTCCAAGTCAGTTTTAATGGATCGGGTGCACCAAATAGCGGAAGGAACATGCAGGCCGAGGAAGCCGAAAGCATTGAAAACTTCCAACAAGTTGATGGGCACGCTGATGCAAAGAAGAGTTGAAAAAGGCTTGCGAAAGTGATGAGTTTGGAAAAGGAGGTGTCTTGCAGACCTACAGAAAAGAACACCTTAAATGTGTTGTAGCATATGTTGAATCATTAGGACATGGAATCCTTGAATACAAGTTCCAAAAAGGGTTCATCCGAAGTATGGCATACTTGGTTTGAGTGTCCAGGACAACAGAAAACTGCCGGTAGTTTTGTTTCTTTGCGGTCTGGGCATGTTTTCTTTGCGATGTTGGAGGTCACAACACTTGGTTGACGGGGAGCCGAGTCAAGTTCCTTAGAAATTTTTTAGGTGGAGCGTTAGCTTTACCTTACGTTCGACAGAGTTGTGGAGAAGACTGAAGTGCGGAGGAGTTTCTCTGGCTGAGGTTGTGGTTCATCTCATGAAGGGGCACAATGGTTGGGAGTCATGAATGAACTAGTTTTGTCATGGGGACTAGTATGGATGAAAGCAGGACTAGGTGGCAGCATAATGAAGCTAACGTAGGTGGATGACATGACGAATAGAATGAGTTGCATCTTTCCTGACTTTCGATAAGAACGATCGCCTGCCCCTTCATTTAGTAGATAATTGTGAACACCAATATCCAACAATTCACCTATAGCCAGAATGGTGAACACAAGAAGGATCGATTGACCCTTCTTGTAGCCTAGAACTATTATGAAAATAATATTGAGCAGAAGAAGGGTCAACCACCCCTTCATTTATGAGGTAATTGTGCAAATATTCAACCTACTAAGGCTAGTCCGTCAATTCATATATATCCAGAATGCTAAAGACTGGAAAAATACTAAGCACAAGAAGGGTCGGTCAACCCTTCATTTAACAAAGAAATGTAAAAATATTTAATCTATGAAGGCTAGGATGACAATTCCCGACTACTGACTTCCATATTAAATGGTAGGGATCGAGACATTGGATAAGTTATAACATATAAAAAATATTTATCCTGACTTACAACTTCTGACAAGATGGATTGGTCGCCCCTTCATTTAGTAGATAATTATGAAAACCAATATCCAACAATTCACATGTATCCAGAATGGTGAACACAAGAAGGATCGACCCACCCTTCTTGCAGTCTAGAACTATTATGAAAATAATAATGGGCAGAACAAGGGTTGACGACCCCTTCATTCATTTATCTCGAAACTCGTTCAAAAATTGGGCGTTGGTTAGACATTCAACTTCAAATGATTGTCATATTATACAGACAACAATTCATTTAGTGATTTGTATATTTTTTACAACTTCTACATTAAATTGATGTAATTTTATTGCACACTTATCATATTATTTATGGACATCATATCATGTATCTAGTGATATGTTTCAAAAATTGGAAAACATGAAAGTAATATAATTTGAAACATTGAAACATAATATTTTATTGACTCTGTTGTGTGTGTGTTTTTTTGTTTGCAGATACCAGAAGATTTGTTACCAGTAAAGCATTGATTATTTCCGTTTTCAATGGATTTTTGTTACACGCAGTTCATAAAAAAAAAAGAAATTTGGATTTCCATGTGTTAGTTTTTCAGAATTTTCAATCTGATCTAGGATCTTAAATGAGAGAATAACATGTACATGATATCTACATCATATCTACATCATATCAATCATGGACACAGCAATGCAAGCACACAAGAGACATAGAGTTTCACCGCGGAAAACCAAGAAGGTAAAAAACCCTGCAACTTCCTCAGAGATAGATAGAGCAATGATACAACCAAAGTATAGCCAAACTACAAGAGATAGTCGTCTCCAAGCAGATGATCCTCCTGCTCACATGTGTGCCACTTTCTGAGAGAGATAGAAGTGAGTAATGAGATGTGAAATAGAGATCTCCCGATCTCTATTTATACTTGTCCTGTCCCATCCAATAAACTAATGGGGCCGACTTGTCTAGATTAGCCTAATAACCCATGGTTAACTCAATCCAAGCTGACCCCACACTTAGTGGTCTAATAACCCATTGACCCAAATGACTCATACAGGGCCGACCCCATCAAGGTGGTCTAATAACCCATCAAGTGTAAGTTACCACACTTACAATATAAATGATGACACTTCCGTATCGAGGAATAATAACATCTCTATAGGAATACAATATACATGGGTAAAATACATTCTGAAGTTACATAAACATCAACACTCCCTCTTAGGAAGGTATTTCTCGACACATATCTACTAGGACAAGTATTCTTCTCTGGATCATCATCAGCGAATCATCGTCATCGTCATGGCTGCTGCTATCTCAATCAATTTATGAATCTACTCGTCATAGGAAGTTCTACAGAGCTAGTCCTTTTTCATATTAGATGTAGGCCCACCACCTGCAGGTCTTCATCATCATTGTCCATACTGTGGAATCCTCAGGACTTATTACATGCGTCAACAAAACCTAGCAAGAGCATCCCAGGACTGATTACGAGCACACTTCTCAACCTATCGGATCTCCCAGGGAGCTATTACATGTGACCAATCAAAACCTAGCAAGAGCATCTTAGGATTGATTACGTGCCCAACACAACTTGCAAGATCTCCAAGGGAGACATTATATGCTACCAAGCAAAACCTACCAAGAGCATCTCAGGACTGATTACGTGCCCAGCACAACTTGCAAGATCTCCCAGGGATAAATTATATGCCATGGACAAAACCTAGCAAAAGCATTTTCTAGATCTCCTAGGGAGCTATTATTTGTCAGCGGTAAAACCTAGAAAGAGCATCTGCAAATCTCACAGGGCGTTATTATATGTCCCTCCAAGCAAAACGTCAAAAGAGAATTTGCCAGATATCCCAGGGAGCTATTATATGCCAGCGGAAAAACCTAGCAAGAGCATCTGCAAATCTCTCAGGGTGCTATTATATGCTTATCTACACAACATGTCCACGGCCATAGAGTATCAACCTAATACACATCATACATCATCCTGATGTCCATGATCATCCTGATCATCATATCTGCATTGTCCTGATGCAAGTCATCCAGAGCATCATCAAGATACTCATCACACATGATCATCCTGATCATATGATCTATCCACCTGATACATATCATGCATCCACCTGATGCATATCACATACATGATCCACCTGATCATACAATGTATCCACCTGATACATATCATGCATCTACTTGATGCATATCATATACATGATCCACATAATAATACAATGTATCCATTTGATACATATCATGCATCTACCTGATGCATATAATATACATGATCCACCTGATCATACAATGTATCCACTTGATACATATCATGCATCTACCTTATGCATATCATATACATGATCCAACTTATCATATCTAGAGCTGTAACTAGAGCATCGTCCTGATGCTCATCACACAACGATTACATCCACAACCATGGGAGGATCCTCCTACCACCATGCTTGGAATGGCTCCTGCAAATGTGTCCATCACTTCTTCCTCGAAGTGTTGTCAATCTGAAGAACACCAAGCCTCCCTCTGAAGTACTCAAACTTCACTCTGGTTAGTGGTTTTGTAAACAGATCTGCAACCTGCTCATCCATCGCAACATACAGGAGCTTCACTACTCCTCTCTGCACCATATCCCTGATATAGTGATATTTGATCTCTATGTGCGTTGACCTGTCATGGAACACCAGGTTCTGTGACAACTTCACACAACTCTGGTTGTCACAAAAGATACCAGTAGCATCCAACAGGAGATCAAATAGCTCAGACAGTAGCTTCCTTAGCCATACTACTTCACAACTAGCCGAACATGTTGCAACATACTCTGCTTTGGCTGTACTTAGTGCTACTCATGACTGCTTCCTGCTCAACCAAGAGATCACACCTGATCCCATACTGAAGTAACACCCAGATGTGCTCTTCCTATCTGCAACACTACCCTCCCAATCCGAATCAACACAACCTTGCAGGTTAAACTTTTGATTTGCATCATACTTGCGCCCATAATCAAACGTACCCTTTAGGTACCTCAAAATATTCTTTACAGCAACCAGGTGAACATCTCTTGGATCCGTCAAGAACTAGCTCAATGTGTTCACCACAAATCAAATATCTGGTCTCGTGTTCATGAGGTACATAGAGGACCCAATCATCTAATGATACATCGTGACATCAACTGGATCAGATGAAGCATCACACAGAAGCTTAAGTTTTGATGCCATCAGTGTGGGCATGGCCTTGTAGTCCATCATCCCGAACCTCTTCAGGATCTCTACTGTATACTTCCCTTGTCCAAGGAAGATTCCATCTGCACTCTGCCTCACATTCATACCAAGAAAGTAGTGCATCATACCCAAGTCCTTCATCTCGAACTCGGCAGCACGCTTCATCTTCGTGTCGGCAGTCAATCTATCCTCACCTGTTACAAACAGGTCATCCACATACAATAGTAGTATTAGAGGATTTCCTTCCTCAACCTTGTAGTAAAGGTTGGAATCCGCTTTACTCTTGTTAAATCCCAAACTAGATAGGAAGCCATCTATCCTGCCATACCAAGTTCTGCACATATATGACTTCCCGTCATGTGTCTCAAAACCAAGTGGCTGCACCACATACACTTCCTCCTCGACTACACCATTCAAGAAAGCTGTCTTGACATCCATATGGTGTATCTTCCATTTCATCATTGCAGCCAGAGCAAGTACTAATCTAATGGAAGTGTATCTGGCTATAGGATCAAAAGTCTCTTCATAATCAATTCCTCTTTCTAGGAGAAGCCACGAGCTACAAATCTCGCTTTGTATTTCTCTATGCTTCCATCTACAACATGCTTGATCTTGTAGATCCTTTTGGAAGTCACAACAGACTTCCCTTCAGGTCTTGGGACTACATCCCAAACATCATTCTTCATGATCGACAGATCATGGCATTCTTCCATTATTTAATCCCAAATCCTGGGAACTTCAATATCTTCAATATCTTCAATAGATATCTTTGTTGCTTGAACAAATGTTGTAGTCCTTCTTTTGTAGGTGATGGTATACGATCTTTCCTACAAAACAAGTTAAATTGCATGATTAGAAACATCTCATAGTTTTCAGAACAAATTCTTACACATAAAGAAATATGTCATACAGTCATGCAATTATTTTAGCCCATGCTTCAATACAACATTCATCCATATCCTGTAACTTTCTAGATTCCTTCAAATCTCTACCAGAACATTGTTAAGAGTTTGCACTACTCCCAACATGTCAGCAAAAAGGTTTCATTCTAGATAAGTAGCAATGGAATGTTGTACAGTGCGATAGCCCACTTACCCATTACATGCATATTAGTAGTACACTGTTCATTAATGCAATTATTCTAATATGCCAAAATACACAACCTAACTCTAGGAACATCAGTATATATATCATTGAACAATATTATTTAAACAATCAAACATGCAAGAAATGATAATTCAAATACTTATCTTTGTTTGTTTGTTGGGTTGACTCCCTCTCAGTCTTTACTGCCTTTCTACAATTCCATTATGATGTGGATTGTGAGAAGTGGTCGACTCCCTCTGAATGTATTCATCCTTGCAGAAACTACTAGAGTGTGCTCCCTCTTGATTTTTGCTTCCTGGATTACTTGTCCTTGAACTTATATCCATCCTTGATCACTATGCATGCTTAATTGTGCACTAGTGTCATGATTGTGCCATCCTCAAGATCTCATACATAATCAAACATTCATTAGTATAGATACTAAAAAATCACAATCTTAAACATGTATAGTCATGATCATTTCAAACACCGTTAATAAACATTAGTATTCAAGGTTTTATGGAATACTTCTTTTACTCATGCATATTCTTATTGACCATAAGACTCTTCTGGTTAGTCATATCATCAATCAAAGTAAGAAACATAATATGCCTAAACCCATGATTACTCAAACCTATAACTTCATGAATAATCATAATGAATCATGCCAAGTATACTTATATAAGATATCCTAACACAAGGTAGGATTTTAACTTGATAAAGGAAAAAACATACCTGGATTAGCATGTTAGCTAGCTATGTCTAACATACCCACATGATGTCTTCTTGCTCTTCAATAACTTGTGCTAGTAACCTGCATATCTCATAAGTTAACCATTATAGAACCAAGTTATACATACCTCGTAAGTAGATCTTCTATGTGATCCATGAGAATGAATGAATCTTTGTCTTCATGTCTCCATGGTAGTATGTTATTGAACTAGAACATGATTTGTTTTTCTTTGATGTACCTTTCATGTTAGTGGAAAACATCAACCTCATACAACACCACAAGGCATTAGTACAATCATAAGTGTCAAAACCCTAATCAATGAATATCTACATTCATAATTTTATTAAGGTGATATGACAAGTCTAAAGTTAATCAAGATTGTACTAACCTTAGTGAAAAAAAGCATACCATAAACTTAATCATGAAAAGATCTCGAAACATACCTGGATAAGTCATACCTGTCGAGATTGCTTGTAATCTTCTTATGTAAGGTCTTAGCCTCATCTCCCTCTGAAAAGGGAACTTCTTCACTTATGTAGGTGACCAAACGATTCTCTTCTTGGATTAACCCAATCCACTTGATTTGCAGAAACTCGATGTGGAGCTGGATAAGGGTTTGTTAGAGAAACCCTAAAAATTCAAACTTTGAATTTCAAATTTCTGAAAGGATATAAAGATGCACCTTGATGAGATGATCAGGCTGGTATACTTGGAATTTAAAAACTGCAAAGTTTCACCCCTCAAAATTGCCTTTGAAACTTCTGGATCTTCTAGATAGGATCCCAAACTAGGGTTTGATAAAGCCCACTCTTCTGGCCAACCAAAAGGTTCGATCCAAATCTCTAAACTTTAAATTTTTTGAGGAGCTTCCATCCGTGGTCATAGACTTCAGAAATTCCAACTTTTTCAGAAGCCCTAATTTTCCACCTTTTCGATCAAAGACCCGAACTAGGGTTTGATCAAGCCCGGCCTTCTGCCCAACCAAACAAAATTGATCTCGGTCTCTAAATTTCGATTTTGATGAGCAACATTCAGCCGAGGTCTTCGATTACAAAAATTCCAACTTTCTTTGAAACCCGAATTCCCGGAGCCATGAATGAAGGTGCTCAAAATCCAATTCTGTTTTGACAGAAATATCCACCTGATTGTTTTTGGTGTAACTCTAAAATTACAAATCCACAGGGTCTAAAACCTCTACCTGTGGTATACCGACCTGTCATATTTCCAACCCCACAGGTTTGACCTCAATTGGATTATATGAGACATATTTATGCCAAGTGTCACAACGTGACCTATTTATGGGATAAAACAGGAGAACGAACTTGTACGGAGTTCCACGTGTCACTGGTTCACTTTTGGCCTCTGAACATTCGTATTGTGAAAGTAAATTCCATGCCCTACCTATCACTTTTTATGAAATTTCATTTGGATCTTCCTAGCTCAAGTTATGACCTTTTTTCCTAGGTCACCTATTTATGACTCAGATCTGGAAGAGGCAGAAACCCTAGATTGTACAGATCATAAAACACAAAGTACAATGAATTAGAAGTTGTGCTTCAGATAAAAGGTACATGGGGATCTTATGTTCGTCCTGACAGAGTTTTAGATCCTAAACCTCACCAAAATGGATTTATAGTGAAAGTTCTACGATGACTATTTTTTCCTATATCAAGCCCTAGCATCGCAAGTGCAACAAGTGTCATACATGCCATACCATGCCGTCTTTCAGGCTTGCTCTGATACCATGTTAGTTTTTCAGAATTTTCAATCTAATCTAGGATTTTAACTGAGAGAATAACATGTACAGCATATCTACATCATATCTACGACATATCAATCATTGACACAATAATGCAAGCACACAAGAGACACAGAGTTTCATCGAGGAAAACCAAGAAGGTGAAAAACCCTACAACTTCCTCAGAGATAGATAGAGCAATGATACAACCAAAGTACAAGAGATATTCTTCTCCTAGAAGATGATCCTCCTCCTCACAAGTGCATCACTTTCTCAGAAAGATAGAAGTGAGTAATGAGATGTGAAATAGAGATCTCCCGATCTCTATTTATACTTGTCCTGTCCTGCCCAATAAACTAATGGGGCCGACTTGTCTAGCTTATCCTAATAACCCATGGTTAACTCAATCTAGGTCGACCCCACATTTGGTGGTATAATAACCCATTTACCCACATGACACATACAGGGCCGACCCCATCAAGGTGGTCTAATAACCCATCAAGTATAAGTTACAACACTTACAATATAAATGACGACACTTTCGTATAGAGGAATAATATCATCTCTATAGGAATACAAACACTTCCATATAGAGGAATAATAACATCTCTATAGGAATACAATATACATGGGTAAAATATATTCCAAAGTTACATATACATCAACACCATGAACACGGATATCAAATCAACCAAAAAGTATTATTTTATACGTCTAGGATTTAGGGAATTTTTTGAAATACGCTTTACTATATTTGAAGTTTGGGTATGGACATCTGCACAACAAAAAAACGTTGGCGAGTTTTTTCCAGCATTATTACAAAGAACGAGATTGCAAAGGGAACAATTTAGAGTAACTTTAACACAAGAATATTGTTATTGCATAGCCGAAGAGGGTTATCAGGGTGATGAAAATCCTTATGTATTTCTCAATCCTTTAAACAAAGTTTGGGACATTTTGATCCATTGCTGCGAGGCTACAAATACAATGATTGTAGATGACTCGAAAGAAAAACATGTTTGTAACGAGGAATGAAACTGTATTATAACAAAAACTTATATTTGCCAAGATGTCATTGAAACATTCTTGTTAGACACATTATGGCCTTGCTTGCTACACCTCAATGGCGTGAGTGATTTGAGGACAATTGGGAATAAAATGAAAGTATTTTGTTAAATAATACACTTGAATGTTTGTTTGTAGTAGTATGTTCATTTTCACTATGATTATAATTCTTGTAAAGTGTCGAGTTTGGTTTCTGAAAATGCAAAATCGGAGTTTGAATGTGCTAAAATATGTTTTAAAATTTCAAATTTAAGTATTGGAAGTGTCAAAAGTAGCCTTCCAAAAGAGAAAAACCAGGTTCTAAAAGTGCCATTATCATATTTATCATATCGGAAAAGCGCAAAAACCAATTTCAAAAGTGGCAATATCAAAAGAAAAAGTATGCTTTTGGAGCTTGGATTTGGAACTTTTGGAACTGGATTTGGGCACTTTTGGAACCGGATTTGGCATTTTTGGAACCGAGTTTGGCACTTTTGGAACCTGGATTTGGCACTTTTGGAACTGGTTTTGACACTTTTGGAACCAGATTTGACACTTTTGGAACTGGTTTTGGAACTTTTAGAGGTTGGATTTGACACTTTTGGAACCAGATTTGCACTTTTGGAACCATATTTTGTTTGATTTTGGGGTTTAGAAAGGTTGTTTTTGACCCGTCTTCAAAGTGACTTGGACTAGAATATGTCGAAGTTTAATGAAATTGTCGTTGTATATATCTGAATGTGGTTAAGAGTAATAAATGAAAGACCAAGGAACATATTTAATTACTAATTAGATTAATTGCAAATTAAAATCTCATTGAATAATAAGCTTTGGAAATAGGTATAGAGATTTAGTTTTATAATATTATTTTTTGTAGATATTTGATTTAGGATTTTATTGTCTATTGAGATTTAATTAGGACATTATTATTTTGAATTATGTGCAAAGACTGATTTTATAGCATTGTAATATTTTGAAAAGGGGCAAATGAGGGGATTTTTTTTAGGACAGGAAGAATTTTAACGAGGAGAAAGAACTTCCCTTTGAAAATGGGTGTGATATTTGAGAATAGGAGGAGAAATGGGTGGTGAAAAGCATAACTCTGATTATGGTTTTGCACTTGGGGAAGCATGTGCACTTTGTTCTTGTAGTTTTGGGCATGGGGATCAAAGAACTCTTGTGAGTCTTATGGGCTAGGGAGTTCAATATAATTTTCCTATTTGGTTGGGTGGTTAACCCTATTTTTGTAGTTGTTGGAGTTGAAACATCAGCTTATTTTACCAAAGGAAAACTCAAATAGGAGAATCAGGTATTTTAAAGTTTGAGAATGTGTTTTGAATTAAAAAATATTCTTCTATGAAGTTTACTTACGAAACTATCCATTTGATATTTATATGAATTCTTAGTTAACAGAGAAGAAAAATTATTATAACTAAGAATATAAATTCTTATTAAGATAATTTATGTTTTTTTAAATAATATATAAGGACCCTTTTTGATAAACCATAGGGGTCGTTACATTTAGGCTTCATTGTTTTGACAACATATGACATTGATCTTTGTTGAGAGGTTTCTTAGAAAAGGTGTTTGTGTGTTGTTTAAGAAACTATAGATATCTAACATCGACATAAGGGAACTTCCCTTAGTCATAGGAGTTGACCTAAAGTGTTAAGAAGCCATGTTTTGGTGGCATTGGGTACTATCTCCTCTTGCTCTTACCACTCATCACACCGTGACGTGTGACCTTGGCCGAGGTGTTATTTTGAGTAGTAACATTTTTTGGCATCGTTACCAGTGAATTAAAGGAAAAGTGATGGAATTTCATTCTAGGTGTTCCAAGGTTTATTATAGTCTACTTCCATAAAAGATCATGTTATTTGTTCTTTTTTCACTTTGATAAGATTATTGTTAATGACTAACTTTACAAGTATTATTTGGTCACTCCACCAAAAACATTTGGAAGGGAAAAAATTTGCAAGGTTCTCATCCTTGAGAAATTTAGGTACATCTTTGTTTTGTACTATGGTGACAATTTGTTCACCTCTGACCTAGTATGTTTCATATACCAACTCCAATTGAAGAAAATAATAAAAAGTACTCTGGTAGATATTTTCATTAATATCTAGCCTCATTCTTACCTATTCATTCATCCTTGATTTCCGGAGCCGTGAACCAAAGCTCATTTATCAAGGAAAGAGACATCGTCTCCACGTAAGGGAGGTAAATAATGAATTATCTTTTGAATGCCTATCTTTCTATGCTTAATGATACCCATGTCGTAAACCTTCAATTATTCACAGAATCAAGAAAAAACATCTATGAACTCTTTGATATTGAATTTCCAATACAGCTTAGGGAATAAATGTATCAACCTATTACTATTACTTATAATGTGAACTTTTAAATTATTTGATAATCTTTTTTAAACCCAAGGGTCAAAAATCTTGTGAGACACTATGCATTATTTTGTGCATGCCGCAAGTATCCTCATAGTTTGGGTTTGTAACACTTATCTAAAATGATATTACACTATTGATATGAATTGAGTTGAGATTGTAATGTACATCTTTATTTGTAAAAAAATTACAAATTCAGTAACACTTTTCAAAATAAATCACACTTGTACTAATTGAATGAAAATCAAAACAATGAATTACTTATTCCGAATAATTAAGTTGTGAAAATGATATGGAATTTATTATAAGAGGAGATACATGAAATTGAAAAAACTACTCGACATAACCTAAGAAAATGATGTAATACATAACATAAGAAAATGATGTAATATAAGAAAGGAGATAATGAACAACGTTACTCATTCTTTACTTTCTTTCCTTCCCTTTAGAACATAGCGTCAATAGTAACTTATGACATAATTAAATTAACAAATCACTACTTCTACAACACCATAGCAAAATAGATTCATCTAAGAATTGTTTGTATTATAAAAATAGATTTAATACTTCATATTTTAAACTTCATAAACAAATATGGTTTCTTGTTCACATTTACTAACCTCTCTCTTTATACATAAAAACCATATAAAACGAACACATGGAATTTTTTATTTATTTTTCTTTCGAATTTACAAAACCTCAAAAACATGTTTCCTTCTGTGTTTAGAGTGTAGGTTTCTAACAAAGGTGAGTGATTATAGGTTTTAGTAAATGTTTGTTTTTGTTTGTTTAACTATACAGTTATGGTACACTCACGAAATTTAACAAACACATCAAAGAAGAATCATGCCCAAAAAAACATTGGTACTCCGGTTTGGTCAAATCGATGCTCGACATTGGTAGAGGTGCACCTATGCTTCTATACTAACGTGAACCTAACCATCAATAACACTAAAATAAATAATTGCTCCTCCTTGGTCCTAGCGCATTAGTGTTTACATTGGTTTGGGGATAGTGGTGTACTATGTCCCATGTCTAATGGGATAGTTACATGTTTAATTGAATGCAAATATCCCAAAAAGACACTAATGCTCCCCTTTATTGTTAAAGGCATACCAATGCTCCTCTTTCATAAATGTGCATTAGTGCTCCTATTTAAGGTGTGGCCACACTAATGCTCTTCTTTGGTATGAGCACGGTATGATTGTGAACATAATCTTCTTTGAGATTTGGGTGTATTGATGATCCTCTTCAGTAATGGATGCATTGGTTCCCTAATACACGAGTATATTTAACAATATTTTACATTTTTTTTATCTTATTAAAAAATCGAGGTAAAACTTAAATATGACTTTTAAAAGGAGGAAAAATAGAGGGTTTTTTTCATTTATTCATTTCACATGGATATGATTCCATGGAAAAGAAACAATTAAAAAAATGAAAACTATGTAAAGCATTTAGTTTTAAAGAGTAGAGATGGATAAAATTCATGATTAAAAAAATAAAAAATCTCAGGAGAAAAAACAACCATTTTTTTCTAATAATATAAATAGCAATAAAGGCCTCCCCAAAGATGTTGCGATACTCAACCTAACAACACCTAGCATAGTTAGTGAAGTTGGGTATTGAAGTCAACCATTCCAAGGAGGTCACACCACTCAACAAAACAATGCAAATCTTTCTCCACGATGATGGCAAGTAGATCCTCCACAAGGATGTAGACATCAATACATTTGTGTAACTCATCGTCAAACAAATAATAGGGTCTTCCTCATTTCCAACATCTTATATTATTGTGTAATATTGAAGTTGTATATTTCTAACCTTTGGGATGTCCCCAAGGGTTATTTTTCATTTCTTTCTAGTCCCTTGAGATATGTTCATCTTTAGTAATACTATTTTATTTATATACCAACATAGACCCATCTTAAAAGGGAATCTACCAAGTGCCAAGAGAGATCAAATCTCTTGAGGAGAAAACCCATTTCTAGACTGAATTGTTGAGGAAGCATTTTAGTTTATCTTATTTGTTTAGTTTTTTATATTAGCCATCTTAAATGTTTTAAATCTAATTTGAGTTGATATGTAATTTTTTATAATATTTTATTATTTTTAAAAGGGACACATGTGAGCTCTAAGATGAACATGTAAGGAGTTACATATCCCCCATATTAGATTGTAGAATGTGTTTCTTCCGTGCAATAGAGGTTAATTGGTCAAATTACAAAACTATACCATTTTGCCTTTATAGTCTTCATACTTGTCCGCCAACTTTGTTCCACAACCTTTGTTGGCTGAGTATAAAAATCCATAAACCTTCAATGGTGGCCAACTATACTTGCTGAAATACTTCTAAAAATGAGGATGGGAAATGCGCTAATAGTGCTATTTGAGTACATTTTTAATTGAATCGAGCTCAAGTCGAATCCACAAGGGATCTAGGAGACCAATTTGTTGGTATAAATTTATTTCTTCTACTATGTGAGTATGATTATCTAAGTAGGTTTGCAATTATGTTAAATTTATATCCCCACAAAATAATTAACATTCCAAACAATATTATGTGCCATCTAAAAGTAGTGTAGGTATAGTATAGAAAACAGGTTCCATTGTTTAGAAATGGTAGAAAAAGTATAATATGAAAAATGACTTATGAGTCTCTTTGAGATTGAGGAGTAAGTCTGAAATAAGCCATTCAATTTACAATAGCATTCACTTCCCCTTCATATATTGCATAGACCAATGATGGAGATCTATAGGTGAGTAACTCTACAACCTATTCTCCAACTTGGGTCACTTTGTATTAGAGAGTATGATCCTCATTATCTTTATGTTGTAAGTCTTTTTCGTGTTTATGTTTGTATTCTACAAGTTTATTTCTTAAGGAACAACATAGATCCATCTTAAAACGAGATTTATCAAGCATAAATTTGATTCTCTTGATTCAGGTTTAGGATTGATCTATATTGGTTTTAATTATTTTATTTTATAGGCCCACATGAATTTATTTATTTATTTCGTTTTCATTTTTTTTTGGAGTCAATATAATTTTTTGAATAATTTTTTTTATTTTTAGTAACATAACATTACTATACTTTATGTGACAACATCTCCCCCATCCTGGACTATAAAGCACTTGATTACTCAATACAACTAATTACTTTTCCTTAATCATAAAATGATAAGTATGCTGAGCTATCGGAACACAACAATCTTTATGGAAACCGAGGTCCTTCCACTTATCAAGAACCAAAAAAATAAGTTACAATTAAAATAAGAATTAAAATCCAAAAAGAATAATTGAAAGGATTGTGATTTTACATTACGATATATGTATTTTCAAGAACCATCACTTCCTCTGTATGGGCCTGGTACAGCGAGGGCAATTGTCATGAGATTGAAGCCAGGGGGCAATGCAATGTGTGTGAAAATAATGCAGGCATGGCGAAAGAAATAGAACCCGCTCCCTGTTTCTAAAATCTTCGAGGCAAAATATGCAGCTCTCCACCTCTTCTGTAGTGTTGTACTCAATGTTTCTCTCAGAAACCACAAGGGGCCCTCTGTTCATGCCAGACGCCATGGTGCGAACCATATATGCTGTACACACTGTAGGAATACAATGAAAGCAAGCAACGCCCATGCTACAACATGTTCATACTTGCCCCCGGGTGTCGCGAATGCCAGAAAACAATTAGAAATTAAAATCACATTTATGACACGTAACACATACGGCACGTCCATCGCTATAGGAATGGGTGATGGCAACTGCAAATATCGTGCAACAACTTAGCAGCTGAACTTTTCCATACGAAGGACTCATATGAAAGGTGGGAGCAATTGGGCCAATCCAAATCTTGAGTGTAAAAATGGATTCAGCATTCTCAAAAAGGTTGGAGCATCTGAGCATCCAAATTAAACAAGTTTGACCGCTATTAAAATTGGCTTCTTTAAACTCTTTTTGATATTAAAAGCCACGTCAAGAAATATTTATTTATAATGGGAAACCATATTTATTCAACATTTTTTATTTTTATAAGTTATAAGCCAACATAAAATTTTTAATTACTTTTATGATTTATCTGAAACTTGAAAGTTTACTTTTTTTTTTTACATATTTAGAAAAAAATTATAGCTCAATAAGTTGGATCTCTCTTAATACTTAATAGATCTTGTTTTAAAAACAAATTTGTTTATGCTAATTTTAATATTTTTATTTAATAAAACCACATAAATTTTTTAATTATTTTTTTTATTTTTGATAACTTCAAAGTGAATATGTTTTTTTTAAATTACTTTTTATTTTGATGATTACATTCTATACAATCAATTCCACATCAAATAATAACAATTTTAACTCCAATCAAACTAAAATAAAATCTTGTGTTTGTATGTTTTGTTTTTAAATTTATGCATCCACGAAACTTGGTTGTAATGAATATGGATTCGGTTGTAGCTTTGCATTGACAATTGTATTGAGTGGACTAAGTTTTATGGCTTTTCTTAACCATGAAATATCTTATTATGCATATTGTTTCATAAACCAAGCTAATGTTTGGGACTCTGAAATATAGATTTAAAAAAAAGATATTTTATTGATATTATTTCATAGACCAAGTTTAAGTTTGAGATTGATTTACTTTTTTATGTTAATGACATTTAATATTCACTGAGATCAATTTTTGGTCTATTAGACCGTAAGAAATTGCTTTGTTTGTTGTAGCAAATTATTTCTATGCTCAAAAAATTTATAAAGGAGCATACTAAGGTCACTATAGTTTGGACAACTTAGAAGATTAGAGAGGTTAGTATTATAATAAAGATTGGAAATTGTGATATAATGTGGTTGTATGCGGGGCACTCTAGTAGAAAGTGACTCTTATCCTTGATACAGGAGCATCGGGGCCTAGGTAGAACACTCAAAGATGATCGATATGAGAAGTCGACCAAGGGGATTTCCGATGACCAATGGTGCAAAGGAAGAATGGCTGTCAAAAACCAAGTAGTCAAGCAGGAAGCTGTCGAGGTGTGGTCGACAGGCGTTAAAGGTCGAGAGTCGACATGTTGAAGGTCGACAGATGACAGGATTGGAGTGGAAGGTTGAAGGTTGACATGTTGTTGAATGGTGACACTGACGGGTTGAGGCGGAAGCCAAGCGTGGAGGAAGGGTTGGATTGGCGAAGCCATGAAAGCGAAGTAAATCTGACATGTAAAGTCAAAGGATAACGAAAACAGTATTGTTGAGGTCAGTGATGGTACCGACTATTGTAGTAGAGTCAGAGAAGCTAAAAAGTCAAGGCGGACTACTTGGTAGCTGTTCGAGGTTGCTAAAGAAGTTATAAGTAGTTAAGAAGGTGGTTAGGATCAGGACAAATGTCATCATAGGTGGAGGTTGTGCAGCACGGCCAGAGGGCACTGACAACTGTAGGTCTACGGGAATTGGTTGGAGTAGCAAGAAGGCTGTAGGGGGAACGTAATGTAGAAAATTGTATAAATGTAATGTAAGAGATGCTAAAATGAATACAATTGGTTGGATTAAGTAAGCATGTCTTGCACCTTTTCACCAAAGGGCATGACTATTAATATTAATTATATTTGATTTTAAGGGAAGCTTTGTCCTCAAAGCTTATTTGACGACAATGATTATGTGAACTGCTGCATCGTCTCTGATGTGGACACTTGTATGGTTTGCTACTTGCGGGTTTTGTCCCTGGTTCCATTTTGACTATGTGTTCGATTTTTCTATTTGATGGGAACTCCATAGGTAGTTCTTGAAACACCTTGCAATGTTTTTTAATCGACTTTTGTATCTTTGGTTGTTTGTCCCTATCTCCTTTACTTGTTACAAACTTCATTTCTTGACATTGAAGTATGTACATTGGTGTGTCCTTCTGAAGTAAATTTTCCATCTGATGTGATTTAACCAGCTGTGTTGGAGGTGGTTGGAACCCGTATAATTTGTGTGTTTTCCCGAACGCATGGAATTCAATAAAATGTTCTTGGTGATTTGCGGAGTATGTACCCAAGGTTTGTAACCATTGTATTCCTAATACAACGTCGACTCCTCCTAGCGGTACCACAAACAAATATGATACTAAGTTGTACTCTTGCATTTGTAACTTGACCTTGTGACATTTTCCCACATTGTCAATCTTCTTGCCATCAGTTACCATAACCTTCATGTTAGGTACTGGAAAAATAAATAGGTTAAATACTTTAGCTAAGTTGACATTAACAAAGTTATGGGTGTTGCCACTATCGATGAGAAGTGCGATGTTATTCTTTTTTATATGTCCTTTAATATTCAATGTTTGCAGTTGGGAGATTCCAGTAATAGCGGCTAATGAGATTTGTGGGGTGTCATCCTCGATTCTTGTGTGGTTGTCTTGTTGACTCTTCACATCATTCTCAACTGGTTCCTTGACCTCCAACTCTGCTTCACAGGCATACAATTTCTTTTGTAAGCATCTATGCTTAGGATCCCATTTGTCTCCAGAGAACTTACATTTCCCTTCCTTTATTCTCTGGGCCTCTAAACTGGACTTCGCTCCTTCTCTAAGTTGAGGTGGTGTATATCTTGCATTTCCTGTGTATGCTGATTGGAGGGGGTTCTCTTTGGAGTTGTCTTGGTTGAAATTTGTATGAACGGATTTACTTTCAATAATCCTGGCTTTACGTCGTGCTTCCTCCATGGTAGAGATGTTATGTAACTCTAGTTCATCATGGATGTGTTGTTTTAGGTCATGTATGTAGGTCTGTAGTCGTTGGTCATCAGTTAACTCTGGGAACCGAGTCGACAACGCTTCCCACTCACAGGTGTACTCATCCACACTACTTTTATGTTGTAACCTTGATATTTTGGCAAAGAAGTCTTTTTCTTCAACGCCTTGGAACCTGTTGATGAGGTCGTTCTTGAAACTAACCCAGTTGTGAGAACAGATTCTTGCAGTTTTCTTCCACCATAAGTACTAGTTGTAAGTGTTGCCTTCTAGATGCATGGAGGCTTATTTAATTTTCTCCTCTTCGTAATGGATATTGTTGATGTCTAAGTATTCCTCGGCTTTGTTAATCCACGCTATGCATTGTTGTTCATCCCCGTCGTATTTGGGTAGCTCAACTTTCACCCGTATTTGGCATCCTTGTGTATATGAGTATGATGATGACATGTTGAAAGGATTTGGCTGCTCCAGTGTTCTCGGAGAGTTTGGATGCGGATCTTTTGGTAATGGTAATCTGTCCAAGATGGCGTTTAAAACTGTCTGATTTTTCTTTTGGTCTTCTTGTAGAGTGAGAATGGCGTTCTCTATACGTGACATGATTTGTGTCCAAGTCGCTGCCAAATTGTCACTGGTTTGTTTGATCTTTGCCTGGAATTCCTCATAGTTCTTGTTAATCTTCTCATTGATTGAATCAAACCGGGCATTTAATTCACTCATTGATATGGTGATTGGTGGAATCTTCTCGGCATTGAAGATGGATTTATTTTTATTTGTTGTACGAAGCTAGCCCGCCATGTTTTTTTTTTTTAAACTAATTATAATAATAATAACTATTATTATAATATAGTTTTTTTTAACTTTAATAAAAAAAATAATATTAATATTATTATAATAATAATATAATATTGTTTTGTTTTTGTTATTAAAAATTTTGTGTAGGGCTCACATGGAGCGGGCACGAGGTGGCGGTAGGGGGGCGAGGTGGTGGTGGAGGGAGAGAACATGGAGTAGGATGGGTGAGTCTACGTCGAGGTTGCTGGAAGGGGAGGAGGCTGGGCGACGGCGATAGGGGTTATGGGGAGTGGAGGTGCAAGCTGTGGGGCTGTTGAATGGTCAGCGGAAGAAGGAGGATGGCGGGGGCTGCGAGCAGTAGTACAGGGGGATGGCGGAGGTGTGGGAGGGAGCACAGGTGATCGCGGGATTGCAGGGAGACAACGACAATGAAGGAGGCCGCGGTGGGGGAGGGCATAATGGTGGTGAGTGCAGCGGAGGATGGCGTGGGAGTGTGGTGGGGGACAACAATGGAGCGGGAGTGGAGTGGGAAAGTTATGGGGGAAGCGAGAGGAGGCACGCGCGAGGATGAGTGAAAAGTGGATGGCGCCGCAGATGGCAGAGGCACAGTGGAGGACAACGATGGAGCGGGGAAACAATGGTGGGGTGTGTGTGTTCAGCGGAGGTGGCGGTGGTGCAGGGTCGGTGGCTCTGATACCAATGGAGTAGCAAGAAGGATGTAGGGCGAACGTAATGTAGAAAATTGTATAAATGTAATGTAAGAGATGCTAAAATTGGTTGGCTTAAGTAAGCCTGTCTTGCACCTTTTCACTAAAGGGCATGTCTATTAATATTAATTATATTTTATTTAAATTTATATTATTTTATTGTTACACTGGTGGATTCGACGGATAGAAGGAGTGTGTCTCAAGGATCGGAGTGGACCTCAGAATCAGCAGCAGAGCATAGTAGAAGACCAGTGCGCAGGCACAGAGGAGGGGATCGCTCATCACTCATTGCTCATTCGTTCTAGCATTCAGTAGAAGCCTGAGAGGAGGAGAAGATTGCACACAAAGAGAACAAACATTTACTTTTGTATATTGTATCAGGATAAGACCGACTAGTTTAGCTGTTTACATTTCTTTACTCAGACTTGTCACAAAAAATTTCCTCTTCCAGCCATGTGTTGTTAAACTTAAAGGGTATACTGGATGATTTACATGTAGCTGAAGTTCGGGACATATTGCATGATTCATTTTATAAACTCTTTATTTTAAATTTTGTAAAAAAATTACAAAAACAAATCATAAGATACTTTAAAATAAATGAACAATTCTTCGAGTTCTCTATTTGATTATCACCTTGGTGGAAAAAATGACTAACAAAGCTTGTAATGAACAAATTCGAAGATTGTGAAGTGGTTGAATTCTTCCAAGATCTTTGTTGAATTAATACCTTGGTGGACAAAATGGCCAACAAAGCTTGTCTGAACAAATTGGAACATTGTGGAAAAGATCTCGAGGGAAGCAACTCTATGCCCTCTCCCTTAAAGTTAATTTATTGATCAATTTATTATTTGGCTTTCTCATTATCCCATTATCTTCCAACTTCCAACTTGTATGACTCTTCAATTTTGAAAATTATCCAATTACAAAATATATTGACCACATGCTCGAGGCACTTTCAATGTTTCAACATAGGTCATTGAGAGCAATAAAGTATGTAAGAGTATACTTTTATCATAAGAAAGATTAATTTTAATCAAATACTTGATCTCCCTTACAACTATTATGAACAAAACATGAAGGATTAGGTTCTTAATGGTGTAGTTGTTATCTGGTCACTTACAATACCACTTGTCCATATCCTTGGATGGCTTCATTAATAACTTGATCAATAAATCATTAAATTTAAGGGAAAGGGCATAGAGTTGATTCCCTCAGGCTCTTTTCCACAATGTTCCAATTTGTTCATACAAGCTTTGTTGGCCATTTTTTCCACCAAGGTGTTAAGCCAACAAAGAACTTGGAGGAATTCAACCACTTCACAACCTTCCAATTTGTTCATTACAGGATTTGTTGGCCATTTTGTCCACCAAGGTGTTAAGCCAATAGAGAACTCGAAGAATTGTTCTTTCCATGTGAGGGTATGGGGGAAGTAATATATTAACGATGTGTCAAATAATGATCATTGAGTCCCCTACTACTATTATTTTATTTATTCCCATACACTTCATAATCATAAATCTTTGCGAGAGGGAAAGAGCTCCAACTTGAGTGTTTGCAATCTCTCATATTCTTCATGCATATGAAGTTTCTTGATTTCATTCGAGGTAAAAAATAACCCCCTTTCTCATGTTCCTACTACCACCCCTAACCTTTATTGATTTCATTCATAGTAAAAAAATAACACCCTTTCATCATGTACTTTTCTAACTTGGTTTTGATGAAAGGCAGGATTAGCAAGTTTACAACTATCTTGTGGATCTAATCATCCTTTTCGTGTTGTGTCTAGATTAAGTGTTTTGACTATTCAAGCTTTTGTTTTATGAAATATTACACTTAAATTCTCATTTATTTTAAAGTCTCTTATGATTTGTTTTGTATTTTTTTTACAAACTTAAAAAGAAAGTTTATAAAATGAATCCTGCAACTAGTGTAAAAAATGGAAGATTAAAAAATAAGAGGATGCATTGGGTAAAAAGTCCACATCAATAAGTGCTTCCAACCTATCAAGTATACTCTTTGTAGCTTAGCTAACCCAAATTTAATAATATCTTAACCCTCTTGGCTTAGGTTCCCTTTTCTTCCTTATACAATCGACATCTTGTCTATAATATAATCCTCGTCCTCTCCCTTCAGAAGATTATATGCCCTTCTTTAGAATATTCTCATTAGAAATAACCATACCCTCACCATACCCTCTTAGTGGTTATGTATTGTTATTAATTCCATGATTACATGGAATGGAATAATAGTGTTAAGTGAATGACATTTTTCAAGTGAGGATTTCTTATCCATTATGGAAGTTTAACTTTGTCTTTACAATTATTGAAAAGGAAATTATAATATATAAAATAAAGCACTACTCTTTATTTTTCTTATAGTGAATTAGAACATTATGGATTGCCTTTAAAATCTGCCTTGGCTAGTCAAACTGGCATGTATCCTACATTTTAATTAGTTGAGACACACAGATAAGATATGGTGATTTTTTTATTGGCATTTATTCATTGGTATGTATGTATATTTGTTAGTTGTGAATTATTATCAATTAAACAATAGTATCCTTAGAAGTATAAATAAATGAGGCAGGTTTAACTTTTAAGATTGCATTATTTCTTAAAATTAGTTGAGACACATAGATAAGATATGGTGATTTTTTTTATTGGTAGCTATTCATTGATATGTATGTATATTTGTTAATTGTGAATTACTATCAATTAAACAATATTATCTTTGAAAGTAGAAATAAATGAGGCATGTTTAACTTTTAAGATTGCACTATTTCTAGAGTATAATAGTGTGCTCTATTGTGGATTGATGGAAACATTTTCATATTATTCATATATTATATCAAGTTGTGCAAATTCCACTTATTATATCATGTGTATTGATTTAAAAGGTTAGGGCATTTTTGTCTCATAAATGGGAAATGTAGCTCATAAGAGAAAGAATATATAGGTGCTCAAGAACCATTGATCACAGTATATTATTTTTAATAATGGAAAACTATGGATAGTTTTAGTGATTTATGTTTGATTAAGAAAATAATGATATTTAAGTTGAATCTTGTTTCCTATAATAAGTGGATAAAAACTATTGGATTTTCTATTTATAAAGATCCTATCCTGAAAATGGATGGCTTATCTATTTAACAATGTTTGTGTTGGAAATGTATTATGAAGAACATATATATTAATTTAATGATATTGTTGATATTATATAGAAGTTATAGTATTAATATTATCATTTAATAATTTGTTTTATTTGTATATTATTAATTTAAATTTATTTAAATTTTTTATTTATTAAATATGAAAAGATAGTAAATTTTTAAATTTTAATTATTTAATATTTAAAAATATAATTAAAATTTTTAAAATCATTATAAAAGTATAATATTTTGTGAAATTATGAGTAGTGAAGATGGAAATCATTTTCAAAATCTTTGTTACAATACAAATTTTGTTAACCTTCTAACTTATGAAAACTATTTATCAAATTTTTTAAGCATAGGAATAAATTTTTAAAACAAACCAGATAATTCCTTAATGAGATGAGATAGATCAAAATTAGTCTCTATGAAAATGTTAGGCATCAATCCTTAAATTATTGAGCAAAAAATGCTAAAAAACTAAACATGTTTGACAAAATTGGCAAATTTTAAATCTTAAAAAATAAATACGATGATCATCATCATAATATTTCTTTCCTTTTATTATTTTATATATAATATAGAATTTATATTTCTATTAAATAATTTTTTTTTAAACTAATATAATAATAATGAACTCTCATTTATTATAAATATCACATGTTTACTATACACCATCTTTTATCTTTTGAATAATGAAGTGTAAAAATGCCTTTGGAGAATAATTTTATGGATAGTTTTATTAATGAATTTTGTTACATATAGTAAGTAGATAAAAACAATTAGATTTTCTATTTATAAAGATCCTATCGTGAAAATGGATGGCTTATCTATTTAACAATGTTTGCATTGGAAATGTATTATGAAAAACATATATATTAATTTAATGCTATTATTGATATTATATAGAAGTTATAGTAGCCCCAAGAGTTAGCTCAATCGGTACCGGTGGGACCGGTACGTGAACCACATTGAATATATATATATATATATATATATATATATATATATATATATATATATATAAGTTATAGTATTAATATTATCGTTTAATAATTTTTTTTGTTTGTATATTATTAATTTAAATTTTTTATTTATTAAATATGAAAAGATATTAAATTTTAAAATTTTGATTATTAATATTTAAAAATATAATTAAATTTTTTAAAATCATTATAAAAGTATAATATTTTGTGAAATTATGAGTAGTGAAAATGAAAATGAAAATCATTTTAAAAATCTTTGTTACAATACAAATTTTCTTAACCTTCTAACTTATCAAAACTATTTATCAAATTTTTTAACCATACGAATAAATTTTTAAAACAAACCAAATAATTCCTTAGTGAGATGAAATAGACCAAAATTAGTCTTATGGAAATGTTAGGCATCAATCCTTAAATTATTAAGCAAAAATGTGTTAAAAACTAAACATGTTTGACAAAATTAGCAAACTCTAAATCTTAAAAAAAAAATACCATGATTATAAAATCTTATTTTTATTTTTATTTAATTAATATAATAATAATAAACTCTCATTTATTATAAATATTACACGTTTACTATACACCATCTTTTATCTTTTTCATAATGAACTGTAAAAATATCTTTGAGAATAATCTTATGTAAAAATGCAAAGTTAAATATGCTAAATAATACTCAAATATATTTTGATAAAAATGCCAGGTTAAATATGGTAAATAATACTGATATATATTTTAGTGTGTATATATATATATATATATATAAACCAAGTTATAAGTGTGTATTTTTATTTTCATGGATTTATATTTTGATATATATTTTAATTAATTAAAGGGATATTAAAAAAGACACAAAAAAATACCCAATTGAAAGAACGTGTTTTCCAAAAAGCCAAAAAATTAACTAATGGAAAGAATGTTTTTCAGAGAGAACATTTTTTCAAAAAAACCAAAAAATTACCCAATCCAACGAATGTTTTTGGGAAAAAGCCAAGATGGTTTTGATTTGGGTTGTTTTTCATATCAAATTGAATTGGGTGTGGGTGTGGCTTCAGTAAGTAACAGTCTGAGGCAAGAATAGCAGCGTTGTAATCACTGGTGGAGGGAGAGGTTTTGGGGCACAAGCTCTTGCTCTTTTCTCTTTGAAGGAGGCGGATTTTCGGCTTACATAGGTACATTTTTCTTCGTCTTTGTCAATCTACAGATCGAATGGGTGTCTTTTTTTGTTTTTTATTGTCTGCTGGATTGTAATGAAATCATCCCTTTTTCTTATTATTGTCTGGGTCAACGCAAATTGGGTGATCTGCAGTATCAATGAAGCACCGTTAAACTATGAGATTATATACATCCTTTAATACAAATATGAGGATTGACTATTCACATTAGATAAAGCTGATTTCTAATGGTCGTTAGATGTGATCAGTTTATCACAGTCCCAGGATACCAATCCGATTGGGCTACAGTTTATTTATTTTTGTTATTACAAATGAATGAATTGGGTTAAGTTTTGTGATTTTCACAATTTAAATGCTCTCAATTAGTTCCGTATTTTTCTTACAGAGATGCCGAGGTTAATTGTCGAGCCACTTTGAGCTGTCCTAAGAAATTAGAGTATAACTCCATGATCACAGCATTACCCGGATAAACATCCCCTTTCCCTCTGGTCGAGCCACTTTGAGTTACAATAATATTTTACTCCTACAACATGATACACACAAACCTCCATTTGATGAGAGAACAAAGTTCATTTGTGCAGGTTTATTATATGCAGAAGGTATAACAAAGCATTTGGGAAGCACGCACATAGACCTTTTACCTAATGACTTATCCCCTAATAAACCCTTTACATTCATATCATGAAGTTTAGGGGGCTTCCGCAACATTTTTTTCTCCCTTGGCCTACGGTGTGAGGTGCAGATTGGATCACCACGTAAGGGGGTCCACCGTGGGGTACTACCTTGAAAACGACCTCTACACCCAACCTACTACCTTTAACTACCTTTTGTTGTTGATTGCTTAAATTTTAGCCGTATGTGTGTCACTTCAATTGAATTAGCTTTTTATCTACGAAAACTTGTATGGTAGTTAAAGATCCTTTCAGATGATCTAGATAATGTATATATACCATGAGAAACAGAACAACAAAAATAATAATTACAAAATATCATGATCTTCGCAATACTGCAATCTGTTTTATTTCTTTTAATGGCTTTGACGTGTCACAGCTCTATTTTTTGCGCTTGTGAGCTTAGAGTGTGTAATATTGCAGTGATGTAAGGTGAAAGCATGGACTAACATGCTTGATTGAATGCGCAGATGAATAGTGTAGTTTGATCCACTTATAAGCTCATAAATACATGAAGCGAGTCTTAGGCTACAAGCCTATATTTGTATTTGTTGTAGGATGTTGTCTTTGTATTTAGTTATGATACTATAGAAAAAAATATATCTTTGGGTATTATGGATCATAGCTTCAAAATAAATCTATTGCTAGCAGTTTCTACCATTGTCGTAATTTTGACTTCAATTCAGCTAGCGCCTCAATCCAATTTAGGTAGAAGCTCAACCATTCCAATCAGTTACATAGGCAATAAAGTGATGCAGGTCTTGCAATAAATAGTGAGTTTTGGTGATGTTTGTGAGGATAATATTAGGAAGACACCATAGAAAATGACATAAACCAAAAAATTGGAAAATAAACTACAGCAACACCTTCTCAGTGGTTCCTAGAGTCCATATCTAAACACACAAAGATAATAAATTCTAATTGCCAAGTTCATTCCTTCAAACAACAGATATTAACCTTCAGTCATGACCACCATCTAATGCAGATATCAATCGCAGTGATCTATTCTTTGTCATATATTTTAATGACAAAGGATAGATCGTTAATACATATCGCAGTGATCTATCCTCTGCCATATATCGCACCTCTATTAACATATTCTCAAATTCCGATCCCTGGTTGAAGTTTAATGAATTTTAATTGATATGCTTAGACCTCTATGTAAGTGTGGTCGAGGCTTTCTTCAGGTATGGATTCTGGATTCTGATCTCATTTTAAGAAACCCTTTTAACCGTTTCTAAAAGTTGAGCCAAAGGAGACAAATTGTGTTTTCTATGGTAATTAGGTTTAGGTTGTCTCCTTCAAATTGAATCATCTAGCTGTCAATATGACACCCTCACCCAAGGGATTGGTGTGAGTCTTCTATATCCCTCACCCTTGTGGACAAATGACACTTGCGTAAGTTCCTCCTAGGTCATCTTTTATTTTTTCACAAATGTTTCCATTCTGCTGTGTAAGTTCCTACTAGGTCATCTTTTATTTATTAACAAACATTTCCATTATGCTTATGCTACCGTAGTCCTCCACTATGACCATGTCTCTAGTGTAAGGAAAACCAATGCAACCTCTCATTTGATGTCAAGCAGAATCTCAATAAGAATGAGCTCACAGGGTATATTCAATGCGCGGTAGACAAAAGTATTGTTTTGGATAACATGAATGAACGACTGCCACTAGATAATGGCTTGTGGGATACTACGTGATAAAATTTATATTCGATACTTGTGGGATGCTACAGGATTGGCTTCAACTGAAAATAAAACAACTTAATTATTAACATGCCATTAATGAGTAGAATATAGCATGACCTTCCCTCTATTTACTTTAATTACAACAGAAACAAACCCCATCTATATCAATTGAGGAGATATACTCTGACTTGGTATCATCATTCTACGGTACAAGGAGAGGCCTTCTTACATCCATTCTCCTGATCCTCCCTTTGTTTCCTGAGTTGAACGCATTTCCCAAACGATCCACGCCATATTGTTATAGTTGAGTAGTGAAATGTGTACATTGTATGCTTTTTTGAATGTGATTATTCATTCCCAGTCTACAAAGAAAGGGATAAAAATGTGTACAAGGGATCCCCGATTGAAGTTTAATGAATTGTAATTGATATCCTTAGACCTCTATGTAAGTTTAATAAATTTTAATTGATATCCTTAGGCAAGTCTCATGTGACATATAGTTGAGTAGTGAAATGTGTACATTGTTTGCTTTTGTGAATGTGATTACTCATGCCCAGTCTACGAAGAAAGGGATAAAAATAATATATAGAAATACTGTGTATCCAACCACCTGCAACAACCGTCAAATTCTAGGCCAGGTGGAAAATCACTGGTTAAATTCCTTTATTAAAATTCAATGTTACGTATGTCAAAATTGGTTTCAATAGATTTTAATCATCATCATTATATATTATAAATATAATAATAATGATAAATATTTCATTATTATATATTATAAATATCATAATAATGATAAATATCAAAAGACAATTAAGGAGTGGATAAACTTACGACTTATATGGTTGTAATGAACTGAATTGTAAACCTTGTAGATTTTATAGAATGACAACAACAATAATTTTTTGATAGTTTATTACAAAAATAATTAGAATAAAAATTAGATACTATCATTACAAAATAATTATATTTAGAATATTAATATTTTGTGATATAATAATATTATAGTTATTTACACACTAGGATATATCTCAAATTAAATATTACAAAATATATGCTACCAATTATCTAAATATATATTTATATAATTATTTATTTAAAATTAAAAAAAAAAATATGTTAAAGTAAATCTTAACAATATATAATTGTTTTAGTACCATCTAAAAAAAAAAGACCTTCCTCGTAACTCATTGTCAATACACATGAACTGCTTCCTTCCCTTTCACCTCTTGTGAAGGAGAATTCCTCATCACTCATGAAAAAGAATTCCTCCAATGGTTCTGTGATGGTTGCGTAGTTGCAAAGAAACCATTAATAGTATCCGGTCACCCTAAAAGAGCCATCTATTACACCACTAGAAATGAATTCTTTTTTATCTTACCTAGGAACCAACTCCAATCTCGCTTACCAAATCCATCCGGCTTTTAGGTTTACCGATTAACTAAGAATTTTGGCAAATCACAGCTTGATTGTCAAAATATTGATCTATGCGAAAATAAGGGGGATTAAATGACATATGGCTTGATCTATTGAAAATTTTTACGAATGAATTCTATTTAGGAATAGTAAAACAGACCCTATCTACTACATAAAATAAGGAACTGGAGACACAAGTGCTCTCGATTCTAAAATTGATATATTGTTGATTATTGATCTCTTGGAGAGATTTGTGGATTTGCTTGATTTTGTTTGTTTGAAATCTCAATGATTGCTTGAATTTTGTGGACACCTGCAAATATGGCATTCAATGCATAAAATTTCCCCATGCCTTCATCGACGATTTGGGCAATCAAACACTTAGACACCTAAGCTCTTCAACTACTCAATGATCATTGAAACATCTCACATTGGGTTTATAGCCCAACGTTTTTTTTTTCACATTGTGGGATATATACCACATCTTTCAGGTGAAATAATTCACATGTGGTGATATGTACCAACTCTCCCATAACCTATTGACACTTTGTGCAATAAATCCTCCTCGTGGGATCCTCCTCCATGTGTCTTGGCGCTTGGCCACTAGGATTTAGATTGACCTATGTGCTTGGCTCGACAACTGGCCGATATCATTTATTAAACTAATCATGTAGAATTTTTCTTCTTTTCCATCCTTTATACAAATGAATTTTCCTTGTTTACCATCCTTCACCCAAATGGAAACATAAAGTACAACTATCGTGTATATTAAAAACATTTTAAATACAATAATACTTTTGAAAGAGAATGAAATAAATGATTGCACATTGAATTAATACATACTTGGGGTAGATTCAAAGCTCACTCAAATCTTGGATTTCCCTCCGATAAAGAGTTTGGGAGCATGGCACCAAACTTGGAGATGAAATATAATTTGGTTTTTTGCTTTATTTTATTTTTAGCCTCTTGCTATTATGAAAGTTAAAGATACCAAATAAAAAGAAGAAAGAAAAAAAACCATTTGAAAATTAAATAAAGATTGTTCAATAATGTTATTATAAAAATAGATAATGCTTTCAATAATATTATTATAAAAATAGATAATGCTTTACTATTCATGTGTACAAACTTTGACTACTTTTTCTAATAAAAAGTGGAAAGTGTCCCAGGATTGATTGGTCTATAGTAATCTTCACCTCATAAGGATGGAAAGCATTTACACTAGCTTTTCACTAAAGAGTGTTCAATTAATTTTTAATTAATAAGCCTTAACGAATTGAGATCACATTCATATCAACTATTGTTTGCACAATATGTAAAAACACGAGCAATTCATTACTTATGGAAATGAATGAAATAAACTCTTATTTTATCTTGATAATTATGAATCCTCATGATACCGTTATTTGAACAAAGGTATTTTTCTTGGATGAAAGGGAGAGATAGAGACTGGGTTTTTAGACACAAATCAACGAATTTCCTTACCAACATGGCCATGAACGTAAGCATAATATACAATAAAGAGTAAACATGTTGAACATGAATGGGTAGCCTAGAAAAACTCACTAAAGATGGAGGATAAATTTGTCAAAAAAGAAATGTGATTTTCCTTCGATGAAACCTTTAAATTCATGAAAAAATTTAAAGTGCTTATATTTGGCTGAAAATTGACTAGAAAATAAATCTCTCCATTTAATTACTTTTTGCTTCTATATGAAAGCAAGATTCATACTCCATGCCACACTTCTAGGCATTTATTGTACCATGCATCATAAAATCATTGCATGGGGATCATGTTATCACCTAATTTTTCTCACTTGTGATGTTTAAGTTGCCATACCTAGAAACAATAGGAATAAACATAGACCACCCATAATTGGGGGTTTGCAAGAAGTTTCTTCCCTTTTTCATTGCATTGAGAACACACGCTCGTTGCTAAATTAAAAATGCATATGTGATTATAAGAGCATACCCATGTTTCTTTTCAAATGGGTTACCCCTTCCCAAACCTCCACACAACCATATGCCACGTTCAATATATATCCCACAGCATATTTTAAAATTACAATAACATGCATGTGTTGGGAATGAATGTGAGTCCTTGAGTCCTTGATAGGTCCAAGTTTAGGACTCTATCTTAAAGCACTTTCATCTTCTCTTCAATTTCCTAATACTTGTCTCTATTACACTCCTCCCTAATCTCCAATTGCATCAGTTGACCCTTGTGTTTCTCTACTGGAGCTTTCACCCTTATCAAATTTCTTTGAAGCCATCGAATGTCCCTAGTGTTTTTTTCATCCCATTCCTTCCTCCAACTACCCCATATTCTCATTAATAAGGAAACATAATGTTGATCATCATTGAAATCCCTATCCCACGTGCAAACAATTATCTTCACATAAAAAATATCACAAAAGGAACATCAATTGGGGTGGTCATAACAATTTTGCATTAACATGGGCTTGAAGTTGTTTTCTTTCAAAAGAGGCTCACTACAACCCCACTAATAAATCCAATACTTGCCTCTATAGCCTATTCTTAAGAACAAAATGACTAGCACCAACATGAGAATGGACCAAAGGAGACGCAATATGCCAATGCCGATGAAACACTTGATGGAATTTCCTTTCTTCTATACCCCATGAAAATTAACCAAGTGAAATGGCAAGGGAGAAATCCAAGGTGACGCTTTAACCCATATTCCTTTAGCAGTCCCAGCCTATTAGGCTTCAGATACTTTACCTCCCTTACAATTATTATGAACAAAACATGAAGGAATAGGTTCTTAATGGTGTAGTTATTCTCTGGTCACTTACAATGCCACTTGTCCATCTCCTTGGATGGATTCATTAATAACTTGATCAATAAATTAACTTTAAGGAAGAGGGCATAGAGTTGATTCCCTCGAGCTCTTTTCCACAATGTTCCAATTTGTTCATACAAGCTTTGTTGGCCATTTTGTCCACCAAGGTGTTAAGCCAACAAAGAACTTGGAAGAATTCAACCACTTGACAACCTTCCAATTTGTTCATTACAAGATTTGTTGGCGATTGTTTCCACCAAGGTGTTAATCCAATAGAGAACTCGAAGAATTGTTCTTTCCATGTGAGGGTTTGGAGGAAGTGATATATCAATGATGTGTCAAATAATGATCATTGAGTTCCCTACTACTATTATTATATTTATTCCCATAGACTTCATAATAATAACTCTTTGCAAGAGGGAAAGAGCTCCAACTTGATTGTTTGCAATCTCTCATATTCTCCATGCATATGACGTTTCTTGATTTCATTCGAGGTAAAAAATAACCCCCTTTCTAATGTTCCTACTACCACCCCTAACCTTTCTTGATTTCATTCACAATGCAATGTCGTTGTTAGAAATGCAAATTGTGCTTGTGCTAAAAGGAAAGCTAACATGTGTTAGCTTTCATTCATCGTGCATTGTTGTTGTAAGAAATTTTGTTGTTATTGTTCTAGAAGGAAATCTAACATGTTTTAGAATTCTTCCATGGTGCAAGGTATTTGATGGCAATGTGGTTCTATTGGCAGGAAAGCTAACACGCGTTAGCTTTCATTCACAATGCAATGTTGTTGTTAGAAATGGCCTTGTGCTCGTGTTGGAAGGAAAGCTAACATTTGTTAGCTTTCATTCGTTGTGCATTTTTGTTGTAAGAAAATTTGTTGTTTTTGTTCTAGAAGGAAAGCTAACATGTGTTAGAATTATTTCATGGTGCAATGTATTTGATGGCAATGTGGTTCCACTGGTAGGAAAGATAACACGCACTAGCTTTCATTAACAATGCAATGTTGTTGTTAGAAATGGCCTTATGCTCGTGTTAGAAGGAAATCGAACATGTGTTAGCTTTCATTGGTCGTGCATTGTTGTTGTAAGAATTTTTTTTGTTCTTGTTCTAGAAGTGAAGATAGCATGTGTTAGAATTCTTTCATGGTGCAATGTATTTGATGGCAATGTGGTTCCACTGGTAGGAAATATAACATGAGTTAGCTTTCATTCACAATGCAATGTTTTTGTTAGATAAGTAATTGTGCTTGAGGTAGAAGGAAAGCTAACATGTGTTAGCTTTCCTTTGTCCTGCATTGTTGTTGTAAGAAATTTTTTTGTTCTTGTTCTAAAAGGAAAGCTAACATGTGTTAGAATTCTTTCATGGTGCAATGTATTTGATGGAACTATGGTTGTATTGGTAGGAAAGCTAACATGTGTTATCTTTCATTCACATTGCAATGTTGTTGTTAGAAATGCAATTGTGCTTGTGCTGAGAAGGAAAGTTAACATGTGTTAGCTTTCATGCGTCGTGCATTGTTGTAATAAATTTTGTTGTTCTTGTTCTAGAAGGAAAGCTAACATGCATTAGATTTTTTTCATGGTGCAATGTAATTGATTGCAATGTTATTCTACTAGTAGGAAACCTAACACGTGTTAGCTTTCATTCACCATGCAATTTTATTGTTTTAAATGCCCTTGTGCTTGTGCTGGAAGGAAAGCTAACATGCACTATGCATTGCCCTTATGCTTTTCCTATAAGGAAAGCTAACATTCATTAGATTTTCTTCATGGTTCAATGTGGTTGTATCGGTAGGAAAGCTAACACATGTTAGCTTTCATTCACCATGCAATGTTCTTGTGAAAAATTCCCTTAAGCTTGTTCTAGAGGGAAAGCTAACATGCATTCAATTTCTTTTAATGTACAATGTATTTGATGTCAATGTGCATGCACATGAAGGAAATCTAACATGTGTTAGATTTCCTTCATGGTGCAATGTGGTCATACTGGAAGGAAAGCTAACACGTGTTAACTTTCATTCACTATGCAATGTTGTCATAAATTCCCTTATGGTTGTGTTCGAATGAAATACCACACATGCTAGCTTCCCTTCATGATTAAATGTTGTTTGTTGTTAATGTGGTTGTGATAGAAGGAAATATATCACATGCTAGATATTCCAATATGTGCAATGTTGTTATTAGAAATGACCTTGTGCTTAAGGCTGAGGAAAGCTAGCAAACGCCAACTTTTTTTCGAATGGAATGTTGTTGTTAGTGATGTGTTTGTCAGCTTGTGCTTGGAGAAATAATTTTTTTATTCAAATATGAAACAAAACTAGAAATAAGACTAGGACCTTATTGTGCATGGTTTCAATCCTCAGTGTATTTTCTTTATCAATAAGACTAGGAAATTTTGCTTGAATTGAGATCAATAAGTAGCATAGGGTGGAGGAACCCATACTTTGGTGATGAAGGTCTTGGAAAAAAGAATCAAATATAAAATCTTTTTAAAATCTAAAATTATTAGTTCTTCATATATAATTTTTGTGTAATTTATATGTAAAGGCCATTTTGATAGCGTGCAATAGATGGTGTGGAACACTGATTCATTGCAAACAAAACGACTGCCATAATGTTTTGAATTTTTTCAACTATATTAATTTTTCGCAAATATAAGAGCACACTTTACATGGTTTAACCATATTTACAAGTTATAATTCAATTGTGTGTTACAGAATTGAAAGGAGTTACTATGGAAAATATAAATTTGACAATAGGGGACTATGTTGACCTCCTAATTAATGGTCAAGTTATTGGGATAGAAAGGGTTGACTCTACACATATTGGAACTTATTATGGCAGAGAAAGAGTTAATGGAGGCTATGTTATGATTTTGATAATTGATTTCACTCAACTACATTTGACCGTGGAAGGTGTTGATGAAGGGGACACACATCCATGGAAGATCATGGATTTGAGGCATAACAAAGGTAAATAAAAATATTGAAGCATGTGTTAAGTGTTATTGATATTACATTGAATGTTTTTTTAAGCAAATACTACGCTTATTTAATTTGGTGTACAGGTGCAAATGTCTCTTCTACATTTCACTTTTCCTTTTTGATTTCACATCCTTTACCCGGAGGAGACACACCCTGAGTGTACTTATCTTGCTCATGCTCCTTGCATTATGCATAGCTTTGTTCCATGTGCTTGGAACTAGTCTCGCACGTCCCTGACACTCGTCTTATCCCATTACGTGCATTCTTCCACCTTTACTTCGAGCTCATTAAAAACAGTAAGGAGGTTACAAGCATTCTTCCATATCTCCTTTGAGATCGTTAAAAACAGTAAGGAGGTCACGAGTTTACTTTTTTAGGCTTGTTAAACCTTTACAAAATATATTTTATAAAGTCTTTTCTAAGCCCTTATTATAAATGTTCAAATCAAACAAGATTTCTGAGTATGCTTGTCATTTCCGACTCATTAAAGTATCTGAAGCAACATTGACTTAGGTATAAGTTTACCCCTTTTCCCAACCTTTGTGGATTAATTACGAAAAAGGTATAGTCTAGTCATGCGTGACTAGAAGAGTTCTTCTCTCATTGTTTTATAGTTTTTCGGGTGAGGATACTAACTTTACAAAAAAATACTTCCCTTTTATGTCGAGTTGTGAATGCATTGCATTAACCTGCTTTCCTTTGAGCCTTCTGTCGGCTCCTACTTTCTCAGTTATTATCCATTCTCCTGAGCACTTTTCCTTCTGAGCCAAGCAGAGCTATAATTTATCTTTCGCAGCTTGATGACCCTTACCTTGAGCTAACACCCCCCTGGGTGTCTACATATTTCACATGATTCCTTGCATTGAGCATAGGTATGTTCCATTTCCTGGAACTAGTTTGCTTTCCCATGACACTCGTTTCCTCACTTGTTGTAACATAATAAATTTTATTCTTTTCCAAGCTTTATAATATCAAAAAGACCAAAAAAATCATATAATTTAAAAAGCCGAATGGGAAAACTTTCACCACCTTCTATTGGCAGTTGTTGTGTCTCCTTTGAACAGATCATTCATCTCCACTCAATACATCATGAGTCTAGACATTAGTATGACCTTAGGAAGTTGTACTTATTTCTCATACCATACTCCACCGGCTGGTTAAGATTCCAGTCATTATGGAGCCTTTGTTGATGCCTCATGCGTCACAAAGTACTATTAGTATCTAGTACTTGAGTCTATGCTTCCTGATTCTTTTCATATGCTCATGCTCTTGTTCAAAGGAAGTATTAAACCCATAGTCCGCCACTCCTACTTGACTATTGCATGTCAGTCATCCCTTATGAGTCCAGTTCGATCACACATGGTGTTCAACCCATTCGTCTGAGTTCTTCCAAATCTTTCAGCCTAGCTGCTACCTCGTGCTCGTTGATGGGGGATCCATTAATGCCCTCCTTTGAGTGAATCATCATTCCATCGACTCCAACTCATTTTTTCTGGAATCGATATTTAGAGTCATATTGAGCACCTTGAGACTTATAGTCATTAGTGGTAGGCCCTCTAGCCATCAACGGTTGGGAATTCATCAATGTCCCTTGATCGATGGATTTGTCAGAGTGTTCGACCTCAACACCTCTATTCACACTTTGATTAATGTACTTAGTGCCTTGATGCCCATTTTCATTATTGGTGGGTTATCTCGCGTCTGTTAACGGTATACATCAATGACCGGTAATCATACGATGTCACATTAGGTTCAACATTAGTACACTTATTCACTTGATGGTATATGCATAGTAGACAGTTCGTGTATAAGACCCCAGAATTCAGTGGCATTCAGTATGCTACTTGTGATCATGATTGTACCTATGGGAGATTATTCTCATACATCAACAGTTTGTACCATTAGTCTATATCAGTTGTTTTGTCTTCAGTAGGAGACCATATCTTATTATATATGGGTCATGGCTATGACCATAAATGACATTTATTCCTTATTTATTGCCTATTCATGGCCATTGTATCACATTGATATGTATTGTACTGATTTGTATACAGAGACATCATTGTATTATGACGAGTGGGATACTCCTGCCATTTATGCCTCCATCACTCCACTTCTGATATTTATAATGTATTTTGGCCATTGTAGTACCTTCTCCGACCTCACACATTAGGGGGAATCTGTTACACCGTATTCATCGAACTTGTGAGCATTAGCACTCATTGGCCTCCATTATCCATTTATGGACTCAGAACCACTTTTTTTTCCTCCTGGAACCTTTGTTTCCCTAGTTTTACTCCTATATGCAAGTTGCTTCAATGCAACTCGTGCATACATGGGATGCACAATTATATCTCGCTTACATTGATTTAATTGGTAAAAATGAGTAAAATATCACTTTTGCACTCCAAAAATATGGCCATTGTGACCTTTGGCCCTCCATGTATCGTGAAACGACTCTATCCGATCTTCCACTTACATTTGGAAGGTTATATATTGATCCATTATGCATGGAAGGAGTGTAGGAAGAAAGAGAAGAGCATCGAAACTATATTGGAATTTTTCCATATCTTGAGCCATCATCCACTGATCCTAGTTGTTGTGAACCTCTTATGTTCACCTACCAATCTCTTCCATATCTTGTGAGGGATTTTCTCCTTTGCTCGTCAGTTTTTCATTGCATGGGAGATTAAAGTGGTGTAGGCACAAGTAGAGGGACCTAGTTCTTGGTTCATATGAGTTGCCGACAGAAGGTTGTACATTGTACTTCTTGTTTATATTAATAGAAATGCTCATTTTCTCATCCAGTTGGTATTCTGAATGAATGTTTATTACCAATGGGTACATTTACTTTTATATATCATAGAATATGCTATTGTTTATGCTGACATCTTTCATATATCATATGAACTTGCTTGCATTTATTGTTGAGACTAAGCTCCAGGTTCAAGTCTTTTGATTCGAAAGCTCAATAGGGATCTTCATGGAACGTCCAGATTGAGGTTGGTATTTTGTTCCACTTCTTAGCATTGATATTTATATAGCATGCATTGGGAATTGGGTTGATTTTTGGTAGTCATCTGTTTGTTGTGGTCTACCCTAAGCCAAAGGAAGTTTTTCTCCATAACTGATGATAACCAAGAGGATGGTGATGATGATGATGATGATCAAAATCATCATCATCATCATTATATTCATCATTATCATCATCATCATCATCATTATATTCATCATTATCATCATCATCATCATCATCATCATGTGATGATGATAATGAAGGCGATGATGATGATGATGACAATGATGATGATGATGATGGTGATGAGGATGATGATGATGATGAAGATGTTAAAGATGATGATGATGAAGATGATGAAGATGAAGATGATGGAGATGAAGATGATGGTGATGATGATAATGATGATGATGATGATGATGGTAATGATCATCATGAATATCATGATGAAGATAATGATGATGATGATGATGATGATGATGACGAAAATGATGATGATGATTATGATGATGATGATGATGATGATGATGATGATGATGATGATGATGATGATGATGATGAGGATTATGATGATGATGAAGATGATGGTGATGATGACCACAACGATGATGATGAAGATGATGAAGATGAGGATGATGATTAAGCAGATTATGATGATGGAGATGGAGATGAGGATGATGATGCTGATGAATATGGTGATGAGGATGATGATGATGATGAATATGATGAATATGACGACGATGATGATGAAGATGAAGATGATGGTGATGAAGATGATGATGATGATGAGGAGGAGGAGGATGGTAATTATGAGGATGATGATGATGATGATGATGATGATGATGATGAAGACGATGATGATGACGATGATGATGATCATCCTCATCATCATAATAATCATCACCATCATCCTCACCATCATCATCATCATCCTCATCATCATCCTCCTCCTCCTCCATATCAGCATCTTCATCATCATCATCTTCATTGTCATACTCAACATCATCACCATCATCATCATCTTCATCATCATCATCACCATCATCCTCATCATCATCATCATCATCCTCATATTCATCATCATCATCATACTCACCATCATCATCTTCATCATCATCATCATCATCATCATCATTGTCGTCCTCTTCATCTTCATCATCATCATCATGATCATCGTCATCGTCATCACCCTAAATCTAACCACACCTCCAATATCTCTTTCTCGCTCCCTACAACTAACACCATCTCCTCTCTCTTCCTCTCTCCCCCCCCCCAACCATTACTAACCCCCTCTTTCAATCTCAATCTCTCTCTCCTCCTCTCTAGCCCCCCTCCTAGCTCCCTACCCCTAACTAACCCCCTCTCTCTCACTCTCTATTCCCTGCTTCTACAGCTCTCTCTCTCTCTCTCTCTAAACCCCCTCTCCCTCTCCCTAACCTCTCCCCCATCACTAACCATCCTACTCTTTCTATCTCTCTCCAACTCCCCCTAGCCCTAAACACCCTCCTCTCTATCTCTCTCCCCTCATCTCCCTAACCCTTACTAACCTGGGCTCTCTCAGTCTCTCTCTCTTCCCTACACGTCCAACTACCTCTAACCACACCACCCATCTCTCTTTCTCACTCCCTACAACTAACACCATCTCCTCTCTCTCTCTCTCTCCCTCCTCTCCATCCCCTAACCATTACTAACCCCCTCTTTCCCCTCTCTCCCCCTCCTCTCCCCCTCCTCTTCCCCCCTAACCATTACTAACCCCCTCTTTCCCCTCTCTCTCGCTCTCTCTCCCTCCTCTCCCCCCCCTAACCATTAATAACCCCCTCTTTCCCCTCTCTCTCTCTCTCCCTCTCACTAACCCCCCTCCTATCCCTGTACCCCTAACTAACCCCCCCCTCTCTCTCTCGCTCTCTCCTACTCCCCCCCCCCTTCACTCTCTCCTAATCTCCCTTCTCCTACCACTAACCACCCCCCATTTTTAACCCTTAAGCCCCTTGACCCCTTAGCCGCTAACACCAAATCCCTATTTAACCTCCTAACCCCTAACTAGTAAACAAACTATTAAATAAGGTTTTGATGAAAATAAAAATTGTGTAGATTACCATAACACTAGTGCGTTTTTGTAAGCAGAAAAGCACGCGTGTTTTGGCCATTAGGCGTTATTTAGCCATGCACCAAACATATTAAATGCCTAGAGTTTTTTTAACATTCAATAAGCACATGCACGTTTTGCGTGTGCATAATGCTAGCACGTTTTGTGTGTCCATAATGCGAGCATGTTTTGTCTGTGCAAAATATCTGTAGAATACTCTTCCCATTTCATACCCGAAGTTCTCGTTTTGTCTCCCCATCTCCCCGAGAGTTCTGGAAAAAAAAAATCAAACTCTATGTTCACAATCAACAATCAAGGAAATTGAGGAAGCTTGGCACTCTATGTTCACAATCAACAAGCTTGAATAGGATTCTACAGTTGGCATTGGGAATTGAGGATTCTACATTCACAATTAGCAAGCTTCAAGAAGATTCTACATTCACAATTTCAAGCTTTAAGAGGATTCGACATTCATAATTTCAAGCTTCAAGAGGATTCTACATTCACAATTTCAAGCAAGCTTGAGGAATCTATATGAACACAATTGAAGAAGAATCTACATTCACTATTGACTAGGCTTGAGGAATCTATATGAACACAATTGAAGAAGAATCGACATTCACTATTGACCAATATTGAAGAATCTATATTCACAAGTGAGGCAGAAGTTAATTTCACATTTGAGCAAGCTTGAGGAATCTCTATTCACAATTGAGGAAGTATCTATATTCACAATTGAGCAAGCTTGAAGAACCTATATTCACAATTGAGAAAGAATTTGCATATTTGAATAGTTGAGCATACCCTATAATATATTTTCTTAGTATTGCTCATTGTGGTCATGGGAATTCATGCAATCAAAAAAGGAAATCAAAAAGGAAAGAGAAGCCTCAAGAAACCATGGAAGAAGTTAGAGAAAATTGTCGAATCGAAGGAATTTCATGGAAACTCATCCAATTCCAATTGTAGATGATGCCCTAGAGGGGCTGTCAATTTCAACAACATTTGATGAACAAGCACCCCATGGCACTAGTCAAGAAGTAAAACATAGGTGGTCATCAGGGGATGTTTCAATTCCCACATAAGGTCAACCTCAAACTATGGTAGTGAATGACTTGTTGGGTTGTGGTTATACAAGCGACGAAGTTAGGGAGGCATTGCATGAAGGATTTACAAGGAAATAAGCAAATGTTATGGAGACCATCCAAGAGAAAGTCCAATTTCCCACATCCAACTAGCAACAACAGAATGAAAGACAAAAGGATCCTATTAAAATGCCAGAGCATCCTGGTGATGTTGTACATGCTCTAATTCATACACCCTTACCTCCATTAGTAGCTACACCGTGAGGAACTCTGAAACATATACAGGTTGATGAAACTCTCATTATTTCACTTGAAGCTACATTGTCTAAACATGCTATTGCTTATCAAACTCGACAAATACTTGATAAATTTTTTGATTCTAAATGTGATGGGGACAGGTGCAAATTATTTTTATCATTCTTAAAATCTAGGTCTATGGCTGTTGTGAGAGGAACGTTGAGGAGAAAGGAGTGTTTCTATGGGGATAAATTTAGATGCACATTGAAGAATGTTGAAGTTACCAAGACTTGCGTGAAAGGATAGAGATACTAGTGCACATAAGTGATGGGAAGACATAGGGGCACCAAACAAGTAGTTTTTTTTGGTTATAGGAGGTGAAAAAAAGTGATGCTACATGAGGAAGACACTAAGACTTGCGAAGTCGCAGGAGTAGTTTTCAAGTCAGTTTGAATGGATTGGGTGCACCAAATAGTGGAAGGAGCATGCAGGCCAAGGAAGACGAAATCATTGAAAACTTCCAACAAGTTTATGGGCACACTGATGCGAAGAAGAGTTGAAAAAGGCTTGCGAAATTGATGAGTTTGGAAAAGGAGGTGTCTTGCAGACCTACAGAAAAGCACACCTTAAATGTGTTGTAGTAGATGCCAAATCATTAAGACATGGAAGCTTTGAATACAGGTTCCCAAAAGGGTTCATCCGTAGTATGGCATACTTGGTTGGAGTGTGCAAGACAACAAAAAACTGCTGGCAGTTTTGTTTCTTTGCGATGTGGACATGTTTTCTTTGCGATGTTGGAGGTCACAACACTTGGTTGACAGGGAGCCAAGTCAAGTGCCTTAGAAATTTTTGAGGTGCAGTGTTAGCTTTACCTTACGTTCGAAAGAGTTTCGGAGAAGACTGAAGTGCGGAGGAGGTTGTCTAGATGAGGTTGTGGTTTATCTCATGAAGGGGCACAATGGTTGGGAGTCATGAACGAACTAGTTCTGGCATGGGGATTAGTATGGATGAAAGCAGGACTAGGTGACAGCATACCGAAGCTAACGTAGGTGGATGATGTGACGAATAGAACGAGTTGCATCTTTCCCAACTTTCAACAAGAAGGATCGTCCGCCCCTTCGTTTAGTAGATAATTGTGAACACCAATATCCAACAATTCACCTATATCCAGAATGGTGAATACAAGAAGGATTGACCAACCCTTCTTGTAGTCTAGCACTATTATGAAAATAATATTAGGCAGAAGAAGGGTCGACCGCCCCTTCATCTATGAGGGAATTGTGCAAATATTCAACCTACTAAGGCTAGTCCGTCAATTCATATATATCCAGAATGCTGAAGACTGGAAAAATACTAAGCACAAGAAGGGTCGGTCAGCCCTTCATTTAACAAAGAAATGTAAAAATATTTAATCTACAAAGGCTAGGATGACAATTCCCGACTACCGACTTCCGCAGTAAATGATAGGGATCGAGACATTGGATAAGTTATAACGTATAAAAAATATTTATACTGACTTACGACTTCCAACAAGAAGGATCAGTCGCCCCTTCATTTAGTAGATAATTGTGAAAACCAATATCCAGCAATTAACATGTATCCATAATGGTGAACACAAGAAGGATTGACCCACCCTTCTTGTAGTCTAGAACTATTATGAAAATAATAATGGGTAGAAGAAGGGTCGACCGCCCCTTCATTCATTTATCTCGAGACTCATTCAAACATGGGGTGTTGGTTAGACATTCAACTTCAAATGACCGTCATATTATACAGACAACAATTCATTTAATGATTTGTATATTTTTTACAACTTTTACATTTAATTGATGTAAATTTTTTTGCACAACTATCATATTATTTATGGACATCATATCATGTATCTGCGGATGTGTTTCAAAAATTGGAAAACATGAAAGAAATATACTTAGAAACACTGAAACATAATATTTTATTGACTGTGTTGTGTGTGTGTTTGATATTTTATTGAAAGCAATATACTTAGAAACACTGAAACACTAGAAGATTTGTTACTAGTAAAGCATTGATTATTTTTTATTTCAATGGATTTTTGTTGCACGCAGTTCATAAAAAAAAGAAATTTGGATTTCCATGAACATGGATATCAAATCAACCAAAAAGTATTATTTTATACGTCTAGGATTTCGATAATTTTTTGAAATATGCTTTAGTATATTTGAAGTTTGAGTATGGACATCTACACAACAAAAAAACGTTGGTGAGTTTTTTCCAGCATTATTACAAAGAACGAGATTGCAAAGGGAACAATTTAGAGTAACTTTAACACAAGAATATTGTTCTTGCATAGCTGAAGAGGGTTATCAGGGTGATGAAAATCCTTATGTATTTCTCAATCCTTTAAACAAAGTTTGGGTCATTTTGATCCATTGCTGCGATGCGACAAATACAATTATTGTAGATGACTCGAAAGAAAAACATGTTTGTAACAAGGAATCAAACTATATTATAAAAAAAACTTATACTTGCCAAGATGTCAATGAAACATTCTTGTTAGATCAATTATGGCCTTGCTTGCTGCAACTGAATGGCGTGAGTGATGTGAGGCCAATTGGGAATAAAATGAAAGTATTTTGCTAAATAATACACTTGAATGTTTGTTTCTACTAGTATGTTCAATTTCACTATGATTATAATTCTTGTAAAGTGTCGAGTTTGGTTTCCGAAAATGCAAAATCGAAGTTTGAAAGTGCTAAAATCTGTTTTAAAATTTCAAATTTAAGTATTGGAAGTGTCAAAAGTAGCCTTCCAAAAGAGAAAAATCAGGTTCTAAAAGTGCCACTATCATATTTATCATATTGGAAAAGCGCAAAAACCAATTTCAAAAGTGGCGATATCAAAAGAAAAAGTATGCTTTTGGAGCCTGGATTTGGAACTTTTGGAGCTCGGATTTGGAACTTCTGGAACCAGATTGGGAACTTTTAGAACTTGATTTGGCATTCTTGGACCAAGTTTGGCAATTTTGGAACCGGGATTTGGCACTTTTGGTACTGGTTTTGACACTATTGGAACTTGATTTGGCACTTTTGGAAATGGTTTGGAACTTTTGGAGCTTGGATTTGGCACTTTTGGAACCAGATTTGCACTTTTGGAACCATATTTTGTTTGATTTTGGGGTTTAGAAAGGTTGTTTTTTACCTGTCTTCAAAGTGACTTGGACTAGAATATGTCCAATTTTAATGAAATTGGCGTTGTATATATATGAAATTGGTTTAGAGTAATAAATGAAAGAGCAAGGCACATATTTAATTACTAATTAGATTAATTGCAAATTAAAATCTCATTGAATAATAAGCTTTAGAAATAGGTATCGAGATTTAATTTATAATATTATTTTAAGTAGATATTTTATTTAGGATTTTATTGTCTATTGAGATTTAATTAGGTCATTATTATTTTGAATTATGTGCAAAGACTGATTTTATTGCATTGTAATATTTTGAAAAGGGGCAAATGACGGGATTTTTTTAGGAAAGGAAGAATTTTAATGAGGAGAAAGAACCTCCCTTTCAAAATTGGTGTGATATTTTAGAATAGGAGGAGGAGAAATGGGTGGTGAAAAACATAACTTTGATTATGGTTTTGCACTTGGGGAAGGATGTGCATTTTGTTCTTGTAGTATTGGGCATGGGGAACAAAGAGCTCTTGTTCTTGTAATATCTACATTCGTAATTTTATTAAGGTGATACGACAAGTATAAAGTTAATCAAGATTGTACTAACCTTAGTGAAAACAAAAATACCATAAACTTAATCATGAACAAATCTCGAAACATAATTGGATAAGTAATACCTGCTAAGATTGCTTGTAATCTTCTTATTTAAGGTCTTAGCCTCATATCCCTTTGAAACATGAACTTCTTCACTTATGCAGGTGAGCAAACAATTCTCTTCTTGGATTAGCTTAATCCACTTGATTTGCAGAAACTGAATCTCGAGCTGGATTAGGGTTTGTCAGAGAAACCCTAAAAATTCAAACTTTGAATTTTGAACTTTTGAAAGGATAGAAAGATGCACCTTGATGAGTTGATCAAGCTGGCATACTCAGAATTTGAAAAATGCAAAGTTTCACCCCTCAAAATTGCCATTGAAACTTCTGGATCTTCTAGACAAGATCCCAAACTAGGGTTTGATAAAGCCCACCCTTCTAGCCAACCAAAAGGTTCGATCCAAAGCTCTAAACTTTGATTTTTCTGAGGAGCTTCCAGCCGTGGTCACAGACTTCAGAAATTCCAACTTTTTCAGAAGCCTTAATTTTCCAACTTTCCGATCAAAGACCCGAACTAGGGTTTGATCAATCCCGACCTTCTTCCCAACCAAAAAAATTGATCTTGGTCTCTAAATTTCGATTTTGATGAGTAGCATTCAGCCGTGGTCTCCGATTACAAAAATTCCAACTTTCTCCGAAACCCTAATTCCCGGAGCCATGAATGAAGGTGCTCAAAATCCAATTCTGTTTTGACAAAAATATGCACCTGTCATATTTCCAACCCCACTAGTTTGACCTCAATTAGATTCTCTGAGAGAGAGTTATGCCAAGTGTCACAACGTGACTTGTTTATGGAATAAAGTAGGAGAGAAAACTTGTATGGAGTTCCACATGTCACTGGTTCACTTTCGGGCTCTGAACCTTCGGCCTGCGAAAGAACAGTCCGTCCCCTACCTATCATATTTTACAAAATTTAATTTGGAGCTTGCTAGCCCAAGTTATGACCCTTTTTCCTAGGTCACCTGTTTATGACTCAGATCTAGAAGAGGCAGAAACCCTAGATTGTACAAATCATAAAACACAAAGTGCAACGAATTAGAGTTGTGCTTCAGACAAAAGGTACATGGGGATCTTATCTTCGACCTAAAAGAGTTCCAAATCCTGAAACCCCGCCGAAATGGATTTATAGTGAAAGTGCTACGATGACTGGTTTTTTCTATATCAAGCCCTAGCATCGCAAGTGCAACAAGTGTCATACATGCCATACCATGCCTTCTTTCAGGCTTGCTCTGATACCATGTTAGCTTTTCAGAATTTCCAATTTGATCTAGGATCTTAACTGAGAGAATAACATGTACAACATATCTACATCATATCTATAGTATATCAATCATGGACACAATAATGCAAGCACACAAGAGACACATAGTTTCACCGGGGAAAACCAAGAAGGTGAAAAACCCTGCAACTTCCTCAGCGATAGATAGAGCAATGATACAACCAAAGTACAACTAAAGTACAAGAGATAGTCTTCTCCTAGTAGATTATCCTCCTCCTCACAAGTGTGCCACTTTCTGAGAGAGATAGAAGTGAGTAATGAGATGTGAAATAGAGATCTCCTGATCTCTATTTATACTTGTCCTGTCCTACCCAATAAACTAATGGGGCCGACTTGTCTAGCTTAGCCTAATAACCCATGGTTAAATCAATCCAGGCCGATCCCATCAAGGTGGTCTAATAACCCATCAAGTATAAGTTATGACACTTACAATATAAATGAGGACACTTCCGTATAGAGGAATAATATCATCTCTATAGGAATACAAACACTTTCGTATAGAGGAATAATAACATCTCTATAGGAAGACAATATACATGGGTAAAATACATTCTGAAGTTACATATACATCAACACCATGAACAAGGATATCGAATCAACCAAAAAGTATTATTTTATACGTCTAGGATTTAGGGAATTTTTTGAAATATGCTTTAGTAGTTTGTGTATGGCAATCTGCACAACAAAAAAATGTTGGCGAGTTTTTTCCAACATTATTACAAAGAACGAGATTGCAAAGGGAACAATTTAGAGTAACTTTAACACAAGAATATTGTTCTTGCATAGCCAAAGAGAGTTATCAGGGTGATGAAAATCCTTATGTATTTCTCAATCCTTTAAACAAAGTTTAAGACATTTTGATCCATTGCTGTGATGCTACAAATACAGTGATTGTAGATGACTTGAAAGAAAAACATGTTTGTAACGAGGAATGAAACCGTATTATAACAAAAACTTATACTTGCTAAGATGTCAATGAAACATTCTTGTTAGATCAATTATGGCCTTGCTTGCTGCACCTGAATGGCGTGAGTGATGTGAGGCCAATTGGGAATAAAATGAAATTATTTTGCTAAATAATACACTTGAAAGTTTGTTTGTACTAGTATGTTCAATTTCACTATGATTATAATTCTTGTAAAGTGTCGAGTTTGGCTTCCGAAAATGCAAAATCGGAGTTTGAAAGTGCTCAAATCTGTTTTAAAATTTCAAATTTAAGTATTGGAAGTGTCAAAAGTAGCCTTCCAAACGAGAAAAATCAGGTTCTAAAAGTGCCATTATCATATTTATCATATCGGAATAGCGCAAAAACCAATTTCAAAAGTGGCGATATCAAAAGAAAAGGTATGCTTTTAGAGCCTAGATTTGGAACTTTTGGAACCGGATTGGGCACTTTTGGAATTGGATTTGGCATTTTTGGAACCAACTTAGGCACTTTTGGATACTGGATTTGGCACTTTTGGAACTAGTTTTGACACTATTGGAACCGTATTTGGCACTTTTGGAACCGGTTTTGGAACTTTTGGAGCTTGGATTTGGCACTTTTGGAACTGGATTTGCACTTTTGGAACCATATTTTGCTTGATTTTCGGGTTTAGAAATGTTGTTTTTGACCCATCTTCAAAGTGACTTGGACTAGAATATGTCCAAGTTTAGTGAAATTGGCATTGGATATATATGAATGTGGTTTAGAGTAATAAATGAAAGACCAAGGCACATATTTAATTACTAATTAGATTAATTGCAAATTAAAATCTCATTGAATAATAAGCTTTGGAAATAGGTATCAAGATTTAATTTATAATATTATTTTTTGTAGATATTTGATTTAGGATTTTATTGTCTATTGAGATTTAAGTAGGACATTATTATTTTGAATTCTGTGCAAAGACTGATTTTATAGTGTTGTAATATTTTGAAAAGGGGCAAATGAGGGGATTTTTTTTAGGAAAAAAATAATTTTAATAAGGAGAAAGAACCTCCGTTTGAAAATGGGTGTGATATTTGAGAATAGGAGGAGGAGAAATGGGTGGTGAAAAGCATAACTCTGATTATGGTTTTGCACTTGGGGAAGCATGTGCACTTTGTTCTTGTAGTTTTGGGCATGGCGAGCAAAGAGCTCTTGTGAGTTTTATGGGCTAGGGAGTTGGATATAATTTTTCTATTTGGTTGGGTGGTTAACCCTATTTTTGTAGTTGTTGGAGTTGCAACATCAGCTTATTTTACCAAAGGACAACTCAAACAGGAGAATCAGTTATTTTAAACTTTGAGAATGTGTTTTGAATTAAAAAATATTCTTCTATGAAGTTTACTTATGAAACTATCAATTTGATATTTATATGAATCCTTAGTTAATAGAGAAGAAAAATTATTTTAACTAAGAATATAAATTCTTATTAAGATAATTTATGTTTTTATAAATAATATTTAAGGACCCTTTTTGATAAACCATAGGTCATTACATTTAGGCTTCATTGTTTTGACTACATATGACATTGATCTTTGTGGAGAGGTTTCTTAGAAAAGGTGTTTATGTGTTGTTTAAGAAACTATAGATATCTAACATCGACATAAGGGAACTAACCTTAGTCATAGGAGTTGACCTAAAGTGTTAAGAATCTATGTTGTGGTGGCATTGGGTACTATCTCCTCTTGTGCTTACCACTCATCACACTGTGATGTGTGACATTGGCCGAGGTGTTATTTTGAGTAGTAACATTTTTTTGTTAGGATATTCCTATACTCCATCCTAGTCCCACCAGTATTTTGATCATTTACATTTTCAGTCATGCATGCACCTTTAGGGTTTGCATGCATCCCTGTCATTAGTCCAGCACCTAGCCCTTAGTTAGCCAGCCCCTGGGTGCTTCTCACTATTCAGTTTTAGCCCTCCAGTTGCTTAATGCACCCTTCTTCCTTGATTTTAGGGAGCAACTTGCCCTTCTTCACCTACCAGTCCATTTGTCACTCAGTTACACTTAGTTACACTCAGTTACAGTTAGTTACACTCAATTACAGTCAGTTACAGTCAGTTACATTTAGTTACACTCACTTACATTGAGTTACACTCAGTTACAATGAGTTACACTCAGTTACAATGAGTTACACTCAGTTACACCTACGAGCACCGTTGAAATGCCCCTGTGGCCATTGATGTTAACAAGCGTCGTTTCAAGGTTCAATATGACAGGTCTGTCTATTTCCGGCAATATGCTGAAAGTGACTTGGTACTCTTGTATGACCAAGCTAAAGAACCCATGGGGGCATGCAAGTTCAATCCCATGTGGCACGGTCCTTACATTGTGAGGCGTGTCTTGGAAAAAGGAGCTTATGAGTTAGAAGATTACGAGGGAGTTGTCTGGAAGGATCCTAGAAATGGGCTCTACCTCAAGTGGTATTACGCTTGAACCTTTGGTTCGAGCTGATACTTTTGTACACTATTGTATAGTTTTTTCTGTACATAGTCTAGGTTACATTTTTGGTTGTCAGGTCTACTGATTAGCCTCTATTTGATTGATAGATGTCAGCGATATGTCCTACATTATTAGGTTTCACGGATGGTGCTAGCCGACATACGCAGCAGCTTGCTTCTGCTGCCTGGGTTGTCTTTTCACCTGACCATCTAGTTGTGTCCTTAAGAGGGGCTTGTCTCGGTCCTACATCGAACAATGTGGCTCAGTATAGTGCCATTGTTGAGCTACTTCGGGATGCCATTTCACATGACATCCAATCTTTAGAAATCCGCCTCGATTCACAACTAGTTGTGTCTTAGCTGAATGGGCAGTACCGTGTACAAGACCCTACATTACTATGGATATTCCTTAAGGTACGACTCTTGGAGAGACATTTTGTTTCCATTACATATATTCACATTCCGAGAAGTAATAATTATATATCTGATGCATATGCTAACTATGTATTAGATTGGCATTTGTCACATTCATCATGAAGCACATAAATACAAAGACATTCATACATTTGTACCATACACACATATTGTAGAACCGAGAACCAAAGTTGTATATATATATAAATATGTCCAAAAATGGTAGTGTCATACAAGACTGGAGCCCATAGCCCTCAAAAATATACATATCGATACAAAAAATGATGAGACCCTAGGATATCTACTCCCTCCGAGGAGGTCTAGCTGCCGACTCGACAGGATGTGTCTCATAATAGTACTGTACTGTGTTGGCCATCCACTGTAGTAGCTGCACACACTCACCAGGAACACCCACTACCTGGCACTGCATAGCCTCTGGTAGTCGGGCTACCTCTATTAGTGGTACTCAGGAAACCATCCATGATATGTTGCACCGCAATGTCTGTAGTGTGCACCCTGCTATAGCATCTGCTGCCACCGCATCTCTACCCCAACGACCATGTCTTGGGAAGCCCTCGGGTCTCACTGGGCCTTTGTCTGCGAGCAAACAGTCACCCATTAGCACATGACATTACCACCAAAAAGATTTTTTGCATTCTAACTATCATCAAAAAATACATAAAAATTTAAAAACACAAAACCAAAAGAGTACTCATTGATGTCTCCGAAGGCTGCACCTGGTGGGAGAGGCATGTCATAGTCCTGTCTAAAGTCTATCCCCGCATAGGGGTATTCCTCGATAGCAATCACCTGTTGGTTCCACCAGCGGAAGAAATCCTCAGTATATGGTGACGCAAGACGGCCACCACCCTGTCGTGTCAGTATCTCAGCCCACCGGGTCAGGGCTGGATCTCGGAGACTGGGAGGAGAGACATACACCCTTAGGCTAAGTCCTGGAACCCTCTCAAAGAAGAAACTGCAGAGGATGCTACCATACCCAAATGTTTTGGCCTTCCCCTCTTTGCATTCCGTCAGTTGTGTCTTCATAGACACCAGCAGAGTAGTACACTAGTCGAATATAGTAGGCTGCAAGCATTGTGATGCATAGAACATCACCGCTCTAGATGCCTGATGTAGTGCTTTGGATCCCGTGATCCGCACCAGAGTTTCCACTATGATCTTTGTGCTCAATTCCATTATGAGATTGACCAACACCTGACTTCCCACTCGTCGTGTGTTGGCGGGATGGTACCATACTATCTAGTCTTGCACAGTGATCCCACCACCCACGGTTCGTGACCGAAAACTAGCCACTTCCCCTCTACGGGACAAGCCGGTAATGAAATAGATATCCTCTACTTCCAATGTCAGTGTTTTCCTATTGAGGATGAAGTGTTGAGCATCCACATCCTAGTAGTTGATCAAATGACGGAGTAGTAGGTTTTGGGCCCTTAAGCCCCCGAGACTCCAGTATTTATATAAGCCACATGCTTGCAGTGCTTGTTGTGCTTGCAAATCATTGCACACAGCCTCATCTACCTGGTCATGCTCTCTCTCCCTCCACTCTAGAACCATCTTGGAGTGCAAAGCAAGAGATTTTTAGTCAGTTTCATGCTTAAAAATGTCTTCACGTCCTTACCGGCGAGCTATATTGTACACAGGTGCGGGTAGACACGAGCAGTTAGTTTTTTGACTACGCGTTTGATGCCCTACCCGCGACCCGCATACTTATAGCCAGTGGGTAGCACCGAAGCCATTTAGGACTTGGACAAACAAAATAACCCACCGACCAAAATTGAAATAAAAGCACTTAAATGAAAGGTATGGCAGTGACCACTAACCTGCTCCAGTCGGTTCACTGAACGGTTGCTCGTAGCTCCCACGATCGGCGCTTGAAATTTCAGGTGCAAACTTACCACTCAACTCCAAAATGGTGAATAGTGCAAATGAATTGAAAATTATTAAGTTTTGTTACTATTTATAATTTTATGGACCCACTTTTCTATAGTTTTGTCCATTTTCGGCCGTTATGAACTAATATCGTGTCATAGAGTAATGTTTTTTCAACAAATTTCCTCGGCAAGAGTTGTTCCAATTCATTTCACACCTACAGCAGGTATGTTTCACACCTGGCATATAGGTTAGATTCCATTTCCACATGCATTATACATTTGAGCTGTTGACCATTTTCATAAACCCTACGTGCGACCCCGCTTCATGACTGACACGAAACCTTCACACTGTTATAGAAGTGTCATCATGTGGCGGTAGAGATTTCCCGAACATGGGTACCCTAGTTAGAACCCCCTTATGCATTTTGGTGCCCATGCCATTGTTTGTCCTCAGGATTGGGAGTCCTTTGTAGTCATGCCATGACGTTGCGATAAAGACTCATACTCTACTTTGTCTTATGCTGGCCATCTCCCTTAAGGACTCCCCTCAGTTATATCATGTTGTGATTGCATCGCATCATCCTGCTTGCCGCTTGAGACTTGTGCTGGCTCCCGCTTTCTCAATTGTTAGCCTGGTGCCTGAGCACTTTCCCTGTCAAGCCCTGCAAAGCTTATATATTTTCCCTTCACAATTTGATGACCCTTTTGACCCTAAGGGAACACACCCCCGAGTGTCCACATCCTGCATGCACTTCCTTGCATTGAGCATAGGTATGTTCCACTACTTGGGACTAGTCTGCTAGCTATTTGACACTTATTCCCTCACTTGTTGTACTATAAGCAATTTTATTCTTTTTCAAGCTTTTCCCAAATATGAAAAAGACAAAAAAAATAAAATATTCCAAAAAGCCAGACGGGATTATGGTCATTATTTCTTGTTGGTAGCTATTGTGTTGCCTTTGAACAAAGCATTCATTCCACTCCGTACATTCTGATTCGGGACTATAGTTGGGCCTTAGGAGCTGTACTTGTTTCTCAGTTTTCTCCACCGATTGGTTAAGCTTCCAGTCACTATGGAGCCCTTTGTAATGCCTCTTGCATTGTACAGTTTATGTCGAGTCTATGCTTCCTGAGTATATCCATCTGCTCATGGGCTTGTTCAAAGGAAGTCCTGAAACCAGTGTCGGCCACTCCTTAGATATCTTGACTATTGCATGTCGACCATCCTTATTGAGTCAGTCCGTTTCACCTGAGATCTTCCAAATCTTTCAGCATTCCTGGTACCTCATGCTGGTTGATTGGGTATGCCTAATGCCCGCCTTCAAGTGAGTCTTGTTCCGTCGACCTCAACTCATTTATTCCGGGACTTGAGGCTTAGAGTTCGGTTGAGTACCTTGAGGCTTGCAGTCATTAGTAGCAGGTTCTCTCGCCATAGACAGTTTTGGGAATACATCAATGTCTCTTGATCGATGGATTCATCCTATTGTTTGACTTCAGCCCATTTATTCACATTCTGATGATTGTTCTCTATGCCTTGATGCCCATTTTCATTATTGGTGGGTCATCTCGTGTCTGTTAACGGTATACATCGATGATTGGTAATCAGATCATGTCTCATCAGGTTCGACCCCAACTCCTTTATTCACTTGTGTAGAAGACCCCAGGTGATTGTGGCATTCAGTATGCTACATATGACTTTGACTTTACATCTGAGATATCACCTCTCAGATTTCAGTAGTTTGTACCTCCAATTTGCACCAGTTGTCTTCTTTTAAGCAAAAGACCATATCTTACTGTAGAGGGATCATGGCTATGATCACTTATGAAATGTATCTACTTATATACTGCCTATTCATGGCCATTGTATCATATTGTTGTACTATACTGACATGTATTCAGAGATACTATTGTATTCTGACGAGTGATTCGTTCTTTCCACTTGTTTCTCCATCACTCCACTTCTGATTTTTATAATGTATTTCGGCCATCGTACCACTTTCAGTCTCTGACCTCACACATTAGGGGGCATCTGTTACATAGAAATCTTCCACCCTGTGAGCATCAGCATTCCTTGGCCTGTAGGATCCATTTCAGTGACTCAGATCCATTTTCATCCTTCAGTGATACCAGTCTATCCTATTTTTGTTCCTACCCGCATGTTGCATCACTATAGCATGCGTACCTGTGAGTTTCATCCCTATAGCCCGCGGGTATCAAGTAAAATGGTAAAAACCACTATTTTATTACTTTTTACTCCCAAAAAGCAGTCATTGGGTGACCTTTGGCTCTCCATTTTCCCAAGTAACGTCTCAATGAGTCCTTTCACCTACCTTTGAGAGGACTATATATTGAGCACATATGGCTTATGGATGGGAGGAAGAAGAGAATAGTAAAGGCACTCTAGTGTATTTTTTCCCTATCTTGAGTCTGCACTCATTGATCCTTGTAGTTGTGAACCAGTTATGTTCACCTTCCAAACTCCTTTCTAGTTTTGAGTTTTCAATTCATGGAGGATTGAAGTGGTGGAAGCACAAGTGGATTGATCTAGATCTTGGTTTAGATGGGTTTCCAGCAAGAGGTCGTATCACTTTGTACTTCTTCTTGTTCATTAATAGAAATACTCATATTCTCATCCATTCATGGTGTGAATGTCATTTATTATACATTGAGTTGCATTTGCTTATGATATTATGGACCATTGTTTTTGATAATGTTAATGTTATTTATATATCACATGTAGTTGTTAGATATTTGTTGTCAAGACTAATTTCAGATTACAAGTGCTTGGGCGTGCATGGATTGAAAGCTCCAATGGGGATCTACATCAAACTTTGGATCGAGGTTGGTTACATTTCTCGATTGTTTTAACATTGTCGTTTATAATAGCATTGTTTTGAGAATAGAGTAGATTTCTTGTAGGCATCTGCCTGTTGTGGTATTCCCAAGCCATAGTGAGTTTTCTCCAATACACAAATAAACTAGCATAGTTTGTAGTTGTATGTGTTAATATGTAAAGTGGCAAATTATGTTGGAATGTGTCAAGCTTATTGTATAATGGAAATAATATCTTATTTGTTGTTTATTTTACAGGGGTAGAAATCATATTTTTGTTAAAGAGATGTTTGGAGATGGGAAACTCACGTAACATAGCAAAAAAATCTAGAAGGAATATGCCCATTGAAAAGGTCAATGACGTAAGAGAAAAGGTCAGGTTGGAAATGGAAAGACTGAGACATGGTCGAATCATTGTTCCTAATCCTGCCACTGATCCTAACATATTTTTTGACATGACAACCTCTAGTTCAGAACCACAAGTAAAGTGGTACTGTCCACTAGACCTAACTCAAATTCCAACATCAACACAATCTCTAACCAACAATCCATCAACGATTCATGTTGAATTACCTCAAGACATAGGTATATTGGGAGATGTTGCATATGTATAGTTGGGCATACAAGTAGTGATTAGTTTGCAATCTCCCCAAGGATACCATAGACATGTCGATCACACTCCCAATATGGCCCAATGTGTGAAGAAAGCACCACAATAAACAAGATTTGGTATTCGTACCTCATGTCCACCTTCCCTACCTCAATTGGCTAGTGCAAAAAGAAGAAATCCTAGACGTATTCATGTGGATGAAATTTCTCTATCGGGCCTTGAAGGTAAGTTTCCAAAATGCAATATCGAATGGAAATGCAGCAAAATATCAAGGAATATTTTGAATCCAAAGGTGATGTAGGTAAATTTTAATTATAACTATGTTCGTTAAAGTCACATAATTTAGTTGTTGTTAGGAGAGTTTTGGGAATAAAGATAGTTAAAAGTTCAGAGGCTAATATTCATATTGTTAGAAATATCCAATCTGCATTTAATGGAAGAATTCTCATACAAAATATCTATGTGCAGCTCGTCGTTTATTACCGGAGTCAGCTGTAAGCAAGTGCACAAGGCAACGTCTCCTACTAAAATAACTCTTTTATAAGAGAAAATATCGACACTCTGGGTGGAAAATATTGTTAGGATTTTTTCGCTAGGTTTCCTCGTGGAGATAGGAAGTGAATTGATGATGTTAAAGAGTTAGTACAAAAGTTTTTGCATGATCATAACAGACCTTCATCAAACCAAAGTGACGTGCTAAAACTAAGAAAAGGTTCTGCTGAATGTGAACCCCATGTTAAACACTTCATTGACACCACACAGATTGAACTCTATGAGTGATTTAGGAATGAGTACACACAATTGAACCTGGGCCAAAGGTCCTTTGATAAATGCAAACCATGGTACATGTTGACACAACGACTATCAATAGGGGTTCACTGCACATTGTCGTCAACAAACACCAACCCAAAATCCCTTACACACCGGCCCAGAAGGGTGTTAACCCTTCCAACAACACTCGCGGAGCGAATGAAGTCTCAGCCGAGATGCACAAGGGGGCTGCAAGAACCAAGTTTTCACAATAGAGTTGAGGAAATGCATCAATCATACATTGCATTCATAGAAACCAGAGAGATAATGCTATCCGCACTATGCTAACATTTCAGTATTCATAGATTCATCAACCACAGCATCAACACATTACAAATATTCACATCAACATGATATAATGACTTATTAGCATAAACAACGATGACTAAACCCATAGAACATCAAACATTCCATCAAACATTCGCATCCATCATTCAACAGAAGCAAGGATAGAGATAAAACCATAATCGAACATCTTCATTCATTCATTAAAACCTGTGGAATGACCTTTGCAAAAATAGTCAATACATCATATTGCGGATACAAAACAGACCAAAAATCACAATGTCGATAGCTCTATCCATCAACGGATCTTCAATTACATGCCATGCCATGTGATATGATGTTTCCCTTAGGCTTACAATCATTCTCCTATTTATACAAAACTACATGGTTACAAAATGGTCCACATGACCCTTTTCTAACTAATTAACTACTTCCGTGTTACCCGCGAATAACCCTTTCTTCCACAGATTCTTCCTTTTGCAGCTTTTCAGCTTCCACACTTCCTGCGGACTAATCCCGTGCCAACAGGCCTGTTACTTGGTTTTTCAACTAAGCATGTGCAAGGATGCACCTACTAACTAGTAGCAGTAGTCTCAATAAAAGTATGGAAAAACTAATGTAACTTAATCTAACATTAACATGTGTAAAAGAAATAAAAAACTAAATTTAAGAACATAAGCAATAAGATCTATGGGAAAAACAAGAAATTTAAAAATATTTGATTTTGTATTACCTCAAATGGTGAGGATGATAAGTGTTGAGCAACTCCAAGGTTGAGAAGCTCCAATGTCCAATGGTCTCTTCTTCTCCAAAGATTCAATGGGGATCTTCAAACTCGAAATGGGAGGTAATGGCTCTCAAAGGGAATTTAGTAGCATAAGGATAGGATGGAATGTGGATGAAAAGTGAGGAGCCCCTATCACCTTTTTATAGCTTTTGGTGATGGGGAATACCATTATGGTTTTAAGGAAACCAATGGTATTAACCAACATGGTTTAGGTCTCTTTTTCCCTCTTTTTCCTTTTTTGAATATTTTTTATATTTTTATTCCCTTTTAATATTTTTGTGGAATTTTGGACCCTTTTTTAGGGTTTTTTGTGTTTTTTGAGGAAAAATATATATTTTGAGGGGGAAACGGGTGTGTTATGGTCTTTTTGGTGACCTTTTGATGGTTTTAGAGGCTCAAATGGTGTGGAAAGTGGACAAATGGGTCATGTGAATAAGGGAATGAGCTAGTGATCACTTTTTGGGTGTTAACAAGGCCCCCAGCACAAACTTGTGGCTCGCCCTCGAGCCACCTCAGTTGGACACCATTGGTGTTGATCTCATCCGTCACTGTGGTTAACTTCTGAAGTTGTTCTTGGCATTTGGAGCTCGTTGTCATGTACTTCTCGAACTCATCCTCCAGTCTATTGCAAACTTGGTCATCTACCTCGAACTCATCCTCCCATCTATGGAAACCTTGGTCATCTTCCTCGTCTACGCTTGCTCGGGCACTTCATGCTTGCTACAAACTGGGGACAAGTTCATTGTCATTGCCAAATTGTAAAATAGGCCAGCTGCTCGAGCACATCTCTTTCGCACATTTGACAGTCCCCTACTGCAGCCAGCGGGCCTTTGCCCCTAGTGTTGTGGTGGTTGGGGAAACCCCAACTCTTCTAACTAATACCTCACTCATAGACATCTTGGATGAGACCTCATCTTTATTCCTCCCAAGTGTCCTTATGGCCTCCTTTGTGGGTTATTCATGCACCATCGTTGTTCTTTCCCTTAGCGCACCTCGGGTGCTTCCGCTCGAAATGAAGTGCACCATTGCAACTATCTCACTACCCTTTTCCATAGCTTCCTTTGGATTTCCTATTGAACTTCCTAACGTTTCACATATATCTTATAGACGCGCATCAGACAACACACTATGTACCTTCTTGGATTTCCTATACTTCAACTTGTGTTCTTTCAACCATGGCGTCGGTATTTATGCTTGCTTCTTGATACTTTCTCGTCATCTGCAAAATATTATCCACAACCTAGTCGCATCTATCATTGTACCCTTCCTCCATCTTCAGGTGATTTCAATCCGCAATAATCATACTTGGATTTGACTCCCACGTGCTAAACCATGCAAAGCATCGGTGAGCGACTTGGCTGGCCATGCTTTCTGCATGCTTCCCACTTTTTGTCATTATTGTTTCCTGCATGCTTCCCTCTTTTTGTCATCATTGGTTTTTTTTTTTATTCTGCGTTTCTCAACCACTGTGCGCCTGGTCATGGTGATAGGGTTTCGACCAATTCTCGTTTACCAGGTTAGGAAACAATGTGCCATCTAATCTCTTCAGCTGCACCGCACATCCGTCAATAACAAAATCAATAACATAGGGACCTAACCAATGCATCTGTAACTTACCTGGATGCTTAGCGAACTTAGTGTCATATAGCAGAACTGTGTCCCCACACCGAAAGTGCTTTTGTTTAACATGGCGATCATCCCAAACCTTCTGTTGATCCTTTTCCACTTTCTGATGAAAGCCTGCAATGAACCTGTCCTCACCAAGCTGTACCAATTGGACCAGTCATTCCTCCAGTGCTCCATCGTCGCTCATGTTGGTGATAACTGCAATCCTTAGACTAGGGACAATGTAGTCCATTGGCATTACGGATTCCTTCCCGTAGATGAGTTTGAACAGTGTCTGGCCAGTCAGGTGTTTGCACGTTGTGCAATATGCCCACATTATCGCAGGGATATTGAAATCTCAATCATCCCGATTCATGTTGCATAGCTTTGTGAGTAAATGCTCCGGGATTTTGTTAAATGCTTCCACTGTTCCATTTACTTATGGATGGTAGGGGGTGCTTTTTTTGTGTTGTATCTGAAATTCCTCTGTCATGGCTGTGATTTTTGGATTCACAAAGTGATCCCCTTGGTTACTCATCAATACTTTTGGGAACCCGAACTTGGTGACCACATTGTCGAAAAGGAATCTGGTTGCTATCGTAGTAGAGCAATCCTTCGCTAGCACTACTTGTTTTCCTGGTCGATTTATGGGTCGCACGAAGTCAACAACCCTATTGAAATCCTACAAAGTCAATTGAGGTACTAGTGGCATTTCATCCCTTCTCAATGTCTTCCCTATTCATTGACATACATCGCATCTTTTAGCATAGTCCGCAGCATCCCCATGCATCATTGGCCACCATAGTCCTACTCGCAAAATATTCCTTGTAGTGGCATGTCCTCCATAGTGGCCCCCAGCGATCTCGTCATGAGCTTCTGCAAGAATTCTCTCTTGTTCATGTGGAAGGGCATATTGTTGCAGTATCTCGTCTAGCCCCATTTCATATATATGTCCTACATTCAACTGAAAATATGCAACCCTTATGACCAACTTCTTCTTTTGGTTGGTCATGAAGCTTGTCGGTGCCTCCCCGGTTGCCAAAAACTGAATGACTTGTTCATAATGATCATTGACCATGCCAAACCAGAATAACTAAGCATCTAACAATCCTTGGTCAATTTTCCTTGGCTCTTCTCTTGACTCAATTCGTGACAAGTGATATGTTCCTGCATTTAGTCATCCCGGCTTTACAATTACTTCAAAATAAAATTCCTAGAATAGCAGCAAACAACGACAAATCTTCCCCCCCCAAAACAGGCTTATTCACCAGATATTTCAATACTGAGTGATCAGTGAACATTTTAAAGTGGCCCCCGAGCAGGTAGTGTCATAATTTCTGTAGGCGGTAGACCATCGCCAATCCTTCTCTCTCTGTGGTGGTATAATTCTTCTCCATAGTAGATAGCTTCCTACTTGTGAAGGCTACGGGGTGGTTGATGTCGCCTTCTCCTGGTTGGGCCAAGATAACTCCTAATGCAACTGATGACGAATCAACGTGGACGTGGAACTCCTTCGTCCAATCTAGAAATTCCAAGATAGGTGTGGCAACCATATTCACTTTTAATATTTCTAGACTCTTCTGGCATTCGTCGTTCCACTCGAACTTGGCATCTTTCTTCAATAACTTCTCCATGTGTTGGATCATAGGCCGCAGCTATGGCAAAGCTGCTAAGTTTAGGAAAAAGCACTAAATTTTGAAGGAAAAGTGCTAATTTTGAGGAAAAGCACCATTTTTGGGCAGAAATGAACAGTGCGCGGTACGGCGCCAGATGGACGAGCTCACCGCAGATTGCGGGCCGAAAATCCTGAAGCTCGCGCGCACAAGTCAAAGGAAAGAGTAAATAAGGTGGCCGAGTAGAAAGCTCAACCACCACAGTAAATGAAGGAGGGCTCAGCTACCCTCATTAAGGCAAAGTACAGGAGTTATGATTTCTCGGACCAAGAAAGAGCAACGGGCCGAAGCATTGAAGGCGAAGGACAAGGAGCAGAGACGATGAAGCAGCACCCATGCCCGTGATTTGTGCCAAAAATCGCGGAGTCTGCAGGAAGCTGCGACGTGACTGCAAGAGGCGCCTACAGTACACCTAGCCGTGTCCGCGGTTAGGGTTTTTGGGGATCACTATTGGGAAAGGCCCACAGTTTTGTAAAGGTGCGACCCTCAGGGCCACCTATATATATGTGTAATTGAAAAGGGAAAAGAGTTAGATAGTTACTGAGTTACACAGACAGTCTAAGTTGATGTCTGAGTCATTTGTATTGCTGTATCTTTTAAGTTGTTAATGATTATCTTGTGCATGTAAGAAGGCCGCGATCTCGCAGGAAGACCGCTTGGCGTAAGGGCCATTGCATGTGTCTACCAGTCTCAAGAGGACTGAGAGGGGAATGTAATTGTATGTCTTTGTCATGGTAATATCTGTAGAAGAAGAGAATAGATCTAAGAGAAGGGCTCCCAGCTGTGTGTCTGGAGTTCCCAGAAAGATCTAAGGCTGTAGCTGTGTGTGCAGCGAAACTGTGTTATCACCATCTCAAGATAATATAAAACACAGTTACCGTGGACGTAGCTTCCCTCCTGGAAGTGAACCACATAATTCCTATTGTTGTGGTGATGCTTTATGTGATTGCTTTTCTTTGCTTTACTGTCTATGTTTCTATGAATGTTTCGCTATCTTTATGAATGATTATGTAAAGTAAATCTTGGAAGTTCCCTTAGAAGTTGTACTTGTGCAGTGTCGAAGGAGTCTGTAAGAACACTATCGTTGTAGCGCTAAAGGAGTGTGTTACTGCGCTGCGGCACAAGGGAAGAGACGATACATAGTGTATCGCAGGTAGTGGGTAAAAGACTCGTGCGCAGGTGCGGAGCTACCGTGCAGCTCGGCTGAGAAGAGTGAGTTCCAGCGCTGTAGCGCTGTGAGACCTGTTAAAGAGTGAGATGCTTTGTTCAGGGGTTACCTCCAAGAAGGGAAGAGAGAAGACTGTAGACTCCACACCACCTAGGTTAAGGAAACTTGATTCCTTAGCCCCCCCATAGCCACTTCGGGTGAGACTTCGGGCTACTACGCAGCTCGTTGCCGAAAGGGCCAGTGCGCCAAAGGGGTGTTTGTTGCTGCGCATCCTGAAAACTAGGGTCTATCCAGAAAGCAGCCAACAAATGGTTCCGTTGCCAGCTTTAACCCTATTATTTTGAAGTCAATGTGGTGCTGGAATCCTACAGCCAACAAATGGTTCCGTTGCAGTCTTTAACCCTATTATTTTGAAGGCAATATGGTGCTGGAATCCTACAGCTAAAGAAATTCAAGAGTGGTTTGATTCAAAGGATAAAGAGTTCGCTGAACATGAAAATAGAAGCCCTAGGATTCAGACAGAGGACTGGTGCGGAAGCATATTTATACTGACCTTCATGAAATCTTCTTTGTAACATTTGCACTCGAGTTGCATGAGTGGGTATCCAAGCTAGTAGATACTGGACCCACTGTGCATGTTGATCAACCTATCGTTTGGACGCCTGACCTAGTTACCATTTTGAAGCGAGTAGATAATCCTGTGTCCCGCATAGTAGACTTTTGGTTGAACAGTCTGCTGGAAGGCTTCATCACCGAGTTTGCAGTAGATACGATAAAGAGCTTCAGCAAGGCTGAGAAGAGATTCTTCAAAGCATACAGGGGTAAGTTCTTAAATTCTCTGAACTTGTGGATTAAAATGCTCTTATATGAAAAAGGAAAACTATGCATAGCTTCCGATGAATAGCATAGACAAGTAATGTCTGCAGATTCTGATAGTGATCTTGAAGTTATTGGTTGCACTTGTAGCGGAAAACGATATAAAGTAGGCCTCGACCAGCATTCTTTTGAGTCTAGCCCAGAAGATAGCCGAGCTTGTAGAGCGAGCCATATAGAGAGACAAGGGAGTGCTCGTATCCCTTATCAACCTTTTACATTGCAAAAGCCAGATGGGGCTCAGCATAACCCCGTAGTAACACCCTCTAGTAGCCCGCACGGTACTTCTAGTACCTCATCCCCACCTTTTTTTAACCATCCCGAAGGTAGTGCCACAGCACCTCCACGTCAACCTAGCACAAGAAGGATGGGTGATGACATGAAGCTACCAACCTTTAGAGGAACAGGGATAGAAGACCCTGAGCAGCACTGGTTTCTATGTGAAGCGAATTGGATGATTAAACAAATTAATGATGATGCTATTAAGCTGGTTCAGTTAGTAACCACACTAAGAGAGAGAGCCTTAACTTGGTTTATGAAATACTCAGCAGCACAGAATAGGACACTTGCTGATGTAAGAAGTGCTGTGATTAAAGAATTCAAGAAACCTAAATCAGAATCATAGTGCATAACAGAACTCAAAGACATAAAACAGTTACCTACAGAATCAGTATGGGACTTTGACCAGAAGTTTAAAGCCTTGATAGATCAAGTAAGCTTTGAGTTTGCACCACAACAGCATAAGGAATGGTTCATTGCTGCGCTGCTTTCTCATATTAGACTTCCCCTTATGCAACAGAATCTCACTACTCAAGAACAAGCTCTAGAGATGGCTATGAAACTAGAAGCTTCACCAATTGCTGGAACAAGCAATGATGTTGCACAGTTGCAGAACCAAATAGCAAACCTAACGTTGCAAGTGCATGATATTAAGAAAGGAAAGGATGCTAAGGAAGAAATTTGGTGTACAAAGTGTAGAGCACAAGGACATTCAAAGGACCATTGTCCTGTTTTCATATATTATATTGCAACCAGAGCACCTAACCCTTTACTACAGGCTCAGGGGCCTTGGTGTGAAATCTGTAGAACTAGAGGCCACAGACCACAAGAGTGTCACTTGTTATAGAAATATGTACAAACTCCAAAGAATCTATATTGCAATTTCTGTAAATCAGTAGGCCATGATGAGAACAATTGCAGAGCATATGACCTTATGATAGAAAGAAAACATGATGTTTATAGAGTACAGTTAGAACCACAGGGACCCACAACAGGTCCACAGTATGACCCAGCTCGTGAAGGCCGAGGAGGAAATTACAGGGGCCGAGGACGCGCAGGAGGTTTGGTCGTGGAAGAGGACAGATCACTTGCTATAACTGCGGAGCTCGAGGCCATTATGCAAGGGATTGCCAAAACCCTACAACCACCTGCAAATAATGTAAATCTTATGATCATGTCATCGAAGAATGCCCTCAGTTGATGGCCAAGATGTAAGAAAAGAAGCCACAGGTTAACCAGAATATTCAGTTGATTGCAGCAGAAAAAAGAGAACCAGATCCCATAGTTAATATAGTGACGCGCAGTGGTGCAACCACTAGTGCGCCAGAGTCGGGAACTGGAAATCCAACAACACAATGGGTGCGTCGCGCTAATATTAAACCATCCCCGCTCGACCTACAGAAGCAAAAAGAAGCATTCAAGCAAGCTCAAGAGTATTTCTCAGATCCGCGTGCTTCAAGTTCTGTCACATTACCGCACAATGATATCAGACCGCATGTGCCAAGACAAGAGAACCTGGTACAAGAGCAGGCTACTACATTTAGAAGGCTTGATGAGGAGGATACACTAGCCAGTGTTCATGCTTTCCTGAGAAGCTGCTTAAAGTTGTTGCGCAATGAAAAAGCAACTATGGAACTCCAACACCTGTTGGATCAGTGTCAACAATCTGCTTCGATGAACACAGCGCAGCGTGCTGTTCATCAAATCAAGAGTCATACTAGAACTAGAAGAGAGATGAGACTCACAGCGCAGATTGGAGCATTTGAAATGGATGAATTCATTTTGGATTTAGGCTCAGAAGTTAATGTTCTCACCATGTAGACTTGGGAACAGATGGGTAGTCCTTAGCTTATCAGATCTCCCATCCATCTAAGACTAGCAAATCAACAACGAGTTTCTCCATTGGGAAGATTACCCAATGTACCCATTGATATTGAGGGAGTAAGAAGTTCTGCAGATTTTTAAGTAATCAAAATTCTGGATGATAGTAGACCTTACCCAGCACTTTTAGGCATAGACTGGGCATTTGATAATCTGGCTATCATTAATTTGAAGAAAAGACAGATGACCTTTGAGGATGACCAAATTAGGGTCATTGCACCACTTGATCCCCTTCAAGGACCACGGTATATTGAACCCATTCGAGCAGAAGAAGAAGTGCGCCACATGGAAAGTTTGTAGCAGATGACTGCTAGTCATAGTGATTATGTCAATCCCACAGTGGATGGCCATATCAGCTGGCGATGCGATAGCTCATGCGCATCAGATTCAGAAGCAGGATTGGAAAACTAGCAGAATCGCTTACATGAGGTTTCTGCAAGGCGTTGCGCCATGATGACTAAATCCATTCGATGGATTGGCACACAATTGAATAACACTCCAATCTTTGATGGTTTAACTGGAGTAAGTGAATTCATACATGCATATGAACAAGAAATCCCAGATGAGCAGCGCATACAAACATTGGATGTAGCACTGCGCGCTACACCCGCAAGATGGTGGGGTGCGCATAAAGAAAATATTGACACATGGCAAGACTGTCGCAGGTTGATACTGTGCAAATTTCAAGAGACTATAGAAAAACTTTTGCGTAAATATGATGGATAGAGTGACCCCAGGTCACACGTTGAAGCATGTATTCAGCAATGGTCAGATATTCCAGAGGATGAGTGGGTTCACCTATTCATCCACACGTTGGATATAGTTCCAAGGAACTGGTACACTGAAACAGAATTGCGCAAAGGAACTATCACTTGGCCTCTCATGATTGAAAGTTTTCAACTCACTTTCAGCTTTGAGTCAGAACATCCAAGCATCGATCAGGCTTTAAAGTGTATTAGAAAGAAGATATTTGGACAATGTCCTTTACCAGAGTATTCTCAACCAAATTGGGCTGTCCAGATAGAACATGCCCTGGAATGCTATAATTTCACCACTGGAGAAGAGGATGATGATCCTCGCAACATCAATATTCCAGATTCAGAAGGGACACGCAAAGTTGAAGGCCCTCAGCTTGATATCCCTACCATTACAGAACACATCAAGCTCAAGAATATTAACATTGGTACAGAAGCCGAACCCAAGTTTGCCTCTATAGGAGATTATTGGGATGATGAAACTGTTGGCCATATTGCAGATTTACTACATGAGTACCAGGATATCTTTCCTACCAAGTTTACAGAAATGAGAAACATCCTAGGATATTTAGGAGTTATGCGCATACCTTTGAAAGTAGACGCTAAGCCAGTAAAACAGCGCCCGTACAGGTTGAACTGGCGATATAAAGAAAAGGTCAGAGAAGAAATTGATAAGATGCTCGTAGCTGGTATCATTGAGCCAGTAGAGGAAAGTGATTGGATTAGTCCTATGGTGGTACAAGAGAAAAAGACAAAAGGTGAAATAATAATCTGCGTGGACCTGCGCAATCTCAACGACACATCAGCGCATGATCCATTTTCTACACCCTTTACAGACAAAGTGCTTGACAATGTTGGAGGACAAGAGGCTTACTCCTTCACTGATGGCTTTTCAGGATACCATTAGATCAAAATCCATCTAGAGGACCGCCATAAGACCACTTTTGCGACTGAATGGGTCTCATTCCAGTATACGGTAATGCCCTTTGGTCTTAAAAACGCTCCTGCTATTTTCTCTAGAGTCGTTGTTGCTATTTTTAAAGAATTCATTCATAAGTTTCTAGAAGTCTATTTTGATGACTGGACTGTGTTTGGTTTACTAAAGAACCATATAGGGAATCTAAGGATGATGTTAGAAAAATGTAGACAGTATCAGGTTTCCCTTAACTTGAAAAAATGTATCTTCTATGCTCCTTTTGGTATTTTGTTGGGTCACATTGTGTGTAGACAAGGACTCATGATGGATCCTGCGAAGGTTGCCATCATTGCTAACTTGCCTGTGCCCAACTCAGCCAAACAATTGTGCACTACATTGGGACATACAGGATACTATAGGAAATTTATCAAGGGTTATGCAAAGATCACTGCGCCTATGGAAAGACAGCTGAAAAAGGATTCGAAATTCCAATGGACAGAAGAATGCCAACAAAGCTTGGACACACTTAAAGGAAAGATGGTCACATCACCTATTCTAGTTTTCCCAGACTGGAGAAAACCCTTTCATGTTCATGTAGATGCTTCTTTCATAGCACTGGGGGTTGTACTGACACAACCAGGAGAAGGAGGTATTGACCACCCCATTGCTTACTCTAGCAGAAAGCTATCTACAGCTGAGAAGAACTACATCACTACAGAAAGAGAAGGACTTTCTATGGTGTATGCCTTACAGAAGTTCACACACTATCTATTGGGTGCTCATTTTAAAATGTATATTGACCATTCTACTTTGAAGTACTTGGTCAATAAGATAGTGTTAGGGGGAAGAATTTGCAGATGGCTACTCCTCTTCCAGGAGTATGATTTTGAGATTATTGTGAAGCCAGGTAGATTGAATGCAAGACCTGACCATTTATCTAGGATAGAGTCAGGGGAGGAACCTACAAATTTGGAGGACAATCTGCCTGATGCGGAGCTGTTTTTTGTTCAAGCAGCAGACGAGTATTATTCTGATATTCTTGAGTTTCTCACTACAGGGCAAGCTCCAGTTGAGTTCACAATGCAGTAGAAGAAACAGCTTGTTGTCAAATCCACAGACTTCACTTTGATAGCAGGCCATCTCTATAAGTTGGGCCCTGATGAAGTCTTGTGCAGATGCATTTTACCGCATGAGAAGAATTCCATAATCACAGAAGCGCACTCAGGAACCACGGGAGGCCATTTCGCAGGAAAACTGACTGCGCAGAAGATCTTAGCCGCAGGTCTTTGGTGGCTAACATTGCACAAGGATACTAAGGAATTCTGCAAGTGTTGCGATGTGTGCCAGCGAACAGGAAAACCTTCAAGAAGAGATGAAATGCCGCTAAGACCCCAGATAACAGTGTGTGCTTTTGATAAGTGGGCCATTGATTTCGTGGGACCTATCAACCCACCAAGAAAGAGAACCGGCACAAGATACATCATCAAGGCTACTGAATACCTCACCAGATGGGCTGAGGCAAAGCCAGTTAAGAATTGCGACGCTGTCACTGCCGCGCAGTTCATTTTTTAGAATATTGTCACTAGATTTGGATGTCCACTGATTCTAATGAGTGATCAAAGCACACATTTCCTGAATGAGACTATAGAGGCCCTTACTGAAGAATTCCACATTAGTCACCATAAGAGTACACCCTACCACCCTCAAGTTAATGGTATGGTGGAAGCATTCAATAATATTCTAGAGAATGCCCTGACCAAGATCTATAATCAACAAAGAGATGATTGGGACCTTAGAGTCACAGCTGTGTTATGGGCTTACAGAACCACATGCAAGAAATTAACAAGTCACACACCATTCAGTTTGGTGTATGGACAAGAAGCAGTCATGCCCATGGAATACATTGTTCCCAGTCTCAGAATTGCTCAAATTACAGCAATGGCAGATACTGATACTATGAGTGAAAGGCTGTCACAATTGGTTACCTTAGAAGAAGACAAGCTTTTAGCTGGATTCCATCAACAAGTGCAGAAGGCGAGACAAAAGGCTTGGCACGACAGGCATATTAAGAATAAAGTATTTCAGGAAGGAGACTTGGTACTCCTCTATGATAGTAAATTCATCAAGTTTCCAGGCAAGTTTTGTGTACATTGGTTAGGCCCTTTTCAAGTGATGAAGATAACAGAAGGTGGAGCAGTTCAGCTTACGAAGCTTAATGGAGAGTTGCTGCCCACAATGATCAACAGGAGCTGGCTCAATCTTTATCGCGATGGCCACTCCGCCCTGTCGACCTAATCAGCTACTAAAGTTGTGTAGATGTCCAGTGTAGTTGAAAGAGGCATCGCATTTATCACAGTCTACACGGAAGTCGCGAGACATTTTCAGTCTCTGGCTTCCCGCGCAGTTCCTAGAAACATCCACGCAGTCAATAAAGCTTGTTCTGAGCGAGCCTATTTTCGCTCTTGCGGAGTTCTCCTCGTCATGGAGCCCTCCATGTGCACAGTTACCCATGCTGAAGTTACCCATCGAAAATTTGAATTGTAGTAGTTCTGTAGCCGCGTCTCAGTCTTAATGAAGGATAAGACCGCCATCTAATTGTACTTGCTCCGACAGATTCAGCTCGATTTCCCTAAGATTCACATTTAATTAAGGAGCCGAAGGCCTTAGCACATCTACCAAAGGTTGTTAGAGCCCATCCCTCGCATTTAATGCACCACAGAGACGCGGGGGGGGGGGGGGGGGGGTTGTCAACTCATCCGCTTAGGCGCCAACGGTTATTAGCACCACCTGTCCACACCTACTACTGCCCTCAGCTATAAATACCCCTCATTCGTATATGCTTGGGTTAATTTCCTTGCTATTGAGTTGTATAGTTGTCCTGTTTGAGAGTCTAAGCCATTGTTTTCAGAGCCGTGTCGTGCAGACTGCTTCCCTCTGTTTTTAGAGTTTGCATCCTACGTTGTTTCACCCTTTTCTATTCAGTGTTTTTCATGTATGCAGGTTCATGTCGGAGAACCTATCAACTGAAGAATTCATCCGTCAGTTCAGACGTAGAGGGTTAGACTTCGGTATGGCTACCCCGACCAAGATTGTCAAGTTTCCTATTTTCTCTAATCCAAGATAGTTCTCGGGCACAAGGGCGTCTCAATAACAGCCCCAGTAGCAGCAGCAGCCGGAGGAACCCGTTCCAGATCCCTTGGCCACTCTGGTTAACTACATTCCTCCGCGCCCAGATGATGCACCCGAGGTGCGTATTCCCAAGAACGCCAAGTATTTGATTCCGCTGCCACCAATGGCAGAAATCGTGGAAGAAGAAGGATCCCTACTTGGACATCTCCCGCTGGTTAAGTTTTCTGACTTCAACTTGGGATATTATAGAAGATATCCTCAATTCGCGCCAGATCACTATCTGAAGTTGGTCCATAATCCTGTTAAGAAGATTGATGAATTCGTCCCGCAGGAATTTGCAGTAAATCTAGAAAAGTCTGGACTGTTGAACCTGTTGAAGCTACCGCACTTCGGGCGTAGCAATGAAGTTAATGCGGTTGTCAAGGTCCTGTTATCCTGTGTTCATGGTGGTTATCTTTGGCTAGGGAGGCCAATTGATCTGAATATGGACTTGATTCATCGAATTACCGGCCTATCTAAGGTTGGTAAGGACCCCAACGTCCATTTCGTTGATAAAGACAAGGACCAAAAGCTGGCTGCACAGGTGGTGCAGAAATACAAATTGTCGAGAGGAGGTCGGGCTTATGACCTCACTGTAGTTGAAGATGAAGCACTCAGATTCATAGGCAGTCTGCTCGTAGGCATACTTTTAACGAAATACCAACCTAAAGAAGTCCCTGGAGCTGTTGTAGAGCTTGCAATTGCAGCTGCGGAGGGAGAGCAGTATAACTGGTGTCTCTTCCTCCTGAATTCATTCTTGGAAGACTGCCGGAACATTCAAGACACCAGCAATCAACTATTCCATTTCTGTTGGCTCCTGATCTTGTGTGCCTTTGTCGGGTGGAAGGAACCGCCCAACACTCAGTTTCTTCCGCGCCGCTCAGGAGAGGTTACAGTGATGCGCTATGTCAACCTCTGGGATTCTAGTAATCCCATGAAGCGCAGGATGAACCACGCCGTGTTCTTCGAGTATTATCATCTTCTAAGGGATACCATCCTGGACATTCCAAGGCTTACTGAGGAGATGGCAGAACTCTATGGAATGAAGTTGGTCTTTTCTGCCAACTTGCATGAAATCTATTTCTGCCCACGCGGAATTCAGTCGGAAGAATGGGCCGTAGGGCTCTACCGAATGACTACCTAGGATGTGGAGGAAACTATGAGGTCCTGGCCAGATGAATGGAAGCAGGCCACTGAAGCTGCTGCCACGATGCCACCCCCTGAGGCGCCAGAGAAAGATAAGGGCAAGGAAAAGATCGGGCAAAAGAATGATGAAGGTCCGTCAGTACTGGCTACCAAGAAGCAGAAGCTGTCGCACCCCGCAGAAGTGACTGGAGATCCCTATGAGGTCCTTTCCGTGAGGCTCAACTAGTACTTGAAGGAGCCATTTCAGGAGCTGTGTGCCTCTCAGGCCAATATCAGAAGTGCTCTGGATCTACAGCTCATGGAGTTGAAAGGTCTTGCAGGACAAGTTGCGCAGACCCATGCGCCAGCATCCGGCTCGCAGACGCCGCAAGCATCTACAAGCACCGAGCGGGTTGAAGTACCTACAGAAAGGCACACTGTCGTCCACATCCCGTTCGCAAGCATGACACTCCCGGATCCTCTGGCTGCACCGCAGGTAAGCGCGGTTGACCCTGTTGAAATAAATTTGACACTAATTCCGTTGGAAACTCTACAGTTGGTTCACGAGCAGGTCTCTACTGAGCTGAGAGCTAGGGAGCTCTCCACATTCCATGCCAATCAAAGACTGCAGACATAAGAAGTAGAGCTAAGGGCAGGCTATAAGGAGATCTCTGCGGAGCTTGCACTTCAAGAAGCGCGAGACACTGGGCTAAGGAATTTCGTTGATGAAATCCCCCAGGAGCTGTCGGCCTTCCAGATTCAGCCAGACCTTCCTTTAGTTTAGAAAGTGCAACGCATTGGCAGAAGGGTGAAAGCCCTAGAACAGTAAGTAGTTGCTATGGCTGAGGACCATAGAAAGCAGCTCGCCGAGTTGGAAGCTCGTGTCGTAGTGCCTCCCGCAGATGATAAGCAAGAACAACTTGAAGCACTGCACATAGCTTCTACCTAAAGGAAATGCAGAACAGATGAAGCCCAGCAGTTAATGATGCAAGCTATGCAGGCTTGGGCTGAGCTCTAGAAGCTCCCTTCTAAAGTTTCCCTTTTGGAACAGGTGAAAGAAGCAAAACAGTCCCTAGCTGTTTTGAACGAAGAAGCTAAGCCCTTGGAAGGCTTAGCCAAAATGAGAAAGATGAGCGAAGTCCGCAAAGTCTAGCAAGAACTACACAGGCTCATAGACAAAGATGCTACTCTCACCAACATCATTCAGCCATTTATGAATGAGTATGCTGAACTTGCTGCCCAAGCAGAGGCCAAGGTCAAAGCATTTGTTGAGTCTCAAGAGTTGGTCGATGGCGTAGAAGGAGAAGAAGCTACTTCAAACCTGGTGCACACAACCACGAAGTACGTGCAATACATGGACTCCGCTATTACGCAGTGGAAGCAAGCCTTCGCTACGACCTAAGAAAAGTCAGATGCACAAGTAAAACAACCGCAAGCTAATGCAAGTGGCTCGAGGATGAGCCACAAGTAAGTGTTAGGAGCCTATTGGAGCATAGGCCGCAGCTATGGCAAAGCTGCCAAGTTTAGGAAAAAGCACTAATTTTTGAAGGAAAAGTGCTAATTTTGAGGAAAAGAACCATTTTTGGGCAGAAATGAATAGTGCACGGTACGGTGCCAAACGGAAAAGCTCACCGTAGATTGCAGGCCGGAAATAGTGGAGCTCGCGCATACAAGTCAAAGGAAAGAGTAAATAAGGTGGCTGAGTAGAAAGCTCAACCACCACAGTAAATGAAGCGGTGGAATAGAGGTCTCAGCTACTCTCATTAAGGCAAAGTACAAGAGCTATGGTTGCTCGGACCAAGGAAGAGCAACGGGCCAAAGCATTGAAGGCGAAGGATAAGGAGCGAAGAACGATGAAGCGGTGCCCATACCCGTGATCTGCGCCGGAAATCGCAAAGTCTGCAGGAAGCTGCGACGTGACTGCAAGAGGCGCCTACAGTACACCTAGCCGTGTCTACAGTTAAGATTTTTGGGGATCACTGTTGGGAAAGTCCCACAGTTTTGTAAAGGTGCGACCCTTAGGGCCACCTATATATATGTGTAATTGAAAAGGGAAAAGAGTTAGATAGTTACTGAGTTACACGGACAGTCTAAGTTGATGTTTGAGTCATTTGTATTGCTGTATCATTTAAGTTGTTAATTATTATCTTGTGCATGTAAGAAGGCCACGATCTCACAGGAAGACCGCTTGGCGTAAGGGCCATTTCATGTGTTGACCACTCGCAAGAGGACTAAGAGGGGATTGTAATTGTATGTCTTTGTCATGGTAATATCTGTAGAAGAAGAGAATAGATCTAAGAGAAGGGCTCCCAGCTGTGTGCGTGGAGTTCCCAGAAAGATCTAAGGTTGCAGCTGTGTGCGTAGCAGAACTGTGTTATCCCCATCTCAAGATAATATAAAACACAGTTCCCGTGGATGTAGCTTCCCTCCTGGAAGTGAACCACATAATTCCTGTTGTTGTGGTGATGCTTTATGTGATTGCATTTATTTGCTTTACTGTCTATGTTTCTATGAATGTTTCGCTATGTTTATGAATGATTATGTAGAGTAAATCCTGGAAGTTCCCTTAGAAGTTGTACTTGTGCAGTGTCGAAGAAGTCTGTAAGAACACTGTCGTCGCAATGTTAAAGGAGTGTGTTACTGCACTGCGGCACAAGGGAAGAGACGATACATAATGTATCGGAGGTAGCGGGTAAAATACTCGTGCGCAGGTGTGGAGCTACTGCGTAGCTCAGATGAGAAGAGTGAGTTCCAGTGCTGTAGCGTTGTGAGACCTGTGAAAGAGAGACGCTCTGTTCAGGGGTTACCTCCAAGAAGGGAAGAGAGAATACTGTAGACTCCACAACACCTAGGTTAAGGAAACCTGATTCCTTACCCCCCCCATAGCCACTTCGGGTGAGACTTCGGGCTGCTGCGCAGCTCGTTGCCGAAAGGGATAGTGCACCAAAGGGGTGTTTGTTGCTGCGCATCTTGAAAACCCGGGTTTGTCCAGAAAGCAGCCAACACCATGCATGATGTGATTGTTGCATATCCTCTGATAAAATTCTGGCAGTAGCTTATGTGGCCCAGCATGTCTCTCAATTTTTTGACTGTCGTTGGTGGTGTGAGGTCAACAATAATGGCAATCTTCTCTGGGTCTACCAGCATTCCTTTCCTGCAGACAATGTGCCCCAATAAAATCCCGAATGGAGCACAAAAGATGCACTTTTTCAAGTTCAACGAGATATGGTATTGTTGACATCGTTCAAACATTAGCCTCAGGTTTGTGATGTGATCCCTGACCAACCCATACACTATCAAATCGTCCATGCAGACGGCATGAAATTTATGAATGTAGCCTTTGAACGTTGACACCACTAATCTTGAAAAAATTGGTGGGTCATTTTTCAATGCAAATGGCATGACTGTGTATTGGAAGTAGCCCCATTCCATGACGAATGTAGTCTTATGTCAGTCTTCCTTCTCAATCTTGCTTTCGTGATAGCTGGAAAACCCATCTGTAAATGAGTAGATCTTCTGACCTCCAACTCCTTCGAGCACCTCATCCATGAAAGGTGTCAGAAATGGGTCATGCAAACATGCATTGTTCAATTTCCGCAAGTCGACATAGATTCAGACTTCGCCATTTTTCTTGTCCTGGACCACCATCAGGCTGATCCACTCGAATTCTTTGAATGGTTCTATAATTCTAGCTTCCAACATCCTTTCAATATCGGCCTACACTCTCTCCTTGTGTCTTGGATTCAATCGGTAGGGTCGCTGCTTGACTGGAATCGCATTGGGTTTCATGGGAATCTTCATTTCACCTAACTCCCTGGAAAGTCCTTTCATCTCGGAGAATTTCATAGGGAACAGATCCTAAAACTCATGCAGTAGATCCAGCATCTTCACAATGGTGGACTCATCCCAATAATCCCCAATGTTTGCAACCTTCGGTTTCTCCTCTGTCTTAGTATTTACTTTCTTGATCTTCAGTGATTGCTGGAATTTGTCAGAAGGAATTTATGGTGCCTCGACACTGCGACTAACTTCTGATTCTGACACATGCGTAGCCCTCAGATCATCCTCATCATTTGGCTCTCCTATGATTTTGTAGCACTCCATCATCATTTCTGGTGTCACAGTCCACCGAATTTCTAATGGTTTCTCTAGTGGTCCTGCTTCAAATATCTTCTCATGGATCACCTGTAGCGCACTGTGGATGAAGGGGTTCTCATCTTACAAACAAGATGTTTGGCTGAAGCCAAGTGATAGATTCTCCAAAGAAGTTGTTCTACGTCGCAGTTCTACTGTGACATACTAACTCCGTGGTACTTCATCCAAAGTGTGAATGAATGCATGGACCCACTCCCCTTTTGCTCGTAATCCCCATTTGCTTTCGGACTCAGCCAAATGTATGTTCAGATCTCCTCTTCCGTCAAAATTCCTTCTTCTACATCCTTCTGCATCGCCGAGCCTAACCGTCATTAGATGGAGACATAGAAGCCAGATTGTGCTATTAGACTTGTGCACCACCCACCAGCGCATAGAAGTATCCTTCAAGGCTTCCTCCAAGGCCAATAAATGTTGTGGCTCCGACACTTTCTCTTCAAACTCTTCAAGAAAGGTGCTCAAATTAGGAAATACTTCGTACGTTTGTAGCGTGCACTCCTCTATGGCTACCCATCGCAATGACTGTGTGATCTGTGCGCACCTCGTAAATGACACTTCATGCATCTGGTTCTACCAATTCTCGAGCGCCTCATCCGAATCCGACGATGTTGAACTCACACTATGCCAACCCAATTCACCATCTGCGGTAGGATTAATGTAATCCTCATATATATTATATATATTATCCCATCCATCCGTAAATTCATCTCTCGCTGGCTCAACATATCACTGCCCTTCCGCAGGATCCAAAGGTGCGATGACCCTCATCTCGCGATTCTCAAATTACATTGTCCACTTCTTAAATTTGATAACCGTTAGATTATCGATTTCCCAGTCGATCGCTAGCAGCGTTGGGTAGGGACTAGTGTTGTCAACAATTTCAATTACATCAAAATCGGCATAAGACTTGAGGTCATCAATCTCAATCGGAAGTTGATACACCCAACCAAGTGGAGTAAGCTTACTCTGGTTTGCGAATCGCAACTGTACTTGTGACCAGGACAACTGTAGTTTCCCCATGGTCTCCCATGTCTACTTGGTCAGAATGTTGATATCCGACCCTAGGTCTAAGGTAATTGAGTCGACATCAAAAGCTCCAATTTGTGTTGACATTCACATCTCTCTCCCTTTCCTCCTCTTGTGTATGCAATTAACTCTTTGTTCCTGGTGTACACCCTCCCATCAAGTCAACAGAGTGGATATCTCCTCTAGCGCATCTAATCCTTTGCCAACTCTAGGCAACTCTTTAAGAAGGCTTTTAGGGTATTAGACTTTCCCTGCGACTTCGTCTTGTCGAATGTCGGTGGCATATCGTATATAACTGTTGAAATATTGTAACTTCTAATAATATTATTATTCAAGAGATGTTTCCTTCCTCCGTCAAGACTTTATCATGTATCCGGAGATGTTTATTCCTCCAAGAGAATGTTGTAACTAGGGTTATTAGATATCCCTTGTGGGGTTGGCCCTAAGTTAGTTGTTTAGGGGTTATTAGACTCTCCTAGGAGAAGTTGGCCCAGTTAGGGTGAAAAGTCAGATAAGAGTTGAGTATAAATAGAGGAGGTGTGTTCCTCATTTATCTCATTCATTCACTCACTTGTGATTGGCACATAGGAGAGAGAGAGATCTGTATAGGAGGAGAAGGAGCTCTTGTTTCGGGATTACATCTTTGTAATTGTTGATCATCTATATTGAGGAAAGATTTGCTTATTTTTCTACCCCATGAGGGTTTCTCAAGGTAAATCTTTGTCTATCTTGTGATTGTGTTTCTTTCAGTGATCTTGCATGTGAATTTAGTCTAAACTTAACATGGTATCAAAGCTAGCCTGAATAAGACATCTTTCACAAGGTGAAAATACCTCTCTCTCCTCCTCCGGTGAAAAGTAGGGTTTCCGCAAAAGTTGGAATTTTTGGATTCTAAGAGCATGGCTGGATGCTCCTCCTCAGAATCAAAATTCTGAGCCTTAGATCGAAATTTTTGAGTGGGTAGAACCCCTGGATTTGTCAAACCCTAGTTTGACTTTTGGACCAGAAAACTAGAAAACCAGTGAACCAGAAAAACTGCGCACCTGTGCACCAATGAATAAGAAAAACTGCGAACCTGTGCACCAGTGAACCAAAAAAAAAGTGTGAACCATAAAAGCTATTGCAAATCCGAAAGTTGCTGGTCAAATTTGAAGGGTGGAAAGTTGAAGTTTTTAGAAGCAGAGTACACTAGTCATCTCAATTAAATCAAGCACATCTCTTGGTAAGATCTATTCTACATTTTGAGAAACTTCAATTTTTGTGACCTCCTAGATAAGATGGCTCTAAGCACTAAGCTTGAATACTAGCTAGAGGGTATAGAGAATTTCCAGGCATGGAAATATAGGATTGGTCTCATTCTTGAAGAGAATGATCTTGCCCAATATATCAAAGATGAGGTTGCAGAACCTACGGAAGATGAATCCAAAGAGAAATATAAGAAGGACTTGATTAGGGAAAAGAGAATCATTGTTGATTCTATCAAGGACCACTTGATTCCCCAAGTCGCATCCAAGAAGACCCTAAAGGATATGTATGATTCCCTATCCAGAATGTATGAAGGGAGGAACATCAATAAGAAGATGAACCCTAGAACTCAGTTGTAGAGCACTAAGATGAATCAAGGAGAATCTATTCAAGATTACTTCACAAGGGTCTCCCAGTTCAAAGAAAAAATAGAATCCATTGGAGACAACCTTGATGAAGATGAATAGTCATGACTGCTCTCAATGGTCTCACTAGACCTTGGGACTCATTTATCCAAACCATGTGTGGCATAAAAGAAAGTATGAAGTTTGATGTGGTATGGGAGGATTGCATTCAAGAAGAAGCTAGACTAGCCAATAAAGAGGCCTTGCTCAAAGAAGATGATCAAGCATTACCCACTCATACCAAGAGAAGAAGGAGTCAATCCAAATTCAAGAAGGATAGTCAGAAGGAGTCTCAACCTCCACAAAGATTTCAAAAGAAAAGAGGAACTAATCAAAGAAGCGATTACTCCTCATTTCAATGTTTCAGTTGTCACAAATTAGGACACCTTGCTAGAGATTATCCTTCAAAGAAGAAGAAGGCTTTCCACCAGAGAAAACATCAAGCACATCTAGAAAAAGATGATAGTGAAGAATAAGAGGAGGAAAGGCCTCAAAAGAAGAAAGTTAAAGTAGAAGAAGAAGAAGATGCATAAGAGTATGTTCTATTCTCTGCACTCTCTGGTTCAGTAACACCTGGAGAAGATACATGGATTATTGATAGTGGTGCTTCAAAGCACATGATAGGACAAAAGAAGACTCTTTCAATACTTGAAGAAAAGAATTCTCCTCAAAAGGTATCTTTAGGAGATGACTATCAATATCCCATCAAGCAAATTGGTGAAGCAAGCTACAAGCTGGATTCTGGAAGTCCATTGAAGATGAAGGAAATATTATATGTATTAGGGTTGAAGAAGAACTCACTTTCTATCTCAGCATTAGATAAGAAAGGTTATAGGGTTGCATTCATGGATGAACAAGTACTCATGTGGCCCAAAGGGAAATCAATTGAGGATGCAATTGTTATTGGTGAAGAAGAAGGAGGTCTATACAAACTCAAGGGTCATCCGTAAGCTACCCTTGCTCATGAGGCCACTAGCCCGATTGAGCTATGGCATATGATGCTAGCTCACATTAAATAAAAAGCACTACCTCATGTGAGCATGGTAGTTATAGGACTACCATATTTGAAGATTGATCATAAAGGCACATGCAAAGGATGTGCAAAAGGGAAGAATATCAAGAACCCATTTCCAAAGAGTGAAACAAAGACTAAAAGTACTTTGGAATTGATCCATTCAGATGTATGTGGTCCCATGCCCTCCTCATATTTGAGTGGATATAAATACTACCTTACATTCATTGATGAATTTTCAAGAAAGACTTGTATATACTTTCTGAAAGGAAAATATGAATTCTTTGGAAAGTTCAAGGAATTCAAATCCTTCATAGAAAATCATTTAGAAAAGAAGATAAAGACACTCAGGATAGATAATGGTGGAATCAGAAGGGAACTAACCACTCCCTACAATCCTCAACAAAATGGTGTTGTGGATAGAAAGAATAGAACCATTATGGAAGCAGTGAAGACAATGATACATGATCAAGATCTACCTATGCATCTATGGGATGAAGTAGCCAGGACAGTAGTCTATGTGCAGAATAAACTATCTCATAGTGCCCTTGAATTCAAGACTCCAGAAGAAGTGTTCATAGGGAAGAGGCCTGAGGTAAGCCACCTCAAGATATTTGGGTGCCAAGTATATATTCACATACCAAGGAAAAGAGAACCAAGTTGGACCCTTCTGGAAAGAAAGGAATATTTGTTGGATATTGTGAAGAATCCAAAGCATTCAGAATATACATCCCAGGATTCCATCATATGGAAATTAGTAGGGATGTGACATTTGATGAAGAAGAAGCTCTCAAAAGATCTACGAAGTGCTAGCATGAAGAAGTATATATGGAAGATGCACCTTCCAGAACTGCAGAAGCTGCACCCATTCCTGAAGATGAAACACCAAAAAAGCATGACATGTTAGAACCACAAGAACCCCCTACCTTAAACATATCAAGAAAAAGAAATCCAACATGGGCAAGAGAGATTATTCAGGGAGCAGAAAATTATGGAGCTCCTGAAGGGTCCACAAGAGTAAGTAAGAAACCAAATCCATTCTCCAGCTATGTGGCTTTGATGTGTGATCTTGTAGATCAAGAACCCACTAGTTATGATGAGGCATCTCATAAGAAAGAGTGGGTAGAGGAAATGACGGAGTAGTACCAATCAATAATGAAGAATGATGTTTGGGATATAGCTCCCAAACCAAAGAACAAAAGTGTGGTATCCTCCAAATGGATATAAAAAATAAAGCATATTGTAGGTTGTAGCATTGAAAAGTATAAGACAAGGTTTGTGGCCAGAGGATTCTCTCAGAAAGAGGGAATTGACTATGAAGAAACATTTGCACCAGTTGCAAGGTACAATTCCATTGGAACCATCATGGCACTTGCATCCATTATGAAGTGGGAATTACATAAGATGGATCTAAGGACAACTTTCCTAAATGGTGTGATTGAAGAAGAAGTGAACATCGAACAAACACAAGGATTTGAGGTTGAAGATAGAATATGCAGATTGAAAAAGGCATTATATGGGTTGAAGCAATCTCCCAGAGCTTGGTGTGGAAGAATTGACAGTTTCTTGACAAGCTTGGGATTTACCAAAAGTAAAGTTGATCCTAATATTTATCTCAAAGTGATGGATGATGAACCTGTCATATTGTTTCTATATGTGGATGATCTATTTCTGACTGGAAATAAGAAACAGATTATCGAGTGCAAGAAGAAGCTCTCTATTGAGTTTGAGATGAAAGATCTCGGATCGATGCACTACTTCCTAGGTCTAGAAGTATGGCAAGGCCCAGAAGGAATCTTTATCAACCAAGGAATGTATGCTATGGAAATATTGGAAAGATTTGATATGTTGGAATGTGATGCAGGAGCATCATTGCTGAGTCAGTAATGTGATGACTTGATCACATATTGTGACTAGTTGGGGACAAACTGTTCTGATGTGGACGGTATGAGTTGTTTTGTGATGATCTGATTTTCTGTTATCCTATGGATTCACGCATGCTGTAAATTGATGCATTTTCTATTTTTGGTATGATAGGAGTAACGGCGAGCTGATACTTCCTGTGTGGAGATAAAGCTAGTTTAGGAAATCGGCAAAGGAATGATGTAGACCCGTCGTTGTGGAGTTTGTTAGGTTGTTAGGTTGTTTGAGTGGCTCGAGATTCTGTTAGGGAGCCGGGTGCATATGTAGGGAAGAGTAGAATGAAGTAGGGGTTGGCTCTTGTTGAGAGTTACCGTGTTGATTGGTCGATTGTGGGTTAGAGTCATTCTGTAGAGAATGCAATTTTCTTATTGTCTGTAAATAAAGATAGAAGAACTGTGTGTTGAAGACATCTTTCTGCATCACTGAATCAAGAATTCTTTGACTTTCTGTTAGTTCGAGCTCCATGCATTGTTGACTTGATTTCTATGTGAAAGAATCTCATTGTTGCATTCATTTGATTTCTGTGTGTAGAGAAGAGCCCCAATGTGTTTGTAGATCAATCATCAATAAATTCTTTAAGTAGGATTCTTGTTTGTGTTATATTTTTCCAAGGATCCAGACACGATCCGAGCCAAGTTGATCATTCCATGATCAATCGGTCGGGAAATCCTTAAGTTGTAGATTCGAACCAGCGAGCAACGTCGAACTGCTCTGATCTAAGTTGAACAAAAGATCGACGACGAGGAAAGATCACCCGAGGTGAAGTTGCATGGAAATTATCATTCCCAGAAAGCCTAAGTGAAGGATCTTTCCTTGATTGCAGATCAACGACTGAGATTAACCCCACAAAGAATTGACCATGGATACAGCATCCTGCAAAAGAAAGTAGCGGGGAGGTTAGCAGCGAAGTATTACAGAGGCAAAGTTGCAGAGAGAACTTTGCAGAGAGATTTGTTGATCAAGTTTAAAAAACGTCCCACAACCCGCAATCCGCAAGCTATGGAAAATGTATTGCGGAAAGAAGTTTACGGTTTTACGGAGGATGCAAGAAGAACACCCCGCATCCCTAAACCCTCGATTGTCGAAAGATTGTTGCAGAGGAGGTAGTTGAGGAAGGATTGTTACGGAGCAAGCAATTGCGAAAAGACGTCGCAGTTGTGGAAATAAGGTGATATCGCAAGAAATTGCGGAAGGTCATTTTCAAGGGTTTGAGATCCCAGAAGGTTGAAAAAATCCTGTGTTGAAGTTCTGGCCTATGTGGCAGAAGGACTAGGCTTTTTTTTGGCCAAGTCAGGGACTGATTCTAGCGAATCACCCCAGATCCTGGAAGGGTGAGGGTTGAGTTTGCTGAGGTCGACTTGATGCTCCATCAGTTTTGGTATCAAAGAAAGAAGCAGAATCCAGTAGCAGAAGAGCATGGATTGTTTGTGTGACATAGCAAAGAAAAGGCATGGCTAGACACATGAGGGGCACAAGAGTGCATGCCAGAGGTAGATTGGCGACGAATGCTGAAGTCCTAGAGGAAATGCGAGAAATGCGAGCATGTATTGAAGCTACTAAGATGGGTCAATGAAGAGATCCAGAAGTAGAAGACATAAGTGATCCTGAAGAAGATGAACAAGAGGAAGCAGCACCTATGCGAGAAACACCAAAGTTTAGATACTTTTGGTCAATTCTTGGAGCAACTTCGAGACCAAAACCTGACTTGCCTACCTATGAAGGAAGTCTCACTGCAGAGCACCTCATTGATTGGATTAATGAGATGGATAAATACTTTGAGTATGTTGAAGTTCAAGAGAACAAGAAAGTCAAATTTGCAGTGAGCAGATTAAAAGGACATCCATCTTTATGGTGGGATAGTGTGCAAGTTGAAAGAAAAATAAAGAACAAACCAGTCATAAAGAATTGGGATAGAATGGTAGTTAAGCTCAGAGCAAAGTTCTTACCAAAGCATTTCCAGTTGGCATTGTACAGACAGATGTAGAACCTTAGGCAAAGATTATTAACTGTAAGAGAGTATACATAGGAGTTTTACAAAGTGAAACTAAGGGCAGGCTATGTAGAAGAATCAACAGAGAATACTGCTAGATATGTCAATGGTCTTAGAATGGAAATTCAGGATGAGATCAGTATGATATCAACGAGAACCATGGATGAGGCATACCAATGTGCTTTGAGAGAATAAGAGAATTTGTTGAGAAAACAGAGCTTCCAGAGAAACAAAGGTTCAACCCAAGGGAGGGGGGAAACAACTGGAAGAGGAAGGCTTGCAGCCTAGAGAGGAGGACCTATTAATTCACACCAGCATGAGCACCAAGAAAGAGGAATAAAATCTAGAGTCAAAGGACCTTACCATAGAGATAGAGGTAGAGGAAGAGGCAGAGAAAATGTCTATACATGTTACAGGTGTAACAAGTTGGGACACGGATCTTTTAAATTCCCAGAGAAGGAATACATAGGACAAAGGGGAGACTATGTAACTCAGAAAGAGCAGCAGGAAGAACATGCAACAATAGATGAGAACATGCCAGAAAAGGGAGAGTCTCTAGTGATAAACAAGACCTTACTGAAACTTGAAAAGGAGGAAGTGGAACCTATTAAAAGGAGAGATTTATTCAGAACCTTGTGTAAAGAAAAAAGGAAGTGTTCTAAGATGATGATTAACAGTGGGAGCACTGACAACCTTATTTCCACAGAGATGGTGGAGAAACTGAGTCTGAGGAAGACCAGACACCCTGTTCCATACAAAGTATCATGGTTGCATAAAGGACATCAAATTCTGGTAAGTGAACAATGTGAAGTTGAATTTCAAATAGGCACATATAAGGATAAGATTGTATGTGATGTTATGCCCATGGATGTTTGTCATATTCTTTTAGGGAGACCCTGGAAATTTGATAAAAAGGTAGTGCATGATGGTAGGAGTAACTGTCATAGTTTTATCCAAGATGGGGTAAAACATATTCTTCATCCTTTACAAGGAGAGAGTTCAACAAAGCAGGAGACATCCAAAGTGTTGATGTTGACAAGAAAAGAGTATTCGTAATAGATTGATGAGGAGGAACTGAACTATGTTGTAGTATGTAAACCCAGAGTGGTAGTGATGAAGACTAACATTAAAGATCTACCTGAGGGGATTCAGGAGATGCTAGGATATTTTAGTGACATTGTGGTAGATGATTTTCCCAGTGAGTTACCATGAAAGAGAGATATAAGTCACCACATTGATTTTATTCCTGGAGCGATTTTACCCAATAAGGAATCATATAGACTGACACCGCGAGAGAATGAAGAAGTCAGAAGGAAAGTACAAGGATTGGTAGACAAATGATTGGTTCAGAAGAGTCTGAGTCCATGTGCAGTACCAATAGTACTGACACCAAAGAAGGATGGTGAATGGAGGATGTGTACTTACTCCAGAGCAATTAACAAGATTACCATCAGATATAGATTTCCATTACTAAGGATGGATGACATGATGGATTTCCTTAGTGGGGCAACATGCTTGTCAAAACTATACTTGAAGAGTGGATACCATCATATTAGAATTCGAGAAGGAGATGAGTGGAATACAACCTTCAAGACAAATGAGGGGTTGTATGAGTGGTTGGTTATGCCATTTCAACTATCCAATGCACCAAGCACATTCATGAGATTGACGAATGAAGTATTCAAAGATTTTATAGGTAAGTTTGTGATAGTTTACCTTGATGATATTCTGATTTTTAGTCGATCAGGGGAAGAGCATTTGAAACACCTGAGATATGTCTTGGAGAGACTGCAACAGGAAAAGTTGCTAGCAAATGTGAAGAAGTGTACCTTTCTAAAGTTAGAACTAGTGTACTTAGGATTTGTTATCTCAAGTGATGGATTGAAGATGGATCCAGAGAAAGTGCAAAAAATCATTGATTGGCCTTCACCACAGAGCATTTTTGAGGTAAGAAGTTTCCATGGATTGGCAAGTTTTTATAGAAACTTTATAAATAATTTCAGTGGTATTTGTACACCTATCATTGAAACCATCAGGAAGGATCAACAACCATTCCAATGGACAACAGAGGCTGAAAGGAGCTTTCAGTTCTTGAAAAAGAAGATTACTGAACAACCAGTATTGAAATTACCAAATTTCAAGCACCCTTTCCAAGTGAAGTGTGATGCCAATGGAGTAACAATTGGAGTTCTACTCAGTCAGGAAGATAGACCTGTAGCATATTTCCGTGAGAAACTAAATGAGGCCAAATAGAAGTATTCCTTGTATGATAAGGAATTTTATGTGATTGTTAAAGCATTAAAACATTGGAGACATTATCTGATTCCTAGTGAGTTTGTTTTGTTTTCAGATAATCATGCATTGCAATATATCATGCAACAACCTAAGTTGAATAAGAAACATGTCAAGTGGGTTGAGTTCATGCAAAACTTTACCTTTCTGATAAAGCACATAAGTGGGAAGTCAAATCGAGTAGATGATGCTTTAAGGAGAAGACAGTTGATCGTGCAAGAGAATCAGATCCAAGTTGTAGGATTTGAACATTTAAGAGATTTGTATGAGACTGACATTGATTTCCATAATGCATATAGAGCTTGTAGAAATCCTGTAGAGACAGACAAAGAGACATGGATTGAGTATATGTTACAAGATGGTTTACTCTTTAAGAACAGTAAGCTATGTATTCCCAAGCGTTCCATGAGAGAGAACTTGATACAAGAAAAGTGCAAAGGAGGAATGGCAGGTCACTTTGTAAGTGATAAAACTTTTGTTCAACTAAGTCATTTTTACTTTTGGCCAAAGATGAGATCTGAAGTTGAAAAGTTTGTAAGAAGATGTAGGGTATGTCAGCATGCCAAGGCAAGAATCCAAAACGCAAGCTTATACACAACATTTCCTATTCCATCTAGGCCTTGGGATTCTGTTAGTATGGATTTCATTTTGGGTTTGCCAAAAACTCAAAAGGGATATGATTCTATTTTTGTGGTGGTGGGTAGATTCACTAAGATGGCACATTTTGTTCCATGCTATAAGACTAGTGATGCCACACACATTGCTAACTTGTTTTTTGATGAAGTTGTGAAGCTACATGGTTTACCTAAGAGTATTGTATCTGACAGGGATGTGAAATTCACAGGTCATTTCTAGAGGACATTGTGGAAGAAGTTGGGTACTAAGTTGAATTCGGTTCAGCATATCATCCATAGTATGATGTCCAAACTAAGGTAGTAAACATAAGTCTAGGTAACAAGTTGAGAAGTCTAATTGGAGAAAATCCCAAGCAATGGGATAAGGTATTAAGCCAGGTTGAATTTGTATATAATGATTCACCAAACAGAAGTACGGGAATGAGTCCATTCCAAATCCTTTATGGAATCCATCCAAGAAGAGCACATGAACTTCGAGATTTGGGTCAATTAGAAAAGAGGAGTTGATACAGGAGCATCGGGGCCTAGGTAGATTCGTCAAGGTTGATCGACAGGAGGGAGCCGACCAGTGGGAGTGCCGATGATCACTGGTGCAGGAAGTAGGCTAATTTATCGAAGTCAACAAGTCGAGGAGAAGCAGTTGGAGTGCGACCGATAGGAGCAGCAAAGCGAATGTTGCGATTGGTCGAGAATCGACAGGAATTAGTCGATAGATCATGACAAGTGAAGTGAGTAAGATGTCAGGTAGTCGACAAGTGGTCGAACTATGACACGACAGGTTTGGTGGAGCCAAGCGTGCAGGAAGGAGTTGACTGGAAAACTACAGAGGATGAGAAGCAAACCAATAAGAAAGTCGAGATGTGACCGACTATTGTAGCAGGGTTGGAAGGGTAGAAAGTCAAGGGACTGTACCTGGTAGCCATTTAGGGTTGATGAGGAATTTATTATAGTTATTGTGAGTTGGTGAAAGACATGACAAGTGATGTCATGGACAGAGGATGTGCAACACGGCTAGGAGTTGACAGTTGCAGGTTTGCAGGATTTGGAAGGATCGACGAACAGGAGGATGCGTGTCTCGAGGATTGCAGCAGTCTCGAGAATAGCAACAGTAGGGTAAAAGACATGGGAAAGGAAATTAGAGGGATCTTCAATCTTTGATCAGCAGTATCAGAGAACAGAGGCGAGAGAAGTTGTGAAGAGTCACACCGACTGCAGAAGAGAGAGTTGAGATCGAGCCATAGCTCAGAGTTTCAAGGTGAACCAGGGGAGGGTGAGGTTGACACATAGGGAGAACACACCACAGTTACTTCTAAGTTGTAATAGCTGAGGCCGAGTGTAGTTAGTTATTTGTTTATAGTTATTCCGCATTGTAACCAAATTCAGAGAAGTAATATAAAGCGACTTCTGGCGTTCTATTTTACACCATGTTTGTGTAAGCATTGTGGTTTGTGTCGTGTGTATTGTTAAGCAAGAAAGTATGCCTGTAAGGTGACTTGCGTCAGTTGGTATCAAAGCGAGAGATTGAAAGTCTGGTTGAGAAGACGCCTATACCAACCTGACTTGCGTCAGTTGGTATCAGAGCGAGAGATTGAAAGCCTGGTTGGAAAGATGACTATATCAACCTGACCTATGTTAGTGCGTGAGTTAGTATCAGAGTAGAAGAATCCGTCGAGTTCATGATATTAAGCCTGCAAGTGAGTTGGACAGCTCAACCTGTGGTTGGGTACAGTTGTGCACCACTTGTTTTAAAGTCCGGTTGCAATTGGACGTGTGAGAGTTTCAGCAAAGGTTGGAAATGGCTCATAGAGGCATTAATGTCCGAGGATGAAGGGCGCGTGGTGCAACAAACGTCACAGTGGATCATGAGATGTTCGACGAATGCATCAGAGCAATGTGAACTTTGACAAATGAAGTCGCAGTGATCAAAGAAAGCCAGAGGCATGGTTGTATTCCTGAAGCACTAGACCACAGTGACGAGGAAGTCGAACAGGTGGAAGCTCGGGATGAAGCCACAATGCAACCAGAGGAAAAAATGATCAAACATCTGATGGATATGAGAGGTCAGGAGAAGATAGATGTGCGTACGTACTCGGGAAGCCTTGACCCAGAAGATTTGATCGACTGTTTTAGAGAGATGGAGAAATCCTTCAACATAGAGTAAATCGAGGATCCTAAATAGGTTAAAACTGGATGTCTAAGGTTGAAAGGTCATGCCTCGTTGTGGTGGGACAATGTACATGCTGATAGAGTCAAGAAAGGCAAGGAGAAAATCAAGTCTTGGGACAGAATGGTTTCCAAGTTGAAGGGAAAGTTCTTACCAAATGACTATGTGATTTCCTTGTTCAGGAGGTTACAGAACTTTCGACAGAAAGAGATGACCGTGAAAGAGTACATGGAGGATTTCTACCGATTGTCGATTCGGTCAAGACAAACTGATGAAGGACAAGAAGTTGTCGCCAGGTATGTGAACGACTTGAAATATGCTATTTAGAATGAACTTAACATGTCGGTATTCAGAGCAGTCGGCGAAGCCTACCAGCTAGCTCTGAAGGTAGAAGAGAAGTGTCAAGAAATCAACAGTAACCAGGGGAAGGATGACTGGTCGGGGTGCAAAAATTGTCTCCGCGAAAGGCCAAAGCAGCGGGTACAAGAAGGAAAGTGTCAAAGATAGCCGACACATGGAAGGGACATCGACACAAGAGAGAGCACAAGAAAACAGATGCGATGGTCATGAGAACCGTGGCCGAGGTACGTATAGTTGAAGTGGTCCATCCGATAAGAAATGAGCTAATAGACCAGCCATAATCTGTTACAAGTGTCGAGGAATGGGACACAAGGCATATGAGTGCCCAGAGAACCTACATGCTGCAGAGGATTCGAAACCCAGACGTCGAAAGGATGAGCAAGTCGACGAGAGGGAAGAATTGGCATCCGATAGCAGTGAAGGTGAAAAGAAGAAGAATCAGAATCTGGTGGTTCAGAGAGACTTGATCCAGGAAGATCAACGTGACCCGATGGAACCAGCACAACGGAAGGCGATCTTTCAAACGAAGGTGCGGATCGAGGAATGGCATTGCAAAACCATAGTGGATGGTGGAAGCACAAAAAATATTGTGTCGATAGAATTCATCGACAAGATTGGGTTGAAGTGTCGAGAACACCCACACCCCTACAAGATCTCATGGTTTCAAAAAGGACACCATGTCATGGTTACCAGACAATGCCTAATCAACTTCAGAGTTGAAGGATTCGAAGACAGCGTACTCTGCGATCTAGTTCCCATGGATGCATGCCATCTATTGTTAGGAAGGCCATGGAAGTATGATCGGAAAATGATCTATGATGGTCAAGCCAACACAGTCACAGTGTGGAAGAATGGCGTGAAGAGGACTCTTAGGCCGAGGCTAGAAGAGCAAGCCAACAATAAGCACGGCAAGATAAATATTTGGGAGAAGCGAGTGTTGATGAGCACCACGATGGAATTCCTCATAGAGGAGGAGAAATAGTCAGGATGGTTTGCGATCATTCCAAAAGGACCATATGTCAAAAGAATGACTAGAGAGGAGAATATTCTGGTCGAGATCGAGGAGTTGCTCGAAGAATTTAGGGACATAATGGATGATGAGAAAGCGACGGGATTGCCACCGACAAGGAGCATATCTGATTAGATCGACTTGATTCCAAGGTCAAGTCTACCAAACAAAGCACCATATAGGATGAGTCCGATAGAGGGATAAGAACTAAACTAATAGGTCCAAGAGTTGTTGAACAATGGATTAATCAAAGAAATTCTGAGCCCATGTGTAGTACGAGCGGTATTGACACCAAAGAAGGGTGGAGAATGAAGAATGTGTACTGACTCCAAAGCCATCAATAGGATCATGATCAAGTATCAGTTTCCATTTCCGAGGATGGATGACTTGATATATTTCCTGAGTGGAGAGACATACTTCACAAAAATAGATCCGAAGAGTGGATACCACTAGATTAGGGTCAGAGAAGGAGATGAATGGAAGACAGCATTCAAGACAAAATAAGAGTTATACGAGTGGTTAGTCATTCCATTTGGGTTGACTAATGCACCCAACACATTCATGAGATTGATGAATGAGGTGCTGAAACCATTTCAGGGAAAGTTTGTTGTAGTCTATTTAGACGACATTCTGATTTTTAGTCGAACCAAGGAAGAGAACTTGGAGCATGTTTGACAAGTATTGCAGAAATTGCAGGAAGAAAAGCTGATGGTGAACCTACAAAATTGCTTCTTCATGAAGAAGGATCTAGTGTGCTTGGGGTTTGTAATCTCAAGTAAAGGGTTCGTGATGGACCCAGAGAAGGTGAAGGAAATAGTAGATTGGCTGGAACCGACAAGTATGACTGAAAGTGAGAAGTTTCCATGGACTTGCTAGTTTCTACTGGAAGTTCATTCGGGGTTTCAGTCGGATTTGTGCACAATTGACAGAATGCATGAGAAAGGGTGAGTTCAAGTGGACGGATGAAGCCCAGAAATATTTTGATGAGTTGAAGGAAAAATTCACTGAGAGCCCAGTCTTGGCACTCCCAAACTTGGACAAAGTTTTCTAGGTTGATTATGATGTGAGTGGAGCGGAAATTGGAGTAGTGTTGAGCCAGGAGGGCCGACCAATTGCATTCTTTAGGGAAAAGTTGAATGGAGAGAAGCAAAAGTATTTGGTCTATGAACAGGAGTTTTATGCTATCATTCAAGCACTGAAGAAGTGGAGGCATTATTTGTTTCCCAAGTGATTTGTGTTGTATACGGATCACCAAGCACTGAGTTATTTGAACACTTAGTCGAAATTGGATCAGAGACACATGAAGTGGGTGGAGCTACTTCAAAGATATACATCCATGTTGCGACATAGGTCAGGCAAGTCGAATAAAGTTGCCGACGCATTGAGCAGGAGAGGTGCGCTATTGAGCACGACGACAGTTCAAACAATAGGGATAGAGTCGATAAAGACAGAGTATGAGATCAACGAGGATTTTGCAAAAGCATGGAAGGCTTGTCGAGAACCTTGGAGTATTGACATGACTCCATATTTGAGTTACTTCATCCAAAAAGGCTATCTGTTCAGGGGAAGTCAGTTGTGTATTCCCAGATAATCAGTAAGAGAGAACCTAATCCAAGAATTTCATAATGGTGGGTTAGTAGGACACTTTGGCATTGACAATGTTGATGTATATGTAACTTCAGAATGTATTTCATCTATGTATTTCATATATATTTATTGTACCCTTATTAGAGATGTGTTATTCCGCTATAAGGAAGTGTCATTATGTGGATTGACAAGTGTCGCAAGTGTGTGTACTTGCCGATGGGTTATTAGACCACCATGTGTGGGGTCGGACCTGGAATATATATATTATAATGTGGATGTACCTAGCTAGACAAGTCGGCCCCATAAGGTCACTGGGCAAACAGGTTAGTATAAATAGAGATCAGGAGATCTCTATTTAAATCATTCGGAAAGTTATATCTCTCTCACTCAGAAAGTGGCGCACTAGTGAGGAGGAGGATCATCTGCTACTAGGAGACTATCTTAAGTGTATTTTGGTTGTACTTTGGTTGAGCCATTGATCTCTGTATCTCTGAGGAAGTTGTGGGGTTTTTCACCTTAGGGTTTTCCCCACGGAAACTCTGTGTCTCTTGTCTCTCATGCTTTTGATTCTTGTGATGCTTCTCATGCTTATTGTGATTGTTATGCATTGATATACTGTATATGTTATTCTCTCAGTAAAGCTCCTAGAGTATTGTGAATTAATGCTCAAAATTTAACATGGTATCAGAGCTAACCTGAGAAGAAGACATTTTATAGTGACGGAAACTTGAGTTTCTTGTTTATTGGGTTTCTCTCCATAGATTTTGCAAAAGTAGTATAGTAGATTGACTCTACTCATCAAGGAGAATCTATCGGTCCAATCAAAATTCAATTCTGAGCAATTTCAGAATTGGCCCTAAAAATTAGGGTTTCCACAAAAATAGGAATTTCTGAAATCTGAAGAAATAGATGGAAGCTCCTTGCAAAAATCGAAGTTTAGAGCTTTGGATTGATATTTTTGGTGAGGTAGATCTCCGGGAAACTCAAACCCTAATTCAGGGCTCTCCTTAGTGAACCCGGGAGGACAAAAAAGCAAATCTAAAGGGTAAATCTTTGCTGATCTCAAATTCTGAATATATCAGGATGATCAGCTCATCAAGGCACATCTTTCTATGCTTTCAGAAAATTGAAATTCACATTTTGAATTTTTAGGGTTTTTTCGACAAACCCTAATCTAGGACCAGATCCAGTTTTCAGCATTTCAAGTGGTAAGACCTAAATATTTTCTATTTCCATTTGAAGTACTCTTTAAGATGTCTCACCACACCAATCTTGAGGATAAGCTTGAAGGAGCTGATAAATTCTGAGCTTGGAAGTATAGGATTGGGTTAATCCTAGAAGAGAATGAGTTGGACTCATATGTAAAAGAAGACATCCCTATCCTAGAGGATGAAGAGGCTAAAGTATTGCATAAGAATAACTTGGTCAAGGAAAAGAGAATCATTGCTGATTCTATCAAAGACCATCTCATACCTTATGTGTCTTGTCTAAAGACACCCAAGCAGATGTTTGACTCTTTGACCAAGCTATTTGAAGGGAAGAACATAAATCGGAAGATGACCTTGTGGAACTAATTGAAAGGAGTAAAGTTTCAAAATGGAGAAACCATTCAATCTTATTTTTCAAGGGTCTCCCAGATCAAGGAACAACTAGAAGCAGTGGATGAAATGGTGGAGAATGGTGAAGTGGTGATGACCACTCTAAATGGCCTACCTAGGTCATGGGATTCCTTTATTCAAGGAATTTGTGCAAGGAAGAAGTTGATCTCCTCCAACAGATTGTGGGAAGAATGCTCTCAAGAAGAAGCTAGGCTTGTGGCCCGAGAAGAAAAGATGGGAAATGAAGATCAAGCTCTCACAGCACATGCCAGGAAAGGCAAGTCCAAGAAGGAATCATCTCATAACAAGAGATTCTCACACCACCATTATCATAAAGATAAGAAAGATCTCAGATGCTTCAATTGCAATGAGAAGGGACACTTTGCTTTAGATTGTCCTAAGAAGAAGAAAGACAACAACAACTTCAACAACAAGAAGAAAAATAACAAAAGAAGATATCATGCTCATGCTGCTGAAGATGATGAACCCCCAAAGAAGAAGGCTAGGGAAGAAAGTGATAGTGATAATGACTCATCAAGTGAAGAAGAATATGTTCTAATTTCTGCTCTCACAGGTACTATCGCCCATAGTTTTAATGATTGGTTGATTGACACTGGGGCTTCCAAACACATGATTGGGTTTAAGGAATCTTTTGTGAATCTATCTGAACATGAATCACCCCATAAGGTGAAACTTGGGGATGATTAATACCCAATCAAAGGAAGTGGTGAAGCCTCCTACAACCTAGATTCTGGAAAATCCTTGAAGATGAAAGAAGTCCTTTATGTACCTGGGCTCAAGAAGAACTTACTCTCCATCTCTGCATTGGATGCAAAAGGTATGAGGGTTGCATTTGTGGATGGCCAAGTCCTAATGTGGCTAAAGGGAAAGAACATAGATGATGCAGTAGTGATTGGAGAGCAAGAGGGAGGGTTGTATAAATTGAAGGGAAAACCTGAACATGCCATGGTACATGAATCCATGGAGCCAAGTGAACTTTGGCATAGAAGACTTGCTCATATGCACTATAGGGCACTTCCAATTGCAAGCAAGGCTATAGAGGGTCTTACTGAAATCAAGACCAAACATGAAGGTGTTTGCAAAGGATGTGTAGAAGGTAAGAACATTAAGAAGGATTTTCGAAGTAGTGAAAGCAAGGAAAAAGACATCCTGGAAATCATCCACTCATATGTATGTGGTCCTATGTCATCTAGTTCTCTAAGTGGGTATGTTTACTATGTCTCATTTATTGATGACTTCTCCAGGAAGACTTGGGTGTACTTCTTCAAGAACAAAGATGAGGTGTTTGATAAATTCAAGGAATTCAAAACCTTGATGGAGAATCAAACTGACAGGAAGATCAAAACACTCAGATCCGACAATGGTGGAGAATTCACCTCATGTGACGTCAAGAAGCTTTGTAGTGATTCAAGGATTAAGGAGTTGATTGCTCCTTATAATCCTCAATAGAATGGAATTGCAGAAAGGAAGAACAGAACAATCATGGAAGCAGTAAGGGCAATGCTGCATGACCAGGATCTACCTATGCATCTATGGGCAGAAGCAGCTAGAATATCTGTATATGTGCATAATAGAACACCCCACAAGATATTGGACAACAAGACACCAGAAGAGGTCTTTTCTGGTAAGAAACCTGAAGTTAGCCATCTCAGAATATTTGGTTGTCCAGTATACACTCATGTCCCAAAGGAAAAGAGGACTAAACTAGATGCTTCAGGAAAGAAGGGTATCTATGTGGGTTACAGTGAAAGCTCGAAGGGTTACAGAATATACTTTCCAGGGTTCAAGAAGATTGATGTCAGTAGGGATGTAACATTTGATGAAAACAAAGCATTCATCAAATCAAGGAAGGCACCTATCAAAGTTTATGAAGAACCTAAGGAAACTAGATTTCAAGACACTACCATGACTGAAGCAGTTCCAGAAGTTGTTCATGAGTTTGAATATCCGCAAGAACCTGTAGATCCACCCCGTGAGCATAACTCTCACAAGTGGAAACCTGCATGGGCTAGAGAGCTCATTCAAGATGCAGAAAGATTTGGCATTCCAGAAGAAGAACACAGTGCAAAGAAGAGAACCAGATCACATACCAGCTATGTTGCTTTACTCTGTGACATTATGAACAAAGAGCCTTCCAGTTATGAAGAAGCAGCGGAAAAGAAAGAATGGAAGGATGCCATGGTTGACGAATACCAATCAATAATGAAGAATGATGTTTGGGATGTTGTACCAATACCTAAAGAGAAGTCTATTGTGACTTCTAAATGGATCTACAAAATCAAGCATGCTGCAGATGGCAGTGTAGAGAAATACAAAGCAAGATTCGTAGCTCGTGGCTTCTCTCAGAAAGATGGAATAGATTATGAAGAAACTTTTGCACCTATAGCCAGGTATACTTCCATCGGTACAGTACTTGCCTTGGCTACAGCAATGAAATGGAAAATACACCAGATGGATGTCAAGACTACTTTCTTGAATGGTGTAGTTCAAGAGGAAGTATATGTGGAGCAGCCACTCGGTTTTGAAATACATGACAGGGAGTCATATGTGTGCAGATTGAAGAAAGCCTTGTATGGCTTGAAGCAAGCTCCCGGAACTTGGTATGGTAGGATGGACAGTTTCCTATCTAGTTTGGGCTTTACCAAGAGTAAAGTGGATTCCAACCTTTACTACAGGGTTGAGGAAGGGAATCCTGTGATTCTACTCCCATATGTAGATGACTTATTTGTAACAGGAGATGACAGATTGATTGCAAATACTACGAGGAAGCTTGTTGCCGAGTTTGATATGAAAGATTTGGGAATGATGCATTATTTCCTGGGTATGGAGGTGTGGCAGAGTGTGGGTGGGATCTTCCTTGGTCAAGGGAAGTACACAGTAGATATCCTGAAGAGATTTAGGATGATGGATTGCAAGGCCATGGCCACACCTATGGCATCGAATCTGAAGCTTCTATGTGATGCTTCATCTGAGCCGATTGATGTCTCTATGTATCATCAGATGATTGGGTCCTTGATGTACCTGATGAACACGAGACCAAATATTTGCTTTGTGGTGAACACATTGAGCCAGTTCCTGACGGATCCAAGGAGTGTTCACTTGGTTGCTGTAAAGCATGTTCTGAGGTACCTGAAGGGTACAATGGATTATGAGCTCAAGTATGAGGCGAATCAAAAGTTTAACCTGCAGGTTTATGTTGATTTAGATTGGGCTGGTAGTACTGCAGATAGGAAGAGCACATCTGGATGTTGCTTCAGTATGGGATCAGGAGTAATCTCTTGGTTTAGCAGGAAGCAGTCCTGTGTAGCACTAAGTATAGCTGAGGCAGAGTATGTTGCAGCATGTTCAGCTAGTTGTGAGGCAGTATGGCTATGGAAGCTACTGTCTGAATTATTTGATCTCCCGTTGGATGCTACTGGTATCTTCTATGATAACCAGAGTTGTGTGAAGCTGTCTGAGAATCCAATGTTTCATGACAGGTCAAAACGCATAGAGATCAAATATCACTATATCAAGGATATGGTGCAGAGAAGAGCTGTGAAGCTCCTGTATGTTGTGACGGACGAGCAAATTGCAGATGTGCTGACAAAGCCACTAGCCAGGGTGAAGTTCGAGTACTTTAGGGAGAGGCTTGGTGTTCTTCGGATTGATGACACTTCGAGGAAGAAGTGATGGACACATTTGCTGAAGCCATTCCAAGCATGTTGGAAGGAGGATCCTTCACATGGCTATGGATGTAAGCACTGGATGATGAGCATCAGGATGATGTTCTGGTTTCTGCTTTGTATGATCAGTTGGATCATTTTTATATGTATGTATGTGTGCATCATGTTGGATGTTGGATATGATCAGTTGGATCATTTATATGTATATGGATGTATGCATCATGTTGGATGCTGGATATGATTAGTTGGATCATTTATATGTATGTACGCATCATGTTGATGCTGGATATGATCGGTTGGATCATGTGTATGTATTTTGTATATGCATCATGTTGGATGCTTGGACCATGTATCTGTATATGTATCAGGTGGATACATTGTATGATCAGGTAGATCATGTATGTTGATATGTATCATGTATTTATATTTGTATCAGGTGGATACACCGTGTGATTAGGTGGATCATGTATGATGATATGTATCAGGTAGATACTTGGTATGCATCAGGTAGATGCATTGTATGATTAGGATGATCATGGATGATGAGCTTCAGGATGTTGCTCCAGATGACATGCAACAGGATGTTGTAGTGATGATGATCAGGATGATCATGTGTACATCAGGATGATGTATGGTGAGTATCAGGATGATACTCTATGGCCGTGGAACAAGTTGTGTAGATAAGCATGTAATTTGTGCCCTGAGAGATTTGTAGATAGTCTTTCGAGGTTTTGCCTATGGCATGTAATTTGTACCCTGGGATATCTGGAAATGCTCTTTCAAGGTTTCGCTTGGGAGGACATATAATTTGTGCCCTGGGAGATCTGCAGATAGTCTTTCGAGGTTTTGCCTATGGCATGTAATTTGTGCCCTGGGATATCTGGCAGATGCTCTTTCGAGGTTTTGTCCTATGGCATGTAATTTGTGCCCTGGTAGATCCAATAGATTGAGCCATGTGCTTGTAATCAGTCCTGGGATTCTCTTTCGAGGTTTTTCCATGACCACATGTAATTTGTGCCCTGGGAGATCTGATAGGTTGAGCCTTGTGCTCATAATCAATCCTGGGATGCTCTTTCGAGGTTTTGTGGTGACCACATGTAATTTGTGCCCTGGGAGATCCGATAGGTTGAGCCTTGTGCTCATAATCAGTCTTGGGATTCTCTTTCAAGGTTTTGTGGTGGGGTCACATGTAATAAGTCTTGGAGATCTAGACATGATGAAAAAGGCCTCAGATGCTCTTTAGAGTTCTTGCTAGTCAAGAGATTCTTTTAAAGTTTTGTGACGCACGTAATAAGTCCTGAGATTTCCACAGTATGGCCAGTGATGATGAAGACCTGCAGGTGGTGGGCCTACATCTAGTATGCAAAAGGACTTGCTCTATAGAACTTCCTATGACGAGTAGAGTCAGAGATTGGTTGAGATAGCAGCAGCAGTGACGATGCATCGATGACGATGATCCCGAGAAGAAGACTTGTCTAGTAGACCTGTGTCAAGAAATACCTTCCAAGTTAAGAGGGAGTGTTGATGTATATGTAACTTCAGAATGTATTTCATCTATGTATTTCATATATATTTATTGTACCCTTATTAGAGATGTGTTATTCCTATATAAGGAAGTGTCGTCATGTGGATTGAGAAGTGTCGCAAGTGTGTGTACTTGCCAATGGGTTATTAGACCACCATGTGTGGGGTCGGCCCTGAAATATATATATTATAATGTGGATGTACCTAGCTAGACAAGTCGGCCCCATAAGGTCACTGGGCAAACAGGTTAGTATAAATAGAGATCAGGAGATCTCTATTTAGATCATTTGGAAAGTTATATCTCTCTCACTCAGAAAGTGGCGCATTAGTGAGGAGGAGGATCATCTGCTACTAGGAGACTATCTCAAGTGTATTTTGGTTGTACTTTGGTTGAGCCATTTCTCTCTCTATCTTTGAGGAATTTGTGGGGTTTTTCAACTTAGGGTTTTCCCCACGAAAACTTTGTGTCTCTTGTCTCTCATGCTTTTGATTCTTGTGATGCTTCTCATGCTTATTGTGACTGTTATGCATTGATATACTGTATATGTTATTCTCTCAGTGAAGATCCTAGAGTATTGTGAATTAATGCTCAAAATTTAATAGACAAGACCAAAGCACTGGTTGACGAGAAGTATCTCTTGCCAAGGATGTCAACAGACGTCGAAAGGTGGGTTCGACAATGTCAAGTTTGCCAGTTGGAAAAAGGAAGGAGTTAGAATACAGGGTTGTATAAACCATTGTCGGTACCAGATAACCCTTCGGAGCATATTAGTATGGATTTTGTGTTAGGATTACCGAAGACTCAGCAAGGAAGCGACTCAATATTTGTTGTAGTCGACATATTTTCGAAGATGGCACATTTCATACCGTGTAAGAAGACGAGTGACGCCACAGGGATTGTTGTACTATTCTTCAAGGAGATTTTCAGATTCAATAGGTTTCCAAAGAGTATCACGTCGGATCGGGATACCAAGTTTATGGGGCATTTTTGGAGAACCCTATGGAAGAAACTGGACACGAAGTTGCAGTTTAGCTCGGCATACCATCCGTAGATAGATGGACAGACTGATGTGGTCAACAGAAGTTTGGGAAACCTTCTGAGATGAATAGCAGCCGACAAACCCACACAATGGGAGAATGTGTTGGCACAAACTGAGTCTGCATATAACAATTTTGTGAATTGGTCGACGGGATTGAGCCCATTCCAGATTGTTCAGGGGAGAATCCCACACCGAGTGGTGGATTTGGTCGAGTTGCCGATAGAAAGTAGAAAGAGCGCGGATGTAGAATCGTTCGCAGAGCATATGCATGAAGTTCATGAAAATGTGCGAAAGCGCATAGAAAGGAGTAACGCAGCATACAAGTTGAGGGCCGACAAGAAGAAGAGGATGCAATCGTTCCACAAGGGGGACTTAGTCTATACATACTTACGGAAGGAGATATTTCCAACAGGAACATACAATAAGCTGAAGCTAAAGAATATAGGGCCCTGCAGAATTCTGAAGAAGATTTTGGACAACGCTTATGTGTTGGAATTGCCGTAAGACTTGAACATTTTAGCAACATTCAACATTTCAGATCTGTATAAGTTTGAAGAGGGTTCAAGCAGTGGAATCGAGGAGGTGATAAGCATTGACTGGAAAGACCAAATTCGAGATCGACACAAAGAAGAGATTACCGACGTAATCCAAGAGCACGAGGTTGGGAGAACGCGTAATGCATGAAAGAAGGAAAACTTAGTATGATGGAAAGATGACGAGTTACAGGAGGGGACATGGATTTTCGAGGAAGCGTTCAGGAGACTAACGGAGCAGTCAAATTCTTTTTCATCTGGGGAGTCTGATGCAGGAGCATCGGGGCCTAGGCAGATCCATCGAGGTTGATCGATAGGAGGGATCCGACCAACGGGAGTGCCAACGACCACTAGTGCGGGAAGCAGGTTGATTTGTCAAAGTTAACAAGTTGGGCAAAAGTAGTCGGAGTGTGACTGACTGGAGCAGTCCAGCGAATGTTGCGATTGGTCTAGAATCGACAGGAATTAGTCAATAGATGACAACTGAAGCAAGTAAGACGTCGGATAGTCGATGAGTGGACGAACTATGATGTGACAGGTTTGGCGGAGCCAAGCGCAGAGGAATGGGAGGACTAGAAAACCGCAGAGGATGAGAAGCAAACTGACAAGAAAGTTGAGATGTGACCGACTACTATAGCAGGGTCGGAAGGGCAGAAAGTTAAGGGACAGTACCTGGTAGCCGTTCAGGGTTGCTGAGGAATTTATTACAGTTATTGCGAGTTGGTGAAAGACATGACAGGTGACGTCATGGACAGAGGCTGTGCAGCATGGCTAGGAGCTGACAGTTGCAGGTTCACAGGATTTGGAAGGATCGGCAGACAAGAGGATGCTTGTCTCAGGGAATGCAGCAGTATCGAGAATAGAAACAACAGGGTAAAAGATGTGGGAAAGTAAATAAGAGGTATCTTTAGTCTTTGATCAATAGTATTAGATAACAGAGCCGAGAGAAGTTGGGAAGAGTCACATCGGCTGCAGAAGAGAGAGTTGAGATCGAGCCATAGCTTAGAGTTCTGAGGTGAACTAGGGGAGGGTGAGGTCAACACATAGGGAGAACACACTACAAATACTTCTAAGTTGTAACGGCTGAGGCCGACTATATTTATTTATTTGTTTACAGTTATTCCGCATTGTAATCGAATTCAGAGAAGTAATATAAAGCCACTTTTGGCATCCTGTTTTACACCATGTTTGTGTAAGCATTGTGGTTTGTGTCATGTGTATTGTTAAGCAAGAAAGTATGCCTGTAAGGTGACTTTCATCAGGAGTGCAGATGGAGAATATTTTGCAGTAAGTATCAACACAATACAAGAGCAAGTTAAGGAAAGATTGCGGTAGAGTAACAATAGTTACAAACCTAGAGCAGATACCAAGAGAAGGGAAAAGAAATATGAAGTGGGAGACTTAGTCTTATCACATCTGAGGAAGGAAATATTTCCAAAAGAAGAGTACAACGAGTTGAAGATGAAAAAGATTGGACCATGCACGATACTCAGGAAATGTTCAGCAAATGCCTATGAACTGGAAATGCCAACAGGAATTGGTAGAACACCTATTTTTAATGTTGCATACTTGTATTCCTATGTGACAAATGATACAGGTCAAGTGCCAGAGGTGGAAGATCAACAATGGTTGAAATAGAAGCCTATGTCCTAGGCTTCAAAAGCTGATCATATCTTGGAGACTAGAGTGGCGAGAAGCACCAGACAAGGGGACTATTTGGAGTACCTGATCAAGTGGAAAGGACATCCTGTATAAGATTCTACATGCATGGATGCTAAGGAATTGGAAATGAAGGGTTTCTCAATAATAGACTTACTAGACAGTGGTTCAGTTATTTTAACCTTGGGAGTCTGATGCAGGAGCATTGTTGTCGAGTTAGTAATGTGATGACTTGATCACATGTTGTGACTAGCTGGGGACGAACTGCTCTGATGTGGATGGTCTGAGTTGTTTTGTGATGATCTATTATTTTGTTATCCTTTGGATTCACGCATGTTGTAAATTGATGCATTGTCTATTTTGGGTATGATAGGACTAGCGGCAAGTTGATACTCCCTGCGTGGAGAACAAGCCAATTTAGGAAGTTGGCAAAGGAATGATGCAGACCCGCCTTTGTGGTGTATGTTAGGTTGTTAGTTTGTTTGAGTGGCTCGAGATTCTGTTAGGGAGTCGAGTGCATAAGTAGGGCAGAGTAGAATGAGCTAGGGGTTGGCTCTTATTGAGAGTTACCATATTGATTGGTCGATTGTGGGTTAGAGTCATTCTGTAGAGAATGCAATTTTCTTATTGTCTGTAAATAAAGATAGAAGAAATGTGTGTTGAAGACATCCTTCTACATCACTGAATCGAGAATGCTTTGAGTTTATGTCAGGTCGAGATATGTGCATTGTTGATTGATTTCTGTGTGAAAGAATCTCGGTGTTGCGTTCATTTGATTTCTTTGTGTAGAAAAGAACCCAGTTTGTTTGTAGATCAATCATCAGTAAATTCTTTAAGTAGGATTTTTGTTTGTGTTAGATTTTTCCAAGCATCCAGACAAGATTCGAGCTAGGTTGATCGTTCCAGGATCAATCGGCCGATAAATCCTTAAGTTACAGATTCAAACCAGCGAGTAATGTCGAATGACTCCGATCTAAGCCGAATAGAAGATCGACGATGGGAAAAGATCACCCGAGGTGAAGTTGCACGGAAATTATCATTCCCACAAAGACTAAGTGAAGGATCCTGCCTTGATCGCAGATCAATGGCTTAGATTAACCCCGCAAATAAACGACGGTGGATACATCATCCTGCAAAAGAAAGTAGCATGGAGGTTAGCGACAAAGTGTTACGGAGGAAAAGTTGTGGACAGAACTTTGCGGAGAGATTTGTTGATCAAGTCTGAAAAACATCTCGCAACCTGCAAACCGCAAGCTACGGAAAAGGTGTTACGGAAAGAATTTTGTGGAAGAGTGTTTGCGGAATTATTTTCTGGAGGACGTAAGAAGAACACCCTGTCTCCTGCAACCTGCAATTGTGGAAATATTTTTGCAGAGGAGGTAGTTGTGAAGGTATTGTTGTGTAACAGGAAATTGCGGAAAGAAGGTGATCCCACAAGAAATTGTGAAAGGTCATTTTCGAGGGTTTGAGACCCCAAGAGGTTGCGGAAAGACTGTGTTGAAGGTTGGGCGTACATGGAAGAAGGACTAGGCTAGTTTCTGGCCATGTCAAGGACTGATTCTAGTGAATCACCCCAGATCCTGGAAGGGTGATGATTGACTTAGCTGAGGTCGACCCGATGCCCCATCAGAATGTAAAGCCACGGCCACTCCCATGGATTCCAACTTGAAGCTATTAGCTAATGACTCATCAGTGTTAGTTGATGTAACTTTGTACAGACAAATTATTAAGTCATTGATGTATCTGACGAATACTAGGCCAGATATATGCTTTGCTGTGAAAAACTTGAGTCAGTATCTGGCTAAGCCCAAACATGTTCACCAGATAGCTGCAAAGCATGTGATGAGTTACCTAAAGGGTACAATAGACTCTGTTCTATATTATCTTGGAGATCATGACTTCAGATTGTATGACTACACAGATGGTGATTGGGAAGGATGAGCACATCGGGCGGATGTTATTGTCTGAGATCTGCCATGATCTCGTGGTTTAGCAGGAAGCAGTCTAGTGTGGCTCTCAGCACAGCTGAAGTAGAATATATAGGTACTTGCTCTGTTAGTTGTGAAGCGATATGGATTTGGAAGTTGTTATCTAGATTTTTTGACTTAGAGATGGAACCCACTCTGATCATGTGTGACAACCAGAGTTGTATCAAGATGACAGAGAATCAAGTATTCCATGATAACTCAAAGCACATAGAGATCTGATATTTTTATATACGGGATATGGTGCAGAAATGAGCTATAAAACTTGATTATGTGAGCACTGACATACAAGTTGCTGATATATTGACCAAACCTTTGTCTCGAGTAAAGTTTGAGTATTTTTTAGACAAGATTGGTGTACTTCAGAAGGACCCTCCTCAAAAGGGGGAGTGATATGGTCAATGATGATATGTGGATACTGGTATCGATGTGGATACCTGTATCGATGATGATTTTTCCTACATTGACGGTAAGGTCAATTATGTGGATACTTGTATTGATGATGTGGATACCTGTATCGATGATGAGGATACTTGTATCGATGATGAAGATACTTGATGAGGATACTTGTATCGATGATGTGGATACCTGTATTAATGATGAGGATACTTGTGTCGATGATAAGGATACTTGTGTTGATGATGAGGTTACATGTTCCAACAATGAGGTCGATGATGAGGTTTCCGGTTACGATGATGAGGTCAATGTATGGTCCTTATACTTTGTCTAAGTTGACAAGGAGGGATTGTATCATCCGTGGACTTCGGTCCCTGAGGAGATCGTAGACATATGTCTTTAAGAAGTGGTCCCTAGTATAAGAGAGGGATTATATCATCCCTGGAATTTGGTCCCTAAATAGATTAGTAGACAGATGTCTTCGAGAAGTGATCCCTAGTGAACGAGAGGGATTGTATCATCCCAGGACTTCGGTCCCTTAATAGATCCGTAGACAAATGTCTTCGAGAAATGGCCCCTAGTGGATGAGAGGAATTTTATCATCCCTATACTTCGGTCCCTGAACAGATTCGTAGACAGATGTCTTCGAGAAATGGTCCCTAATGGACGAGAGGGATTGTATCATCCCTGGACTTTGGTCCCCGAATAGATCTAGAGACAGATGTCTTTAAGACATGGTCCCTAGTGGATGAGAGGGATTTTATTATCCCTTGACCTCGGTCCCTGAATTGATCCATAGACATATGTCTCCAAGAAGTGATCCTTATACTTTGTCTAAGTTGATGAGTGGACTACATCGTCCCTAGACATGATATGGTGTCTTAAAAGGATAAGGATTGATCATCCTATCAAATAAATCATGTGTATTGCAGGGTATGCTGCTATGATGTTGTTGATAAAGAGATCCAAACAATGAGGCTATTGATCTAGAGATCCAAATGATGCTATTGATAGAGAGATTGAGACGACGAGGTTGTTGATCTAGAGGTCCAGATGATGTTGATAGAGAGATCCAAATGATGAGGCTGTTGATCTAGAGATCCAGATGATGCTATTGATAGAGAGATCCAGACAATGAGTCTGTTGATCAAGAGATCCAGATGATGATGCTGTAGCTAATCAAGTGCTGCAGAAGATGAAGACTCAGTACTGACGATATTGATGATCCAGTATTGATTATGTTCCAGTAATTGATTGAGTTACTAATGATGTATGAAGAAAGCTTCCAATTCTTTATAGATGTATCACCTATCATGTAGTTGTTGACTCTTTGCTCTTGCAAATGTTGTTATAATATCCTTCTCGTTTAGGGGGAGTGTTGAAATACTGTAACTTCTAAGAATATTATTATTCTGGAGATGTTTATTCCTCCGAGAGAATGTTGTAACTAGGGTTATCAGATCTCCCTTGTGGGGTTTTCCATCAATTAGTTGTTTAGGGGTTATTAGACTCTCCTAGGAGAAGTCGGCCTAGTTATGGTGAAAAGTAAGTTAAGAGTTGAGTATAAATAGAGGAGGTGTGTTCCTCATTTATCTCATTCATTCACTCACTTCTGATTGGCGAATAGGAGAGAGAGAGATCTGCATTGTAGGAGAAGGAGCTCTTGTTTGGGGATTACTTCTTTTAATTGTTGATCATCTATATTGAGGAAAGATTTGCTGGGTTTTCTACCCCATGAGGGTTTCCCAGGGTAAATATTTCTCTATATTGTGATTCTGTTTGTTTCAGTGATCTTGCTTGTGAATTTAGGCTAAACTTAACAATATCTTATTCCTCAAGAGGTAAATGGATCATCTACCTCATCGCCTCCTTCACTTCCAAGAAGATATCCCTTTTAGCCTCTGCATCAAAAGTGACATGTTTCCGTACTATTGGTCGAACAATAGTTCATGGCCCATCAACTCCTATTGTTACTCCTCCTTGTGTCACCACTCCAACAGTCGCATGTTGTTTTCGATCCTCCGTCGATATCATTTGCATAGTCAGTGGATTATGGTTCCAGTTCTATGGAGGTGGTGGCTGATTCTTCGTCTTCCATTTTGCGATGAGCTGCGGACAGTCTTCAACACTATGATCCACAGTGCTACAATACGTGCATTGTTGTGGTGCTAGATTCAGGAAATCCCTCTGATAATGCCCGTGCTACCCACAATTATAGCATATAATTGGATCTTTCCCTCATCCTACACTAGCACCTCGACCTCCGCGAAATCCTCCTCCAGCCCCTCCATACAGTGGGTCATATTGTGGGTACTACAGATTCCCGTACTACGATTGTTGTGGTTCTGCATATGGTGGGTACTATGGTGGCGGATATTGAGGTGTCGGATACTGTTGTGTCGGATACTACGTTTTCCCATGTTAACCCTAGTCATATTGTTGCGGTTGGTGATTATACTGGGTTGGTGGCTGGTTATACTACCATTGTTGCTGACCCGGTGCATGTTCTTCTCCTTCCATGAAATATGACGCTATAGTTCTCTCCTGGAGTAGGCCATAAGATCTGCAGTTGTTGTCATTGTGGCCAACCGATTTACAAAACTTGCAATACAATTTCTCTTGTTTTGACACCATTTTCTGCATATAGACACACTCTTCGGGTCGATGGCCTCTCATTTGGAAGATACGACACCAAGGAAACCCTCCCTGACTGAGGGGATTTGGTGCACTGTGTAACATCCCCTCCCATGGACCCAACTTGAGGAAGGGAACACGATACCAATATCTGGGCTTTTTCATAAACTCATCCCATTCATTAGATTCATACAAATAAAAACAAAAGTGTGCAGATACAAATCAAGCAAATGTGCATAGCAAAATAAAACATCATCCACACACATTTCATGCTCATCCAACATATCAAAATAATCATCAAATTAAACATTGCAGCAGTAAATTCACATAGAGAATACTTATCTTCATTGTGCAATTGTCCCAAGCAACTAGCTATGTCGCTGCAACGTTCCACCCAACCATAGGTCTCTGGCTAGCCTATATTATTTCAACACTCAGAGACCACCCCCAAGATTGGCATGATTTCTACAAGGAAAAGGAGACATTCAATGCCGATACACAACCAATTAATCATTTCATCTAAGCCAAGGCAAACCGCAGCTGAGTTTATCAGGCTAAATTTGAACTTTGGATGCTTGCACTCAAGCTCAAGCCAAAACAATGGATACCCATAACCCATACTCCAACATACTCTATCTACAAATAGTAAGTACCATCATTGGGCATGGATACACATGTTTAACAATGGTATTTACAAACAGGATGGCCATGGGCTTTCCCCAAAATCATTTCCAGCCGAAAACGGATTATGGGATGGGGAAAAACAATCATAGAGAGGAAAACAATTTCTCCCCCAACTAACTAAGCATTCAATAGCCAAAACGGTCTCTATGGAACCACAGTTCGATTCCCCTTCTTCCCCACTGGTATATAACACAAAGACGCCCTTCTCCCAGTTGGGAATGAAGGAAAACATAGAAATTCGATGGGGAAAAATGCCCAGCAAGCTCCTAGCTCGTGAGAGCACCAAACTAGTTGATGGTTAATGGCTTTGGGAGCAATTCATGGCTCTTTTCTTGCCCCAGAAGAAAAACATGATTTTCCATGAAGGGTGGATTTCCCATACCCGAATTTGGATAGCCATACCTCCCATTCCCCAAGGCATTAACTACCTCAACCAACTCTTGGGAGAAATGAATGATTGGGTACAAAAGTCAACATGGGTAGTTGAGGGTTCATGGGTTCTCTCATTGACATTTGGCTTGACTTGATTAGCTCAAGGGTTTGAATGTTTTCCCTCCAAATTCCTTATAAAATCATGCCCCCATCTCTTGTTGCATTGGATAGTTGTGGGTATTTTATTAAAATGTATGTTTACATGATGTTTGCAATTCCAATGTGCTTAGCTAGCACATAAACCATATGCATCACTAAATCTATGGCGGGGACTTGGCCTTGAGCTCCTCACCCTGATTTTATAATAATAATTACATCATTTACATTTGAATGCAATGGAGTCAAAATGGGGACATTACACACTGGATTGCAGATAGTCTCGGAAGGCTGGGCATTGATCCTTATGGTGTCCCTCTATCCTACACCTAGTAAACAAGATCTCTTCGTGAGCCTCTTTCCCTTTCTTCATGTCTTGCAATTGGATCGCCAATTTTTCCAGTTGTGCTTGTATCCGATCCATACCCAACCCCGTTTCACCGATTGGTGAAGCCTCTAGCTTCATCACAATCTTCAATGCTTCCGCTTGGGTCACAACCTTCTGTTGCATTAGTGGTCTATGGATGTGTGGTACTAGTCCTACGATGAACCACTCCTTATGTTGCATATCATTTATCCCAAAACTCACCTTTTCTATCAACATTTTGTATCAATGATCAAATTCCCAAACCGACTCATTTGGGTATCGCTTGATTTCTTTGAGCTCGGTGACATAATGCGATTTTGACTTTGGCTTCCTGAATTCATTGATCATGCTTTCTTTGATATGTGCCAACGTCTTAGCTGGTGTTCCCGTCGGAACCCTTGTAAACTTCATAAACCAATCCAACACATGGCCCCTAAGGGTCATTGCTAACTGTCCTTATTTAATAGCTTCATCCTGGAACTACCTCATGGTCCATACTGCTTCACATAGAAACCAAAACTACTCGGTATCTTTGGTCTCGTTTCCTTGGAAAGTGGGAATTCTTTTGTCGTCTTCCATTCTAATGTTCCTACTATTATTGTTTATTGATGCGCTACTTTTACCGCTACATGTAGGGAAGCTCTATGAATAGATTGGGTTTCCTCCTGTGAAATTCTGGGTAGTGGGTGGGGTTGCAGGTATGTTGTAACTCACAATCCATGTCTCCTTTACTTCTGGGGTAGCCTGGTCTTCATCGCAATAGGGTCTCTTTCTCCCTTGTGGTCCTATTTCGCAGTCTTCTATTTTTGTCCTCTCAGGACACTCTCTCTCATTCCTCCTCTTCTTCTCAGGATGCCGGAATATCGCTCCAATCCTCAATGTACCACACTCTTCATCAGCTTCCAATACAAACTCGTCTTCACTCATGTACATCTACCCTGCATCTTTCTATTGGATCCACATTCATGTGACACCCACAACCTCCACACACTTATCTTTCTACTAGTCAGAAGTCATCCTCAAAATTCCCTTTTCACACACAAGCATGTTAATCCACAGTTTTAGCAATAGAAAGAACCTTCCCCTTTGTCCCCTGAAGAATTTTCTCTCCATGTCAATGTATGACTTGATCGTGTCTACTGCGAACTTAGTGATAAACCCTTCTAGGATACTATCCACCCAGAAATCGACAGCCCTTGATATTGTGTTGTCGACACGTTTCAGCTGTCGAATTAGTTCTGGCACCCAATACATAGGTTCAGTCTCTTGGAAATGGTTCTTTTGGAATGTTAGCTGTGCAAACCACTCGTGCAACAGTACTGGGAATTAACAAAAAAATATCTCGTGTATATCTGAATAAATGTATTTCTGCAACCAACTGCTTATCGTCTGTCTAGGGTTTTTCTTTTCTCCTTTTGTGAATTCTTCCATCTTTCTATCAAACCACTCTTGGATCTCCAGTTTCATCGGATGCCATGGAATATCCTCCTCTTTCCCTCTTCAAGGTCCCGGCAACGGAACCATTTGTTGACACAATGACTATCAACAGGGGTTCACTGCACACTGTCATCAAAAAACACCAACCCAAACTCCCTTACGCACCGGCCCATAAGGGTGTTAACCCTTCTAGCAACACTCGTGGAGTGAATGAAGTCTCACCTGAGATGCTCAACGGGGCTGTAGGAACCAAGTTTTCATAGTGGAGTGTATGACATGCATCAATCATACATTACATTCGTAGAAACCAAATATTATGCCATTCACACTATGCTAACATTTCACTATTCGTAGATTCATCAACCTCAACATCAACACGTTACAGATATTCACATCGAGATCATCTAATTACTTATTAGCATAAACAACGATGACTAAACCCACAGAACATTGAACATTCCATCATACATTCACATCCATCATTCAACAGAAACAAAGACAGAGATAAAACCATAATCAAACATCTTCCTACATTCAATAAAACCTGTGGAATGACCTTCACAGAAACAATTAATGCATCATATTGTGGATACAAAACAGACCAAAACTCACAACGTCGATAGCTCTATCCATCAATGGATCTTCAGTTACATGCCATGACATGCGATATGATGATGCCCTTAGGATTACAATCATTCTCCTATTTATACAAAACTACATGGTTACAAAATGGTCCACATGACCCTTTTCTAACTAATTAACTACTTCCGCGCTTCCATGTTATCCTTGAATGACCCTTTCTTCCATGGATTCTTCCTTTCGCAGCTTGTCAGCTTCCGCACTTCCTGTGGACTAATCCTGTCACATACCCCAATTTTATTAAAATAATGTAATTATTTTTAATATTCCTGAGAACATTATGTTAAAATTAATGCTAAGTAGGAATGGATGACTCAGCAGAGTCTCCAGAAATGGAATGTAAATTCTGAATAATTATTATTAATAAATCAATTATGGAGACAACAGCATGGGAGAGCTGTTAAAAGAGGTTACTGGTCTAACTGGTGGATGGAATTAGGTGGAAGGACAAAAGACAAGTGTCAGCATCCTCAAACACTTCCTGAGTTGCAGGTGGCAACTTCCCTATATTTTGGGGTCATGATTCCCCAAGAAAGTGGAATCTGAGCAGGTGGCTCATTAATGACAGTTAGCCCAACTAAGACCTAGGAAATCTTTTAAATACTACTCAATGAACTGAGCTGGGGGCAGCAATTGTTCTAGAGGGAGAATACATTCAGGTGAATGCTATTCAGGAGTCCCATTGAGGAAGTGGGAAACAGTAAGGAAGTGTTTTGAGCAGGAAGTTGAAGTAACTTGGTTCCAGTATAGCTGTTTTGGCTGAGGGAATTATTGGCCGTACTTAGATTCCAGCCAGTTAGACCAGAGCAAGCTCGGGGGTCCTGAGAAGTGCTGTCTGGGCACTCTCCAGGAATTGGTAGGGAGGAACAGCCTCCCATTGCTGTTATTGTCTAACATCTACAGGTTCTGCCACTCTCCCTGTTGTTGGTTCAAATTATTTTCCTATGAGATAAACTAGTACAACTATGTATTGATTGTGTTCAACTTCAGCAAATCATTATCTGTACTATCCTTTGGTATAAATTTCAGAATGCAGATGTTTTAGAAGTTTTCCTGTTTTTATTTAAATAGAGTATTTATCTTATACAGAACCTATTTGTCACTGCTACAGTTAATAAATACTATGTTTATGCATATGCTAGAATTTCTGTTATTAGTTTAATAATAGACAGAAATATTAGATAATAGATAATCCAGATTTATAACTATTAAACAATCATAAGAACAAATCTAGACAAACCTTAGTGTTTATTTTGAGATAATTCCTATCAGAATAACCTATCTGTATATATATATGTATTGTATATTTTAGTAAACTTTAAGTTACAGTTCTTTCTTATATCAAGTTAACAGATAAACAAAACTCATTTTAATATCTTATTTATACTCAGAACATGTCTGACGGTTATCGATTAATTAAAAAGGTGACTGTAACAATATTTCATTGTTACAAGTTTTCATAAATCTTAAACATTTACACAGTAGTCAAACACAGACACTAGTAACTGTAGATTATTATTTACTTGCTATCTAGTATCAGAACACAGTAGCCATGTCAATATAATAGAAATAACAGAGTTGTTTTTAAACAATACAAACATATTAATACAACAGAGAAACTGTCGACTAACACAGTCATCATTGGCTGATTACAAACCATCTTAAATTATACACAGTATTAATATTATTCAGTATAAATATTTCCCTTGGAGTAGTTCCCAAAAACCCTACATGGCCGTAGCCTTACAGTATCCCATCGACAGACTGAAAAACAAATGAAAAGAATACCTTATATGGCAGCTATAACCTACAGTAACTTTACACATATTTCTATGTGTATATATATTATTTAACCTACAGTTTCATTTAACAACTGTACAAGAATCAAAACGAATATTATTATAATTCATACCCAGTCGCTATCGAGTTCACAATACCCTACATATGCTTTGAACATAAAACAGAACCCCAATTCACCAGAGCAAACCTATGCTTTTAAAGATTATAGTCACAGCCGAGGATTATCCATAATCTTTATTTTAACACTCCAGACCGAAGTAAAACGCATAACAACAATTATAGGGTTTCATTAAACATAGTTATCTTCCATTGCAGGTACCAAATAATACATCTATCCACACATTACAAATACATTGTAATATTTTAACAAAATACGAAATTCAAAATACGGCCATATCAGGCCCAACATTATATTAAGTTTAAATCTCATACAGTGAGGTTAGAACCCCATGCTCAGCAAATACAAAGCACAATAACAGAAAACCCTGGCCTCATACAGTTGGCCGTGAATGGCTCTCCATAAATTTAACAGGGTTTCAAACCCCATTTCATTTCAAACAAAACAACTCCATACATGTGACTGTAACCATAAACATCAAGTCGTCAACCGACCTCACTACACAGGAGTCTCCTCCTTGACACGACCCTAACCACTTAAACCAGCAAAGGAAGAGACAGCCGTGGATAACCAGGCTTACCCGTATGAGAGCGTTGAAGATAGAACCCTGTACACCTTCAAAACCGTGAGACCTGCACATTCATTGCAGAGGGATGTTAATATACATTCATTGCCGAGAGTTTAAATAAGAGGAAACTTACACTTGCTTGCAAAACAGAAATAATGAAAGTAATGTTGTTCATTACCTGTGCATTTGTAGCCGTGGATAATCTGGAAGCCACCGGTGAAAGCAGGCAGTGAAACCCCAAACCCTCGTCGGTTGAAAGAGTAAAGCACACCCTCATAACTTTCAAATGACAGCCGCGACAGACAACTCTTGCAGTCGAAACCCTCACACTGGAATTGAACCAGTCCACAAGCACACCAAAAACCAATGCTTCAACCCTCTCATAACATTAAAGACAATAGAGAAACTCTATCTCACATCCGCACCAGTACAGTGAAGGTTTGTAGACAGCCGAGACTTAAACAAAGAAGGAAGAACAAGACCACAAGACAATGAAAACCATAGCAAACGCCATGACCAGAGCCGAAGACTTATCTTGCTACAGAATGGAACCACGAGGCTATAACCACCACACTCTGCACTTTGTTACAGGGCTTCAATACAAAACTCAGACAGGGAGGGTTTCATCCCTAGGACCCGAGCCCGAAGGCAACTACAATAACCTGTAGGGTTTACGAAACCAGCTTATATATCACAATTTGCATGGAGGAGAGTGAACCACGTAGCCTCCAAATAAATCAACGTAATATGGGTCGAGACCCTATAGTTCCATTGCCAACCAAATCATCATACACCGATTTTTCCAAATCATTACATATGTAAGTCAACGTATAAGATAACAATGATATATAATCATTTGGCATATAGTGCATGCCTTGCAAATGAATCATCGAAAATCCCAAGCACTTGGAATGTATAATCACTACAACGATATAAAGGAGATATAGTCAATTTAAAACCATAAAGTTTATGATCAATACAACCTAAACACTATATAGAATATAAAGCTTGCCAACGTATGGGAATATTAAGATTATTGCACAATCAATTTATGATATAGATATATTAAAACCAAATCATAGACTAATGCTATGAGCATACTACATTCTCATGATCATTTAAGAAATAAGGTAGTTAACCTTAAATGAAATACCTTGATATTTAACCCTGGAAATGTTACCAAGTCTATCAGACATTTTACACAATTGCTATCATACGCACTCATCGGAATTGCTACTAATACTAATGATAACAGTATTAATTTGAATAATAAACCTCTATTATTAATATGTTGAAATAGAGTTTCATCTATAGGTTCACATTGTAAAGGTAGTTAAAAATAAATCAAGACGCAGTCAGGTAACATATGTTAAACTCTAAGTAGACATTGGACTTCGATGCATAGGAGTATATATTGAAACAACGCTAGAAGCGTCACCTTCTCAACTCGCATTATCATTATGTGAACAAAACAGTAATCACCAGTATTAAATTGACAACATGTCACATGACGCTAAGTCGCTTACACAGATGATAATTTATGATACAAACTATTGTTCCATTGATAAGTTACAGCAGTAACATAACATAATATTCATAAAACAATAATTATAACTGAACTGTGTAATCTATCGCAGAACATGTTGATACTATCTGCATAAGAAATATCATGACGATATTTTAGGTTTTAAGTACAGGGAATATTGATGCTCACCAAGTTCAACCAACGGTGATCCTTACTTCACTGGCGCACCTGAGAAACAAAAGACGACATATGCATTAGCTCGTAAGCTAAGTAAGCCAGTCAACTACGACTAGCTCTTCCCTTGCGGTTCAAAACAAAACAGTCATTAATTACAATCACCAAAATCAAAGTTTTTAATAAGACAGAGTCTTTCAACAGATTATGTTAGTTATTTAATTTAAAACAAAATCAGAAAAACTACCTAGTTAACATTTATTGTTATGAATAAAATTTTTAAATTTTTTCAGAAATTTCGGGTTTTGACATGTGGTATCAGAGCCAGGTTTCAGACACTAGGCCTGGATGTGACTCCACTAAACTTCCGCAAACAATGATCATAAAAGAAGATTTTGTTTTATTTATAAAATACTAATATATATATATTTCGGTTTCATGTACAGAACAGAAATTTTTCTTTTCTGAATTCTACAGATAGGTATGGAAAAATTGGGAGAATATGCTGAGGAGGAATCTCCCAATGTTGAGACAAGACAGATGTCAAAAGAACTTGAGACGGGAGAAGAAACTGCTCACACCACTGAGCTGATGCAGACCATAAGAGGATTAAAGACAGAAATGGAAACAGTTAAGAGGGATAATGAAAGAATTTTAAAGACTCAGGAACAGCTAAATCAGTTATTGATAGAAAAATTTCAGACTGAAGGAAGGAGCAAACCAGCTGACTCAGAAGAAGTTAGTCATCCAAGAGGGTCAAAAAGGACAAAACCAACTAAATCTGACAGCAGTTCCTCATCTGAAGAAAGAAAGGGACAACCCAGTTATCACACTAGCAGTGAAGCTGAGATGCACAACCGAAGGAAAAAGTACAGGCCTTATGAGGAGATTTCCGGGGAGTTTAAGAAGATAAAGCCCCCAACTTTCAATGGAGAAGCTGAAACTGGAGAAGAGGCAGAATCCTGGTTATCCGGGATGAGAAAGTATTTTCAGATCTATAACTACTCAAATCAGCTAAAGGCACGAATGGCCATCTACAACCTCTCGGGAAAGGCGGACATATGGTGGCAAGATCTGAAAAGGGTCAAAGGGATTAAAGAAAGAGAAGTTAACTGGAGTACTTTTAAAAGATACTTTAAGAAGAAATTCCTGTCCGAGCAGTATTATGAAGAAAGGGCCAAAGAATTTTATGAACTAAAACTCGGATCTATGACGATGAAGGACTTAAACAGTAAATTTTTAAGTCTGTTGCGTTATGTACCGTATTTTGTCGAAGAGAAACCAAAAATACAGCGGTTTCTTAGTTGCCTGCCCTATCATATCAAGGACAGAATTGAATATGACAACCCCAAAACACTGGAAGAAGCTATGCGCAAGGCAAATTTCTGTTACGAACAGAATAAAAAGAAAGAGGGAATAGCCAGCTGGAAAGCCAAAAAGAACAGCAATCTGATTGAGTACAAGAAAAAGGAATTTGTTCCCCATAAAAGTTTCAAGAATGGCAAAAACGGGAACCACTTTAACAGTAAAAGTTTCCAAGGAAACAAAAATGGAGCTGTCAGCCATTCAAACAATTACAAAAACAGCAAAGAGACTCCTAATAACCATGGAAACTACACCAAAAATTTTGAGCGAAAAGAACCTGTCAAGTGCTGGGAGTGTAATGGGCCACATTATGCTTCAGTCTTCCCAAACAGAAAGAAACAAGTCAGCAATATTCATACTGTTCAAGACGAAATGACGGTTGGAGATTTTGCAGGAACTATGCCCAGAATAAATGCAGCGTTGGAAAATCGTCAGGCTGACTATCAAACTTCCATGGTGGAAGTAGGAGGTATGATTAACAAAACCCCAGTTATTATATTAATAGATCCCGGTGCTAGTCTTAGTTATATTTCACCTCAGTTGGTAGAAAAATGTAATTTGACTGTTGAAAGGTTTGATAATTCTTGGTCTGTACAATTAGCTACTGGGGCTAAGAAGAAAGTAAACTGCTATGTAAAAGAATGCATCTTAAACATGACTGATTTTAGAACTACAGTTAAACTGAACATTTTACCACTTGGCTCTTATGACATACTTATCGGAATGGACTGGTTGGAACAACATAGGGTCGTTTTAAACTGTTTTGACAAAACTTTTAGGTGTATAAACAGTAGTGGACAGCCAGTAACTGTTAGAGGTATCCCTAGGAAAACAGTAGTTAGGCAGATTTCTGCCTTACAACTTAAAAGAGCAGTCAGGAAAGGGTGCAAGACCTATGCTGTAACTATTACAGATGAGACCGATAAATCTGAAAACAACCAGAAAACAGTAGAGAACATTCCTGTCGTCAATGAATTTATTGACGTTTTTCCTGAGGAAATCCCAGAATTGCCTCCCAAGAGAGAGCTTGACTTTACCATTGAGCTGGTACCAGGTGCTGTTCCCAGTTCAAAAGCCCCGTACCGTATGAATATTTTGGAGCTTAACGAGTTGAAAACTCAGTTGAAGGAGTTAATAGATAAGAACTATATCCGACCCAGCGTATCCCCTTGGGGAGCACCAGTAATTTTCGTTAAAAAGAAGGACGGAACTATGCGACTTTGCATAGATTATCGTCAACTAAACAAGATGACGATCAAAAACAGGTATCCGTTACCTCGTATTGACGATCTGTTTGATCAACTACGTGGCGCTACGGTATTCTCTAAGATCGATCTGAGATCGGGTTATCATCAGGTAAGAATTAAAGAAGAAGACATTTTCAAAACAGCCTTTAGAACAAGGTACGGACATTACGAATTTGTCGTAATGCCCTTTGGACTTACAAATGCCCCAGCTGTTTTCATGTGCTTAATGAACAACATAATGCACAAGTACTTAGATAAATTTGTTGTTGTATTTATCGACGACATTTTAGTCTATTCTAAGAGCGAGGAGGAGCATAAGGAACACTTACGTATCGTTTTACAAGAACTGAGAGAACAACAACTTTTTGCGAAATTTAGTAAATGTGACTTCTTCAAAGATGAAATCCAGTACTTAGGACATGTAGTCACTAAGGAAGGGATTTCAGTGGATCCCGAAAAGATTCGGGCGATTGAAGAATGGCCAGTACCTAAAGATGTGACGGACGTTAGATCCTTCATGGGAATCACCGGTTACTACCGGAGGTTTATTGAAGGCTTTTCAAAAATAGCCAATCCAATCACTTCTTTGCAGAAGAAAGGCAAGAAGTTTGATTGGAATACGAAATGTGAAGAAAGTTTCAAGAAACTTAAGACCTTATTGACAACTGCACCTATTCTTAGAATAGCGGACCCAAATAAAGACTTCATAGTTTGCACCGACGCTTGTAATGGTGGTTTAGGTGGAGTGCTGACTCAAGAAGGTCATGTCATTGCTTACGAATCTAGGAAGCTGAAAATCCATGAAAAGAATTATGCCACTTATGACCTAGAATTAGCTGTTGTAATTCATGCTTTAAAGATGTGGCGACACCACCTAATAGGCAGAAAATTTACCTTACTAACAGATAATAAAGGTCTGAAATACCTTTTAGACCAGCCAAATCTAAATGCAAGACAAGCCAGATGGCTGGCATTCCTAAGTGAGTACGATTTTGAAATCCAACACATAAAAGGGAAGGAAAATAAGGTGGCTGATGCCTTGAGCAGGAATGCAAAACTGAATTTTATATCAGCTAGCAGCACTTATACCTCTGATTTAAATGAACAGCTGGCTGAAGGGATAAAATTAGATGAAAATTATCAACACTTACAAATTACAGCCAAAGAACAGCCCACAGAAAGTTTGATAAAAGGGTATAGTTTAAACGAAAACAGATTTTTGCTGTTTAAGGACAGGCTGTATATCCCTAATGCACCTACAGTTAAGCTGTTAATTTTAGACGAAATACATAAAACCCCTTACTCCGGGCATCCTGGCTATCAAAAGACTATCACTATGCTAAGAAAAGAATATTTTTGGCCTAACATGAAATCTGAAACTGCTGAATATTTAGCTAAGTGTTTGGACTGCCAACAAGTAAAAACAGAACATCAACATCCAGCTGGATTGCTGCAACCTTTACCTATTCCTAGCTGGAAATGGGAAATAATCAGCCTGGATTTCATTACGGGATTACCCAAAAATCAACATCAGAATGATTCGATTATGGTAGTGGTAGACAAATTAAGTAAATCAGCACATTTTATTCCTGTTAAAACCACATACAAGGCTGCAAACATAGCAGATATCTTTCTAAAACAGATTTTTCGGTTACACGGTATTCCAAAGGTTATTATATCAGACAGGGATCCTAAATTCACAGGAAATTTTTGGAGATCCTTGTTCAAAGGATTAAACACCACTTTGAATTTCAGCACCTCTTTCCATCCTCAGACGGACGGACAAACAGAAAGAGTTAATCAAATACTAGAAGATCTGTTAAGGATGTATGTTAAAGATCAACCAGGTAAGTGGGAGGATTATTTACACTTAGCTGAATTTGCATACAATAACAGCTATCAATCATCAGCTAAGTTTAGTCCTTTTGAGGTTTTGTATGGACGAAAATGCAACACTCCTATCTCTTGGAGTAATCCAGTAGATAGATTGGTATTAGGACCTGATTTATTGAAAGAAATGGAACAGATTGTGAAACAAGTGCAGGAAAACTTGAAGATTGCCCAGGATCGGCAAAAGAGTCAAGCAGATTTGAAAAGAACTCCTAAAGAGTTCCAGGTAGGTGAACATGTGTTCATCAAGGTAAGACCAAAGAAAAGCTCCCTAAGATTAGGAAGTTGTGCAAAATTAGCACCACGTTACTGTGGTCCATTTGAAATTTTAGCTAGAATTGGTCAAGTTGCTTATCAGTTAGCATTACCGCCAAATTTGAAAGTACACAATGTTTTTCATATCTCTGTTTTGAAAAAGTATGTTCATGATGCTACTCATGTTATTGATTGGAACATTGTACAGGTAGAACCAGAAGGGGAAGTTCTGTTAGAACCGGATTGTATCCTCGGGAGGAGGGAAATTACTCTACGGAACCGGATAATTGGACAAGTGAAGGTGCAATGGAAGCACCTTAGTCCTGAAGAAGCTACCTGGGAGCTGGAAAGTAAGATGCGGGAAGCATATCCCCATCTATTCCAGCAGGTGACTGAAGACGAAGAATAAGTAACATCGAGGACGATGTTACATTTTAAGGGGGTGTGTATGTCACATACCCCAATTTTATTAAAATAATGTAATTATTTTTAATATTCCTGAGAACATTATGTTAAATTTAATGCTAAGTAGGAATGGATGACTCAGCAGAGTCTCCAGAAATGGAATGTAAATTCTGAATAATTATTATTAATAAATAAATTATGGAGACAACAACATGGGAGAGCTGTTAAAAGAGGTTACTGGTCTAACTGGTGGATGGAATTAGGTGGAAGGACAAAAGACAAGTGTCAGCATCCTCAAACACTTCCTGAGTTGCAGGTGGCAACTTCCCTATATTTTGGGGTCATGATTCCCCAAGAAAGTGGAATCTGAGCAGGTGGCTCATTAATGACAGTTAGCCCAACTAAGACCTAGGCAATCTTTTAAATACTACTCAATGAACTGAGCTGGGGGCAGCAATTGTTCTAGAGGGAGAATACATTCAGGTGAATGCTATTCAGCAGTCCCATTGAGGAAGTGGGAAACAGTAAGGAAGTGTTTTGAGCAGGAAGTTGAAGTAACTTGGTTCCAGTATAGCTGTTTTGGCTGAGGGAATTATTGGCCGTACTTAGATTCCAGCCAGTTAGACCAGAGCAAGCTCGGGGGTCCTGAGAAGTGCTGTCTGGGCACTCTCCAGGAATTGGTAGGGAGGAACAGCCTCCCATTGCTGTTATTGTCTAACATCTACAGGTTCTGCCACTCTCCCTGTTGTTGGTTCAAATTATTTTCCTATGAGATAAACTAGTACAACTATGTATTGATTGTGTTCAACTTCAGCAAATCATTATCTGTACTATCCTTTGGTATAAATTTCAGAATGCAGATGTTTTAGAAGTTTTCCTGTTTTTATTTAAATAGAGTATTTATCTTATACAGAACCTATTTGTCACTGCTACAGTTAATAAATACTATGTTTATGCATATGCTAGAATTTCTGTTATTAGTTTAATAATAGACAGAAATATTAGATAATAGATAATCCAGATTTATAACTATTAAACAATCATAAGAACAAATCTAGACAAACCTTAGTGTTTATTTTGAGATAATTCCTATCAGAATAACCTATCTGTATATATATATGTATTGTATATTTTAGTAAACTTTAAGTTACAGGTCTTGCTTATATCAAGTTAACAGATAAACAAAACTCATTTTAATATCTTATTTATACTCAGAACATGTCTGACGGTTATCGATTAATTAAAAAGGTGACTGTAACAATATTTCATTGTTACAAGTTTTCATAAATCTTAAACATTTACACAGTAGTCAAACACAGACACTAGTAACTGTAGATTATTATTTACTTGCTATCTAGTATCAGAACACAGTAGCCATGTCAATATAATAGAAATAACAGAGTTGTTTTTAAACAATACAAACATATTAATACAACAGAGAAACTGTCGACTAACACAGTCATCATTGGCTGATTACGAACCATCTTAAATTATACACAGTATTAATATTATTCAGTATAAATATTTCCCTTGGAGTAGTTCCCAAAAACCCTACATGGCCGTAGCCTTACAGTATCCCATCGACAGACTGAAAAACAAATGAAAAGAATACCTTATATGGCAGCTATAACCTACAGTAACTTTACACATATTTCTATGTGTATATATATTATTTAACCTACAGTTTCATTTAACAACTGTACAAGAATCAAAACGAATATTATTATAATTCATACCCAGTCGCTATCGAGTTCACAATACCCTACATATGCTTTGAACATAAAACAGAACCCCAATTCACCAGAGCAAACCTATGCTTTTAAAGATTATAGTCACAGCCGAGGATTATCCATAATCTTTATTTTAACACTCCAGACCGAAGTAAAACGCAGAACAACAATTATAGGGTTTCATTAAACATAGTTATCTTCCATTGCAGGTACCAAAGAATACATCTATCCACACATTACAAATACATTGTAATATTTTAACAAAATACGAAATTCAAAATACGGCCATATCAGGCCCAACATTATATTAAGTTTAAATCTCATACAGTGAGGTTAGAACCCCATGCTCAGCAAATACAAAGCACAATAACAGAAAACCCTGGCCTCATACAGTTGGCCGTGAATGGCTCTCCATAAATTTAACAGGGTTTCAAACCCCATTTCATTTCAAACAAAACAACTCCATACATGTGACTGTAACCATAAACATCAAGTCGTCAACCGACCTCACTACACAGGAGTCTCCTCCTTGACACGACCCTAACCACTTAAACCAGCAAAGGAAGAGACAGCCGTGGATAACCAGGCTTACCCGTATGAGAGCGTTGAAGATAGAACCCTGTACACCTTCAAAACCGTGAGACCTGCACATTCATTGCAGAGGGATGTTAATATACATTCATTTCCGAGAGTTTAAATAAGAGGAAACTTACACTTGCTTGCAAAACAGAAATAATGAAAGTAATGTTGTTCATTACCTGTGCATTTGTAGCCGTGGATAATCTGGAAGCCACCGGTGAAAGCAGGCAGTGAAACCCCAAACCCTCGTCGGTTGAAAGAGTAAAGCACACCCTCATAACTTTCAAATGACAGCCGCGACAGACAACTCTTGCAGTCGAAACCCTCACACTGGAATTGAACCAGTCCACAAGCACACCAAAAACCAATGCTTCAACCCTCTCATAACATTAAAGACAATAGAGAAACTCTATCTCACATCCGCACCAGTACAGTGAAGGTTTGTAGACAGCCGAGACTTAAACAAAGAAGGAAGAACAAGACCACGAGACAATGAAAACCATAGCAAACGCCATGACCAGAGCCGAAGACTTATCTTGCTACAGAATGGAACCACGAGGCTATAACCACCACACTCTGCACTTTGTTACAGGGCTTCAATACAAAACTCAGACAAGGAGGGTTTCATCCCTAGGACCCGAGCCCGAAGGCAACTACAATAACCTGTAGGGTTTACGAAACCAGCTTATATATCACAATTTGCATGGAGGAGAGTGAACCACGTAGCCTCCAAATAAATCAACGTAATATGGGTCGAGACCCTATAGTTCCATTGCCAACCAAATCATCATACACCGATTTTTCCAAATCATTACATATGTAAGTCAACGTATAAGATAACAATGATATATAATCATTTGGCATATAGTGCATGCCTTGCAAATGAATCATCGAAAATCCCAAGCACTTGGAATGTATAATCACTACAACGATATAAAGGAGATATAGTCAATTTAAAACCATAAAGTTTATGATCAATACAACCTAAACACTATATAGAATATAAAGCTTGCCAACGTATGGGAATATTAAGATTATTGCACAATCAATTTATGATATAGATATATTAAAACCAAATCATAGACTAATGCTATGAGCATACTACATTCTCATGATCATTTAAGAAATAAGGTAGTTAACCTTAAATGAAATACCTTGATATTTAACCCTGGAAATGTTACCAAGTCTATCAGACATTTTACACAATTGCTATCATACGCACTCATCGGAATTGCTACTAATACTAATGATAACAGTATTAATTTGAATAATAAACCTCTATTATTAATATGTTGAAATAGAGTTTCATCTATAGGTTCACATTGTAAAGGTAGTTAAAAATAAATCAAGACGCAGTCAGGTAACATATGTTAAACTCTAAGTAGACATTGGACTTCGATGCATAGGAGTATATATTGAAACAACGCTAGAAGCGTCACCTTCTCAACTCGCATTATCATTATGTGAACAAAACAGTAATCACCAGTATTAAATTGACAACATGTCACATGACGCTAAGTCGCTTACACAGATGATAATTTATGATACAAACTATTGTTCCATTGATAAGTTACAGCAGTAACATAACATAATATTCATAAAACAATAATTATAACTGAACTGTGTAATCTATCGCAGAACATGTTGATACTATCTGCATAAGAAATATCATGACGATCTTTTAAGTTTTAAGTACAGGGAATATTGATGCTCACCAAGTTCAACCAACGGTGATCCTTACTTCAATGGCGCACCTGAGAAACAAAAGACGACATATGCATTAGCTCGTAAGCTAAGTAAGCCAGTCAACTACGACTAGCTCTTCCCTTGCGGTTCAAAACAAAACAGTCATTAATTACAATCACCAAAATCAAAGTTTTTAATAAGACAGAGTCTTTCAACAGATTATGTTAGTTATTTAATTTAAAACAAAATCAGAAAAACTACCTAGTTAACATTTATTGTTATGAATAAAAATTTTAAATTTTTTCAGAAATTTCGGGTTTTGACAAATCCCATGCCAACAGTACATTCGTATATAGATTGATCGGAACACGTGTTGTTATAGATAGCATGTAGAATATGGATATTTTTATGACACATATAAACATATATTTTGTGATTTCAATACTAACATTATGCAGGGTTGCAATGAATCCATACTACCACTGAATTCATCGAGACACTTCATCCACAGCATCATGTGTCCAAGGCCTGAAGGACAACAATATTCTGAAAAATCATGTCTGTATGGGACATGTTCTAGGTGCAGTGGGTTTTCTCATTTGAACCGTTGCATTCATGAAAGCGAGGAGCACGAATTTGGAAGGATGGTTGTGGAGATGCAGAGCTTCAAGTATGTAACCTATCAATTAGACAATGCCAAGGAAAGTAAAAATATTGCATTGGTGAAGTCACACGTACAAATGAATATTGCATATTTTTTATATTACACTTTCAATTTATGACATATACATTTTTCAAAAGGCCCCATTGTAATATGGCCACTGTTTCCATGGAAACAAGAATGGGTATGTGATTTCTTGACGGAGTTCTACAAGAAAACCGAGCAGTATGTTCAACATGTGCATGTCGTGTGATGGAAAGATGAGCAGTACAGAAAATGTAGGGATACCTTTCCCATTGGGACCATAGTGTCAATTGTAGATTTTTCAAAAAACTACACCCTTCAACCACAAAATGAAATTCAGATTCAATACTACCATTCATACCAAGTCATAATCATGGTACATATTACGTATAGGCATGGGCTAGAGAGCAGAAATGACACAAGGATAAAACTGAAGGAGCCAAAATTTTACATAAGTGATGATAGAACCCATGATTTGCATTATGTGCAACATTGTTTTCAAATTCTATGATCAAGTAAAGAAGAGAGATATACAGATGGATCAGCATTGGATATGGTCAGATGGTTGTGTGGGCTAGTTCAAAAATGCCTGAGTGTTCCAATGGATGAGTATTTTGCATAAGACTTACAATGTGTTGCGTATATGGAACTACTTTGAGACCGGCCATGAAAAGGGAAAGCATGATGGGGTTGGTGCATGCATCAAGACCACACTATGAAGGGAAGAGATGAGGTTTACCATAAACTCTCATATCCAAGATGCAGAATCCATAGTTCAATGGTGCTCTGCAACAATGTCAGACCGAGCAAAAGAGGCACAAACATCAACAGTGATAGGACGTGCAGTATGAAATTGTTGACAAGTGGTTGACATAGATAGATTGTGTCTGTATAGTTGTGGCATAGTACAAGGAACATGTGGATTTCATTCAATTTGAAGCTCAAACAACCCCTTATTTGAAATATGGATGCAAAAACTTGCTTTTGCAGTCCTTGTAGTAGTGCTCAATGGAATGAATACAAATGCATGGACTAGGTTGATGAATGGGATCGTGTGTCACTTGCAGTAGACCCACATGCAGTTGTTGAAACAACGTATTTAGAGGAGGGTTAGTCAGTGATTTCGATAGATTATGACCATATCTCAAATCTTGTACAACCAAGACACATATACGCAGTTGTTTCCCCGGAAGACAATGAATGGGGCATAGATTATTGGTTGGAACAATGCATCCAAGGTAAGAAAACCCTCAATGAATCATTAATTGATGATGAAGGAAATGAATTTCCTATTTGATCGATGGTGGTTAAGGGTGAATATCTTACACTAAATGGGAAGTCAATAAACACTAGTGGGTATGTATTCATGGATTACAGACCAGGTTCAATGGTGTATCACTTCACAAAATTGATCATTGGCACAAGCATCCATCTACAGACAATGTCAAGCAAGAGCTCAACCAAGGTATGGTACTTCCTACCTCATTCAAAGCAAGAGAGAGGATCCAAATGGATTTATTGAATGAGATCAAACAACTTTGCATAAGAGATATAATTGCATCAAAGAGTGTTATGTTCTACATTGAGGTATGTGTAGTTTTATGTTATTTTGTTGGTACATACATTTTTTGTTGATACATACATACATGCATGTGTTATTTTTCATGTTTTAGAGTAATACAAAAACAAAGCTTGTTGTGCATTTTTCCAATATTTTATCAAACCCTAGTTGGATTCCCTCTTTGTTTTTTGATTAAGGGACCCTCTTGGGGATCAAAATCCTCGTTTTCTTATGTTTTATCAACTCTGCAAAAACCCCTCAGGACATCACTATTAACCTCCTAATTCACTTTAAAACCATCCTCCATCACACTACTTCTATATCCCCTCACTTAGATCCACCAATACACACTTTATAGTCATCAAACATTAACAAAGATACTTCAAAGTCACTTGTCTCATACCCCTAAAAGGACACTTATACTTGGCTATCAAAAGAGGTAAAATTATTAGCTTGAAGGTTGCTTAAAATCAATATTTTGAGGTGTACATGTGTGTCTACTTCTAATTCATGTAAATGTGTGTCTCCCATGATGGTCCTTTCCACACACACCTGCAAGAGCTGATGGAATCCCATTATGCTTCCGGGTTTTCTTTGTGCACCCCAGGTTCGAATTGACCTAGTGTACGTGAATGACTTTTGCATGTGACCTGCAACTCGCCTTATAACAAAGTCCAGGGCTCGGATCAATGAACTATTTATTCTGTTGGGATCACGGAAGGGGATTATAGCTAGCCCCCCCCACCATCTCCGCATGGCCCAAGGCTTCATGTTGCAGATATTGTTCAAACTATGGTTTCTCCCAATGGGGGCCAATGCAACTCTCACATTGGTGGACCAACTATGCAAAATCATGTGTCAGACGAATGGGAGTGGATTTCCATGTCGGCCCTTCCCAAACACACCTGCAGGAGCTGATAGAATCCCATTATGCTTCTTGGTTTTCTTTTTGCACCCTGGTCTCGAATTGATCTAGTGTCCCTAAAGGGATAATCCATCTCAAACCATTCAAGGGATAATCCATGGCTCTATACTTTGTAGTACTCACATTATCTATGACTCTTGAATCACCCTCAACAATTTCCTCCATTAAGGCATCACACCTCTCTAATGCATAAGTATATCCTAAGTCACCTAACACGATGACACGAGACACGAATGATAGGAAAATACGAGTGTCCGACAGAGACACGGTGACCCCTAGAATGAAGACACAAAGGACACATTTTATATACATATATATATATATATATATATATATATTTTCAAAATATATTAAAATTTAAAAATATAGACATATATATCCAATTTTTTTTAGAAACTAGAACATTTACAAATATTCAATAGAAATTAGAATCAAAACACATTAATGATTACACATTTTTCATTCACAAATCACAATCAAACACATAGATGCATTGAAATTTGATAGGCTTGGGCAATAGATCAAGATGTCGGAACCATATTTCTCATTAAGTTATCAAAATCAAAATGTATTACATAGATGTCAGATTGCCATTGGGCACTGGAAATTTCCAAATAGACTAATAGTAAATATAAAAAGGGGTGGATCAAGATGACCCTCAAGGATAAATTTTGTAGAATAGGGCATGTTGCCCCATGATTTTCCCAGCAAACATAGGGTTTCTTAACCCCACTGTCTCTAAGCACATCATAGCCTCCAAATATCCCAGTGGAAGTGGAAAACTCTACAAAACTCTCCTCCACCTAATCAAGTAAGTCTCTATCCTGAAATAGTAATATAAGTGTTATCTTCTTCCCATGTGCAATATCTCCATCCATGTGACGAGGGACTCTATGTGAGGGCTCCGGTCCACCAGTGAGCCAATCCTTACTATAGAAATTGGGGTTCAAGGAGCGGGCCAGGCAGTGCAAAGGTGTGCAATTTTTATCCTACCCGAAGATAACAATACCTAGAGATAAGTTCTATGTCGATGTCCCATACTTGGGACACTCATTCTTCGTGACAATGGACCTCATGGACCTTTTTTGAAGCAATCTGGTCTGTCTTTCTCAAAAAATACCAAAACTCTGAAATCACCATGGACTCTACAATCTTCATCAATGAAAGTTGTGTGTACTCTTTGTAGATGGTGTAATGTCCCTCAAAATACATTGTAAAAAAAAAATTCTATAAGGGTCTCTATAACGTCATGACATACGTGTGGACAAGAATCACTGAAACTTCGTTTGATGTTCCCTTCATATTTATTTTAAAAATTAACTTCAGCACTACGAGTTTCTTCATATATCTAGGTAGATTGTCGCAATACCTATTTGTTATACCATTGGAGTATATTTGACTCGTACACATTTCGACGATAAGAATTAGTCAACTTTAATATTTATAATGTACTTAATTGTCATATCAATTTTAGCCAAGTACTTGATATTTCGCATTATGGAGGCTATCAACTTTCACAATTATAATACTACGTTATACTAAGCTCACTATCTTTAAGGTTCATACATTAAATAGTGTCTAACCTTATTAGGGAAGAGTTTTAGTTTAGTACACCTAGCAATTCTTACTATTATTTTATTATAATTATAGTGATTTAATCATCTTAATCCAACTAGGTGATTGTTAGGATATTCCTATACTCCATCCTAGTCCTACTATGTTTCCAGTCATTTTCATTTTCAGTCATGCATGCAAAATTAGGGTTTGCATGCATTTTGCATACATTCTAGGTCATCACTCCCAGAACCTAGTCCTCAGCAAACTAGCCCCCGAAGCTTCTTTCAGATCATTTATAGGCCTCCCAGTGACTAATGCGTCCTCCTTTACTTCACTACATGACAAGGGTCCCTTCTTCACCTACCAGTCCAGTCATATTCAGTTATACTGAGTTATCTTTAGTTATTCCCTTCATTTAAGGCTTAACTAACTCTTTACTGAGTTTATCACTCTGTTGGACCTCCAGTGAGACTAGATTGACCATTGTGACTCCATTTAACTCCTATGGCGCCCTCCACTAAGCCTCCTTCACTATATTAGTGCTTCCATGTGCCAGTTACACCAACCGCATTCAGTTAGACTCAGTTTGACTCCCGGTTGATCATTACTTGTGCATTGATGACTTCACTGATGAGAAGGTGGACTCCTAGTTAGGCATTGATGACTCTCCAATAATTATGGATTTGTGCATGAAGGCCAATTAAAATTCCTCCTGGTGAATTCGAATCCTCATACTCAGCATTGCATATTTACCAGTTCATTATTCTATTAATAGCAACATGTGCAATTATTCTGCCTCAATTAGAGTTTCTTTGGATCTAAGTTCTATTGCTTGTCTCTTCTTCTATTATTCCTAAATTCTTTCATTGTGAGGTTTACATCATCTCTTTGGATCTTATGTGGGCAATTTCACATGGTATCAGAGCCTTGAGAGTATATTCTACCTCCATTCTTGAGAGTTTTTTGCAGGTATTTTGAAGTTCCAGCAGTTGCAGCAACAGATTCCGTAGCTTTCTATTTGCACTTGTTCAAGCAATCAAGATGAGCAATTCGAATGCTCCTTCTTCTATACTTCTCACTCCTTTCAATTATTTCGAATGGAAGAGGAATATGATAATACTCTTGCAATCAAGAGGGTTTACTAGAATAGTTGGGGAAAAAGATGCCATACCACATCAAGCTGAAAAAAGAGAATCAAGCACCTAAACAAAATGGATGAAGCCTTTGGATTCATATGCCTTCATATATCTGATGATCTATTGTTTCATGCTAATGGATTGAAGTCTCATATGATTTATGGATAAAATTGAGGAGTCTTTTTGGCAAACAAGACTAACTGAGAGGCTACATTCTTGAGAATGAATTGGTTTCCCTTCAACCTAGCAATTTCGAGAGCATCCAAGATTTCTTATCCAAATTTCAAAATTTGGTTTTGCATTGCAAGCAATATGGCATCACTAAAAGTGATGAACAATTGATACTCTCTATATTGAGCAAACTTGGATCTCAATTTTCTGTCTTTGTATCTACCTTTTTATTCTGTTCGAATGTCCATCCCTGGATGGAAGTTTCCCACCTTAAGTGACTTCATTGAAGCTCTCGCTCAAGAAGATAACCAACTGTTTCAAATGGGTGCCATCAAAACCTCCAGAGATCTAGCTCTTTTAGCTGGTGAATCAAGTGGAGCGAATGCAAAAGGGGGACAAAAAGGCAAAGGCAAGAAACCTTCAAGATCCAAGAATGACAAACAAAAGAGACCAAATTGTACCTACTGCAAGAGAGGAAACGATCCTGAGCATGCCTGCATGCATAAGAAGATTGATCTTCTAACCAAGCTTCTTGAACAAAACCAAATTGTTGTTCCAAAAGAAGCAAAGATGTCTGATTCTGGAAGTAGATCTGATGATTGTCATGCATTGATGGCTGGTTTTTCAAAGACAAAAGCTCTCCTCATAGATTCTGGAGCTTCCAACCACATGATGGCACAAGAAGAATCCTTCTCCTCTCTGGATCTCCAAGACGGGCCTACCATTAACATGGGAGACAACTCTCAGATTTTTGCCAAAGGTTTGGGTACAGTTCATATGGAGCATGGTAAGTTCAAAAATGTCTTATTTGTTCCTTCTCTTACAGCTAATTTGTTGTCAGTATATCAAATGACTCATACAGGATCTCCAAAACAAGTAATTTTTGGTCCAGACACAGTAGAGATTACAGAAATCTCCACTGGAAAGGTTATAGCGAATGGGATTGCTAATCATGCCTCAAAGGCATATGAGTTCTCACACTTCATGCCCTTCTCTCCCACTATTCCTTCAGATTCTGATGAAGATCACAGTGACTTCTATTCCAGTGACTCCTATTCTAGTGAAGAAGAAGATCAAGATTTTGATGTTGAGATCATGGTTCAAGAAGATTCACAACCAACACCTATTCTTAGTCCAGATTCAAGAGAAATATGTTCTCACACAGTCCTTGCTACTACTGAGAACACAGTTGATGATTTATTTTCTTACAGAACGACTAGACTTCAACAGCATGCTAACCTTACATTATGCCATCCATCTCTCCATAAGAGATGTAGCATGATGATGGGATTCTCTCTTCCATCTTTTGGGAAGACTACTCATGTTCCATTCGCTCCAAATACATAAAAAGTTCCAGAAAGACTTGCTTCATCCTCCACACAGTGGGAGACCTTCCTACATGGGATCAGCTTGCCAAGTCTTTCGCAAAAGTTTTCACTGATGAAAGCTTCTTTCTTTTCTGCATGATGGTTCTTTGAGTTATTTACTGTTCTTTTTGATGGAGGGTATTTTTCCCATGAGGTTTTCCCCATTTCCTCAATTTATGGATAGTTATGTATTTTATTATCATTTCATTTATTGTATGGGTGACCTTTGGTCCTAGTTACCAGGGCCCATGATGGATTAAGAGGGGGTATTAGGATATTCCTATACTCCATCCTAGTCCTACTAGCTTTCCAGTCATTTTCATTTTCAGTCATGCATGCAAAATTAGGGTTTGCATGCATTCTAGGTCATCAGTCCCAGCACCTAGTCCTCAGCAAACTAGCCCCCAGAGCTGCTTGCAAATCATTTCTAGGCCTCCCAGTGACTAATGCACCCTCCTTTGCTTCACTGCATGACAAGGGTGCCTTCTTCTCCTACCAGTCCAGTTATATTCAGTTATATTGAGTTATCTTCAGTTATTCCCTTGATTTAAGGCTTAACTGACTCTTTATTGAGTTTATCACTCTGTTGGACCTCCAGTGAGACTAGATTGACCATTCTGACTTCAGTTAACTCCTATGGCGCCCTCCACTGAGCCTCCTTCACTATATTAGTGCTTCCATGTGCCAGTTACACCAACCACATTCAGTTAGACTCATTTTGACTCCCGGTTGATCATTACTTGTGCATTGATGACTTCACTGATGAGAAGGTGGACTCCTAGTTAGGCATTGATGACTCTCCACTAATTATGGATCTGTGCATGAAGGCCAATTCGAATTCCTCCTAGTGAATTCCAATCCTCATACTCAGCATTGTATATTTACCAGTTCATTATTCTGTTAATAGTAACATGTGTAATTATTCTGCCTAAATTAGAGTTTCTTTGAATCTAAGTTCTATTGCTTCTCTCTTCTTCTATTATTCCTAAATTCTTTCATTGTGAAGTTTACATCATCTCTTTGGATCTTATGTGGGCAATTTCACAGTGATTACTTTAGCATAACATAGCTACATATACATTTGATTAATTTAAAATCTCTTTATGCAAACTATATATATATATAAACCAAAATTTTAATATCAATTCATCCTTTCCAAACATAATATGACAATACATGCATTTCATTATTTCTAGATATTCTTTATCTTTAGCAATAAGATATATATATATATATATAACATATTTCACAAGCGTTTTAACTTTCAAACACTCATTCTAAAAGTACATTTGTGAGCAACCCTTCTTCAATTTATTTAGAACATATGATTCTTCAAATTCATAAATAATCAACTTCCATCATCTACTCTACGAGTGCATTTACAAATATCTTTTCTCAGGTAAGTATATCACGATAATTAACGTATGCTACTTATTCGGAAAGTGTATCTATAAGAGATTCCTTACAACTTAATTATAGTGTATAATTCTTATAATCACAAATATTCAATGTCTGTCATTTATTTCTAAAATATATATTTGTAAAGCATTCCAGTAAGGCTAAATGTAACATGTAAATTTTTAAGCATAATACAAGAAACATTATTCCACTGATACATTTATAAAGACCCTTCTACCTATTGTATACAATACATAAATATTCCAATCATCCATTATAAGAAGATCTCTCTACTATTGGGCACGATAAATATATATTTTTAATGATACATTTATAATACCTTTCTACTTATTGGGCATAATATATAATTCAAATGACAAATTTATAAGAGATAGTTGTACTATAGAATAACCGATATATATTTCTTATTCATTAAGATATAAAGACAGATAACTAGCATGGGCGCTCGGCAGGTAACAGGAGTAAACTCCAACCACTTCCTGGTCCTGGCATAAGCAATTCGACAGTAAACATTTCCTTCCGGATTATTATGGTGTGTATACAGTAGGTCGCTAAGGGCTCTCAATAGGTGGCAAGAACAGAACTCCAACCGACTCCATATCATTGGCATAAGTGAGTCGACAACGATCATAATTTTCTCGAATATTCAACTGTATAAACAGATAGTTATAAAGTGCGTTGACAGGTAGGATGCATTTATCCAACGACCTAGGAAAATGGCCAATTCATAGATTCGATTAAGAATTATAGACAGAGATTAAATAACATTTTTACAGAAGTTAAAAGGGTTAACTTCCTCCAACCTAGGTGATAGCAAGTTCAGATAATCGATCAAGAATTATAAACAGACGTCAATCAAACACTCTTTCTGAGGTTATTCAGGATCTGGGATACTGCCATTTCAGAGATTCGATTCAAAACTCCTTACAGGGATCGTCTAAAACTTTGTTAATGATAATTAGTGGTGGGGATCTGAGTATGAAGGCGCTTGCCAACAGAGAGAAATTCCCATACTGTGCAGCGTTTATCGAAAGCGATCTACACAATCTGAACCCGAAGGCGTTTAGCCAACAGAGATTAAATCCCCCCTTTACAAAAAAACTGGAGATAGAGATTTAAGCGTTCTGAATGAATGTGTTTGCCAACCGGGATTAAATTAAATATGTGTACATAGTAAAGCGATGGGAATCCACGCGTCCTGGTGCGAGGACATAATTTCAACAGAAATTAATTTTAAATAGATACACAAAGTCTGGCGATGGATATCCACATGATCTGGTGTGAGGATATAAATTTGACAGAGATTAAATTAAATGTATACAGAGTATAGCGATGGGAACCACACGATCTGGTGTGAGGACATAGTTCTAACAGAGTTTTAAATTAAAAATATATACAAAGTATAAATCAAGCTTCGGAAATGGGAGTATGGATCTAATTTATAATCCTAAAATTAGAAGGTTTGCAGATCGATATACCCGGATCTTTCGTGATCTAATCAAATAATAAGCACAAGAAAAAGGAGTACAAACCACAGTTATTGCTCGAGATTCGATGGATTAATAATTATAAGCAGAAGAAGGATATTTTACATCGGAGGGGAGCTCAAGTTAAATAGTCGGATTTGGGCATTTGGTCAACACGGAGGTTCAAATAACTAAAGAACAGAGTAAGGATTCTTCTGATTTGGACGTTTACAAATTAATTCAACTATCAATGAATAACCGACTGTAAAGGATTCACGATTTGGGCATTTGGTTAACATAGCGATTCAAGCTCCAGATTCAATTTATGAATGTCAATGCAATAAACACAAAAGAGTTCAAGCCGGATTCTGGAAATGGAATTATGGTTCGAATTTATATTCTTGAAATAGAATACAGGTTTATTCCATTTTATTGAAATAAAAGGTTACGAATGGATCTACATCGATTATCTGAGATCCAATAAAATAATAAGTATGAGCCGAATGAGTGCAAGTGGACTGCAACCTATAGCGCTTATCTGAGATCCAAATAAATAATAAGTATGAGCAGAATGAGTGCAACCTACAGCGATTATCTGAGATCCAAATAAATAATAAGTATGTGCAGAATGAGTGCAACATCAGAAGGGAGGCTCAAGTTAAATGGTCGATCAATCCACGCAACGATTTTCCAATGGACATGTTTTTCATGTACATCATTCGCACCAGTATATAGATATCTGAATGTGCTAACTAAGTATGCATAATTGTAAGCAAAACATCATAAAATGAGGCATACAAACATTCATATAGTATCATCATTCCTCTATGAATTAAAACCTTACATGATATTAATTTGACAAATTTCAGTATTCATTCTTTCAACTATTTACACGAGTATCCTACCATATAAAAAAATTTAATGCGATATATGAACAAAATGTAAACCATAAAAAGAGAACCTGTCAAGATGCTTGTTCTTATGAACCTCTCAAGATGCTTGTTCCAGCCATTGTAATGTCTTCTAAAGAATTGTCGTGGATCCCTCCACCTTTTAAAATTTACCGAAGACCCAAACTATAATGCTTATACGAAAGAGTAGACTTGACCGACTAAAAGATTGACTATAACGTTTCTCTCATCCAATCTGATCTTTGTCCAGCATAGGTTTCTAATATTCAGTTTTATCTTATTTAATCTTACTTATCTTTTCCATTCCATTCTTAGCCTTGAAGAAGATCCCCCTTTTACCAACACTATAGTGTCCTCTTTATAGTCAAAACTAGATTTGGACTACCAAGACAAGTTCTTGTTGGATCTCGACTTATTCTATTTTTAATTGATTTTAATTGATCGACTTACTCACAGAATATTTAGTTAATCATTTAACTGATTTTAATTAATTTACTTTAGATAATTATCTTATCTAAACATAACTAGATATCCGAATTTATCTTTTAAATTAGCTAACCTTAACTTAGTTAGCAAGTCTTTAACTAATTGACTTTCATAGTCAATCTTTATTTAATTAGTTTCATTCATACTTAACTTAGATAACATTAACTTAGTTAGCTTTAACTGATTGATTTACTTAATCAATCTTTAACTAATTAATTAACTTATATTTAGCTTTAGCTTTAACTTAGTAAATTAACTAAAAGTCAATCTTTATTTAACTAATTAACTTATATTTAACTTTAATTTTAACTTATTTACAATAATATTTTAAATTGTTCTTTATAAATACCAATATGTTTTCTTGGTATAATAAATAATTTTTATCTTTTATTCCTAATTTGTAATTAGGAAAAATATTAATCATTTTATACTTAGTAACTTTGACAAAACCTATTGTCGAAGCCAAGATATTAATGTTGTTTACGTTAACTCATTAATTTCACCAAATCGTACTTAATATATATTAGCCTCGTTCTAATAGTTAGGTCATAGAAACTTATTAGTATGTTGCGGCGACTAGAACTTTCTAAGGCGTCTTTATCTAGGACTAATTATTAACATACTTTTAAACTTAAGTGTTTTCATAGTGAACGTTATAGTTCTCTTTAAGTGCTTACAGCACTAGGATGGCCATTGTCATCAAAGCTCAAGGCTATCAAGCCATTCACCCTGTCCCCTTATTGGATTCCATGCCCCATCCGTTTCGTTGGGTCAAGCCTTCAGTCTCTTAAGTCTACAAATTCACTTAACACTTAGGAAAACATAATCATACTTACAAAGATTTTACCTGCCAAGTTCTTGCCATGAGATCCTTGCCATTGGCGGGTACATAGTTTGTACTTTTTGTTTCAAAAACTCTAAGGGAGAAAGAGGGATATTACAGATGGTGAGGGAATTTGTGGTGTTTTGTACAAAGTTACAGATATGGTGTGCATCCTCAATAAGGTTTCCAATCCATGTCACATATGAAGCAATGGATTTCATTGCTACATTCAAGGAATGGACAATGCAAGTTGTCCAAAAAAATTGTAAGAGCAATAAAAGCATGTATAAATGACTCTACAACACTAACAAATCAAATGAGTCAAATACACTTAGATGAATCACGAATCTTGTGATAAATTCAAAGAATGAGCAAACTAGAAACGAAAGGTATCCAAAATGAACATACCTATGGATTTTAGCTTCCACAATCATGCGAGCAGCCTTGCAAATAGGTGCATAGTCTGTGATGATTTGTACACAAGAATCGACAATTACTTCTTCAATGGTTTTGATGAATAACTCAACCATATACTGTGCATCCTTGTATTTCCCAAGAGAATCCTCCTGTTTCAAGTCCAGCGGTCCATTTTGGGAAGACAACATGAAATTGATGAGTGGATGGTGTGCTGGATCCACCCATCCATCAGAAACAATACTCACACGATTTCAAATCCGTCCGCCCATTTTGAGTGAATCCGATTTCAAAGAGTAGAATGCACATGGATGAATGCAATCTCATCATCACACCTCTCATCCGCTATATAAATATCTTGGGCGGTACAATCACCCCTACATGATCCTAATCCACTAAATCAATAATGTTGACATTCACCCCGATCACAAGATGAAATAGAACCTAATCTACCTTATAGACCCTGATCTAGCCCTAGAAACCAGGCAAAACAAATGTATCGCTGGAAAGCCTAATGTGGACCTACAACCATGGCTACCTAATCCAGAATACTTATCTATCCCTAGAGATGTTACCTAGCCCTAGATACCTAATCTATCCCTATAGAACCTAATATAGCTTATAAACCTTGATCTAGCCCTAGAAACTAGAAAAAAAACAAATATAGCCTTGGAACGCCTAATGTGGACCTAGAACCCTGGAGACCTAATCTAGAATACTTATATAGCCCTGGAGACGTAACCTATACCCAGAGACCTAATATAGACATATAGAACCTAATCTCGCTTATAGAACTTGATATAGCCCTAAAAACCAGACAAACAGAAATCTAGAGACACCTCACACCCTATTGCCATTCATGGATGCTTTGACAATTTGCTCTGGTGGCACAGAACCCAAAACAGCGATCGGATTTGGGTTCCGTCAGCTCCCACACGTGCATATGGCCATTTTGGACGTGTTCACGATGACCATGCATGCCCAGAAGCGTTCGGATGAGAATTAACCCCCTTTTGCAAAATTGGAATGGCCTTCACTTACCAAAACCCTAGTTCTGGATATGGCACAATAACACCATTTTCGGGTGTTGGAGGCATGGTGTGGTGGGTCCCCTAGATATAAACTACTGTGCTGAATCCATCAAAATCAATGAATTCATGATCGAAATCATGGTTTTGGTGCTATGGGCATTTTTGTCAGGAACCCTATGGCCATTCAGGGACACTTTGAGGATTTGCTCTGGGGGCACGGAACCCAAACCGGTGAGCAGAATTGGGTTTTGTTAGTTCCCACACATTCATATGGCCATTGTGGATGCGTTCACAATGGACATGAACGCCTGGGAATGTTCGGATGAGAATTGACCCCCTTTTACAAAATTAGAATGTCCTTCACTAATAAAAACTCTAGTTCTGAAGATGGCACAATACCACCCTTTCCGGGTGTTGGATGAACGGTGTGGGAGGTCCCTGAGCTAGAACCTAGTGTCCCTAATCCGTTGGAATCTAATTCTTCACGATTGGAGTCACATTTTTGGTGCTATGGGAATTTTCTTCAAGAACCTCGTGGCCATTCAGGGACACTTTGAGGATTTGCTACAAGGGCACGAAAACCAAACCGACGAGTGGACTTGGGTTCTATCAGCTCCCACACATGCATATGACCATTTTGGTCATGTTCACGATGGCAACGCACACTCGCGAGCCTTCGGATGATAAATGACCCCCTTGAGAAAAAATGGAATGGCCTTCACTGAGCAAAACCCTAGTTCCGGAGATGGCACAATAGCACAGTTTTTGGTGTTGGAGGCATGGTGTGGGTGGTCCCCCAGATAGAAATCGGTGTATTGAATCCATCAGAATCAAAGGTTTGGCAATAGGAGTCATGGTTTTGGTATTATGGGAATTTTGGTCAGGCACCTTGTCGCTATTAAAGGACACTTTGAGGATTTGCTTCGGGGGCACAAAACCCAAACTGACGAGTGGAGTTGGGTTTTGTCAGCTCCCACATGTGCATATGGCCATGGTGTACATTTTCACAATTGCCATGCATGCCCGGGAGCCTTTGGATGACAATTTCCCCCCTTTTGCAAAATTGGAATGGCCTTCACTGAGAAAAACCCTAGTTCTATAAATGGCACAATATCATTATTTCTAGGTGTTGGAGGAACGATGTGGGTGGTCCCCGAGCTAGAACCCGACGTCTTGAATCCATTGGAATTGACACCTTTTCGATTAGATTCATGATTTTGGTGCTATGGGAATTTTGGTCAGGAACCCCGTGGTCGTTCAGGGACACTTTAAGGATTTGATCCGGGGGCACGGAACCCAAAACAATGATCAGACTTAAGTTTTGTCCACTCCCACACATGTGTATGGCCATTTTGGACATGTTCATGATGTCCATGCATGCCTGAGAGCATTCGGATGAGAAATGACCCCCTTGAGCAAAATCAGAATGGTCTTCACTCAGAAAAAACCTAGTTCCAGAGATGGCACAATAGAACCATTTTCGGACATTGGAGGAATAGTGTGGGGGGTCCCCCAGCTAGAACCTGATGTCTTGAATCCACAAGAAGTGACATATACGTGATCGGAGTCACTGTTTTGGTGCTACGAGCATTTTGGTCAGGAAACCCATGGCCATTTAGGAAAAATTTGAGGATTTTCTCCGACGAAACGGAACACAAAACGATGAACGGACTTGGGTTCCGTTAGCTCCCACACATGAATATGGCTACTGGAGATGAATTCATGATGGTCACGCAAGCCCGGGAGACTTTGGATGAGAATTGACCCTCTTGAGCAAAATTGGAATTTCCTTCACTAAGCAAAACCGTAGTTCCGCAGATGACATAATAGCACCATTTTCGAGCATTTGGGGCACGATTTTTGGGGTCCCCTAACTAGAACCGGACATCTAGAATCCATTGGAATCAATGGCTTCGCAATCACATTCATGGTTTTGGTGCTACGAGAATTTTGGTTAGGCACCCCGTGGCCATTCAGGGACACTTTGAGGATTTGCTATGGGGGCACAAAACCCAAACCAATGAGCAGACCTGGGTTCTGTCAGCTTCCACACTTTCATATGGCCATTTTGGATGTGTTCACAATGGCCATTCATGCTCGAGAGCCTTGAGATGAGAATTGACCCCCTTGAGCAAATTTGGAATGGCCTTCACTAAGCAAAACCCTAGTTCCAGATATGGAACAATAACACCATTTATGAGCGTTTGAGGCATGGTGTGGGCATTCTCCCAGCTAGAAATCGGTGCCTTGAATCCACTCAGTGAACTTGGTGCTACAGGAATTTTCGTCAAGCACCCGGTGGCCATTCAAGGACACTTTAAGGATTTTCTCCTGGGGCACGAAAGCCAAACCGGTGAGTGGACCTGGGTTTCGTGAGCTCCCACATGTGCATATGGCCATGAGGATGTGTTCATGATGTCCATGCATGCTTGGGATCCTTCATATGTTAATTGACCCACTTGAGCAAAATTGGAATGGCCTTCACTAAGACAAACCCTAGTTCCAGAGATGGCACAATAGAACCATTTTCGAGCGTTGGGTAAACAGTGTGGGGGGTCCCTCAGCTAGAAATCGGCATCCCAAATCCACCAAAAATGACGGATTCGTGATCAGAGTCATGGGTTTGGTGCTATGGGAATTTTTTTCGGGAACCCCGTGGCCATTTAGGGACACTTTGAGGATTTTCTCCGGGCGAACGAAACCCAAACAGGAGAGCATAGTTGGGTTCCCTCAACTACGAAATGTGCATATGGCCATTGTGAATGTTTTCACGATGGACATGCACACCCGGGAGTGTTCAGATGATAATTGACCCCCTTTTGGAAAAATTGGAATGGCCTTCACTGAGAAAATCCCTAGTTCTGTATATGGCACAATAGCACAATTTTCGGGGGTTGGAGGCACAATATGGGGGAGGGGAATTGAAAATCGATGTCCTGAATCCATCGAAATTGATGGATTCACGATCGAAGTTACGGTTTTGTTGCTATGGGAATTTTGGTCAAGCACCTCCTGGCCATTAAGGGACACTTTGAGGATTTTCTCTGGTGCCACAGAACCCAAACCAACAAGTAGACTTGGATTATTTCAGCTCCCACACATTCATATGACCATTTTGTATGTGTTCAGAATGGCCATGCATGCTCGAGAATGTTCAGATGAGAATTTACACCCTTTTGAAAAATTGGGATGACCTTCACTAAGCAAAACCCTAGTTCTTGAGATGGAACAATAGCACCGTTCTGAGCGTTAGAGGCATGGTGTGTGGGGTCCCATAGCTGAAACCTGGCACTATGAATCCATCATTATCGATAGCTTCACGACTAGAGTCACGTTTTTGGTGCTACGAGCATTTTTTCCAGGCACCCCGTGGCCATTCAAGGACACTTTGAGGATTTATTATGGGGGCATGGAACCCAAACCGATGAGCAAACTTGGATGATTTCAACTCCCACACGTGGATATGTGCATTCTAGATGTTTTCAGGATGGCCATGCTCTCCCAAGAGCCTTCGGATCATAAATGACCCTCTTCAACACGATTGGCATGGCCTTCACTGAGAAAAACCCTAGTTCCTAGGATGACACAATAGCACCATTTCTGAGTGTTTGAGGCACAGTGTGGGGGGGACCCCTAGCTGAAACCCGGGGTCGCGAACCATTAGAATCGATGGATTCGTGAGTGGAGTCATGGTTTTGGTGCGACGGGAATTTTTTCCAAGCACCACGTGGATATTCAGGGACACTTTGAGGATTTCCTCTGGGGGCATGGAACAATAAACGATGAGTGGAATTGGATTCTTTCAGCTCCCACACGTCCATATGTCCATTGTGGATTTGTTCAAGATGGCCACGGTTTCCCGGGAGCCTTTGGATCATAAATGACCCCCTTTGGAAAGATTGGCATGGCCCTATGCAAGCTAGGGTTTATTTATTGTGTATGTGCATGGTCTTATGTGTGTATGTGTTTGTAGATATTTGTATATGTGCATGTTGTTTATGTACAAATTGACGTGGTCCAACTTTCATGCTTGATTGCGTCAGTTACCCAGCTTTAGAAGGACCAAATGCAATAAGAACTCAATAAAACATGAAGAGACAATTTTAAAAAACATTAGAAAAATTGTATTGGGGCCATAGTGTTTATGAGAGATGATTCTATAAGAGACAAGTAAGTTTTGGTTTGCATAAAATAAGGTTGGTTTCCCTTTTTCTATTGTTAGAAGAATTCGCATGCATTAATAACTGAGTTTAAAAGGATGATTTGAAGTGAGATATTGAATTAAATGTTAAATTACATATATTGGTGACACTTTCATTATTTAAACACATTGAGTCATCTACACTTGGATGATTTTGATTTGTTCAAGATAAGACTTTGTCATCTACCTTATCAAGTGTATTCACATAGTTCTCTGGGGTAACTTCAATACTTGACTCAAACATATTTGACTTGTAAATAACACATAAAGAAATTATTCACAATGAACCCTCTAGTATGTTACCTCAAATGGTGTGCTGTGAGTGACACCCTATGGTATGTGTGTTTAGCGTTAAATACTTATGGTATGAGTTTTGTATATCAAGTATGAAAAATTCAAAATTGTGACCAGTATGTCGTTTAGATGTCTAAACACTTAGGTAGTGTTAGTTTTTTACAATTTAATTCAAGATTATCAAGGATCTTATTTGACAGAATAACATGCACAACATTTAAACACAAGACACAAGAGACACAAAGTTTTTCCTCGGGGAAACCATAAAGGAGAAAACCCTGCAAATTCCTCAGAGATAGAATGGGAAATAATACAATAACAGAAATATAAAGCCCAAAAGTAGAAATTGTCTTTAACATCTTCTCTCTTCTCCACTTGTGCAAAATTGTCCATCTCCTTACTATTGTGAACTTGATGAGTGAGTGAATTAGCAAATAGAGAGGAGCACCCTCTCTATTTATACTTTAACTTTCACTTGACCTTTTACCTAACTAGGTTGGCCCCTAGTTGTACTTGACTGGGACGACTTCTGTATGAGAGTCTAATAATGCATTAATGACTCAACTCTGGGGTCTAATGCCCAGACACACAATGGAGGGTTAACCTCAATGAATTTACATGACTCAAGTACAATAATGACTCTCCCGATGGGAGGAATAAACATCTCCGTTGGAGGTACAATAATAAGATACAAATAACACATAAAATATACAAGTGAATATCTTATGAAGTTACAATTACATTAACACTCCCTCTTAACTAAGAAGGTATTCTTGACATAGTCATCAGCACAAGTCTCCATCGTTGGATCAACATCAAAGTTGGATCATCATCATAACTGTTGCTTCTATCCTCATCATCTCCTCCATCAATCTCCAATCTACTCGTCATAGGAAGTTCTATAGAGCCATCCCTTTTTCATGCTAGATGTAGGCCTAGCCTCCATGTAGGTCTTCATCATCTCTATGAGCAAGCCATCAAGTAGGTACAGCTCAGGACTTATTACATTGCCTCTGCAAAACTTGTGCACATCTCAGGATTGATTACATTGCCATTGCAAAACCTATGTACATCGCAGGACCGATTACATTGCCTTTGCAAAACCTGTGTACATCGTAGGACTGATTACATTTCCTTGCAAAACATGTGTACATTGCAGGACTGGTTACATTTCCTTTGCAAAACCTGTGTACATCGCAGGATTGATTACATTGCCTTGGAAAACCTGTGTACATCGTAGGACTTATTACATTTCCTTGCAAAACCTGTGTACATCGCAAGAATGATTATATTCCTCTACAAAACCTGCAGGATCTCCCACAACTGATTATATGCTTCTGAAAAACCTAAAAGAGCATCCCAGGACTGATTACATGCCTCTGCAAAACCTGAATCTCCTACTTATCACCTCATCATTTTTAGATCATCTCATCGTCACATGGAACACAGCCCATATGCATAGATCATCACGATCATGGGAAGACACACCTCAAATATGATGAAATAACCCAAGAAATTACATATGCACCATGGGAGAACACACCTACCACCATGTGAGAATGAATCACATGCATCTACGTCTTCCAGACTCATTACTTCCCCTTAGAAGGAACCTCAATATGGAATACACCAATCTTCTCTCTCAAGTACTCGAACTTCACTCTAGCTAACGGCTTGGTCAACACATCATCTATCTGCTCGTCTGTCGCCACATACTAGAGCTTCACTGCTCCTCTTTACACCATATCCCTGATATAGTGATACTTGATCTCGATGTGCTTCAACTTGTCATGGAACATAGGGTTCTCAGACAACTTCACACAACTTTGGTTGTAGCAATATATACAAGTCGCATCCAACTAGAGATCAAAAAAATCAAATAGTAGCAGCCTTATCCATATTGCCTCACAACTAGCCGAACAAGCTACGAAATACTCTACTTCGGTTGTACTCAATGACACGTAGGACTGCTTCCTGCTAAAACAAGAGATCACACCTAATCCCAAACTGAAGCGACACCCCGAAGTGATCTTCCTATCAATGGCACTTCCTGCCCAATCCGAATCAACATAACCCTCCAGGTTAATCTTCTTATTTGCATCATACTTGAGCCCATAATCAACCGCACCCTTCAGGTACCTCAGAATATGCTTTGCAACAATCAAGTGAACATGTCTCTGATCTGTCAGGAATTGGCTTGATGTGTTCATAGCAAATCAAATATCTGGTCTCGTATTAGTAAGGTACATCAAATATCCAATCATATGACGATACATCATGGCATCAACCTACTCTGATGAAGCATCACTCAATAGATTCTGGTTCAATTCCATAGGTGTGGCCATGTCCTTGCAGTCCATCATCCCGAACCTCTTCAGTATCTCCACTACATACTCCCCTTGTCCAAGGAAGATTCCATCCACACTCTGCCACACCTCCATACCTAGAAAATAGTGCATCATACCTAAGTCCTTCATCTCGAACTCAGCAGCAAGCTTCCTCTTCATGTTAGCAATCAACCCATCCTCACCTATCACAAAAAGGTCATCTACATAAAGTAGAAGTATCACTGGGTTCCCTTCCTCAACCTTGTATTAAAGGTTGGAATCCGCTTTACTCTTGGTAAAGCCCAAACTAGTCAGGAAGCTATCTATCCTGTCGTATCACGTCCTAGCTGCCTGTTTCAATCCATATAAGGACTTCTTCAATTTGCACACATGAGTATCCCTATCATGTGTCTAAAATCTGAGTGGGTTCTCCACATAAACTTCCTCCTCTACTACACCATTCAAGAACATTGTCTTGACATCCATTTGGTGTACCTTCCACTTCATCACTATAGCCAGAGCAAGTACCGATCTGATGGAAGTGCATCTGGATATAGGTTCAAATGTCTCCTCATAGTTTATCCCTTCCTTCACGTGCCACAAATCTCAGCTTGTGTTTCTCTATGCTTCCATCTGCAGCATGATTCATCTTTTAGATCCACTTGGAAGTCACAACAGACTTCCTTTCTGGTCTTGGTACCACATCCCAGACATAATTCTTCATGATCGACTGATATTCCTTGATCATGGAATCCTTCCATTCTTTCTTCTCTCTTCCGCTTCTTCATAGTTGGTAGGTTCCTTGTCAATGATGTCGCACAACAGAGCTACATAACTGGAGTATGGCCTCGGTCTCTATGCATTTCTTCTGGACAGCCATATCTCTCTGCATCTTGAATTGCCTCTCATACCCATGCTGGTTTCCTCTTGTGCGAATTCTTCTCATGGGGTGGATCTACAGGTTCCTATGGGTCTTCCATATCGCGGTCTTCATATTCTTCTAGGTTGCTTCATTCATTGTTGTATCTCAGATCCTGGGAACTTCAAGTTCTTCAGTGTCTTCGTCTTGACTTCATAAATCTTCTTGAATGTTATAATTGAATCATCGTCACTTGTTCTTCGAAACAAGTCTCTCTTGTAGTACACGATCTTTCCTACAATTCAAGTTCAATTGGATGATTATAAACATTTCATCATTGTCAAAACACATTCTTATGCATAAAGATATTGGTCACACAGTCATGAAACTATCTTAGCCAATGCTTCAATACAACATTCATCCATATCCCATAACTTTCTAGATTCCTTCCATTTGTACAGAACATTTTTAAGAGTGTGCACTACTCCCAACATATCAGCAAAAAGGTTTCATTCTAGATAAGTAGCAATGCAATGTTTTACAATACCATAGGCCACTTACCCATCACATGCATATTAGTAGCATATTGTTCATTAATGGAAATATCCTAATATGCATAATACACAGCCTAAATCTAGGAACATAAGTATGTACACCATTGAACAATATTATTTAAATAAATAGATATATAAGAAATGACAATTCAAATACTTATCTTTGTTTGTTTGTTGGGTGGACTCCCTCTCAATCTTTTCTTCCTTGTAGGAACTACTGGAGTGTGCTCCCTCTTGATCTTTGCTTCCTTTCCAGAGCTAGAGTCCCTGATAGTATACTCCTTTCTTCTGCACCTTAACCAATGCTGAGAGGTTCTTCGAGGGAGCATTGATCTTTATTTGTGTTCCGAATTCCAACTCTGTAGGAGATTCTCCTACTTCTTTCATGTAATACAGAAAGTAATCTCTAGCTTTATCTTATGAGGTGGAACTTTCTGAATGAACCCTTGTACCTAGTTTCCTTCATTACAATACATATTGTTCATCACTTGAAGAATCATCACTTTCTTTTTTGGTTCTCTTCCTTGAAGGTTCATCATCTCCACGGTGTGAGCATGGTGCCTCTTATTGTTGTTCTTCTTGTTGGGGGAGCCACTTTTATTTCTGGGACAATTTCTGGAGTAGTGTCCCTTCTCATCACATGTATAGCATCTAATATTAGACAGAACTTTTCTGGATCTTCTAAAGTTCTCCCTCTAACTTTGGTGGTGATGCTTCTCCTTATTTCTGTGGTGGTGCTCCCTCTTGTTGTTATTCCTCTTGGAGTGTGTTGTGAGAGCTTGATCGTCATTTTCTCCCATCTTCTCTGCATGAGCTACAAGTCGAGCTTCTTCTTGTGAGCATTCCTCCCACATCCTACTGAATTTGATTAACTTCTTTCTAGCACAAATCTCTTGAATGAAATAATACCATGATCTAGGAATACCATTCAAGGTGGTCATCACAATTTCTCCATTTTCTACATATTCTCCTACATCTTCAAGTTGCTCCTTGATTTGAGCGACCCTTGTAAAGTAGGATTGCATGGTCTCTGCATTTTGTATCTTCACATTCTTTAACTAGTTCCTCAAGGTCATTTTCTAATTTATATTCTTACCTTCAAATAGCTTGGTCAAGGAATCAAGCATCTCTTTAGGTGTCTTCAATGATGACACATGTGGGATGAGATGATCCTTAATATAATCTGTAATGATTTCTTTAGCCTTAACCAGGTTATTCTTGTGTAAGGCTTTAGCCTCATCTCCCTCTGGAACTGAAACTTCTTTATTTACATATGTGTCTAGTTCATTCTCTTCAAGGATTAGTGTAATCCTATACTTCCATGCTCGGAAGTTATCAGCCCCTTCAAGCTTATCCTCAAGCTTGGTGTGGTGAGACATATTTAATGAGAACCTCAAATGGAAATACAAAAAGATTTAGATCTTACAAATTTGAGATGCCTCGGCTGGATCTAGAGCTGGTTGGCCTAGGGTTTGTCAAAGAAACCCTAATTTTCCAAACTTGGAATTTGGAACTTCTGGCTGGACAGATAGATGTGCCTCCTCAAGGAGAGTTGTCCAATGTACTCACTTCCCTAAAATTGAGAATGGAATCCCAAAATATATGATGCCCTAGTTTTTGTCCTGCAGTAGTGTCGGGACGAAAAATGAAAATTCTCGAAATTGAATTCTTTTTTCACAGGAAGATGTGCCTGGATGAGGCGAGTATGCTAGTATATTTGGTTTCTGAAGATTCCAAAAATTTACCCTTGAAAATTGAGTTGCAAATTTTGGATCTGCAATTTTTGGCTTTTTCTGGTTTTTCTGGTCGAGAGTCAAATTAGGGTTTGTCTTTCTCAAAGTCTTACCCAACAAAAATATTAGATCTTTGTATCTAAATTTTGGTTTTGATGAGGATCATATCCCTATGTTGACTGCACTCCAAAATTCCACTTCTGTGAAAAGCCCTAATTTCCCGCAGCACCAACAGGCAAAAAATTGAAAATGCTCAGAATCAATTTCTATTTCGACATAAAGATGCGCCTTCCTTAGGCGAGTTATCCTAGCCTTCTTTTGCTGATGATCTGTGGAGAGAAACCCAAAAATTAAGAATCCCTAGCTTTTGTAGCTACATAGTGTCTTCTTCTCAGGTTAGCTCTAATACCATGTTAGTATTTCACAATTTAATTCAAGATTATCTAGGATCTTATCTGAGAGAATAACATGCACAACATTTAAACACAAGAGACAAGAGACACACAATTTTTCCTTGCGGGGGGGGGGGGGGGGGGGGGCATAAGGGATAAAACCCTGCAAGTTCCTCAGAGATAGAGTGAGCAACAATACAATAACAGAAATATAAACCCCAAAAGTAGAAATCGTCTTCAACAACTTCTTTCTTTTCCACTTGTGCGAACTTGTCCTTCTCCTCACTAATGCAAACTTGATGAGTGATTAAATGATAAAATAGAGAGTAGCACCCTCTTTATTTATACTTTAAATTTCACTTGACATTTTACATAAATAGGTCGGCCCCTAGTTGTACTTGACTGGTCGAATTTCTTTAGGAGAGTATACTAACCCATTAATGACTCAACTCTGGGGTCTAATGCCCCGACATACAATGGATAGTTAACCTCAATGACTTTACATGACTCAAGTACAATAATGACTCTCCCGACTAGAGGAATAAACATCTTCATCAAAGGTACAATAATAAAATACAAATAAAACATAAAATATACAAGTGAATATATTTCGAAGTTACAATTACATTAACAGGTAGGTATCTATACCAGGTTTGCAATAAACAACCAGCAGGGTATCTAACTAGGGTAGCAATTTTTCTATGGTTAGGAAGGCTTAGTCTCTTCAACGTCAGGGTTTATGGTTTGGTTTAAGAGGTAGACAAATTGAAATATGTTCTTGGAAAAGGTAGAATAGGTCTCTGGCTTAGAAACCTTAGGACCTTTGCCCTAAGGGAAATTGGCACTAAATGGTCAATGCTAGGTAAAATTAGGCAAGGGGAAGGTTGAGTGATGTTGTGGAATAAAAAAATAGGCTTAATGAACTTAAGGAAAGTGCCACACCAAGAAAGCACCAAAACTAGGGTTTGTTGGCTTGCTGGCTTGTTTGATGGCGAGTTGTTGGGTTTTTTGGCTTGTTTGTTGAGATTGTTGTTGGGTTTGTTGGTTTGTTGGCTGATTGGGAATGCTAATATGACACTCATTTTTCATGGAATGATACTTGTTCAGTATTGTTCACTGTTGGTTTGTTGAACATGTCTCATTGTATACATTGCATTGGATAGAAACATGAGTATGTGAATTTTCTTGTGTATATTGGATGTGAATTTGCTTGATGTTTGTATGTTGGATGTTGTGTGTATGTGTGTATGTGAATTTGCTCGATGTGTGTATGTTGTATGTGAACACAATTTACTCTAAAAAATACTATTATTACATTCTCAATGTACCCCCATAGAACATTTAGTCTAAATCCTTGTATGGAGACCCATTCAACTATACAAGTATAAAACACAATTTAAAAATAAAAATAGTTTTCAAATCTTAAATAACTCACTACGGGAGAAACTGCAAGTTGTGAGGGGTTTTCTCTCCTCCATGCTCCAAGTCTCTCAACAATGAGACTCTGAAACATTTAGAACAATAAGATAAATGATGAAATTAGATTCCTATAGTAATTTTCGTTAATATTGAATGAGATTTTCATAAACTAGTCAATCTCACTATGAACACAACCGGCTAGTATTCAGGGCTGGCAGATGGAGTAGTTGGCTGGACAACCTTCTCCAATGCTAGGGTAAATGTTATAGGGGCGGATGAAGCCACATATACTTTGGCTACAAAACTAGGGGGCACAATGGAAGAAGGAGAGGTGGAAGAAGGAAGCATGGACTGGTGTGGGTGAAGTGGAGATGCATGTGTAGGGTGATAAACACCAACTAGCTATAAGATGGATGGGGCCACCGTGGAAGGGGAAGTGAGGGTGGTGGGGGAATTTGGGGGGATGCAAGGTCATTGTTGCAGTGGAGGGATGGGTGAATTTGGATGGGTGGTATATCATGGTCAGAGTGGGGAGGGTGGAAACATGGGAAATTGTAAGGGAAGTGGTGGAAGGGTTTGGGGGGTGATTGAATGAAGGATGTGAAACATAAGGGGGATATGGATGGAAGTGTGGTGTTGGATGGGAGGGGGTGGGGAGGGATGCATGAAAGGGTACATGTATGTCACGGGATACAACTAACATATAAGGTGGCTGAAAGGTCGAGGAGGGAGGGATAGTGGCACTGGAAGGCCGAGGTGCTCACACCTACATACACATTTATAACCTCATAGTTTAATACAGAAAAATGTAAATATACAAAGAAAAGTCATCAAATTTGAAATTAAATTTATACTTTAATACACACAATACCTACACACATGGAGATCTTCTGATCCCCAGTGGGGATGGCTGGTCACTGGAGCTTGCCGACACCTATGCAAACACTACAATATTTAGATTCAATTTATAAAAACAGTAGTAACAATATTAAACACAATGACAATGAGAATGACAACGATAGTACTTAAACAACATGGCTGGAATTACTTTAGATTCAAGTTAGATAATTACTACAGACCAACAATTACTTCCTTAATAGCGGTAATAATATAGTATCCAACAATAGGGAGTAGATGATCACATAAACTAATGATTACCTTGTTATGAGAGTTATGCGTGTTTGTCTTATAGGTTTAAATCTTAATCCAAATCTGATATGATTATACCAACATTAGAAATATCACCTCAAGTTTGTTTTGGATTGAAGTAAGTGTGTTTGTGGTATGGAGGAAGCCGAGTAAAGTTGTAGGACAAGATTATGGTATGGATTTTGGATTGATGCTATAGGGACAACTCAGATCTGATATAAATTTGCACTAGGAGTCAATAATTTTTTGTGATTTTGTTTCTTCAACAATCAAGCTATGATGGGACTCAAAATGAAGTTATATGGTCAACTAGGTAGAGGTCTAGGGTAAAGTGAAGGGTATAGTTCTGAATTGTGAGTGTTATAGCTCTAAAAGTAGGTTGTAACAGTAGTGAGATGGTTTGTTTCGGATGAAAGTGTGCCAAGTATACCTTTTTGGTAGGGTAGGTATACTTAGGAGATGAAATGGAAAGGTGATTTAGCTGTAAGCAGAAAGTATTGTGGGTGAATGAGTGATTGATTTGTTGATTGTAGTATTATTGTGAATACCTTGAAACAAAGTAATATAAATTGGATTAGAGCCCAAATATACTAAGTGAATTAACATTGTGATATGAGGAAACTAAAAGAAAGATGGAAAGGTTTATTGGAGGTAGAATCCCGTGTTCTTATTTTGTTGGTTTTATCCTTGAGAAGTTTCCAAGGTATGTCTTGTTTAAACTATGAATGGGACATTTTTTTTTGTTTCTCTTAAGAATATGGTAGATTTAATTTTTTTTCATAGGTTTATCAATCATTTCTTCTAGTCAAAAACTAGGTTCCACCAATCTACAAATGACATCAATGACTCAGGAATCCACACTAAAACACACAAAAATTATATCTTTAAATCAATCACCAAAATAACAATAACAGAGATAAGCACATAGGTGCAATAAGTGCAGGGGGGGTATATTCAACTACAAAGTAAAACAAGAACTAGCCGTCACTTAGGGACTAGGAGCATAAATATACAATCAAGAGTTCTTTCCTTGTATCAAAGAATGGTCATTTTGAAGAATTTACAAATTAGGAATGTTTTGATTTTTGGGGACTCTTCTCTCATAATTGATCAAGTAAGAATGACAGATTCTGGAAATTTCTCTCTTGTTTATATAATCATTAGAGGTATTAATGATATAGCTACAAAGATTGAATTTATTGAATATTTTCATATTCTTTGTTCCTATGATACCAAATTTACATAAGCCATGGTGAATGTGATTGTCAAATTGGAAAAATGAGTGTTATAAATCACTTAATTCCTTCATGAAATACATTACCAATCACACTTAGTGGCATTTATGTTATAAATGGAAATGGATGTGGTCAAGGAGATCACTTTTAAGTCCTCCTCCTTCAAGTAATCAATGCACACTTGAACTTGGATTATTCTCTAGTGAGAGTTTTAATTTGGTTTGGATGGCAACTCTTGGTACATGTAGGATATCTTTGACTATTAATGCCAAGAAACTTCATCATATGGTAAGTTGGGATGAGCCAAAATTTGGTTTTGGGTTATTTCATAATTTGTAGGGGTGGCGGTGAATGTTGCTGGGTAGTGAAGAGGATGGGAATACTTTTGTTTGGTTTGTTTCTTTGTTAAGAATTGGACTATGACATGATTATTTTAATTGACTATGAATAAATGGACTATGACTATGACATGAATTAGAATGTGGCAATGTTGGTTTGTGGATAAAAAATTGAACTCTTGTTTGTTAGGAAATCCTTTTTTGGTTTATTGTCTAGGTGATCTCAATGGATACTTAGGCAATTTCTTCGCAATTTGCGCTATTTCTCCAAGCACCCTTTCTCTTGTACTTTATGTTGGTACTATGGAAGAAAAAAGCCAACATGATGAGTGTGTTCATTGTGGATTTAGAGAGCTTCACAAGGTGCTGAGGTGATTATCACCATAGATGAACACCTTACAAGAGGTAATTTTGCATATTAATCAAATTATGTGTAGTCATCATGAAGCCCATTTGGATAGGCTTTTGGATATGGAAACGAGAATGGAAGCACAGAGTGAAATGTTAGAGAATTTGGATACAGATTTAGAAATGCATCATAACATTACACTAGGTTTTTCTTGAAACTATAAATATTCGATTTCCCACCCTATAGTTTCCATAGGATCAGTGAATGATATTCGTCCAAAAGACTTTGCAGTTCAACGATATCTTCATGATTATGAATACATATAATAAGCACAAGTAGAATCATAAATGAAAGAAGTTGAAAATGGAGAAACAAAGGATGCTTAGAGTGAACATGAACACATGTCTAGTTTTCTTAGGTTTTCATGTTTTATCAGGTTTCATTTTTGTTTGGTTGGATTATATGAATTTATAGCTCTCAATAATTTAGACAATATGATGAACACAACTATATAATCCAGTGTGATAAACATGTTTTGTGAGAATTATTCATTTTTATTTTAGTTTTAAACGACTATAATAATAAAAATTGTTACTCAATGTTAACTAACTTGTGTGACAAAGGAAGGAAAGATGCAATAATAGGGATAGAGAGATTTAGTTACTGAACACAAATTACTCATAAATGGATCTAATTATTCAAAGTAAAGAAGTTACCTATGTATGGTGCCGCAATCTCCTCTGCTGCTGCCATGGCTCCATCTACGTCCAAGGAACCAGTGTCCTCCCACCTGGAGGATGGAGATTCTGACCTGAATAACTGTACATTAAAACAAATCAATTCAGCAACATTTAATTCAAAGTTAAATATATTGAAAAATACGATATCGAATAACATACACTAAATACTTGAAAATTAAATAAAACAATAACAAACTTGGTCCATGTATCTCTTAGTGCCATGTTGCTGTGTAGGATCATGACAAGAATGCCCACAATGAGAACATCGATGTGCCGATGTTCCCGTCGAACTAGATGGCCCCGCCTGGGTTGCACCTAAACCTGGTATGTCCCATCCACAACCCATTGACTTTGCATCAATGTGTGTCTCATCGTCGTCCTCCGAGCTCTGTGAAGACATAGCCACAAATGTGGTATGTCTAAGTAGATGACATGTGGAACATCTAACAGAGTCATCAATCCCATCTACCAAACCTAGGTGGATTAGGAGGGGGGTATGGATCTCTCATGGGTGCAGGTGGTCCTCTAAGTGGGCTGCGTCGGTCCTAAGGTTGATCTTGGGTAGAACCAAGATTGACAACCTGAAACTTAGTGATGTCAAAATAATTTACATGGTATCCTAACTCAAACTCAAAGAACAATTTCCTAATAAAATATTGTGAGACCTCCAAATTATTGCATGGGGGCCTATCAATCACCATAAGCCATCTCTTTCTCCAGTTAACTCTCCATGGCTCATAATTACACCTGTCCATGAAAACCCATCTCTTCCTCACATATGGAGGCTTCCTTGTCTTGGGATATATGAATTTAATGTACCATTGTGCTTTTGTGATGTTGAGGTCTTTAATTTTTTCTTTCGATATTCCGGTGGAATAGTGCTCCCTCATTCGAGCCCTATATTGGCTTAGATTAGGGATCTCACTATGGGAAATGTTAATAGATTTAATGATGTTTTGCAATGATGTAGCTAGGGAAACCTAAGAGGGTTCCCTGGTGATCTTCAAATCGTTGCTTAGGACCCTTAATTGGTTTAAATATTGATGTAATTCATCCTCGGGGTTTTCAAATGGTTCATCATCAGGTTCATTATTCATTCTAATGTTAATGTTATCATCTTATGATTCGGTTTCGTTGGTTTCCCATGTTGGTTGCAGTGTGTTTCTCATTTTGTCAGGTGTAATTTATCTACAATGAAAATTTGTTGGATTTTAATTGATTGTAATTTTTTTTAATTTAAAATTGTAATGAAAAAAAAACAAAAAACAAAAAATGGAATGATTTAGCACCTACTTGGAGCAATGGAGATTGGAGGTTGAGTTTTATGTTGAATGGGAGGAGGTTGGATGCTCCAAATGCACTTTCATGCCTCAAGCTCCCCCAATCCCCTACTCGCAGGTTTGTTACACAATAAAAAACCCGTGGACTATGTTTTTTTTTATAAAAAACATAGGAGCGCGCATTTGTGTTTTTTGCGTGCACGTTAATAATGCATGCGTGCATGTTTTGTGTATGCATTAACAATGCATGCGCATGTCTGTTGACGTGGATATATAGACACATGTGCGTGATTTTAAGAGTGCGTACGCGTTTATTCTATCCACATCAACTCATCAACATGGAGGCTTGACATTCCCAAAGCAGGAGCACATACGGGTGTTTAAAGGCATGTGCACGTATTTCCTTTTTTTGTACTCACGCGCTGTCATTGCAACATTTTGTGTACCAATTTCATGCAGGTACACCATAGTTTTCAAATCTTGTGCTCAACTTCTCAGGATTAACGTAGGCTCTAGACGGCATGCAAAACTATGCTCCTTCACGTCCTGAGCTTTGATACCATGTTGAAATTTGGTTGATCTTTGATATTTAATTCTTTCAGATGCAAAGACTTGAAGCAATGAGACAATTCATTCCATGAAATTCATACAACCATAACACAATATATACCCTGGGGAAAATCCTCAAAATTATGAGAGGAAAAACCCTAGCAATTCTTCTCAGTATAATGTAATGGATAACAGAGAATGATTTCTTTTACCACATAGAAGATTGCTTTCAAAAGATAAGAGATCACCAAACTTCTTGGTGAAGATACATAATCAGTAGAGAAGAGATATCAATCGAATGTGTGCCCAACACAAAAATAACAAGCATGAACGATACCCTGCAGAAAGAGAATCGCCTTGCCTTCAATGGAGAAGAGAATTCACTTCAAACTGGATTCAACAATCCTGTATATCATATTTATACATTCTTCTCTTCTATTTTTAACTTCTAACTTCAATATGAACTCGCACTCAAACAGTATGTATTAATATTGCATGGAGTGATGCGCCCCACTTCTCATGCAGTGCTTCATCTCACTAAGCTCTGTCACTTAGGATGAACTCACCTCTTAACAGAAATCTTGCCCACTTAGTTAGGTGGCTAACTTAAGTGTCGACATGCAAGTGTCACAATTCATGTGTCATCTTTTAGTTTAACATAAGTGTCATCATGCAATAACACCTAGTTAAATAGATCTTATTTGTTGTCATTTAGTTAACTCTCTTTAACTGAAGTGTCGTCTTTTAGTTTAACTAAAGTGAAAATACTTTCATTAACTAGTCCCTTTTATTTAGCACTTAGTTAACTCAAATCATGCTCATTGATTTACTTGAAGTGACCACTTTGAGTTCTTTAGTTAACTGAGACATATCTTTAACTCATGTTTTAACTGAAGCATTGATACTTAACTAAAGCTTTATAACTGAAGCTTTAATAATTCGAGTTCTCTTTAATTAGATAAAGTGTCTGCATGGGCAATTTTGAATTCTCTTAAGCTCTATGCTTTATCTTTTATTTCTTTATCTCTTACTGCATGGTCAATATGTGCTAACTCTAATTATCCATAACATTACATTATACTAAGAATAATTATCGGATTTTGTGATCATATTATATTATTCCAGACCAAATGATCATATGCTAAAGTAATTCACTTTAGAGGTGATCAATATCTAAAGGAGACTTAATAGAAACCGATGATCGTGGTTAATAATATATCACACAACATTAAATGCTTTTAACAAGTAAAGCATGACCTTTATATGTAAGGTCCACCTTTATATAGGAGGTCTATCTCATGGATAGCTTTATACGGAAGGTTCACATGATAACCATGAATTTACACACACAAGTCCGGAGCCTTGTCCAGAAATACTTTACAACATCATTACTTTGATCAATTACCTCTATACGAGAGGAATAACCTTTACATGGAAGGAAATCAAAGTGATCACTTCTATACAGGAGGATCAATCTTGACTACACAAGATTGGTTTGGAGAATGTCTCGTAATGTTGTATATTTAACAGTGGTAACCTTAGTTTTCTTTCATAGGTTCCTTATAGGTCACTGAAAGGAAAATATCTTGCAGCGCCTCAGACGAGTCTTCTGAAGGCAACTACTTGTGGCCCTTGTGGTTGGTGCATGAAAATTAGAGTAACTGTCTCTCAATATCTGTTGGTTGGAATTGGGCTGTAAACATCCCTCGATGACCTCTAGAAGACCCTTAACTATGGCTCTTCAGTAAATATTATTTGGTCCTAAACAACCTTGAGCGCTTGTCATTGGAAGAGTATTTATACTTGTGTAAATATTTTCATGAAATTTTTAGTATGTGTTGTTTGTTTTATTTCTTAATTTTGTAAAATTTCTCCTTTGTGTCTTCTTCAAGCCATTGTGGTCGATCAACATTTATTGTGAAAATCCTCACAGCAGATCTAAGAGCTGATGTATACCTCACAAGAAAGATTATGATTAAGTAGAAAGATAGAATAAGAGTGGTCAATGCAGTGTAAATGAACAATAGAATAATAATACAGTAGAACTCGGATAGAAACAAAATAACTTCACACACAATAATTCATTAATCACAAATATGAACAATAAATAGTACAATGGTGGAGAGGATTCGAATGCCAAGGTGGCAATTCGAATTAGCCTCTCGTAGAGTGATCATCATATCAATAGAGTGTCATCAGAGCACAACTAAGAGTCCTCATCATCATCAGTGGAGTCATCAATGCACAAGTAACTTTCAATCAGATGTCAAACTGAGTCTAACTGAGTGTGGTAGGTGTAACTAGCACATGGAGGCACTAACTGAATGACGGAGGCGCAGTGGAGGGCGCATGATGAGCTAACTGGAGTCAGAATGGGCAGTCTAGTCTCACTGGAGGTCCATTGGAGTTATACAGTCAGTTGAGAGTCACTCTAGCCTTAAATCAAGGAAAGAACTTAAGTACAAATGAATGGTAGGTGAGAGAGGGCACATTAGATGCATGTAACTGCATGTAGGGCGCACTAAGCACTAGGAGGTCTAAAAATTATCAATGAGAAGCAATCGGGGCTAGCTAACTGAGGGCTAGGTGCTGGGACTGATGACTAGGATGCATGCAATTACATGCATGCAATTACATGCATGCATGTAGAATGCATGCTTCATGCAAAAATGCATGCAAGACTGAAAATGCACATAATGAAAATGCTGGTAGGACTAGGATGGAGTATAGGAATATCCTAACACCCCCCCTTAATACATCCTAGACCCTGATAACTGAGACCAAAGTTCACGCAATACAAATAATAATAACAGTCAATAAACCAAGGAAATGGGGAAAACCTCATGGGAAAAATACCCCCCCTCAAAATAGATTGTAGGGAACACCAAAAATAAATGCTCCAAACTCAAGCAGGTGTGATGCTTGGTCATATGTCTGGAGGTATCTTCTTCTTGGGAAGAAGAGGATCATGCTCAGAAAGCATGTGCTTGTACTTGTTCTTCAGATCAAATGTGATGATAACAAATCCAAAAGTATGAGGATGATCCTTGAACCTGTGATTTGAATCAGTTGAGGTAGGATCAAGTACATGAATATGTAGATAGTCTTTTGTTTTCTCCTTTGAACCATCATGGGTGAGATTATGCCCAAAAGAATCATCAAATATCAGTGATTGCTGGGAATCCAAATCAGATCCAAGACTTGAAAAATGGTTGCTTAAGATCTCCTTTGAACCATGAGAGGTAAGATCTAAACTAGTAACGCATGAGAAATTATCCCAAGCGAATGGGAATGGCCATCATATTCAATAACATTCTGAGAGCATGAAATAATGATCTTACAGTAGTAAATAAGAGGTGATTTATCAAGGAGAGCGAATGCATTACCTCCAATGGTTGATTTGACCTCTGAAACATTCAGTAGATCATGATGCAAACCAACAGACTCTTGTGCAAGAGAGGATTTAGGAACCTCTGCAGTTTCTAGAGTGTGAGCTGGCACAGAATTCGAAATAGAAGAAATTTGGAGCATGAGTATAGAATCTGCAAGTTCTTCTTCTTTGTGGACAACTTCAATATGAGATATGTTTGATACTGATTCATGATTAGAGAGATCATCAAGGAGGGCGAATGCATCACTTTGCTTGCTCTCGAAATGGTTTGCACCAATCCCTTCACTTTATTTGCCAAATCTTTCATCCAGATGGGCCCATAGCTCTTTTGGAGATTCAACATAATTAAGGGAATCAATTACCATACAACGAGATATAGCAAGCATGATTTCTCCAGAGACACTGTCACCTTCATTAACCAGTCATTCTCTTCTTCAGAGGATTCGAACTCTCTTTCAAAACAATAATCAAAGAGATCATGGCTCTTCAAATATGCTATCATTTTTAGTTTCCATTCATCATAGTTGAATGGAGAAAGATGAGGGATTTCTTCTGAATTCATGGAAGTTGTAGAAGACTTGCAAAAACATTAGAAAAAGTCTGCAACTACTACTGCTGCAAAAGTGCAGAAACTGCTGCTACTGCAAAAGTGTAGAAACTGCTGCACTTGAAATCTTGATAATAACCTGCAAAAAACTCTCAGGAATGGAGATAGACAATATTCTCAACATGCTCTGATAACATGTGAAAATCCTCACAGCAGATCTAAGAGCTAATGTATACCTCACAAGAAAGATTATGATTAAGTAGGAATATAGAAGAAGAGTGGTCAATGCAATGTAAATGAGCAACAAAATAATAATACAGTAGAACTCGGATAGAAGCAAAATAACTTCACACACAATAATTCATTAATCACAAATATGAACAATAAATAGTACAATGGTGGATAGGATTCGAATGCCAAGGTGGCAATTCGAATTAGCCTCTCATGGAGTGATCATCAGATCAATAGAGTGTCATCAGACAACAACTAGGAGTCCTCATCATCATCAGTGGAGTCATCAATGCACAAGTAACTGTCAACCAGATGTCAAACTGAGTCTAACTGAGTTTGGTAGTTGTAACTGGAACATGGAGGCACTAACTGAATGAAGGAGGCTCAGTGGAGGGCACATGAGGAGCTAACTGGAGTCAAAATGGGCAGTCTAGTCTCACTAGAGGTCCATCGGAGTGATACAGTGAGTTGAGAGTTAGTCTAGCCTTAAATCAAGGAAAGAACTTAAGTACAACTGAATGGTAGGTTAGAGAGGGCGCATGAGATGCATGTAACTGCATGTAGGGCACACTAAGCACTAGGAGGGCTAAAACTGATGAGTGAGAAGCTCCCAACGCTAGCTAACTGATGGCTAGGTGTTGGTGTTGATGTATATGTAACTTCAGAATGTATTTCACCTATGTATATTGTACTCCTATAGAGATGGTATTATTCCTCTATACGGAAGTGTCGTCATTTGTATTGACAAGTGTCGCAAGTGTCGTAACTTGCTGTGATGGGTTATTAGACCACCAAGTGTGGGGTCGGCCCAGATTAATGTAACCATGGGTTATTAGACTGAGTTAGACAAGTCAGCCCTGTTAGTTTATTGGACAGGACAGGACAAGTATAAATAGAGATCAGGAGATCACTATTTGATCATCTCATTACTCACTCTTACATCACTCAGAAAGTGGTGCACTAGTTGAGGAGGAGGAGTAGCTGCTAGTAGAAGACTATCTCTTGTATTTGGTTGTATCATTGCTCTTTCTATCTCTGAGGAAGTTGTGCGATTTTTCACCTTTATGGTTTTCCCCAGTGAAACTCTGTGTGTCCATTGTGTTATGTGATTGCTTGATATGCTTGATATGATTGATATGTTGTACATTTTATTTTCTTAGTAAAGATCCTAGAGAATGTTGAATTAATGCTCAAAATCTAACATGGTATCAAAGCTTCCCTGAGAAGAAGACATTGTGTAGTGGCGGAAACTAGGGTTTCTTGTTGATTGGATTTCTCTCCACATATTTTGGAAAATAAGTAAGGTAGATTGAATCTACTCATCAAGGAGAATCTTTCTGTCCAAACAGAATTCAATTCTAAGCACTTTCAGTTTTGGCCCTAAAAATTAGGGTTTCCACAAAAATAGGAATTTCTAAAATCTGAAGACATAGTTGGAAGCTCCTTGGAAAAATCAAAGTTTAGAGATTTGGATCGAGATTTTTGGTTGGGTGAAGCTCCGAGAAACTCAACCCCTAATTCAGGGTCCTCCCTAGTGAATCCGGGAAGACTAAAAGGCATTTCTGAAGGGTGAAACTTTGCAGATCTCAAATTCTGCATATACCATGCTAATCAGTTCATCAAGGCACATCTTTCTATCCTTTCAAAAGTTTTAAATTCAAAGGTTGAATTTTTAGGGTTTCTCTGACAAACCCTAATCCGGGACCAGATCCAGTTTTCAGCAAATCAAGTGGTAAGACCTAAATCTTCTCTATTTCCATTTGAAGTATTTTTTAAAAATATGTCTCACCACACCAAGCTTGAGGATAAGCTTGAAGGGGCTGATAAATTCCGAGCATGGAAGTATAGGATTGGGTTAATCCTGGAAGAAAATGAGTTAGACACTTACATAAGTGAAGAGGTCCCTATCCCAGAGGAAGAAGAGGCTAAGGCCTTACACAAAAAGAGATTGGTCAAGGATAAGAGGATCATTGCTGGTTCTATAAAAGATCATCTCATACCCCATGTGTCATCCCTAAAGACACCAAAGGAGATGTTTGATTCCCTAACCAAGCTATTCGAAGGGAAGAACATAAATCGAAAGATGACCTTGAGGAATCAATTGAAGATTATTAAGATCCAGAATGCAGAGACTATCCAGTCTTATTTATCAAGGGTATCCCAGATAAAAGAACAACTTGAAGCTGTGGGAGAAGATATAGAGAATGGAGAAGTGGTAATGACCACTCTTAATGGCCTTCCTAGGTCATGGGATTCCTTCATCCAAGGAATTTGTGCTAGAAGGAAACTTATCACCTTCAGTAGATTGTGGGAAGAATGCTCACAAGAAGAAGCTCAAATTGTAGCTCGAGAAGAGAAAATGGGGAATGAAGACCAATCTCTCACAGCACATTCCAAGAAGTATGATAATAAGAAGGGACATCACCATGGAAAGAAAGAAAGACATCACCATCAGAATCGGAGGGGTAGTCCCAAACTTCGAAGGAACATGTCCTATGTCCGGTGCTATACATTTGATGAAAAGGGACACTATTCCAGAGATTTTCCCATAAATAAGAAAGATAGTTCTCACAAGAAGAAGAACTTCAAAATAAGACATCATGCTCATGCTGCAGAGGATGATGAACCTCCCAGGAAGAGGGCTAGAGAAGATAGTGAAGATTCTTCAAGTGATGAAGAATATGTTTTGATTTCTTCTCTCATTGGAACCATTACTCATGGAAGTAATGATTGGCTTATAGATAGTGGGGCTTCTAAACAAATGATACGATTCAAGGAATCCTTTATGAACCTATCTGAACATGAATCACCCCACAAAGTGAAGCTTGGGGATGACTACCAGTATCCAATAAAAGGGAGTGGTGAAGCCTCCTATAAACTAGACTCTGGAAAGTCTATGAAGATGAAAGCTGTACTATATGTTCTAGGTCTCAAGAAGAATCTACTCTCCATATCTGCATTGGATGCAAAAGGCATGAGGGTTGCATTTGTAGATGGACAAGTCCTAATGTGGCCAAAGGGTAAGACTATAGATGATGCAGTGGTGATTGGAGAGCAAGAGGGAGGGTTATACAAATTGAAGGGCCAACCAGAACAAGCCATGGTCCATGACTCAGTAGATCCAAGTGAACTTTGGCATAGAAGGCTTGCACACATGCACTATAGGGCATTACCAATTGCAAGAAAAGTTGTAAAGGCCTTCCTGAAATCCAGACAAAGCATGAAGGCATTTGCAAAGGTTGTGCAAAGGGAAGGAACAGAAAGAAGACATTTCCAAGCAGTGAAAGCAAGGCAAAAACAATCTTGGAAATCATCCACTCTGTTGTATGCGGTCCGATGTCATCCAGTTCTCTGATTGGATCCAACAATGGCGGAGAATTCACTTCAGGTGACTTCAAGAAGCTATGCAGTGATTTGGGGATTAAGATGGAGTTGACCACTCCTTACAATTCACAACCGAAATGAGTAGAATAAGCTACTTCAGAATAGGACTCCAGCAGCTCCTGCAAGGAAGCAAAGATTCAGAGGGAGGCCACCCAACAAACAAACAAAGATAACTATTTGAATTATCATTTCTTGTATATTTTGTTTGTTTAAATAATGTTATTCAAAGATGTATATACTTATGTTCCTAGACTTAGGTTGTGTATTATGCATATTAGAATAATTGCATTAATGAACAGTATACTACTAATATGCATATGATGAGTAAGTGGCCTATGGCACTGTACAACATTCCATTGCTACTTATCTAGAATGAAATTTCTTTGCTGACATGTTGAGAGTTGTGCACACTCTTAACAATGTTCTGGTAGAGATTGGAAGACATTTAGAAATTTAAGGGATATGGATAAATGTTGTATTGAAGCATTGGCTAAAATAGTTGCATGATTGTATGACATATTTCTTTATGTGTAAGAATTTGTTCTAAAAAATATGAGATGTCTCTAATCATGCAATTAAACTTGTTTTGTAGGAAAGATCGTTTACCATCACCTACAAAAGAAGGACTACAACATTTGTTCCAACAACAAAGCTATCTATTGAAGATATTGAAGTTCCCAGGATTCAGGATGAAGTAATGGAAGAATGGATTGATCGAGGAATACCAGTCGATCATGAAGAATGATGTTTGGGATGAGGTCCCAAGACCAGATGGGAAGTCTATGGTGACTTCCAACTGGATCTATAAGATCAAGCATACTGCAGATGGAAGCATAGAAAAATATAAGGCAAGGTTTGTAGCTCATGGCTTCTCCCAGAAAGAAGGGATTGATTATGAAGAGACCTTTGCTCTTGTGGCTAGATACACTTCCATTAGATTAGTACTTGCTCTGGCTGTAGTGATGAAATGGAAGGTACACCAGATGGATGTCAAGACTGCTTTCTTGAATTGTGTAGTTGAAGAGGAAGTGTATGTGGAGTAGCCACTCAGGTTTGAGACACATGAGAGATGGAATCATGTGTGCAAACTGAAGAAAGCCTTGTATGGTTTGAAACAGGCACCCAGGACCTGGTATGGCAGGATAGATGGCTTCCTATCCATTTTGGGCTTTACTAAGAGTAAAGTGGATTCTAATATTTATTACAAGGTTGAACAAGGCAATCCAGTAATACTACTTTTGTATGTGGATGACCTGTTTTTGATAGGCGAGGATGGATTGATTGTCGATACGAAGAGGAAGCTGGCTGCCGAGTTCGAGATGAAGGACTTGGGTATGATGCACTACTTTCTTGGTATCGAGGTGTGGCAGAGTGCTAATGGAATCTTCCTTGGATAAGGGAAGTATGCAGTAGAGATCCTGAAGAGGTTTGGGATGATGGACTACAAGGCTATGGCCACACCTATGGCATCGAACTTGAAGCTTCTGTGTGATGCTTCATCTGAGCCGGTTGATGCCACGATGTATCGTCAGATGATTGGGTCCTTGATGTACCTGACGAATACAAGACCAAATATCTACTTTGTGGTGAACACCTTGAGTCAATAATTGACAGATCCGAGACATGTTCACCTGATAGCTACAAAGCATATTTTGAGGTACATGAAGGGTACAGTTGACTATGGGCTCAAGTATGAGGCGAATCAAAAGTTTAACCTGGAGGGTTATGTTGATTCGGATTGGATAGGTAGTGCCATTAATCAAAAGAGAACTTCGGAGTGTTGCTTCAGTATGGGATCAGGTGTGATCTCTTGGTTTAGCAGGAAGGAGTCCTGTGTGGCATTGAGTATAGCTAAAGAAGAGTATGTTGCAGCTTGTTCGGCTAGTTGTGAGGTAGTATGGCTTAGGAAGCTACCGTCTGATTTATTTGATATCTAGTTGAGTGCTACTTGAATATATTGCGACAACCAGAGTTGTGTGAAGTTGTTAGAGAACCCAGTGTTCCATGACAAGTCGAAGCACATTGAGATCAAGTATCACTATATCAGGGATATGGTGTAGAGAGGAGCAGTGAAGATCCTATATTTTGCGACGGATGAGTAGATAACTGATGTGTTGACCAAGCTGCTGGCCCGAATGAAGTTTGAATACTTCAGAGGGACACTTGGAGTACTTCAAATCGAGATTCCCTCCAACGGGAAGTGATGAGTCCGGAGACATAGATGCACATGACCCATTCTCACATAGTGGTAGGTATGGTCCTCCTATGGTGAGATGTAAGGGATGGGGCCATTCTCACATAGTGGTAGGTATGGTCCTCCCATGGTGCAAATGTAAGGGCTGTGTCATTCTCACATGGTGGTAGGTATGGTCCTCCCATGGTGAGATATAAGGGTTGTTCGGCTTTTTGACCTGATGGTAGGTAGTTCCTTCCATGGTGACATGGTGATAGGAGAGTCCTCTCATGGTCATTGATGTAATTGACGGGCTATTCCGACATGATGGTAGGTAGTTCCTTCCATGGTGACATGGTGATAGGAGAGTCCTCTCATGGTCGTTGATATAATTGTCGTGCCTTTTCGACATGGTGGCAGGTAGTTCCTTCCATGGTAACATGGTGATAGGAGAGTCCTCCCAGGATCGTGATGTAAGTGTTGTGCCTTTCCGACATGGTGGCAAGTAGTTCCTTCCATGGTGACATGGTGATAGGAGAGTCCTCTGATGGTCGTGATGTAAGTGTTGAGCCATTCCTGGATGGTGGTAGGTAGATGATGAAGACCTGATGGTGGCGGGCCTACATCCAGTATGAAAAGGATTGGCTCTGCAGAACTTTCTATGACGAGTAGATTGGAGATTGAATGAGATAGCAGCAGCAATGATGATGATGATGATTCGATGACAATGATCTAGTGACTATGATCCAGAGAAGAAGACTTGTGCTAGCAGATCCGTGTCGAGAAATACCTTCCTAGTTAAGAGGGAGTGTTGATGTATATGTAACTTCGGAATGTATTTCACCTATGTATATTGTACTCCTATAGAGATGGTATTATTCTTCTATATGGAAGTGTCTTCATTTGTATTGACAAGTGTCGCAAGTGTCGTAACTTGCTGTGATGGGTTATTCGACCACCAAGTGTGGGGTAGGCCCAGGATTAATGTAACCATGGTTTATTAGACTGAGTTAGACAAGTCGGCCCTGTTAGTTTATTGGGCAGGACATGACAAGTATAAATAGAGATCGAGAGATCTCTATTTGATCATTTCATTACTCACTCTTACATCACTCGGAAAGTGGCACACTAGTTGCGGAGGAGGAGTAGCTGTTAGTAGAAGACTATTTCTTGTATTTGGTTGTATCATTGCTCTTTCTATCTCTGAGGAAGTTGTGGGGTTTTTCACCTTTATGGCTTTCCCCAGTGAAACTTTGTGTGTCCATTGTCTTATGTGATTGCTTGATATGCTTGATACATGCTTGATATGATTGATATGCTGTATATGTTATTCTCTCAGTAAAGATCCTAGAGTATGTTGAATTAATGCTCAAAATCTAACAGCTAGGACTGATGTCTGAGATGCATGCAATTACATGCATGCATACAAAAATGCATGCAAGACTGAAAATGGAAATAATGAAAATGCTGGTAGGACTAGGCTAGAGTATAGGAATATCCTAACATTTATGTGGGTATGGATTCAAGGAAACTCTCTTTAATAGAGGAGTTCCTTGTGCTAAGGAAAAGACTAAGGAAAAGACTGGATATAAATAATCCACCCCCTTAAGGGGCAGAGGAAGAAAATCAACAACCAAAACATGAAGAAGAGGAAAACATTTCTAATTCTAGTGAGTTTGAGGGTTCATTTGAGTAAGGACACTTTAGTGACAATAAGGGTTATTTGAATAACTCCCCTAGAATTTATTCTCCTCATCCTCAGGGGAACCTAGGTCCTATTGTTATAAAGGATCCTCAGATCCCAAAGAGTGATTAAACCCACCACAAAATGATAATTTTGTTCACAACTAAGGACTTGAGTTACATAACCCTAGAGTAAAACACAAGGGATATATATATTAATGGAGAGGCTACACCACCAATTAGTTAAGTTCCCATAAGATAAGGAAATATAAATACCATATCTACAGGAAAATCTAGAGGGTTTCCACCATCTTCAATGGTGCTTACTAGAGAGGCTCCATCTATTTCACAATGCTCTAATAGTTTTTCCTTTGGGATGACTTATCTAGGTTTCCAACCTTGAATGCTAATATTCCTCCCATTCAAACAAATACTACTAAGCCTAGCACTGGTCCATCAATTCCCTCATATGCTTTCCCACCATATAGTGAAAAAATTTCCATGTGCAACCCTTCCACACTGACGGGTCATTCCTAGATCTAACCTACCTAAGATGAACATACCTTTCCAAGGAATGGGGCGTATAAGTACTAGTTTTCTCTTAAGACAAAATATACTACAAAGAAATACATACAGTTAATCATAGAATAGGAAGCATCAATGCGTGATTTCCTTGGGGACATAATTTGGACCAACGAAATATTCCTTCATCTCCATAAAAGGGGATAAGCATGATCAATAGTGCAAATGGTATCCAACCATTCATCGTGGGCATACCTCGAAGCAGTATGACTCAATTTGTACAAAATCAGTTTGATCTCATTTTAGAATCTTAACCCTAACAAAAGAAAATACATTGCAATTGATATAAGAAGTAAAGTCTAAAATAAATTATTCAAAGTATAGACTATAAAATGTGATTGTACATTATGATATATGTATTTTCAAGAACCATCACTTCCTCCTCTCTGTATGGGCCTCGTACAGCGAGGGCAATTGTCATGGGATTGAATCCAGGGGGCAATGCAATGTGTGTGAAAATAATGCAGGCACGGCGAGAGAAATAGAACCCGCTGCCCGTTTTTAAAATCCTCGAGGCAAAATATGCAGCTGTCCACTTCTTCTGTACTGCTGTATTCAATTTTTCGCTCAGAAACCACAAGGGTCCCTCTGATGCGATCTTGTTCTTCAGGGGTCTCCTCTATCTCCCTTGGACGTGCCAACCACATATGCCGTAAGAAAATCAATACAAACCACGCTAATGCTATAGCCTGCTCATGCCACTTCCATGGCACGTCCATCGCTTATAGGAATGGCTGACGGCGACTGCAAATATAGTACAACAAATTTGCAGCTGAGCTTTTTATGTCAATAAGAATTTAGCGAATTTATAATATAAAGTAACAAGAAGTGCTGTTTCTTATATCAATTCCATGATTTCAATCGACGTGACTATTCCCTGAATCCAAGCGTCCGTTCGACGTCAAATGATGGCAACTCGTAGCTCCAATTAAACAACAATAAAGGAAGAAATAACGGGACGTTATTTTCGTTTAACAGATGTAATTACCATCGTAATGAATTAGCAGCCCAGACGTAGTTGATTCACCACTGATATTTAGGGTTTAGTGATGTGACGTCTGATTTATGTTATTTATATTGGCTGTAAACGTCATTGTTGTTGTTAGAATGAATGTATGTTTGTTTGTTTTAAAATTCTGAAAACTTGGTTGTATTGAGTATGGACTCGGTTGTAGCTTTGTATAGATAAATATATTGAGGAGATTAAGTTTTTTAGTTTTGTTATAACTTCAATAAATTAAAAAAATGATATATTTTGTTGTGCTTATTGTTTCATTCACGAAGCTAAAGTTTGGGAACGCGAAATATGGATTTATGTTTTAATAATGCATCATGGTGTGAGGTAATGAAATAAAACTAGTAAAAGGAATATTTTTTGGCCATAAAATATTGAAAGACTTGTGTTTGAAATAATACCATGAGATAAAACTCGTAATGTGGCCAAATATAGAAATTGTCATGATATGAGCACTATGAGTACTATTACAAGGTTTATTTCACATAGTGTAACATGATGTGAACATGATAATATGAGCACTATTACAAGGGTGTTTTTTACAGAGTGTAACATGATGTGAACATGATAATTTAATCTGGGTTGAAGAGGATAGTTCCTTATAGTTCTTATAAATGAAATATTTATTTTACTTATTTTATAAGTATTAAATGTGCACCATTATAAGGTTAAGAATTTTGAGGATGGTTTTTACACATAGTTTAAGGAGAAAACAAAATTATTTTGGTCATTTAAATAAGTTTTTAATTTTCACATATTATTAATCCTAAATGTTTTCCAGTGCATTATAACCAAAGTTTTTTTTTTGCAAAAACGGTTTATGGCCAATCAAATTATTTGGAACCTATTTAGAACCTTATTTGGCCTCAAACCAAGGCGAACCCATATTTTATTATTGTTGAAACATTCAATTATTATTACAGTATTTCTTATCAACACATGGCATTATGCATGTTCACATGCACTTGGTATAACCACAGCTCAACACAGCTTACTATCTAAGTTAATGTCAGAGTGCTGTAACAGGCCTTGTTCATTCGTTGTATCACTATGTAGAGTTTATAGTTTTCAGTTTCTGGTTATATTTACCACATGCTTTCTCCGCGTATTTGTAGCAAATGTTCAGATTACTCTCTTCATGCTTCTCACTATGTTGTTGCTTCACATGCATTTGAATCCATTTTATGTTGAGACTGTACATAAAGCATTGTAAATTAAACAAAGATTACTATAATGGACAGTGTCCAAACTTATTATTTTTAGTTGTTTGGTGTACATGGACTTTATTGTTGTGACTGCAATAAGATCCATGTATATGTAAACCTGTGTGTGATTATTTATATATGTGCAGAATACAAACTACCTAATTTAAGGAAACAAGCAGCACGAAATCCGGATCCGGCGCTTCCCACTTTACTCCAGGAACTGTTCTGTATTATACCTACAATGTCCTGATTCATGTTCTATATCTACAAACTACAATAATAGCAATTCACCGAAAAGATTATCCAAAACCTATAATGTTTACCCTGCCTGTATATCAATACCTACATTAAATCATACTTGATTATGTATTGATGGAGACCCTCATATCATGTCCACCAAAATTCAAAAGATTCTGCTTTAAAGCACGGTCTACATGGTCCACTGGTGGAATGAGTTAACTCTCGGTCAAAATCAGTACCAAAAGCAAGAACATTACTATGCACAGTCACGCAAAATGATGTAAATAAGAGCGACGTACATCCTCTAGTTCTTGATAAGCTTGTAATCAATGTACTTGTACTTATGAAACCCTAACATCAGACCATCCAATCGTTCAACCTACATACTGGACCAATATGCCAATGAATGTGCAAATCCTTCAAATGAATTTGGACACTCCTCAAATTAGAAATAAAATACGAAAAAGATAAGAGAACTAAAAACAAAAATATGTAGTGATTTGCATACCCAAGATGTAAGCTAGATTGATGTACGGTAATGGATCGATAAAAAATCAGGTGCTGAAGTGCAGGAATCGCTTCTAGTACTCAGCTGCCATTATACATGCATCACATTATGTAGATCCTATGCACTGGAAAGTATAATCTTCTCAACATAAATTTGCATTTAAAAAACTGGTACTTTGGTCTAAAGTTTCACATTTTCCTCTTGCAAAGAACATACCTGTCACAACAACAGAAGTGTTCAGGTCCCTGTGCAATCTTATTGTATTACTATTGTCAAGGCATAATGAAGGGGTCCACAGGTTTTGGCTGTTGTCCTAAATTTTCCATACATGCTCTCCACATGGTCTTGGGCTCACACGGTACACCCAGTATGGTAATAGAACACAAGAGACAGATCGCACCTGGGTGACGGACCATTTAGCATTGCATTGAGAGCTAAGGACGAGTGGCAGTGGCATGTTCGCATGGATTTGAATTTTTTATCTTTACATAATCAAAGCTAAGATCAAGACATATTATTATTGCATGAATAGCATGCACAGCTTTTAGATGCATCCTCGAAAATAAGCTTTGGAAACACAACCGAGCTTTGGAAATCAACACTATGCCAATATGTGGCATTAATTGACAATGGCATTATCACAACAAAACCTAAATTAATTTTGTGAAACCATAACAAAATCAAATCGTCATAAATGAAAATTAACATGTACAACTCCTCATATTTAACGGTGAGTACATCAATATATTCTCATAAATACAAGCTTTAAATAGAATGCTCTTTTTACTTTCGGATGTGCGTGCATACTATATTATGTGACATTGGAATTTGGCCTATTTTGAGATTCACCCTCTTTAAATACTAAGCACAAGCAGGCGACAAGCGCAGCGATCTAGACTTCACATTGTATCTCGATCATTGATCTCCATAGCCTCTTAGGTGGTACAAGGAAGAAATCCTTTTTTCACTTTATAAATTTTCATTTATTTAAAGATGAGGCACCTCAAGGAATTTGTTTAGGAAAATATCATTGGTGCTCCATCAGCTTTGTTCAACTTTGGTGGGCTCGAGTCTATTCTTGTGAACTTGCGATCTGCAGCATACTTTTGGAATAGCAAATGGAGAGGGAAAATATGGGGGACAACATCGACACCTTTTGTGGGATTGATTATCCACGTGAGTATCCAATAATCCATAGAAAACCTTCCTCGTGAGAAGACCAGTGCCTTCCCGTTGGTCCATGGAGTCTATCAATCATCTTGCTACTAAAATTTGCGTGCCATGTGTATACAAAAGGTAGCTCGGACGAGCTGATAGGTTAAAGTCGATCTATGCAAATTGGAAGATGGAAGTCAACAAAGTATGCAAAATAGCTTATTAACTAGTAGTTTGAACGAAAGAAGAAAGGAAATTATAATAGAAATGGTTTTTTAAAAAGGCCATTCTCAGTGATATTTTAGAAAGGCTTAAGCCGTTGGTTCGGTGAGTTCTGGTTCGTAAGCTACTTAGTGTGGATCAAGTCACTTAGCATAGGAGGACAGGTTATAAACCCAAGGTGTTTGGCTAACAACCCGGTTTGACAGCTCAAGGTGTTTTGCAAGCTTGGCAGCAGGTTTCTTTGTTAATTTCCTAAGAGTAGAAGGGAGTACACTCCCTATTGGCAGAACCCAAATAAAATATTAGAAATATGCTACTGTCAGGAATTACTTGATATCACCCCGTAGCCTGCCTGATATATGGAACTGGCCTAACTGATTCTCCCGTAATTGAGGCCCCGCCGCTTCAGCTCCCGTGCAACCAGCACCAGCATTTCCCCACAAGTATGCAATATAGAGAGTTCTAACTAGCCTTAATTCTCAATGCCTTCCGCCTTACTTAGTAATTTGATTCAACGAGATAGATCGAGAAGCCGATTCTAACAACGCAACCAATTATAATCCACGACCCCCATCATGGTATTTAGAGTGCGTTTGAAGTGTAACGACCTGATCATGTAAGCTAAGGTGTGGGTTATTTGGCGGCGAATAAGATGGTTATATTGTATTGATACGGTAAATGTGGAAAATTATATTTTTCTATACTAAATATTAAATGAAAAAAACTACTCATGCCACCGGTAAAAGCCTCAACAGCCCAGTAAGCGTTGCGTTAATACCTTTACCATCCTCACTTTGGCGAGTCTAACCAATGCCAGCAAGCGTTGCGATAACCCCTTTACCATCATCAGTTTTTGTGGGCTAATCCATCCAATATTTAGGCTAAAATTCTCTCCCATGCAAGCCTTCCTAAAGCCCTGATGTCTTGCGGAGCCCAAACATGTCCTGCGGAGCTTTCTTTGTGAGGCCCGGACCAACGACTCGGAGTTTGCAAGTTCACCTAACCCAAAGCTAAAGTGAACCTGTCTAATCTCAATGCTCATCTGCCTAGTTTCTAAGTTGCCTAATTCCAACTCTAAAAGCTTAACTTATTTCCTAAAAGGCTTAAATACTAACTTGCTTAAATCAACGCTGCCTAAGTCCAAATTAAGAGTTCACTAAACTCACTTGACTAATAGCTGTCAATAATTGCCCTAACTGCCTAATCCCAACCCTAACAGCTTAACTCAAAATTACACCTTTATAACTATTTACAAATGGAACCGGAACTACAATGGGCTCTACAACGGGGTTTGGAACAGGTAAAAAGTAAACAAATGGATTAACAACAGGTTCTAGGTAAGCTTGGTAAATGGCTTATGAGTCCACGGCTTATATGGATTTCGACTAAGTGATGTCTTTTAACTACAGGAAGGGGAACTGTGGACTATACTTGTTGCGGGGACAACATACACCATTGAGTCATTACATGGAAACACTAATTATGAATATTCCTTTAGCCCATAGAAAAACTCATCAGTCACCATGCTAAGATTATTCAACCATGCGTGACTATTCCTCATTTATCAGTTATGCATCATTAGTAGCAGCAGCGGAGATTAGGATGATAAACACAAATCAATTATATGTTTACTATTATTACATGTTCTATCTATTCCCTAGTTAGACCAAGTTCGCTGTTGTTATAAGTTTATAGATCAAGCTGTTATAGATCATCAAGTTAAGTATCAAGGGATTAGTACATATAGGTTACTCGTAAAGTTGATTATGTTCATCTAGTCTAGTTAGTAGTTCAGTTCAAGTAAAGCAGCAAGGTTAGGTATGTCAGCAAAGGAACCAAGAAGAAGAAAACCACCTATAAAATTATTTATTGTAGCATAGGGACTTTATGATTTATTAGTTTCCATAGGATCAATCAGATATAAACATCACATCATGAGAGAATTAAGTAACCAGTTTCTAGTAAGTTTGAGATATAAGATAGAATGCTCGCATAAGTAATATGAGAGAATTAAGTAACCATTTTCTAGTAAGTTTGAGATATTGAACATTGCATGTGACATATTTTAATGACAATTCAACCCAAAATAATACTACTTCAAGAATACCATACATGAAATCCTACATTGTGGGTTCCAAATAAATTTGTCTTTGTGTTCATGGATAGACATCGACCTTGTCAAGATGACAAGTATTTTCATTTCCCTCGAACTCCAACGAAAACAACATTGAGAAAGAATGTAGAAACATTTGATAAACTCATATATTCTTCAATGTTCTAGGGATTGTATACTGAAAAAATATCTACCAATTCGAGTGCATCATAAATCCATATCCCAAAACCCATTAAAAATATGCAAATTTATGATAGGCAAGCATATGAATTGGTGCGTAGTGGCTTGGTAAAATATAGAGAATTGGTGGACAGGATTTGCTTCGGGTATATATCTCTAAGATAAATAAAACTAATCCAGATTATGAGACACGCAAGAGCTATTTGACGGTTTGGGGAACATTATAAATCTATACTGGAAGTAACACCTCGACTTCTAGTCTTGTTTAAACTAATTTTGACCACTGACACTGAATACAACCATCCTTAGACTTGAAGCTTTTGGTGCGAACATACCTGATGGAAGACATAAAAATTTATATCGCATTAAAGAATCACATCAAAACCACATCATACAGTCGTTTAGTAATCAATCACTATACCACTAGCTAACATAGATTTTTTTATTAATTGTTTAAAAGGGTTGAACCTACTTCTGTTGTCATGCTATATAGATATCACATAGATATATGGACTTCAACCTTACTATTGAGGTTAGTAATGGAAGGAAGAGGGGGGCGGAAATATAATGCACCCTATCTCCAACACTGAAATTACACTACACCCTACGAAAAAAACCAATGGCATACAAACCATCCCATTCATTGCAATCAGAAACTTGAAGCCTTTGCACAAGACTTATTAATAGACTCAGATTTCTATTTGCATTAGACAACCAACGGCATACAAACCATCCCACTCATTGCAATTACAAACTTGAACCCTTTGCACAGAATTATTAATAGACTTGGATTTCTGTTTGCATTACTCTATTTTGTGTATCATGACTTCTTTTTAACAAAATTTTTCATAGACTAATATAAGACGCTTGCATTTACTTAAATGAGAATTTCATATATAAAACTATATACCTAATCTTACTTAAATGAGATTTCCATATTAAAAACTGTAAACCTAATATACTATTGGCAAGCAATTTTCTCATTTCATCCATCTACTTATTTTTTTCCTGGAAACATCCATCTACTTATTATTCATGGACGAGTGTATTTTTATATGATTTTCTATATAATACTTTTATATCAGAAGTTGTGTTTTTGTCCTCTGTTAATTGGGTTATACTGTGTTTGAATTTTCTCATTTAGTTTTGGCAGGGACTAGAAGCTTTGCTTCCATATGCCTGGTTATATATGTAATGATGAACTAATTATTGATTTATGTGGAAATCTTATTACTTATGGTTTAAGGATGCGTGCATGTTGGCTAAACCTTGATGATCCCAGTCAACTACGAGATTGGTTCTTTGATTAGGATGGCAACTACATAAGAACCTATGATGTTTTCTCCTGCTAACTTGCCTCTCCGCATGACCAAGAATATATAGTTTTTTGGATTCATACAAGATACTTCATCAATATATGACGAGTTTAATGGATTTTTTTTTTTTAAATCACTAAGGCTACTATCACTATATAGCGAGAGTTCTTGACATGAGGAGATAAGCTTGTTAGATGTAGGAAATAAGCTCAAGGAATTCAAGTTGAAGTCAATTCCCTTTCCTTGTGACCTTAAAAAAAAAGTAAAAAGGTTAGTGATTTGAAGACTTACACTCATCAATGCAATGGAAAGGATCCATAGAAGAATCCCTCGCACTGGGATGATATAGAGAAAGGAGGGCAAAGGGAAAATCCATCGAGAAAGGAGAAAATGCAACTAAAGATACAGGGCAACATAATCAAGAGTAATATTATGTAGGTATCTACTTCCAAGAAGCCATTGCAAATATCATATCCACATCAAATGGAACGGAACAAGAAACTAAGGATCACACCTGAAACTAAGGATCACCTCTCAAATCTTCCATCAAGGGAGAAACAATGTTGTTTGGGCAAGTTTTTTATTCCTATTTTTCCCTCTTTGCCTCTCACTTAAAAGGGTTATGAACAATTTGCTCTTATCAGTCAAAACAATCTCATTTTAAGGCGCTTATAGTAAGGGGCCATTGCCTAAAAATTTAACTCAAAATCATGGCGAAGTATTTGAGTTAAGGCTTCCCCTTCTCAACTTTTACTCCAACTAAAATTGGTTCTTCTTCCTCCCCACTAGTAGTGGGTATATTTTTTCCACATCTTCAGTCTTTGGTCCTTGAAGTTGAGTTGAGTCCTAGATATGCAAAAGTTAAAAAATAAAGTACTTTGCAACCTCTACCATTGGATCAAGAAAAGACTCAAGGTCTAACCCATTTGCTCAAACCCCACTAAATGATAAGGAATTATTCTCTATTGTCTCAATCATTCCTCCCTCTGGTAAGACGTCAAAGTGTCAAGAAAAAAATTGTGAGTTTCCAAACCATCAACACTAAAGGAATAGTTGTTGATCAGTTCATTGATCAAGCTAGCCAGGATATGGCCGAAACAAGAACAAAAGAAATGAAAGAGGGGATCAAATAGACAACTTATCAGATTACTTTGCCCAAGCAGGAAATAGAGTCTCCGGAGAAGCAAAAGAAATCCACCGAAGAAGAATCTTCCTTTGGAGCCAGAATAGAAAAAGTGAGATTCTAGACTTGAGCATTATGTAATGCTAAGGAGAATTTGTAGAGGGAGCAAGACATTGTTTTCAAAGTCCACAAAGTACCCACTCGTTAGGATTTTGAGACTCGAGAGAGTTAAATAATAAGTTCAAAGGGCATGAAGGGTACATCAAGGACATTGTTTCTGTTGTTCTTTTATATCAGGAAAAGATTAATGAGTATATTAAAGGCAAGGCATGAAACATGAATCATGAATAAGTGGTTGTTTGGGTTTACCTTATTGTTTGTTGGTTTGAAGTATCTCTATTAAAACTTTAACACTATTTTAAAATATCATTTTCATTGGATCATTCTCAGTTTGAATGTGTTTTTGGGTCATTTCGGTACTTCTCTTTGAGTTAACGTATGAAACCAATGAAATGTGTTTTTCTTTTGGAATTAAGTAAAATTGGGTTTTGCCTAATTGAAATGATGATCAAGTGATTGAAATTGTGTATTTCATATGCTTGAGGGTTCTTAGAGTTTTTTAATAGATTTGTAGTATCAAAGAGATTGTGAGTTAGTTAATAAGTGGATATAATCAACCTGAAATGATGATCAAGTGGTTGAGATTGTGTATTTCATGTGCCTTGAGCTTCGACCATAAAAAACTTTGTTGTAAAGTATTGTAGCTCATTTAAAATGAGCTCACTCCATTTCAATTTTCAACCATGTTGAATTGAATTTGGCTCAACAAGGAAAATTTGTTATTTATTACATGAACCAAGAGCTTTTTGGAAAATATAAAATTAAGCACAGGCTAGAAGGACGGCTTGAACCTCCAACGTTGTGGTTAACAGTCACACGCTCTAACCAACTGAGCTATAGCAATGTTAAACCATATCAACGGGTATTCTTTTTCTTCGTATATTCTAATAACGAAGTAAGGGATTAAAGAATGGTAATGGGCAGAAAGATACAGATCTACGTTTTTTTTTCATTCTTTCCTCCTGCCCTCCCATTCCATGATCCCATATATATTTATAAAAAAACAGAGTTCCATTGTATGCAGGTTTCATTTGAATTTTCTTTACAAATCCAGCATATATGTATTTGGGCAAGCACACAACACTGAATTGGTTGGAACTTGGATGGACCCGAAAATATAAAAAGAATATGAGATTCTTTCGAGAATACGAAAACGTACAATCTGTCGGTGCCGGGATTTGAACCCGGGCGTGAAAACTAGGTATTCTAACCGTAACCGAAATAGAGGACAAAGGTTTATCATGATTTGTGAGACGCCAAATCAAGATTACTGTACACGTTGGTAAAGTTGCACGCCACCCCAGCCGAGAATCAAATGGGGTCTTTACCTGGGCACGGCACTATTTAGACCACTGGTACAAACATGATAAATAGCTTTTTTTTCTCTCACTGTGTTCTTCAATGCTGTCAGGAACCTCTCTTGTTTCTTTTACTTTTAAATTATAGATATATCAAAAGCATATTTTGATTAACACATTAAAAATGAAAAAAAAAATGTATTTAACCTATATTAAATTGTTTTGGTGCATCGGTTCTGTGCAATGTGTTATCAAATAATCAAAATAATATTTATATTAAAATTTAAAAATAGATACAAATTAATTTATATTTATTTTAATTTTGGAATTATCAAGTATTAAAGAGTTTTTTTCAACAGAAAAAAACATTTCATGATATTTCTCACAATAAGAATTAAGGTGTTTGAATGTAAACAATTAAGATTTTCAAGTATTAAGGAGTTCAGATCTTTTAAAATGGATATCTTAATTGTTTACCTTCTCAAACAACTTACATCTATAAAAAAATAAAAATAAAATTTAAACACTCCATAAATTAAAAATTGAAAGAATATGTCTATGTATATATAATACTCATGAAAAAAATTGAAAATATTTAATGCTCAAAATATAATATTGTTAAAATCGTGAGAATTAAAAAAAACAAACAAAAATATGTATCCATCTTAATCTTCTCCCATCACCATTTTCTCAGGTGAAATGGTGTTGGTGTTGAGAAAGACTTATGTGTGCATCAAGTTTGGGTTATTCAAGCAAATACCTCATTGGCCTATTTCAACTTGAGAATTTGAATATGCCACAATAATTCCCAGTTGGGTAAAGTTGTTAAGTTTGTTGATGGAGCTCTAGTTAGAGAACATTCTAGGGGATAGGTAAAACCATTGTATGGTCAATTTCTCTTTCAAGACGAACATCTTTAAAACTTTAGCCTAGATCTTGGTGAAAATCAATATTCATGAAGCACTAATGGAGAGTTTGGACATTGTCATTGGACAAAATACTCATGCACATATTTACATTACTCCAATATCCCCTTTAGGTGTGCTCATTGTCACAATGATGGCCATGTTGCGATGAATTGTTGTAAAATGTTTGTCCAATGAGTTTAACAAAAAACTTGGAAGAAGTAAAGTTTGGATGAAAGCAATTGAAAAAAAAAGGAGAGAGTCTAAGGAAGGGGTTGGAAGATACTTAGAGAACAAGGGATAATTTGACCTGCCAAAGAAGGAAGATCATTGGTCTCTAACTGAATGATAGTTATGGAGGGTTTAAAGCTTGAAGGAGGTGAGGAATCAATTATAGGTGTGTTCCGATGGACCCGGTGAAGCATCCTAAGATTGCAACGGTATTTGTCTCTTTCCAAATGCACTTAGTGGAGGAAGGTACTTGGCAAGGTGAGCCAACTAATCATCCATCAATTTTAAATTCTTATGAGCCTGTTATTGGTGTTTTACATGATAAGAGGGATTGACCTACTTATCATGAACAAGTCAATAGTTCAAAATGGAAGATTTGGGTAAAAAATGGGGTGGGGGTTTTCCTATGGGTTTCACTTGATATCTGAGGAAATTATTCATGTTTATCCTTATCTTAAAACTAGTTTTGATTCAAGTGGAAGCAATGGGGAAGGGGGATCAATGAGATCTCAAAGGGTTTTTGAGAAGGTGGAGAAAGACATTGGTTCGTACCTCTCGAGACTCGTAAAGGAGAACATTTGTTGGGGGGTAGGGTGATGGGAGGATTGGGTAGAGATCTACAATAGGATCCTAGATTAATTTCAGTGAAGGAGTCAAAATGTTCGACAATTTCACCCATCTAACGAGTTTTTGACAGTAATCCAACGAAAGCTTTTTTTTAATCTGAAATTTGTATTGCTTAAATCACTTTTCTGAATGCATAAATGGATTCATTCCCTCAAATACCCTCAGGGAACCTGGATTAATCAAGTTTAAACACTATTCTATGAGATGTGCAATTTTTTTACCGGCTTCAATGAAAATCGTGCTGGAAAATCTTATCAAGAACAAGCGAGATCATCGAACATTTAGGATAAACCGATTTAAGTAGGTAGAAAATCTAGCATACATTTAGCACAAGAAAAGGCTTTAAATGAGATACAATAAGGAAAGCAGAGCCCAATCATTGAGGTTCTTAGGGTGGGAGAATGCTAGAAGTGATGCTAGAAAGGTGGTGTCAACTGATAATTTTATCTTTGAACATTAGAGGGTTGGTTAATCTCTCGAAGAAATTGGCCTTGTTCAAATTGATTGAATTAGAGGACCTAGATGTTATCCTTTTACAAGAAATCTTAGGGTGGGGGAATGCTAGAAGTAATGCTAGAAGGATTTTGTCAAATGATAATTTTATATTTGAAGATTGGAGGGTTGGTTAATCCCTCAAAGAAATTGGCCTTTTTCAAATTGATTGAATTGGAGAACCTAGATGTTATCCTTTTACAAGAAATCATGGGGAGTGGGATAAACTAGTTGGGAGTTTAAAGTCTTGTCTCAAAAGGTGGATTTTGTTTTTATATTGATGTTGTTGGGTTTTCGAGGAGAATTATAACATGTTGGAATTCTAATTTATCTTTATTGCATTCTGTTTTTGGATTGTCTCGGTGCTTTGCACATAATTGCGTATACAAGGTTCAATTTATACAAACTTGGTTATGAAAGTCTATGGACCCTATGAGAATAGACAAGATAGATTTCTAGGAGTTCGTTTTTATTTTTCTTTGTTTTAAAAGAAGACAATGCGATTGTATTAGGGGACCTTAACTTCGTTGTTCCTAGATTTTAAGTTTTGGGAGTGAAATAACTAGAGGCTAACATATTAGTAGATTTCTTTATTCATATGAGAGAGCAAGATGGGTTGATAGATGTTGAATTTTCTTCTCTGAGTTTACTTGGAGAAACAATAGGGTGGGGGAGGTTGTCCTTGACATATTTTTATTGTAGGAATATGTTTTAAAATTAGTAGATATGGTTAGATATTGGGTTGAAGTGGATGGAGGGTCGGATCAGAACCCTATATATTTGTAGTTGGAATTGAAGGATGTTAAAACCTCTAGCCCTTTTAATTTCAATCCTAATTGACTAGAAGAAAAGTATTTTTAGGATTTTATAAGAAAAGAGTGGAAATGCTTTGATGCAGCTTTGGGGCAATTGGTAAGTGTTCAATTTTTGGGGGATCTATGGAATATCAAAAGTAATGTGGCTGCTTGGGAAGAAGAGAAACATAGGAATAGGGGCAATCATCTTGAAGCTGAGAAAACTAGAGAATTCAAGATTTATTTGAATGGGATGCTAGAGAAAGAAAAGGGATAAAAGAATGGGATAATAGGAAGAAAAGGTTATTGGTATGTAGGGAAGTTGAGTGGATGATGAAAAGTAAGTCTATTTAGAAATAAAAGAAGATGCAAACACCAAATATTTCAATCAATTTCCATTCACACATAAATGTCTCCCACCTCAAGCTTAAAAAAACCTATATTCTCTTGATACAAAAATGATGAAAGTCACTTAAGAATGCTAACATAAGTTATTAAAAATTTTTGTTTTGACACACTGTCATCATATTATAACAATAAAACTTTGATTTCTACAACCCTTTTCCCTTTGTAACCTATTCATCATAACCATGATCACGAAAATTCAGTCCAAATTTTAAGATTATGTGGACATTAATCTTCATGATCACCCAACAAAATGACGAGAGTTACTATTGTTGTGCGAGACTCGAGAGAGAGTTTTGCACTACATTTCATTATAGCGAATCGTTGCTTGCGTGTTGGATGGGTATCAGCATAAACATGTTACCCAAGATATCCTCACATACTTCATTGCCTCTAGGATTGAAGATTTATTTGCTTGAGAAGCATAAGATTTATATATACACTTTTAATAGTCAACAAATAAAATAATTATTTAATTATTTTTATGTGGTAATATATATATATATATATATATTCATTTTGAATAGTTAACAAATAAAATAATTATTTTTAGATGAAATTGTAAATATATATATATATATATATATATATATATATATATATATATATATTTAGCCATGAACTCAAAAACCACTAATTGATTTGAAAAACCTTGAGTTGGAAAGAAAAACCATGTGCATAAGAGGAGGTTGGTATAAGAAAGTGTACAAGAAAGCTCACACATGCTTTTAATCAAGAAATTGAGTAAATTGTAAATGCTCTCCATGAATGAAATACCATAGATGGGAAGACAATACCATAGTCCAATACTATCACAACTCCAAATTATGAACAAAGCCATCACATTGTAACAAACCATGAGTAGAAAAATAAAACTAAATGTGAAAAAAATAACCATTGAAAAATATATCACTAGAAAGTGTGGACTCACATATAAAATAATAAAATATTAAGGATTTTCCTGTAACCTTCATCTTGCAAAATAATAAAATATTTATAAATATGTATATTTATAAACTTATTTTATAAATATTTTGTATTTATATTCTTCTAGGAGTAATAGCCTGATTGAAGTATATTTTTAACCCAATAAGTAGTGGGTTTGCTTAAATTGATTTCTAACCTCTTGCAACTTTCAAAGAGTTTAATATCATAGGTGGTGGAGTTGAGATCAATGGATTACTTAATTAATCTTCTATTCAATCCAATAGTTTATCATTTTCACACTTTCAATTTCATATTATATTTTTTTATTTTTTAAATTTATTTTGTACAATAAGAAAATATAAAACCAAAAAAATTATTTTTAAAAGTTTATTTTTGGTTTTTAATTTATCTAAATAGTTATGAAAAAAATAACAATAACACAAAGTATATAAAATGTCATATATTAATGAGTGAAATTCAAAAAATAATACATAAATTTTTTTTTAAAAAAATCTACAACTTATCACACTAGTATATTAAAAATTATATATTTAACATTGAATTAGTTGTTTGAAACAAAACTCATTGGTTAACTTTTTGTAAATATAGCTAAATAGATTTTTAAAACATTAAATGACATTAATATTTATTTTTGAAAAAAATACTATGAGAAATACAACTTAATTTTTTACAATTTTTTTATTTATTTCACATCAACATACTTTCACCTTTTCATTACCACATTTCATTGAAAAGTATTAACCATTTTTATGATTCACCCATAATTATTTGTATTTGTAACTTAATAAATAAAGTTTGTTACTTCTAATAAATTTCATACTACAAGTTGAATCAACAATATATGGTTACCCTAGATGTGGGTGATCAACTGGCACCCACCTCGGCCACTGCTCAACCGGAGACGCGTCCACCTCGCCCCCCTGTACATGGCGACAGACCTCACATGCATGATCCTGCTCCAATTTCGATGGAGGCCATACACCTGGCCACAACAAATGACAGACATCATAGCAATCTGGACGACAGTGTTTATTTAAGGCTGGAGGACGAGGGGGTTAATCACGACCTCCACAGTGCGCATAGGGAATGATGTCTCCCCTCGGCTTCGGGGACTTGCATTCATTATCATCACCTACAATGAGGATGACAGACCATGACATTAATTAACTCGGCTCTTTAAAACCCTTGGTCGACATGAACGGTGCATTGCTTGTTGAGCGTTGGTTATTCTCGGTGATTTCTCCTCCTGCATTTGTGAACATTTGTGTGGTTCCTGAGTCTCACACTGCCATGACGAATCGCACCAGAGGGATTTCTCATCATGGGAATGGCCACAAGAGCAGGACTCTTCGACCCAGGGTGGCCATGGATTAGTAAGTGATGGATGGTTATGCCGAGCGCATCTCTACGCAGACACGAAGCCTTATCGATGGGTGGGAGTCTCGTAGGGTGGCGACACTTCTTGACTTTGGAAGCAATGGCGGTGCCATTAACCATTACTGGTTGCTCAAAAGCATGATGAGCACCCTCATTGAAGAAATGGAAGCTAGCTCGAGAGCTAGCTCTAACATTGTCCGAAATTTCATGGCAGGTCTGAAAGAGGTGGCGAATCAATCCAATACTCTCGACACCAATATGACCTGGGATATTTTCTCCATTGGGAGAAATTCAGAACCTGTGAAGCAAATAAATAATAATGAAGGTGCTGTTGGGGCACCACCGAACACTAGGTCTGCAAAAAAGAAAGCCCATGCAAAGATTAAGAAAGGTGCAGCTCCAGCTAACACTGATCCTGACGACGCTCCAAGTGGCATGCACACTCTAGGTTCTCCTTCTCCAACTCTTCCCCCACCAGGGAACTTTGATGATTTCTATGCTGCTTGCCCCATTGTCGAGGAAGAACTAGAAGAACCCCCTGCAAAATGAAAAATGGGCTGCCACAGCCCCCGGTCATCTCTGCGACTTTCAGCTTCTTTGTTTTTATTATCTGCACAGTATAGTTTTTTGCATAGATAGATAGTATAAGTTTCTCAGTTTGATGAAAGTCCCAATTTTTTTAAGGGAAGACCCTTCCCAAAAGGTCTTAATTTTGTATTATGTTAGTTATTACAGTATTTTTGAGCAATTGGGATGGTGGCTTCAGCACATGAGGCCTCCCCAATATGCAAAACTCTATTCGGCTCTAGATGTACATTCTATTCTTGTTAATTTAATTCTGATTTGCAACAAACAAAAAAAAAAACAATGTATCGTTATTGTAATATTTGTGTGCATAGTTTCTTGTTGTGTATATCCTTAAGTGAGCAAGTCATTAATTATTCTCATTGTGTTGGGCCTTAAGTGAGCAAGTCACTAATTATTCTCATTGTGTGGGGCCCTACAGGGAGGGAATCATTAGTTTCTTGGTGTTTTCATTACAAATGGAAATTTCTATGTTTTTTTTTTAAATCCTTTATCATTTTAAATGGGTGGGTGCAAGGTAATGCTATCCAATTATGACCCAATTATGACACGTTAGTTGTAATGGAAACTTAGCAAAACATAAATATGATCACTAATCATAAATATTAGAGGTGTGTACATAAATTTTTAGGACATGTGTAAAAAGATTAAATGTGGACAATCAAGTCACATTCGAGAATATATAACTTTTATTTATAAAAAAATGCTTTAACTCCAAGAAAATTGTGTTATCCTAGTATTGATATGATTTTTTTTTCTAAAAGATAATTCATATGTTCACCTTAGGACTAGGGTTTGGTATGTAAACACTAAATGTTTTTGAAAAAAAATTTGCAGAGTTGTAGTTAACATGTGATTCTTGTGCGACACTATTTTTCCATAATTTTTAATGTTAATTTTATATATCTTTTAAATTATGAAATTCTGTGAATCTTCAGAATGAGAAGGTTGAGCGCTAGGCTCCACTATGAGGGTCTTAATACAATCAATGAACTTTTTTTTAAAGTGTGTATGTTTTCATATGCACTTGTGCGAGTTCCTTTTTGTTTTCAAAATAGGTGAACCGATCAAAAGTTACAAAGAAAATAAGAAAGCTATATTTTTTACAAATTTGACATATGACTAGATAAAAGTAAATTAAAAAATATAAAACAATACTGCATTCATATATATAAAACAATACTGCATTCATATATACCTTTGTGCAATTTCATTAGCAACAAACCATTCTAGCATATGCAGATTCCCCCCTACACCTACCCCACCTCTCTCTCTATCTCTCCTAATGCCCCTACCCCTACCACTAACCACCCCATCTCTCTCTCTCTACCCATAACCCCCCTTTCTCTTTATCTCTCCTAATATACATTCCCCCTTCCCAATAACAACCCCTACTCATCTCTCTTTCTCTCTCTCACTATATGTTCCCCCCTATATGTCCCACTACCAATAACCCCCCTCCTCCTTGTAACCCTTACTAACCCCCCCCTCTCTCTCTCTCCTACTCCTCCACCTACCCCTCTCTCCCTCTCATTCAATCCCCTAACACCCCCCCTCTCTCTATCAATCTCCCAACACCGCCCCTCTATTTCCTAACCCCCCTCCCCCTACCACTAACCACCTGCTCCATCCCTTTCTCTCTCTCTCTCTCTCCTACCACTAACCAATGCCCCATCCCTTTCTCTCTCTCTATGCCTCTCCCTCCTACTCCCCCCTACCCTTAACCAACCCCCCAATATCACTCTCTTTCTCTCTCTCTCAATCTCTCACCCACTTCTACCACTAGCCACCACACCTCAATCTCTATCTCTAAACCCTTAACCCCCAATCTCTCTCTATCTCTCTCTCTCTCTCTCTCTGAACCCCTAACCCCAATCTCTCTCTAAACCCCTAGCCTCTCTCTCTCTCTCTCTCTCTCTCTCTCTCTCTCTCTCTAACGACCAACACTCCCCCCCTGATCTCTCTTTTCTACTGCACCCACCCTTAACTTCCCATTCCCATCTCTCCTAATCCCCCTCCCCCCTACCACTAACCATGCCCCCAAAAATATCTCTCCCTCTCTCGCTTACTCCACCTACCCCTAAACCCCCTCTCTATCTCTCATAATATCCCTTACCCCTTCCCACTAAGTGTTGGAACCCATAGTGATAATGAGGGGGGCAGGGGGGGTGAATCAATGCCATGCACTCTTTCCTGATTTTACTTCATTACTCATGTAACATTATCAACCTTAAACATTCATCAACATTAAGCACACTCCACATAATATTTATATTGAAACTCTATTTAATAAATTGATAAAACCATAGATTGCAATGATTTGCACTAGACACCAATCTCCAATAATAGTGTGGGCACCCACTCATAGATTTTGCAGACACCAATATGACAGGAACACCAATCCCTCGTATGAGAACCAATTCATTAGACACAAACCTGTTTAAGGGATGAGGACACCAATCCTCTTATCAGAAGCAACTCATAAACCATGCACCAACCTGTCAATTGGATGAGGACACCAATCCTCTTGAGCACCAACTCAATCTTTTCTTGCACCAACCTGCCACTCTTAAGTGAATATGCTTGTCATTTTGGCGAATATCTTTAGGTATGTACTCTATACTTGCTTATTTTATAGTAGATCCAATTCCCGCTTTCAGTCACACTGTAAATCTGTAAAATACATAGTACTCACCTCTTTCTGTAGCACTATTCTCAAATGATCACAAAGTCTTTGTTTAACAAATGAGCTGCTTATCTGCACATGCTTTCAAACCCTTTCAAACTAGAGGCATTTCATATTCATGTAGACTCCCAAAACAATAATCTCTATCACATATCATAGTATTGCAGAGTCACCTCATTTCAACAAATTCACATATCATCATTTCCTATGTTTTTTAACTTGTCACAGGTATGAAATCATGGTTTACAAAGAGTTATTTCAAGCTGTCAAAACTTTTCAAACTCAGAAAGTCACTGTTCTTGGATTCATCCACCCTAATGACATTTCCTCCCATAGATCACTAGCGGCAATCTCTGTAAAAGAAGCCACCAACAATCTCTTGCAATGTTGTCCTTCCAGGATCTTCAAAATGATTCCATCGTTAGATTCCATTTAACAAGAGTATTTCTTTTGTTTTCATTCAGAGAAGCTACATTTCCATTATCTTCCCACACTATCCATTACATAGATTTATGCTATGTTACTAGAAATGAGAAACATGCAAAAAAATGAGAAAGAAGAATGGTACGAGAAAGAGAGTTTGGAGGTTTCACATATAAGAAACGAGGAGAGAGAAAAAAAAAAAAAAAAAAAAAACTCATAAAGATCGAAAAGATTACCAAGCACACTTAATTCTTATGGAAAATTTTAGAGACTTGAAAAACTCCCTAACATTCCAAGAAAATATTTTCCTTTCTTATTATAACACTCCTCAATAAAAATGAAGAACTGTTCTTAAGCCAAAATTATACCTAAAAATATTTAAACAACTCTGTAAATTGTTAAATACATCTATAAGCCTTAAAACATCTAAACAAGAATCATTTGGAAAATCTCTAAAATCTTATTGAAAACTTTTCTTTTCTTATCATAATATCACTCAATAAAAATAAAAAACTAGACTTAGAAAAATCCCTAAAATCCCATTGAAAACTTTTCATTTCTTATAATAATACCACTCAATAAAAATGAAAGAAATATTCTGAAACCAAACTTATACTTAGAAACATTTAAATAATTAAAATTGTAAAAAAAAAGTCATGTAATAAAATCACTGAATAAAAATAAAAAATTGTTCTTAAACCAAACTTACACCTAGAAACATGTAAGTGAGGACTCCTAAATTGTTAAAACTGTAACTAAAAACGTGTAAAGCAGAAGCATTTGAATTGTTAAATGGAGAAGCATTTGAATTTTAAATTTGTAATAGCGTCGTTCGTTCAAATCAAAAGCGCGCCTCCAAATTCCAGAAACAGTGAAAGAAACTTGTTTGATTTTATATTTCATATGTTTTAGAAATTTGAATGGCATGAAACTCGGTTCAAAATTCTAAAAAGGGTCAAAGAAACGCCCATCGTTTCCTCAGAAACCGTTCCAGGCCTTCAAAAACGGGGACGGAATCCCGTTGCCGTTTCTGGGCTGTCTTTTCAAAGAAACTATTGCCATCATCTCGTTCATGGTAAGAGCAGATTTATGCCCCTAGTATAGGCTAATTAGGATAACATCGATAATAACAAGCATTGTTTTCATAAAGGGGCAAGTCATATCCACATAGAATATGATCTAGACCTTGTTTGGATATAGTTTACATTAAATATTCTCAAAACTTGCAACTACCATATGCAACTAAGAATCCTTTAGGTCTACATTGCACAATGAAGACATTAAATCAGATGGATGAAAAGCATATAACGGAATGTTAGTTGCCATGCCCCAGACACGCACAAATTTTTCCATTTAATGATCATTCTATTTATTTATGTTATACCAATCATATTTCTGAAGTTCACATTTTGTTTTCTTTACTGAAACCATTTTATGTATTCTTTGGGCTTGTGCTTGAAATTCACCTAGTTCAGTGTGAATAGTTGAGAAAGAAATGATTTGCAATAAATAATAACGTTATTTTCACTCCAATAACAGAGCTTAGCACTCCAACACTTGGGGTTGCTAGTTCGACGAGGGAAAAATATAAAACCAAGACAAGTAATGCAAACAATCACGCTAGAAGGAGGGCTTGAACCTCCGACCTTGTGGTTAACAGCCACACGCTCTAACCAACTGAGATATTCCAGCACTGTTTGAGGGTTAAAAATGGTTTCTATATTCGAAACATAAATTTCTCTAGCACACTAAATTTGGTGCCCACTTTGGGCTAAATAGCTTTTCATCAATCTTATTTTGGAGAGATTTTTCTTTAATAATCTGAACCTGAAAAAAGACAACTAAAAAGCTTAATTTTTCTCAGTAAATTTTTATAGAAACCTGTAAAATTTGTTTCCTGGAAATTGTTATTTTCACAATTATGTAATTTCAACAATTATAATTGCCTCTCCTAAACTAAATACCCTATTTTAAAACTACTCAAATCGCAGAAATGATGATTTGAGCACTCTAAATTGTCATTTCAATTATTCAATATGACCATAGAAAATATTTCTTTTCTTTTTAAGATTTTGGATCAAGGTTCTTTTGATACCTGGATCACATGTCAAGTAGCTCTGTTGTATACGTGAAATTGTATCTTCTACTTCTTCCTTTTCCTATAATTATGTGATGGTCCTGTAGTAAATCATGATTTACTTTTGGTTTTGTTTCTTCCCTTGTAAGAGATCTTTTATCACTTGTATTTCTACAAAAGCTCCATTCATTCTTCAAAGAGCCGTTGTTACATCTGTCCATTCACTCCCTTGTGAAATCTTTTATCACTTTGTAATTCTACAAATGTTTCCTTTATTCTTCAGAGAGGCGTACTAATAGGTTACATCTCTCAATCCTCACGTCTTTTCGCAACTTTTTCAAGTATTTTTGTCTGTATTGAAGTGTTCTAATTTCTTTTATTTCCACATTTTATCTGGTGCTTTGGATTTTTTTTTCTGAAAGATAGACTTGTGTTTTTAACAATTTGACATCAATACTTTGTAATTGGCAAAACGATTCTACCCATGTTTTTAACAATTTGACACCTTATAGCTAACAAATTGCCATCTTCATTTTTCCTTGTTCCTTCGCCCAACTAAGTTGTAGCTAAACTTTTACTGGTTAATGAGGCAGAGATTCTTTATCTTCAGTTTTTGGTACTTGAAATTGAGTTGAATCCTAGAGTTGCAAGTTGAAGTTGATGAAGTTGAGTTGAATCTCAGAGCTCCTTTCTAAGAATCCTAGAGTAGCCCCCTAACTTCATATATCATACCCTGCCCTCAGATTGGAGTATTATATACACAACATGTGAAGATGCATCCAGAAGATGGTGGTCATGCTTTAGAACTTCAAGGCGCATTCCACATAACAATAAGGATAGAGTTGATTCATGCCATGTTATTTATATAATACGATGTGTTCGGAATAGGACTGTGCACTCGACCCATTGAGATAATGGGGTATTTAGAATGTATGGCAGAAAATCATGTCCCAAATTTTTACTCATGTCAATGAAAGGCCACATAATATGAAGTGATTAAGGAACACATAATAACAAAATTCTGAGAAGAAAAGTATTAATCTTAATATATTTTCAAGTTTTCTTATTGTTATTATAGTCATTTAATTTGTGGCGGTGAACATCCATAGATCATAAGTTAAGTGTCATTATGAACAAGTTACCCATAAATCACAAGTTAAGTGTTATGAACAAGTCCTCCTTCAATCTAGGAAAAGTGCAAACAATATTTAATAAAATTAGAAATTTGTATATTAAGCAGTAACTTTAGGTATTGAAAAAATTGAGATTAAGATAGATATGGTTGTGTTTTAAATCAATTTTTTTTCAATTTAATTTATTAATTATTTATTTTAACTTTTTTATACTTTCATTTATTGAATCATAAGTTTTTTCTATTTAATTTATTAACTATTTAATACCTAACCTAACTACATTTCTCTTGATCCCAATCTTTTCAACACCCCACCCAAAATTCCTGCTTAATGCTTAATAAATTTCTCTTGATCCCAATCTTTTCAACACCCCACCCAAAATTCCTACTTAATGCTTAATAAATTTATAAATTTGTGTCTTTACATCCATTTGGAAAAATATTAAATTATGATCTAATAAAATGAAAGTAAAAATATAAAGCGCAACCATATCTATCTTAATCTCAATATTTTCAGCAACAAGAATTAGTGCTTAATTCTTAAAATTATAAATTTGTGTATTTGCATCAAGTTAAAATATACAGCTACGTCGTATCCCTTCACGCAGATCGGACGGATAAGACAAAATGAATTTGTACGTAGCAACAACAAAGGCAAAACATACAGCTAGGTATCTTTTCACGTATATAAAATAAAAAGATTCCGTTGCCGGGACTTGAACCCGGGTCGCCTGGGTGAAAACCAGGTATCCTAACCGGACTAGACGACAACGGAGACATAAATTTGAGATGTTTTTTAACATTTCTTCGACATTTGCTGCGTATGCTTCTTTTTAATAGTTTTTTTTTTTTTACACACATAATGACACAATCAGACGTATTGATCGGTGTTGATTTAGCCAACCTCATGTGTACTCATTAAAAGTTCGTGAATATTTTTTCTGTAGTATTTTGTTTAATGATATACTTTTAAAAGTTTGTGAACATTTTGTTTAATAATATACTTTAAATAAATATAATAAGTGTTTCTTTCATTGTTATAACAAGTTAAAATTCAGATGAGAGTGGATATGTAAAAGATGATTGGGACTTAATATGTAAAAAGGTACAAGCCCACGCATAGACAAAATCGAGACCCTTAGATTATAAAACAATACAACATCTCGTAAAAAACAGTGAATGTGAATGGTGGGGATTTGTCTATTCCAATTTTATTTTTTTTCACATGAAAAGTCTATACTTTATTAAAAGTATAAGAGGTACAAAGAAGTCACAAGCATCCTTAGATGGTACAATAGTTCATGACCCAAACAGACTTGATCATCCAAGTATAGTTACCCATCCAATTAAAAGAAGAACCGGGATATACCAATCCCTCGAAGAGTAGTATTAAGTAAAATTCTAATGTCTCATGTCTCGCAGAAATAGAAGAAATAGATAGGAGATAACTAAACTACTATACATATATCCGCAAAAAGCAAAATTAATTAAGCTAAAACAAATAAGCTCCAGAAACCCCTGGAAGGAGGGAGGTTACCCTCCTGGATTTCATAGAAAATACGGCGAGTAGTCACCTCAAGTCCACAGTGAGAAAGAGAATCAGCCATGTAGTTATGTTCCCGGTAGATATGGACGATGCAAGTCTATAGACATCTACGAAGAAGAGATAGTGTCTGCTCTAGCCAAGATGTGAGGGCCAACGCTTTGATGGTGGCAATATAGTTTTCCCAATTTACAATGACCATAGAATCACCTGCAATCTGGAGCAGATGGATGTTTGCGTTTGTAGAAAAAAAATAAGACAAGCCATAGGCCAATCAGTTCCCCTTTAGTATTGGTTCCATCTCCTCTATGAAACCACAATTTAATCGTATCCCCATTATGTAATTCAATAAAAGCCCCCGCGCCACACCGTCCATAAGATCCCATGGCAGCACCATCGAAACGAGCCCTGTTGCCACTACATAGAAGATTTGGAGATAAAGGAATCCGGGTCTTGGGCTTGAAGGGCATGTTCGAAGAACATCCAAAATCCAGAGAAAGCAGATGAACATCACTGGCAACTTTAAACACCAATGAAACCTTATTTTCATAAATAACCTCGTTTCGAGCTTTCCAAATGGTCCAGGCCAATAAACAAGCCAGCAGAACAAGTTGATTGTTTTGTTTGAAAATACAATGGAACCATGATTGGATTGATAAATAGCAGTCAAAATTTATCTCAGCAAATGGATAGCCCAGTGTCTTGCAGACCTGCATAGTGAATAGACAATTAACAAATAGGTGCAGTAATGTTTCAGGTCCAACAGAGCAAAGGGAGTAGACGCTAGGTCCATTGAAACCATGTTTCAGCAAATTGGGCCATATCAGAACTTTATCCTCCAGTACAAGCCAAATGAAGTAGCGAACTTGTGGAGGGATGCACCAATGCCACACGAGGACATGCCACCAGCTGAAAGGCCACGACGATTGCATAATAAGTGCCAGATATGCCAAATTGGCAGTAACCGTTCCATCCTCAGAGTTCCATGACCATAGTAACTGATCGGTTTCCATCCCAATTCTGATCTTTGCATGATAAAGTCCCGATATGTAATCTTCCCATTCCGAGGCAAGTGGACCTGTTAGCCCCAATCGTTTGGCAGTGATCCATGAATTGAATGACGACCCTCTGCATTTGATGAGTATGTGGTTGAGACAAATAAAGCCACGGTAGTTGAGATGCCATATTAAGAATGGAGATAGCGTAAAATTTGCAGCCCAGCGATGATCGGATCAACTCCAATGATTTGTCTATTCTGCTTATAACTAACAAGTGCTTTTCAAGAAACTCGTCGGGAGGCTACCAAAGGTGTCTTTTTTGTGACATCGATGTTTCTTTGGAACAATTAGATCACTTGATGGCCTTGTGATGGTCAAACGTTCTTGATGATCTTTCATCGGTAAGAATGATCTTTCATTTAAATAAGTTTTTAATTTTCACAATAGTGTTCAAAATCTAAAATTGCTAAATAGGACAAATTTTAAAGAAAATCTTGAATGAAAATTTGATGTATGAGCTTCATTAAAAGGTTTTTTTGCACTAGGAATGGTTATTGAGATAGTGTAAGGGGTAACCTTACTGTCATATGAGATAAAGCAGGTTTATATGATTCACATACCATGTAAACGATCCAAAATCATCATATAGACCTTATAAAAGGAACTTATTGTATGTCCATTCCATATGGGTGTTAGTACAAGGTTTGACATGCCGATGATGGTTTTCAGTGCCTTAGCCATGTTTTGAGGAGCCAAATGAATTCCTTTAGGTTTAAATAATGTTTTTATTTCTCAGAGCTCATGTACATTGTCCAAACGACCACATAAGCTTTACAAAAGGAATGTTTTTCCTGTAGGTGTTATATAACTATCATTACACTAAGGATGATAATCAAAACCATAGACATCATACAAGAAGGCACAACGATGTCTTATATTCGAAAATATAATTTTATATCTCTTATTCAATCTTAGGGTATCAAACTACCACTCATGCCATATAAAAGGAAACTTTGGCTTCTAGTTGGCATATAGGTGTCATTGCAAGGCTTCATGTAATCAAGATGGTTCTTAGGGTATGGACAATTTTCTAGGGAACAAAAGTGGTCTTGAATGTTGAATCGATGTTTTAAAAGTTTTCTTCTAGGGATGATGTCAAAGAGAATTTTCTTTTACCTAAATTTACTCTACAAAGGGCATGACTTTCTTATTTTTTGGTCTGAAATTAGAAAACGAAGTTTGATATTTGATAATTTCTCATGATCATAAGTGAATGTACGATATATGGAGAAAATCGAGGTGTATATTTGGGTATATTAGTATTATAAGTGGGAGGTGATGGTTTATTATTTTTGTTAATGTTAAGTTGAGTAGGAATTTGAGGGGATCTTTCTTGAGGATTATATGGAGGAAACTATAATTGATATCGTTATAGAAATTAGAGGCGTTGTTTTTGTGGAATTAATTCGGTGGTTGTTGTTGCATATTCCTAGAGTGAGGCCATTACCATCCTTGTCTATAAGGATCATTTTTAGATTTTTTAGGTGCACATTGTTGCCAAGGAATTGATAGATACAAATTTTGAAGAAGATATATTTAGTTAGAGAAAACCAAATTGTAAAATTGGAATGTATCTTAGATCATTCCTAGTGGATGATGTTTCTGTGGTTTTCTTTCAGGAGAAGGAAAAAAATAAAAGAAATATTATTGTTCGTATTAGTCTCTTATAAATTGCTTTTAATTCTAGAAAGAATTTGCAATTTCAAGTTTTGTAACATTATTTTCAAATCATGCAAGTTTCAAGTTTGTTCCATGGCAAATTTATGGATAAATTCCTCTTCTAATGTCAGTTCTGCTTCCTCTTTTTTTTTTTTCTTGCAACATGATAAATTGAGAATTGAGGGAGATAAGCATGCATCTCTTATTGTCTACTAAGAAATTTACATTTTTGGCATGGTTGATCCATCCTCAAGATTATTTTATGATTTATGCGAAAATATATTTAACTTGCTTCCTATGCTTTACATATCCTCATGAATAACATCTAACCAATTCACAAGTCTCATCATAACTTAGCTGGAAAACATTGTCATTCCCCATCAAATTCATCAAATCAATACATTCTTCCCATATACCTCTCAAAGGAATAATGTATACATCTTCCATCTCTAACATTATCTCTCTAGAAATCTAGAGATTATAAGCAAACCTTTTAACATAATATATCAAAATTTCATCTTTTTCTATGCCATTTTAAATACTTATTTTTTAAAATAGTAGTCCCAATACATCTTCAAGGATTTATATTGTATTTTATCCTAGGTACAAATACTATGCTCACCAAGTCCCATAAACATGTTATACAACTTGACGAGAACTTTATACTGAAAACGAGAACTCTAGCCATAAAAACTCATATTTTTGCATAAAAAACACCAAAAAAAAACCCCAAATCAAAAAGTGGTGCTACCGGTAGCACCACTTTTTGATTTGAGGTCAAAAATATAGAAATGAACTAAAACAAACCTTATTGTTGTTTACAAAAACGTTAAAATCAAGCCCTAAATTGAAAACTAATGCTACCCGTAGCACACTTTTTGTAAAAATGGCTTGTAAAAAAGGCAGTATTATATCATTGCATCACAATTTACAATTGTATTTATTAAATGTCTTACTAACACTATATAACTCTAAAACACAAATTTTTCAATAAATTACTTCACCGAATTTTTGATACAAATTAAAAGGATTTATGATATTATTCATAATCAAACTATAGATTAAACCATAAATATAGAAGTTATGATATTTGTGGGCATAAGGGAAAAAGAGGAAATGCAGTATACTCTAAAATGACAACTATTTATAAAAAACGAGAACTCGAGTTATAATTCTTTTTATATTTCCATCAAAAACAACCTCAAAATGAATCACGGGTGATATCGCTATAATCGAAACCCTAAATCGACTCTCAGATTGAGAAGGTGACCCCCTAAAAAAATAAATTTCAGAAATATGAAAATTAAAAACTGCAAAATTTATTAAAATAATTCAAAAAACAAATTAAAAAAGAAAATAGAACCTTACCATAAAACCTAAAAAACAAAAAATAAAATAAAAAATATATTAAAACAAATTCTAAAAAAACAAAAAAAATAAAATTAAAATAAAATAAAATTAAAATAAAATAAAATAAAATAAACATTACAAATCAAATTCTATTTATTTTTTGTTAAATTTTTTCAAATTAATTTCTTTTTTAATTTAAAAGAAAATTTAATTAAAATATTTGAAAAAAAACTTAAAATAATCAATTTAAAACAAATAAAAAACAAGATTTAAACATGATGTAAAAGATGAGAGTGGATATGTAAAAGATGATTCGGACTTAATATGTAAAAAGTTACAAGCCCACGCATAGACAAAATCGAGACCCTACAATTATAAAACAATACAACATCTCGTGAAAAACAATGAATGTGAATGGTGGGGGATTTGTCTATTCCACTTTTCTTTTTTTTACATGAAAAATCTATACTTTATTATTTATTAAAAGTATAAGAGGTACAAATAAGCCACAAGCATCTTTAGATGGTACAATAGTTTATGACCCAAACAGACTTGATCATCCAAGTATAGTTACCCATCCAATTAAAAGAAGAACTGGGATATACCAATCCCTCGAAGAGTGGTATTAAGTAAAATTCTAATGTCTCATGTCTCGCAGAAATAGAAGAAATAGATAGGAGATAACTAAACTACTATACATATATCTGCAAAAAAACAAAATTAATTAAGCTAAAACATATAAGCTCTAGAAACTCCTGGAAGGACGGAGGTTACCCTTTTGGATTTCATAGAAAATACGACCAGCAGTCGCCTCAAGTCCACAGTGAGAAAGAGAATCAACCATGTAGTTATGTTCCCGGTAGATATGGACGATGCAAGTCCGCAGACATCTATGAAGAAGAGATAGTGTCTGCTCCAGCCAAGATGTGAGGGCCAATGCTCTGATGGTGGCAATATAGTTTTCCCAATTTACAATGACCATAGAATCACCTGCAATCTGAAGCAGATGGATGTTTTCCTTTGTAGAAAAAAAATAAGACAAGCCATAGGCCAATCAGTTCCCCTTTAGTATTGGTTCCATCTCCTCCATGAAACCACAATTTAATCATATCCCCATTATGTAATTCAATAAAAGCCCCCATGCCACAACGTACAGAAGATCCCATGGAAGTAGCATCGAAACGAGCCCTGTTGCCACTACATAGAAGATTTGGAGATAAAGGAATCCGGGTCTTGGGCTTGAAGGGCATGTTCGAAGAACATCCAAAATCCAGAGAAACCAGATGGACATCACTGGCAACATTAAACACCAATGAAACCTTATTTTCATAAATAACCTCGTTTTGAGCTTTCCAAATGGTCCAGGCCAATAAACAAGCCAGCAGAACAAGTTGCTTGTTTTGTTTGAAAATACAGTGGAACCATGATTGGATTGATAAATCGCGGTCAAAATTTATCTTAGCAAATGGATAGCCCATTGTCTTGCAGACCTGCATATTTAACGGACAATTAACAAATAGGTACAGTAATGTTTCAAGTCCACCAGAGCAAAGGGACCAGACGCTACGTCCATTGAAACCACGTTTTAGCAAATTGGGCCATACCAGAACTTTATTCTCCAGTAAAAGCCAAATGAAGTAGTGAACTCGTGGAGGGATACACCAATGCCACACGGGGACATGCCACCAGCTAACAGGCCACGGCGATTTCATACTAAGTGCCAGATATGCCAAATTAGTAGTAACCGTTCCATCCTCAGAGTTCCATGACCATAGTAACTAATCGGTTTCCATCCCAATTCTGATCTTTGCATGATAAAGTCGCGATATGTAATCTTCCCATTCCGAGGCAAGTGGACCTGTTAGCCCCAATCGTTTGGAGGTGATCCATGAATTGAATGACGACCCTCTACATTTGATGAGTATGTGGTTGAGACAAATAAAGCCATGGTAGTTGAGATGCCATATTAAGAATGGAGATAGCGTAAAATTTGCAGCCCAACGATGATCGGATCAGCTCCAATGATTTGTCTATTCCGCTTATAACTAACAAGTGCTTTTCAAGAAACTCATCGGGAGGCTACCAAAGGTGTCTTTTTTGTGACATCGATGTCTCTTTGGAACAATTAGCTCACTTGATGGCCTTGTGATGGTCAAACGTTCTTGATGATCTTTCATTTAAATAAGTTTTTAATTTTCACAATAGTGTTCAAAATCTAAAATTGCTAAATAGGACAAATTTTAAAGAAAATCTTGAATGAAAATTTGATGTATGAGCTTCATTAAAAGGTTTTTTTGCACTAGGAATGGTTATTGAGATAGTATAAGGGGTAACCTTAGTGTCATATGAGATAAAGCAGGTTTATATGATTCACGTACCATGTAAACGATCCAAAATCATCATATAGACCTTATAAATGGAACTTATTGTATGTCCATTCCATATGGGTGTTAGTACAAGGTTTGACATGCCGATGATGGTTTTCAGTGCCTTAGACATTTTTTGAGGAGCCACATGAATTCCTTTAGGTTTAAATAATGTTTTTATTTTTCAGAGCTCATGTACATTGTCCAAACGACCACATAAGCTTTACAAAAGGAATGTTTTTCCTATAGGTGTTAGTGTTAAGTTGAGTAGGAATTTGAGGGGATCTTTCTTGAGGATTATATGGAGGAAACTATAATTGATATCGTTATAGAAATTAGAGGATTTTTTTTTGTTTAATTAATTCGGTGGTTGTTGTTGCATATTCCTAGAGTGAGGCCATTACCATCCTTGCCTATAAGGATCATTTTTAGATTTTTTAGGTGCACATTGTTTCCAAGGAATGGATAGATACAGATTTTGAAGAAGATATATTTAGTTAGAGAAAACCAAATTGTAAAATTGGAATGTATCTTACATCATACCTAGTGGATGAGGTTTCTATGGTTTTCTTTCAAGAGAAGGAAAAAAATAAAAATAAAAATTATTGTTCGTATTAGTCTCTTATAAACTGCTTTTAATTCTAGAAAGAATTTGCAATTTCAAATTTTGTAACATTATTTTCAAATCATGCAAGCTTCAAGTTTGTTCCATGGAATATTTATGGATAAATTCCTCTTCAGACATTTGGAGTAGAAAATTCTAATGTCGGTTCTGCTTCCTCTTTTTTTTTTCTTGCAACATGATAAATTGAGAATTGAGGGAGATAAGCATGCATCTCTTATTGTCTACTAAGAAATTTACATTTTTGGCATGGTTGATCCATCCTCTAGATTATTTTATGATTTATGCGAAAATATATTTAAATTGCTTCCTATGCTTCACATATCCTCATGAATAACATCTAACCAATTCACAAGTCTCATCATAACTTAGCTGGAAAACATTGTCATTCACCATCAAATTCATCAAATCAATACATTCTTCCCATATACCTGTCAAATGAATAATGTATACATCTTCTATCTCTAACATTATCTCTCTAGAACTCTAGAGATTATAAGCAAACCTTTTAACATAATCTATCAAAATTTCATCTTTTTCTATGCCATTTTAAATACTTATTTTTTAAAATAGTAGTCCCAATACATCTTCAAGAATTTATATTGCATTTTATCCTAGGTACAAATACTATGCTCACCAAGTCCCATAAACATGTTATACAACTTGACGAGAACTTTATACTGAAAACGAGAACTCTAGCTATAAAAACTCATATTTTTGCATAAAAAACACCCAAAAAAAACCCAAATCAAAAAGTGGTGCTACCGGTAGCACCACTTTTTGATCTAAGGTCAAAAATATAGAAATGAACCAAAACAAACCTTATTGTTGTTTACAAAAACCTTAAAATCAAGCCCTAAATTGAAAACTAATGCTACCCGTAGCACACTTTTTGTAAAAATGGCTTGCAAAAAAGGTAGTATTATATCATTGTATCACAATTTAAAATTGTATTTATTAAATGTCTTACTAACACTATATAAATCTAAAACAAAAATTATTCAATAAATTACTTCACCGCATTTTTAATACAAATTAAAAGGATTTATGATATTATTCATAATCAAACTATAGATTAAACCATAAATATAGAAGTTATGATATTTGGGGGCATAAGGGAAAAAGAGGAAATGCAGTATACTCTAAAATGACAACTATTTATAAATAATGAGAACTCGAGTTATAATTCTTTTTATATTTCCATCAAAAACAGCCTCAAAATGAACCACGGGTGATATCGCTATAATCGAAACCCTAAATCGACTCTCAGATTGAGAAGTTGACCCCCTAAAAAAAAACAAATTTCAGAAATATGAAAATTAAAAACTGCAAAATTTATTAAAATAATTCAAAAACCAAATTAAAAAAAAAATAAAACCTTACCATAAAACCTATAAAACAAAAAATAAAAGAAAAAAATATTAAAACAAATTCTAAAAAAACAAAAAAACTGAAATTAACAAAAAAAAAAAAAAAAAAAAAAAAAACATTACAAATCAAATTCTATTTATTTTTTCTTAAATTTTTTCAAATTAATTTCTTTTTTAATTTAAAAGAAAATTTAATTAAAATATTTGAAAAAACACTTAAAATAATCAATTTAAAACAAATAAAAAACAAGATTTAAACATTATAGAAATTTTAAACTTAAAAAAAAAAAAAAAAAAAAAAATTGAAAAAAAACAAAAAGAAACAAACAAATTAACATTACTTACCTACTGCCCCCATCCCTAACCCTCCCTCCACCCCCACTTATAATGTGTAGTTTTTCATTATAACTAGCTACTAAATGTAGATTTTTTTGTAAACTTTGAAAAAACAGCCTTGTAAATAAAACTTATAGTTTTCTTATGACCAAGAAATTTCAAAATCACAAAAAAATGGTGCTACTAGTATACACACTTTCTAAAAGAGAGGCATAAAAAACTACTAAAATTGACCATAAAAAAAACAAGAACAATGCCGGGTTCTTGTCAAGTTGTGTAACATGTCAATAACAAAAGTTGTTGCATTCTTGAGTGTGACATGAAATAGTGTTAATTTATAACCATATGAGAAGCAATAATAACTTCTACAAAGGAAATGATATTCAAAATTAAAGGTATCTAAATATTCACATGCCATTTAATATAAATTTGAAAGGATCAAAAGTGGAACATTCTGAATTCAAACTAATCCTCAAGGTTCTTGATTTAGAAATTCAAAAATGATAGGTTAATTTTAAGGGCCAAAAGTGGAACATTCTAAATTCAAACTAATCCTCAAGGTTCTTGATTTAGGAATTCATCAATGATAGGTTCTTCTGTAGTGAATCCTATCCCCTCTTCCTGCACCATATTTTCCAAAATAATGTCTGTTAGCACTCAAAATGTGCTGATATTTAAAGAAGATCTTTTATGAAGGAAAAGGGTTTGCAGGATCGAAATGATTCCTCAAAGCAAGACAAAACACCCAAGTCACGCCCCCAGGGTAGGTGATCGGAGCTAGATACGACGGATTTAGCAAAAGGAGAAAGAATATTCAGAGATCCAGTCTTCCAGGGTGATCGGGGGACTAAAGGCAGGCCAATACGCCAACGTCAAACAGGGGTGTGTAGGGACAGCACGGATTAAGTTGCCATGGACATTTGCAACCTTGAACCTTTGGCGCAAAAATTAAATATAAATGTTACATAGGTGGAGGAGGTGTTAAACTATGGGAAAATTCCTAAACAAATCAATGATGTAGATCGACAGGAACGAAGATCTATGGCGAGAAATGGATAGCGCTAATCTAACATGCGCAGAGAAGGGTCACGTTCAAAATCACCGCAGGTGGATTAAACATTGCACTCTTTGCAACGGCGCAGATGTAACGGAGATGGATCACCGGTCTAGAACAACGGCAATGATTTTTATCGCCGGCATGTTAAGCATGCCCAAAATTGCCGTGGTCGGTAGGGACACATATTCCAACAGTCAGATTTGGAGCTATGTGTGGCAAAATGGAAATCCACGGAAGATGAAATCTACAGTCCTAATCCAATCACTAGTTTTCACACGAGAAGGACATCTCCACCAGAGATCAATGATGGCCACATGGGCTAAGCGACCTCAGCGCCGCCAAGGGTCCTTTCTGTGTGATCCAAAATTCACGGTCAAACGTGCATTGCATCAATCCTATCCTCAGTCATCATGATAAATCATTTGGAAGGTCTAAGTCAAAGAATCATGACAGCATAATTTGCATGGAGATGCCATCGTTATCGGTCGTTATAAGCCTAATTCTCTGGACCCGCAGCTTACGTCGAATTCTGAAAAGGTAGTGATTCATCTATTTGGTTATTTTACAGATAGTATCGGAAACATGGAGAGAGATCAAGGAGTCGAGATAATAGTTGGGCATGTGCAAGTTAATGAGGGTCACTTTTGGCACATTAGATGCAATAAAAAGCTGAAAAATCGGGCATCCCTCAACTTACTTGGTTTTTTTGAGATGCTTACACAAGATATCTTGCATTGAGTAAAAAATATGAAACGTAGGAAATTGAGTCACGTTTCTGAATATATAACTTTTAAGTATTGAAAATTTACATAACTATGTCAAATTTTATTTTTTCTAACAGTCACTTTTTTTTTTGGCAAATGATAAGGTATATGTTTTTGTGGGTGCAGCCTTTCATTGCCTTAATGATGGTTTCAGGATACAAAATTTGGTATACATGTATAGAAACCGTAGCACTAGTGCAATGCTATTTTTCCAAAATTAAATGTTTATTTTTTAATTTTTTTTAATTATGTAAGTCGGAAAACCTCGAGAACGGTACGTCAAATGTGGGTGCATCCTTTGAAGGTCTTAATGTAGTTATTTTGACTTGGATTTTTTTAGAATGTAGAGGTCAGTGTCCTCTAGTGCAGCATATAAGTTTTTTTTAAAATGGTTGTGAAATGAAAAAGTTACGGAATAAACACTAACAGTATCTTTTTTGACCAACGAAGTGATGACACAAGAAAATTAAGAAATAAATAGAAAATCTCAATATTTTTTTTTTTAAATTACATATTTGGAATCTGCATAAAAATTCTATCTATCCCTAAAATTTCGTCACTAATGGTCAGGTGTGTCATGTTGTAAAGAGCGGTGGAAAATAGGCATACTCAAAAAAATACTGAAAATGTCAAATTAGCTATGGTCTAAAAATTCCTTAGCATAGGTTTGGTAAGTCCGAACAAGCCACATAGGACAGTGGCTGACACGCGGGCGTGAGAGGAGTGGGTGATTAGGTGCTAAGGAACGCGCGCGCATTATGTTTAAATTCAAATAATGAGTGAGCATTATATTTAAATTCAAATTTTAGTGTTTTGGCGCTCAATGTTATAAGCAACACGCTAGCATTATGTGTGTACATAACGTTCGCGGCGTTATCGGATTAAATAATGTGCGTGCATTATAATCTTCACAAATTTATGTTTTGAAGTGTTAGATTGGGTGAGATAAAGATAACGATAATGAGGATGATGAAGATGAAGATGATGAAGATGAAGATGATGATGGTGGTGAAAATGAAGATGATGACGGTGATGAAGATGATGAAGATGATGATGGTGATGGTGATGATGATGATGATGAATATCATGATGAAGATGATGATGATGATGATGATGCAGATGATGATGATGGTGATGATGATGATGACGTAGATGATGGTGATGATGACGATGAAGATGATGGTGATGACGACCACAACGATGATGATGAAGATGATGAAGATGACGATGAGGATGATGATGATGATGATGATGATGATGGATATGACGACGACGATGAGGATGATGATGATGATGATGAATATGGAGATGAAGGCGATGATGATGATGAAATACTCTCTCTTCTATGGTTTTAAACCTCTCTCTCTCTCTCTCTCTGTAAACCCCCTCTCCCTCTCCCTAACCTCTCCCCCATCCCTAACCATCTTACTCTCTCTATCTCCCTAATACTCCCCCTAGCCCAAAACCCCCTCCTCTCCCTAGCCCTTACTAACCTGGGCTCTCTTAGTCTCTCTCTCTTCCCTACACCTCCACCTACCTCTAACCACACCTTCCATCTCTCTTTCGCAGTCCCTATAACCAACACCCTCCCCTCTCTTGCTCTCTTTCTCCCTCCTCCCCCCCCACCCAACCATTATTAACGCCCTCTCAGTCTCTCTCTCTCTCTCTCCTTCTCGCTAATCCCTGTCCTAGCCCCTTACCCCTAACTAACCCCCCCTCTCTCACTCTCTCTTCCTTGCTTCTACACCTCTCTCTCTCTCCCTCTCTCTCTCTCTCTCCCCCCCCCTCTCTCTCTCTCGTAATCCCCCTTCCCCTACCACTACATGATGATGTTTATGATGATGATGATTATGATGATGATGATGATGATGATGATGATGGTCATCCTCGTCCTCGTCATCTCCATCATCG